>CAMRHE010000323.1:1602500-2258262 GCA_947044405.1 Leptodactylus fallax
TTTGGCCTTTTTTCAGAGAATATGAATGATAACACAAAAACTTTTTCTCCACTCATGGTTAGTGGCTGGTTGAAGCCATTTATTGTCAGACTTCTGTGTTTTCTCTTTTTAAATTATAATGAGAACCAAAAACATCAAAATGACCCTGTCCAAAAGTTCCCATTCCCCAGTTCTTAATACCGTGTATTGCCCCCTCTAACATCAATGACAGCTTGAAGTCTTTTGTGGTAGTTGTGGATGAGGCTCTTTATTTTCTCAGATGGTAAAACTGCCCATTCTTCTTGACAAGAAGTCTCCAGTTCCTGTAAATTCCTGGGCTGTCTTGCATGTCCTGCGCACTTGAGATCTCCTCGGAGTGGCTCAATGGTATTGAGGTCAGGAGACTGAGATGGCCACTCCAGAACCTTCACTTTCTTCTGCTGTAGCCAATGACAGGTGGACTTGGCCTTGTGTTTTGGATCGTTGTCATGTTGGAACGTCCAAGTCCGTCCCATGTGCAGCTTCCTGGCTGATGAGTGTAAATTTGCCTCTAGTATTTGCGGATAACCTGCTGCATTCATCTTTCCTTCAATTTTGACCAAGTTCCCTGTGCCTTTGAAGCTCACACATCCCCACATCATCAGTGATCCACCACCGTGCTTTACAGTAGGAATGGTGTTCCTTTCATCATAGGCCTTGTTGACACCTCTCCAAATGTAACGTTTATGGTTGTGACCAAAAAGTTCAATTTTTGTCTCATCACCGCAAATTACCTTGTTCCAGACGTTTTGAGGCTTGTCTCTGTGCTGTTTGGCGTATTGAAGGTGAGATTCTTTGTGGCATTTGCGCAGTAATGGCTTTCTTCTGGCAACTCGACCATGCAGCCCATTTTTCTTCAAGTGCCTCCTTATTGTGCATCTTGAAACAGCCGCACCGAAAGTTTTCAGAGAGTTCTGTATTTCAGCTGATGTTATGTTTGGGTTTTTCTTTGCATCCCGAACAATTTTCCGGGCAGTTGTGGCCGAAATTATGGTTGGTCTACCTGACCGTGGTTTGGTTTCTGAGCATGTTATCAGGCCAAAATCACCAGGGGATGGGAACTTTTGAACAGGGTCATTTTGATGTTTTTGGTTGTCATTGTGATTGATGAAAACACAGAAGTTTGACAATAAATGGCTTCAACCAACCACTAACCATGAATGGAGAAAAAGTTTTTGTGTTATCATTCATATTCTCTGAAAAAAGGTCATAAACCCAAAAAATCTGCTGAGGTATGTAAACTTTTTAGCACAACTGTATGTACCTGAAAATGGTGGCAAATAAAAGTACAATTCATCACGCAAACAATAAGCCCTCACATAGCTATGTCAACAGAAAAATAAAAAAGTTATGAATTTTAGAAGGCGGGGAAGGAAAATATGAAAAAAGTCGCTGAGCATTACCGTACAAACTACCCTGCGTCAGTAAAGGGTTAAAGTGCCTTGAAACATGATTACAAATATCAACCAAACCAGAGGCACCCATTTGTAGATACAACAGTTTTGGGGTTATTTCCCCTCGAACCTAAATTTCCTGATTGTCTGTAACAGAGGCATCACACCCAGCAAATACCAAAATCCTGCTCTGTACTGAAGAGGGGCAAAACCCCCAAAACTTTCTACAGATGGATGTCTCGGGCTTGGCTACAATCTCTAGTCATGTTGCAAGGCTCTTTGATGGGTTGGACATTGACTTGCAGGGCAGTTACCTACAGGGGGCACTAGAGAGACAGTTTACTGTTAGTAACGCTTTGCAATTGGCTACAGATGAGTAAACTGGTTTGGAACAAACAAAAGTTGATACTAATTTTCGAAAGGTTTCCCAATAGTTTTGGGGCTTGCCACCCACCAATCACTATCAATCTCTGAAGAGACCTAAGAGTATAATAAACAGAGGCCCAGGGCGGGTGTGGAAATGGAATAAATCCTTATTTTCACCTTTCCTCACCTCTCCTGGGCTCCCTCGGATTCCTTTTTGGTGTTCTTCCAGCCTCCTGGGTGACATCACACACCTCGTGGGGTGTGCTGATGTCATGATGAGGTTTGCCCCACTTGTCTTGGGGTATTGCCTGGCAGGATTACGGGGCACTCGGCTTCTACCGGTGTGTAAATATTCTTCACGATACAGTATGTACATTTATATTTCATACCGCTCCATTGATAGTCTTGTCTCTGTAGATTTCCCATGTGTGCGATGTGGTTTACATGGACTAAACACTCGATTAGACTGCCTGTGATACCGGCTTAGAAGCTCCATTTATTCCATGCCTCTTGATGCACTGATGTCTTTAATCCTCTTTATACACAAGCCTTAGCAAGCTTTTAATATTATCCCGGCTATAAAAATTCACCTAAAGAACAATTCAGGAAGTGGATGAAATAATTCCCTCTCAGCCATGAACCGTGCACATACTCATCCTCTGCTGACTAAGCTCTTCTTCAGAAAGTCATGTATTAGTAGATACTACCAGCATATAATCTATCCATACTGTAAGCATTCGGGCCCGTGTGTACACGTGTCTACGTTCAGGTGCTCGATCAGGCTTGATGGCGACCGCTGAACCAAAAAATTGACCTTAGGATAGGTCATCAAAATTGTAGTCTTAGAAAACTCCTTTAACTCTTAAAGTGGTGTTCTGGTAATTGTAATCCCTATTCAATGGGTGTTCGACTACTGGGACCCATCATGAGAATGGGCGCCCTGGGTGTTGCACATGAATTGAGTGGCTCCCTTAAGATAGGCCATCAATATTAGATCTATCGGACAGTGCTGTAGTACTTACAATTGTTGCTACAGTTTGTACGGCGAGTGAGTAACACATCTTGTGGTATATAACCACTCACCATGAGAGCCGGGTTGTCTCATTACAGGCGATCTGCGGGAGTCCTAGTGATGTGAGGTATGTCCCAGCTTCTGGAGGAGTACATTGGATTGGAAAAATGCTGTAAAGTAAGAATGCTTTCAGAAATAGAGGTGTTAATAGAAATGTAAATCCCATCAATATTCGGTGTGACCTTTGGCCTTTTCCTTCCATCAGTTCTTCTCGGTACTTGCAGACAGTTTTTGGCAGAACTGGGCAGGGAGGTTGTTCCCGCCATCTTGGAGAACTAAGCACAGATCTTCTGTGGATGTAGGCTTGCTCCAATCCGTCTGTCTCCATGTCATCCCAGACAGACTGGATGATGATGAGATCAAGGCTATATCTGTGGGGGCCGGATCATCACTTCCAGGACTCCTCCTCCAAAGGGCAAAGGTCACACCAAATATTGATGGGATTTACTGTACATTTCCCTTTTCTTCTATTTCTGAAAGCATTCTTACTTTGCAGTATTATTCCCGCACCTGCCTAAAACTTTTGTTTAGTACATTCTCCAGAATGTAAGACCCTTTTTAGTAGCTCTGACTAATAGATAACTGCTGAGGGTGAGGGACTCCCCTCTATTATTTTTAACTGAGTGTTTTTTCTAAACCAGACATCCACATTAAATAAGTAATACGTGGCGCAGACAGTACTTGTCCAAACAATAGTTTTACTTTATGCTCTTGGCTATGTGAATGCGGCAATTCAATGGTTATCCACCCAGATGAATTATTTACACAGCGCTTCTAGTAAAGTGTACTGGTCTCGTAGCTGGATGTACTAGTCTTTCATGGATTTACGGCCATGGTACACTCTAGTCATAGAGTTATGGATACCTTGTTCTACGTTATGTTTGTTTTTTGTATGTTTTTGTATTTACTAATCTCTAAAACAGGGGCAGGGCAGATGGGAGGGCTCCAAGCGCTGGATGTAAGAGGGGGGGAAGGATGCTCACAAGTTATGTGAATATTCTCAGGGTAATCCAAACTGAACTTTTGCCCAGGGTGAAAGAATGTTTAGATATAGCTCTGTCCAAAGTAAGAACGTGCCATCGTCTTTACACCTTTTTGTGCTTTTTGAAAGCATTGAGTGATAGCGTTGACTGCTGAGACCAATCAGTGGCCTCAATGGTAGTTGGTAAGGACAGTAATTGACATGACCGATCCCTCTCCAGAGCGCTGATTGGAACCTCAAAGATTCCGGCACTTCAATCCCTGCCACACAAAGGAAGTTGGACCAGAAACGGACAACTGAGCAGCAACCTCTGAGGTTGCTCCAAATCCTGGACAACCCCTTTAAAGAGGTTCCCAAGTCACAAGAAGTTCAAAACAAGTTGCTCCGTTTGCCTCGTGTTGCAATGACTGGAGCCATGGACCTACTAGGTCAACCACAGATTTTGCGTAGGGCTTAACCCTACAGGGGTGTAGACTTTTCCACAGAGAATCCCCAGGTCACAGCCCCAGAGTAGTCTCTGTTGGCAATGACTGACACATATGTAGCAAGGTGTTCTCACCCAAGGCAGTGGACAGGAGACATAATTTTTTCCCGCACGCTTCCATGGTGGTAGAGTTCAGCTGTGAACAGAGAACGGGCTGAGATTAGGTCATGTAGAAGGTATAAGAATGTAATTCGGAAAACAAGCCATGTCATAATTGAAAACAACAGGACCAAACATACACCAAGGCAGATAGGAACTAAAGACACAGAGGACTTTGGAAAGGATACTTGGAAAGGATCCTTAAAAAGTTTAGGGCACTTTGATATTGGCTGGAATTGGGGGCATTTGGTGATCACTGGCCTTTAAAGAGATTGGAAATTGGCTCATGCATTTGAATGGTCAGAATAGTGGAGGAGGACAATGTCTAGCAGTAGAGTTCTGGGCACCTACAGAGCCGAGCCAGGGTAACCTCACAATATTTCCTAGCGAATAGGTTCTTAGATTTTTTTTTCTCTTTTATGTGCCTATATTCTATTTTAAGTGTGCAGAAATTTGACTTTTTATATAATGAAATTGTGGGTACTCACACTGTGTTATTAAAAGGTAGCACCCAATATGATTACAGCTCTGAAGGTATATTCATGCAGCTTGAGTAGAAGGTACTAACACAAGCCAAATTCAGAATCCTGTAAAAAAATCAATGTCATAAGATTGCGGATATGGTGAGAAGGAATGAATTAGGTCTGACTGTACTGAAGAAAGGAAGGAGCTGGTATTATCTAGCAGAAAGAAAGGAGCCATTACATTACTGAAGGAATGAATGCGCTGCATACTTAATAGCAAATTATCCAACTTGGAAAAGACAACAGATGAGGAGGTCAGAATAAACGACAGACCATTCAGAACCAGTGAATGTAACGTGAATGCAACATCAATACCATTCAGTTCTTTTTACTAGCGCTCGAAAAGATAAATCTGGAGCCAATATCTGTCACTTGAGATAATGTGTTCTCCCAGTCTTGCTAATAAGAAACTTTTGTGTGCTAGAACATTCTACCATAGTAGCGCAGAGTATTAAATATACATGTGGTCTGCTCACAAGGGTAAGGAGGTATCTTGTAAGCCAAACCAATATTCTTAAGACTGAAGGCCATAATTCAGTAGGGTGTCCGTACAGTATACTATAGAGAACAGACCTCGAGCTTTAGGGTCAAGTTTGCTCCTTAAAATAATTGTAGACTTTTTTGTTGATATGCAGTAGAGATGTGTCCACCCTTACCCTACTGAAAATTTTGGTAAAGGGGTTGTCCAGGATAGGTCATCAGTATCAGATAGGTCGGGGTTCGACACCCGGATCCCGTTCTGATCATCTAGAGGATGATATGTGGATTTTTCTTGGGCACCCACAGAACCTTAATAATGGGCGGATGACCTTGATGTGGGTTCTGCAGGCAATTAGTTAAAGAGATTTACCAGGCAAACTGGAAAACCCAGTGGGGTTGGGTATGGAGTAAAATAAAAAAGAAGTAATAATCACCTACCCCTATTACACTCTTCCATTGCCGGGTTCTCATTCCATCCTGTGTCAGGCCGGGAGTGAAGAGGCTCGGGGTTTACATATTGAGTCTCGGCAGTCACATATTGAGTACTGATGATGTCACTGCTAATACATCATCAATACTCAACATGTGACCACTGGGGCCAGTACTGGTCTGCAGCAACCACCTGGGCTACTTCACTTCCAGCCTGGCCAGTGCCTCCATGGATTGGGACATGTGACCAGATGGTGGATCAGGGGTAGGTGAGTACTTTATTTTACCCCACTGTTCACTTTTAATTGAGTCAGTTATGGTATATCCAGAGGAAATGCCATAAATGTTTGATAGATGTGACTCCCAAATCTGGGACCTGCACCTGTTGTCCACCCCCTCCCCAGTGCTTGTCTGCTTGAGGAGATAGGTGTTGGCCTCCACATCCAGGCAGAGATTGAATGGACAGGTGGCTCTCTCTATTCACTTCTATAGGAATTATCGAAACTTGCTCGGAGCCGTGCAATTCCATGGTCACATTTCCATTTACTTTTTGTCTTGATATAGGTCATGCAATCCAAAAACAGATGAGGGTCTTAGAGGTGGGACATTCATCTGTTATAGACATTTATAGGATATCCTGTGCAAATACCCCTATAAAGTCACTGCTGAAGCTCATCTTTCCACTAGAGCTTAGTATAGTATAGTAGGGAGCAATGGCCGTCTATGGTCAACATACTGTGTCCCTATAATCTTGCCATGTGCATGGACCCTTAGAAGAAATAAATCGATCTCAGTATGAAACCTAAGGAAGCCACAGGTATTGGTTGCATGCTGCTATCACAATGCGTGCGGATGAAATGTCTTAACCCACTTATTACAGTGGTGTGCACATGTGTTGGCCATGTACTGGGCATGTCAGAATCCACTACTTTAGTAAATTCTATGCTCTGCTGAATGCTTAGATACTTATGTAAGATCAGGATCTTCTGGAGCAATCCTGCAGTTTTCAGGCCCAAAAACTCCCGGTAGGTCAGAGATGGAAAATGACATACAAGGTCTCAGTGCTCACATTTGCATGGGATAGATACGTCATGAGTCATTTGGATGGATTTGCTCTTGCAGATGTACAGTATTTATTTCAGTCCAAGACATTCATAAGTTCTTGTAGCTTGATAACTTTGGCTCATTCGTAAAAAGCAAAAATAAATGTTGGCCCGATTGTCTTGTGTAGACATCTCTAATGAGCCCTCCGGGACTGTGAGCAGATGGTAACACAGACCTCCACTGAAATGTGATGTCTATGTCCAGTAACATCTTTACAAGAGCATATGTAGCCTGGAGGAAGTCAGGGGCCGGGGTGCAGAGAACAAGTCAACATGGCAGCATTTTTAACTGTACTCTGGATGTCCATAAGTTATGGCCAGAAGGATAGGCCACATGAGTGTGAGCATCTATAGGTTGTTCGTAGACGTCTGTGCCCTCCATGGACCCATTCATGCCTCGTGATAATACATGGATGTGTGTATGTGGCCATAGAAAATAATGGATTATTGTGGTGGCCATTAAAAACATGGCTAGCACACTGACAAAGAACGTGTGTGCATGGAGTCTAGTAAAAGTGGTAAACCATTGTTACTTATCCAAGAGGGAGGGACTTAATGTAGGCAAAGCATCCAACCAGACTAGTAGAGACTGACTTGCATATCACTGGTAGCAAATTTTGGGTTATCAAAAACTCTACCAAACAGTGCTCTTGTGAGGAGTTGTCACAGTCCTGCCGAGGACAACATCTGCAAGGAGTTTGTACAGTATGTTCTCCTTGCGTTTGCATGAGTTTCCTCCCACACTCCAAAGACATACTGATAGGGAATGTAGATTGTAAGCCCTATATGGGACAGTGACTGTCAATGTCTGTAAAGCGCTGCGGAATATGATGGCGCTATATAAGTAAGCATAATAAATAAATAATAATAATGAGATATCACAGTGATATGCTATCTGTCCTATATGTGTCCTCGTGGAGTCCCCAGTGGCTGTGTTATGCATTGCAGTCTTTCAAGAGGTTTATTATCATGTTACAATATTATATCGAATTGAGTTTGTGATTTATTATTAGACTTAATCATATGGGCAGTAAATAATATGTTTAGGTTTTTTCTCGATGTTGTAGATGCAGTTTATGTCTTGTAACTAACACTCTGGGGTGGCCATATTGGAGGCAGAGACTCCTTTCCTGCACCTGTACAGTCATTACAGCAGTCATTGACCACTTTACAGCAGCTGAAATGAAAGGGAGTCCATTGACTGAGAATTAAGAAATAAAGATTTTTCATTCTTAAGGAAGTAACGTAGTACAACCAGTCCCCTAGAGAGCAGGGGGTTGTGTATAGAGCCTTATTAGTCTATGTATTGTACTGTATAGTGCTGGTGTAACTATAGGGGTCGTAGTGGTCCCAGCTGCAACTGGGCCTAGAAGCCAGGGGGGCCCACAGGTCACCTTCAGCACACTAGAGTTGGATAAACTTCTTTGATCTCCTTTTTGATTTCCTTTGATACCTAGCAGTCTGTGCATTGTAAATGTATTCCTCCTGTCCTCTGGTGCACGGAAGTGTGAAGATTTTTGATACACAGCCTTCCACTGTCAGGAAGGAGAAAATGAACTCTCTTACTGGAAAAAAAATGCAGTTCTAGCGGTTGATCAGCACCATATAGTCAAGGTTGGAGGCTAGGGCACAACTACCATGTGGGGGGAACAGACAGGGGATGGGAATGATGGGAAGCTTGTGTGCACAGACATGTGAACAAGTCATCATGGTGGTCTGGACCCAAATAGACAAAGAAAGGGAAAGGTAAATGGTGCTAATATTTTTGCACCACGACCTATGAGCCTTAAAGGGGTTGTCCGGGATAAAATGATAACACTAAACTAAACACCCTCCTCCCGCCTAACTTCTAACTTACTTTAGGAAAAACTAACCCCCCCCCACCCCATCATACTTACCTGTCTTCATGTCCTCTTCTTCTGGGCATGAAACGTCACTTCCTTCATTTCTGCCCTCACCTGTGCAATAGCTCTATTGCGCAGGCCCCGGCAGACGTGAAGAGGAGAAGGATAGAAGGAAGTGATCTCTCGTGCCCACAAGATGGGGTGGGGGGTGCACTGAGTTAGTTAGGTAGGGCTAGTAGTCTGCGGGCTAGCTAGGGAAACAGGGAGGGGGTATGAGAGAGGAAGTGAGAGGGGGATCTGAGTGAAGAGCAATGTATCATAGTACAGTAGTTGTATGAGCTACCCATGTAAACAAATGCAGAGGATGCCAGGAGCTCCCAGAGAAACCCAGAAATCACTCAAAACACTACTAAAGGTATTTGGTTGCACTTATTAACCCATTAATAGCACTAACAGACCTTTTTTTTAAAAAAAAAAGTTTTTTTTTGCCTGGAAAACCCCTTTAAGTTAAGCCCCTGTTTACATTATCTAGTCTTTCAGGTGTATAATAAAGCTGTTATCTCACTCACTCTCCAATGACAATGAGATGATTCCTCTCCTTCCTCCCCAGTCTATACAGCAAAGCTACTAAGTGAGCTACAGAGAACATAAAGCATCAGCCTGTTATTTCTGTTCTAGTGGCCACTCAACTAATAATTTAAGATAAAAATGTATAATTAAGATATATAATTTCTGACAGTACATTCCCTCTAAAGGGGTTGTCTCATCATGACAACCCCTTCCTATATGTCCTCTCAGGGCATATAGACATCATACTGTATTCCCAAAGAGGAATCGCGCTGCTGACATACAGTAGTGTGGCCGTCAAATCATCACCATGCCATCTTTAGCCTGAGAAAGGCATCTTACAAACCATTTGAATGTGTGGAAGCCTTTTTTTTTTACTATTATTTAACCTCTTAAAGGATTTTTTTTTTTCCAAGATTGTAATAGTGATGACTTATCCTATACATTTGAATGGGACCTAAGTTGCAGTGACCCAGTTCTGCCACTACTCAGAAAACAGCGCTGTCTTCTTCCTGCTCTATTCTCTGTCTATCAGCTGCTGAAAATAGCTGAATAATGGGGGTGCCAGGTGTCAGTCCTCCACCAATCTGATATTAGTGACCTATCTTTAGGACTGGTCATCGATATTTTTAGCCCGAAAAACCCCTTTTAAGGACCAAGTTTTTTCTTTTTGTTGTTTAAATTGTCACATTCCAAGAGCCTTACATTTTGTAATCTTAAATCAATGGAGCTTTATGAGTGATTTCCTCATAGTTTTCTTTTTTTTCAGGACAAGCTGTATTTTTCAATGCACAATTTACTGTATAATTGTATAATTTAATAATTAGCTTTCTGACTTCTGATTTAATTTTTTTTTTTTTTTGATGGGATATACTAAAATACAACAATTCCAACTTTTTTTTAAACTGTTAACTATGCAGTGTTAGTGCATATAAGTATAGCCGTTTTTCTTGTTTTATTACTTTTGGACAATAAAAAAAAACATTTTATAGCAAAAAGGTCATTCCAAGAGCCATCATTTCTTTTCCCGTGGATGTAGGTGGATGGAATGTAGTTTTTATAGGTAGTTTTATTGGTACATATAATTTATTCATTCTTTTTTTCAATGGGGGGAGGTTAAGAAAAACAGTAATCCCACTATTGATTTTGGCAATTTTATTCCCTGGGTCATTGTGATTGCATTAATATAATATAGGTATTTATTTTTAAGTTGAACTATTTTAAAAAACTAAATTAAACTTTAATTAAAAAAATATGAAAAAGGGTTGTTGTTTTTTTTGGGGGGGTGGGGGGCTTTTTTAAATCTTATTCATCAAAATATTTTAATGGCTTAGCCTATGGTCACATCTGCATCAGAGTCTGTCTAAAATCACAGATATAAGAGACCTACAAGTCTAATTTTTTTCAATCCAGTGATATCAATGAGAAAATAACGGATACTCGATGGACCCCATTAAACTCATTAAAGGGATATGTTGTTGGATCATCTTTATTGTTTCTTTCAACGGACCAGAAGAACGGATGAAATGATGCACCCTTACATAAAATTTTGGAACACATAGCCAATTACAGTGAAACTGCATTGAGAGAACCACCAAAAATTGCATGAAAAAGTGGTCTTCAAGAGAGGTGGTCTTCTCAAAGGAGATGGTGTAGTATGGAAAACTGAAAATTCATCAAAATGTGGTCTTCTCAAAGAGGATGGTCTAGTGTGGAACCTCTTTGAGATGACCATCAAAATTGCATGAAAAAGTGGTCTTCTCAAAGAAGATGGTCTAGAATGGAAAACTGAAAATTCGTCACAGAAAGTGTGGTCTTTTGGAAAGGTTTCACTATACAATACTAATGTCTTTTTAGGTGGTAGAGAGACTGATGGGTCCCCTCGTGTACTTTTTGGTCCAGGGAAGACTGGTTCTTTCCCTATAGCCCTTGGCTATGTTCTTGTGTATCTCCACATGCTTCTGTACCTACTGTCATTTCCAAATTGCTCCATCAAGGGTGTCACTGTTTTTTTGCCTGTCCCTTGTTTCGTATAGGTAGGGGTTACTGGTGCCATCTCATGAGGCCATATTACTAGATTATTTTATACCAAAGCTTTGACTCTATACAAGGAAAACGTAATATTATGGAAGCACAGCAGTATACATCCTATGTGCTTTTTCGGCTTTGCCTACTGGCGCTACACAGTTAATTTCATGTAAGTCATTTCAGGTCAACCTCTTTGTATGCTCTTTGGCAGGTTGATAATCTGCGGAGAGCTCGAGTTTCATGTAGTAAGAAATGTGACAACTCAAATTATAAGAGTAGAGAACAACATCTGTAATTTGGGAGAGGAAATGAATAATGAGCAGTTAGCATTACGCGGCTTGAGAAACATTGATGGCCAAGGGTCAAGTGCCCACTACTCGAATTTAGATACACTCAGCACCTAAGTGGGTCAAGTGATCCTTATCTGTCTTCAACACTGATGTACATCTGATAAAGTTTTATTGTTATTTTTGTCTGGATGGCGGCTGTGGTTCATTGTGATCTAGCTGTTTGCCATCTGTTCCTTTTGTCACGTTCCATCTTTCACTTTCAAGTTCTTCCAAAGTGTTACGCTCTCATGACTTTACCTTTCTCAACATGTCACCTTGCATTCCAGCCTGAAACTTCTGATCGCCTTCGTAGTTTTTTTCCCTCCCCTTAAACTTTCTCTTTCGTCTTCTCCTCAGATCTCAAAGCACAATTTCCATCGTTTCATCTTCGTGTTGCAGACTCTTGACCTTCGTGATCCTCATGCGTTATTCACCTATGTTATATTGATTTAATTTATCCTCTTGCTGGTTAGATCTCCCCAGCTTGTCTTTATTAAACATGAATTTTTAGCCTACTGAGATTCTTACATCACAGCTCCCTATTGTAGCCTCAGAATAATGAATATCAATGTGTTGTCATAGAAGTGGGGAGAATGGATAAATAGGGCAAGTTGAAGCGTTGGATTAATAATTGAACCTTAAAGAACTTAAAAAAATAGAGGAACTTACATTTCTTTTGGTTTTAGATTATTTATTTAAGAACAATGTAGACTGTAAAACCAAACTTTTGAAATTTTTTGTATAAAATGTAACCATAGCTTATTGAAGATGTGGACCCATGGGATCACTGATGGTATCTATGTCAGCCTAAACCAGTGTGTGGAGTCTAAGGAATGGTAAGATGCTATAACCCATGTTAGGAGGTACAGACTCTCCAAAAAGTATTCCCCAGAGTAGTCTCCATTAAACAGCTGACGTATATATGAGAGCTAGACACCCAGACCAAGTATGATGGCAAAATAATGATTTATGAGTGGTGAAACCCAAAAGACTCAGGTTCGGACGAACCAGAAATTTGTTACAATCCCTAACCTGACCATGTGGTTGCTTTTGGACAATTGAAGAGTGTTTGTCCAGTGTTTGTCCAGCCCATGTGAGTCCAGTCTCCTTTGCCACCCAATGGTGAGCCCTTTTCTGAGCTTCGTTTTGCATAGGAATTTCTATATTTCCCAATAAGTGGCTTAGGAATTATCCAATGGGTCATGGACAGGCAAACCAAAAATCTGAACCATAAAGGCAGGACATGTTTAATATGTGCTATGGGATCCCTTGTCTATTATGGACCCAAGTGGCATCATACACTATGCAACATGCAACTGCGATGACCAGTTAGACATATTAACCTCTTCTTTTCCATTTTGGCTGTTATTTTGATGGGTTAGGAACCTTTTTTCAGTAATACAAGGGATCTAATTGTTTTCAGCATTCTCACTATTTTTAGAAGATACATGAGCCGACTGGTTTTCTTCCGAATAATCTGATTTGGAGGGATTGTAGGGATATTGTCAGATAACTACATTGGTTCTCAGGTAGTAGTTTCGTCTTTCCGTTCAATCAATCCCAGGATGTTTTGTATTAAAAGGGTAAAAAAATAAATTGTTTTGTTAATCACCTGTGTAATGGAAACCTCGCAGTTCTCCTTGTGTCATGGAGCTTCTCCGCTAGAGCTGCCGAGAGGTGATCTTATAATTAATGCTTACCAAATGTGACAGCGGAGTAATGATGAAAAGTGACGCCGGATATGTTTACGTACATCTCTGCAGAGGAAAATCTGCTCCATATAGTATATCTGAGTTATTGTGATGCCAAGCACAAGGATATCTGTAAGACGTGTGTCTTTGGGGGTCCGTGGTTAAACAACAAAGATGGCCCATGGATGATATCTGTATGCTGCCTGTGTCCTCCATGGACCCATTCATTCTTGTAGTGAGCCCGGGCCACAAAACGGACAGGAATAAGAGCTGCTCCATATTTTGTGGATGGCGTCTATGGCCCGGACATTGCTCTATAAAAACTACTCATGTGTGTATGGGGCCAAAGAAATGAATGACTCTGTATACTATCCACAATTACAGATGCAAACACTATACAGAAAACTACTGTTGTGTGTATGGGGCCTAAGTGTGGCCCTACCTATCATTGCGATACCAAAACTAAGGCTTTGTCCACATCTACAGTGTGGTTTTTGCTATAAAAGGAAACTACCACACAATGCCAAATCTGTCACACAATGGACACCAAAGATGGCCAATGAACCCCATAGGGTTTGTTATGGTACTATCACGGCGTCCATTGTTTTGATGGTAAGAATAGTGCTGCGCTATTTTTCTCATCAAACATGATGGGGCCCATTGGGCACTAATGCTGATATAGCCAGGAGCAATTTAGTGATGAGCAATGCTTTTTCCAGCCTGATGGAGCCCCGTGTCGCAAAAGTGATAACTAAGTGGCTCGGGGAACAAAACATTGAGATTTCGGGTCCATGGCGAGGAAACTCCCCAGATCTCAAACTCATTGAGAACCTGAGGTCAATCCTCAAAAAGTAGATGGACATAAAAAAATTGTGATAAACTCCAAGCATTGACTAGACAAAAATGGGTGGTCACCAGTCAAGATGTGTTCCAGAAGCTGATATCTAGCATGCAAGGGCGATTTGCTGAAATCTTGAAAAATAAGGATCAACATTAAACATATCAGATTTTTTGCGCAAAAAGTTGTGACTTTTTCATTTCTGCATCGGCCCTGTTAGGTTTATCATCATTTACGCCAGAAATATGAAGTTGCAAAAACTGTAAAAATCAAAATTTTTCAGTCTCAAAAGTTTTGGCCACAATTATATAATAATTATAACTTTATAAAATTATTAATCACCATCATCAATATTATTACAGATGAACCAATCCCAGAAGATTAGTTTCATTCTGTCCCAGTGTAATAGGTGGAGGCCCAGGGAAGGTGTAAAAAAATTAAAAACATTTATAGGCTAAGGCCCCACGTAGCAGACTGCAGCAAAAAAGTGCGGTGGCAAAAACTGCGGCGGCAACGCATGGTAGTTTTACCTGCAGTGTTATTCACAGAAAGTCCACTGAGGTTTTCTCTGCGGACTTTCTGCTTGTATTATATCTATAGGGAAACCGCCAGCGTTTCCGTAGGTATAATTGACATGCTGCGATTTCCAAAACTGCAACCAAAACTGTATGCGTATATTTTTCCACAATATGTAGATGGGATTTGCAACCAAACAACCACGTTTATGCCGCGTGGAGCACCGGCCATACTCTCCTTCTATTCTTGTGGTGTCTGACGCTCTGAGTCCGCTTCCTTGCGGCGCCTGGCATTTTTCTGTGACATCTTACGCCCAAAGTCAACGCTGAGGCCTTTTTACACCTCCCCTGGGCCTCCACCTATTATACTATGGGATCTGAAGAGAGGCCATTTTAGTTAGTCTAAGGCTAGTGTAAGAGACAGCCAATGTTGTCCTAAGCTTTATTTGTCTGTATAAATTGTTAATGTTGAATGTATTTCTGTGATTCTGTTCCTTTAAGACAGCAGCCATTGTAATTGTGACATGATGCTGGAGTGAGACCCCCCCCCTTTTATGTCAGCCTGCCTGTTCTGCAGACAGAGTGTGAGCAGAGAAGCAGGAAGTGACGAGACAGAGAGCAGCAGCCATCTTGGCAAGAGAGAAGACAGGTGTCTGTGCTGTGTTGAACTGGTGTGGATATTTTTCTGCACAGCTAAGCTGTATCTTGGTTCAGAGACAAACAGAGTGTAAAGAGACGACAGGACTAGTGAGTCCACGTGAAAGGAACTGTGCTCAGTGGCTGATCAGTGAGACTGACATTGTGACTGTGTATATGGATACCACAGATAGAGACTCGCAGTGCTGTTGATGTACTGGACAGTAACTGCTAAATCCCGCTTTACATCCCAGCTCAGTGTATGGATTCGGCAGGACTGTCAGTGTGCTGAGTGGAATCTGCTGTTGGATTACATTGCATTCATTGGGTTTCCCTGTTAAAGAGGACTTCATTTCTCCCAAGATCCTGATAACCGTGAGGAGAGGACGCTTCACTATAAAAGAAAGGACCGACTTTGGGCCCCACCGCGCGCTTCTACGGACTGTAAGCGGTCCACCTGGACCACTGGGGAAAAGGGGGTGCACCCAAATGTGATGTCAGGGTCAGTTAGGGATAGTTTTGAGTATATTGTTCATTCAGTGTCCATACTGCAGAAATGGACAGAGTAAAAGTAGAAACCATTGCAGAATTTGCCTTGAAATTGTTCATGCTATATTGTATATTTTGCTTGTCTTTATCCCTGTCATTTTACCTTTAACTAGCCTTTATTAACTTATAGTAAATATATATTCTTTTCTTGAACTACCGCGTGTGCGTTCATTTCTGGTTGCGGAGTCCAAACCACCTGCCTTGCTCTCGGTTCACACTAGGTTCACATCTGTGTTGAGAAGACTCCGCCGCAGATTCCACCTAAAATCGGCAGGGAGAAAAGTCCTGTGGGTGTACTTGGGTAACCATTTTTTAAGCAGACAGACTCTCCTTCTTTCGGGTCCCCATGCGGACCTGAACGACAGAGAGTCGAACGCTAGTGTGAACCAAGAATAAGATAAATTCCAAATTGTTTGGAATATTCAGATTATATCCAGTTAGTTGCGAACCGATTCGTCCATTTCCGATATTATTATTGTGATTATTTTTGTAATTTTTTCTTCTATATTACTCTTACACATCAATCACGTAGTTAGCATGTGCTGGCAAGTGTATCTACTGGTACAGAACTTGTGTCCTGAATCTTTTCCGCACCTCCTCACTGTTAATGAGTTTGATTAATAAATAAGACTTTCTCGCTAATTTCTCCCCAGGCAATCCAGGAATATTATCCACATGAAAACACATTCACCTGTTAATATTCTAGATGACGTGACTTGGAGCAGATTCAGGATTCCCAGTCACAGATATAATAATAATTAGCAGTACGGTACACGTTTCTCGCTTTATTTTTGGCGTGATGCGGTTGTATGCCGTGTAACCCGCTGATCCTCTAAACTATATGAGCGCCTTTGGGTAGTTCCAAAATAAACTTTTCGTCTAAACTATTAAAGCATTGATAGGTCTTGGAAGGAGTAGACACCTCCACGAGCTGGATGATAATAGCCTCGTATCAATGCGAGATCACAAGGTAATTAGCAGCTGTACAGATGTATTCTACGCTTTTTATAAGCACATGTGATGTTGTACGCTACACCGCTCTGCCTGAAATAGATACATTTGTTTGTGGTCGGGCATGTACTTTATAGGTGACAATTACTAATACGCCATCAGCGTTCTCGATTACAGGTTTTGTCAAAATAGGAAAAAAAAAAGTTTAAAGCGAATGCGTAAAATTCTTTGCCTTAAGATCACTCAGCAACATGCTATGCAAAAAATTGAGGCAGGTGTGCAAAAATTGCAGCAAAGGAAAAATGCACTCAGAATTAGAAGGGTTAATAGTTTATTTTTGTTGATTAACAAAATGAAGTGAATGAAGAAAAAAGACAAATGTAAATCCCATCAATATTCGGTGTGACCTTTGCCCTTTGCCTTCCATCAGTTCTTTTTGGTACTTGCCGACAGTATTTGGCAGAACCCGGCAGGGAGGTTGTTCCCGTCATCTTGGAGAACTAAGCACAGATCTTCTGTGGATGTAGGCTTGCTCCAATCCTTCTGTCTCTTCATGTCATCCCAGACAGACTGGATGATGATGAGATCAGGGCTATATCTGTGGGGGCGGGATCATCACTTCCAGGACTCCTCCTCCAAAGGGCATGCAGTGAAGCTGAATTCATTACACCCCACTTCGCTGTGCATGCTCTGGGTAAATAAGCAGTGAGGTGCACTGAATCTGGCTTCGCTGTGCACAATGCGCATGCGCTGACTTCCTCAGCAGACTTATCTCAGCAGACACTGGGGATCTTAAACCTTTGATTGCCAAGGATGTTGGTGGCAAGTGGCGGTAGGATACACAGTATTTGGCACCCTAAACCCCAGCTTCTCAATGATATACTAGTAGTTTAGTGGTCCCAAACAGTCTTTTTTTTTTAAAGGGGTTGTCTGAGATCAAATAAGCAGGGTAAGGTGCAAAATGAAATGAGAATAATTACTGTACTTACTGTACACTACTCCAGCCCTTCTGCTCCGATGCTTACCACTAGTGAATATTTACCTGGCTGCAGTGATGACATCATGTCAATAACACATGACTGCTGCAGCCAATCACTGGCCCACAGTGTTAAAGTTATGTCACCGCTGGAGCCAGGTAAATCAGCATTGGCAGGGAGCACCAGAATGCTGGTGCTGGAGTGGCGGGAATTTAACAGGTAAGTTTTTTTTTACCCATTTTTATTTGGTCTTGGACAACTGCTTTAGGCCGGGGCCCCATGTGGCATTTTACAGTCCCTGCAAAGTGGATGGGATTGCAGCGAATCGCATCCACACGTTGCAGAAAAATACACGCTGCGATTTCCAAATTTGTTGTGATTTTGGAAATCGCAGCATGTCAATTATACCTACAGAAACGCTGGAATTTTCCCGCTACGTAGGCTACATGGGCCCGCTACGTTCCTTTGATGACCTATCCAGTTAAACGTCGGCAGGTGCCCAACACCCAGGCCGCCAGCCATTCAACTTTTAGAACAGGCTGCAGCATTCACATGAGTGCTGCAGTCTCTTCACTACTTACCAAGCACAACCTCAAGGGGTCCCAGGTGTCAGAACCCCCACGGATCTTCAATCCTAAGGATAGGTTAGTTAGAAAGTCCCAAAAACACCCTTTGATAATAAAACACTATGCAGTAAACTCCATCTTATGGGGAAGTCTATATTGGCCATTATCTATATGTGATCTATATAGGGGATTTGGGTCTCTGAATTAGAAAATAGCTCCAAATGCAAAAAGGAAATATTAAGAAACCATAGAATTGTTTCCACTATTGACACATCCTCTATTCAGGGGTGTAACTTGAGTGGGTACAGTTGCAGTCAGGCCCAGGAGCCCATAAGATGTCTCTTCCCAGTATGAGGAAACCAGTACTATGAACAATACATTATCATTGGGGGGCCTAACACAGATTTTGTATTGGATCCCAAGAGATGTTACACCTCTAACAGTAATTATGGGGTTTGCAAATTCCCATTGTGAATAGAGCGGTAGTGGGCATGCTCAGTGACCACTCCATTCACTTCTATGGTCATGTGAAGTGAATGGAGTGTTGGTTGAGCATGCCCACTACTGCTACTGTAAAAATCCCTTTTCTCCAGTTCTCTATACAGTAGTTTGAGGATTTAGGCGCCCTCTTTTGGCTTCTTTGGAGCATATGAAACCCGATAACTTATTCCTTCTTCTGACTTCAGCCACTAAAGGACATTACTGCCTTGCTGCGCAGAGTTAATACTTTCTCTGCTTGATACACGGCTCCCATAATGAAATTGTGTTGATTCATCCGGCTAGGAAGAGCTTGTTATCTACTGTGGTTTGCTTATTCTGGATTAAATCCACTAAAAGTTCATGTCCCAGTATAAAAAGTGAATGTTTTGCAACATAGCATTTATTTTGATGCACGAGCAGAAAAAGCACCAGATAAAAATTTAATGAAACTTTTGGGGGAGGAAAAAATAAACCCTTAAGTGTATATTTTTGTAAGATATGAGAGACTGTAAAGTTAAGCAATGATGAGTCTCCTGGTCCGTAATGAATAAGAGTTCTTCGAGTACGGCGGCTTCCTCCGAGCTCTGGATCTACACATCTATCTTTTCTATGAGAGACCGCATTGTAAAACCTCGTAATTATAGAACGCTGAAAGCGCCGTATTTAACACTTGCACTGCCAGAGACTGGAACAAGGAAGTCAAACAGGAACAGACCAATTGAATGGGCGAACCTCACGAATATTCGCAAAATGGATCTGGCCGGCCATTTTTATTTTGGTCTGTAATAATTTTTTTTTTTTTTTTATTATACTCCAGTTTCTTCCCACTCCAGTGTAAAATAAGTGAAGACCCAGGGGAGGGGTGGAAAAATAGTGAACAGTCATATTCACCTTCCCTTATCTCTGCTGGACTCCACAAAGGAGTCCAGCACTCCATCACAGTCCTCTTTAGTTGTCTTATAACCTGTTGCCATGAGCCCTGGGGGACCACTGAGCTCTGTGATGGTCCTTAGTGCTCATTTGGGTCACAGTGACATCATGATACTTGCAGAAGAGATAGGAAGATGACCAAAGAGGACTGTGGTGGAGCGCCAGACTCCGCAAGAGAGTCCAGGAGAGGGGAGTATCAATCTTTATTATTTTACTGCTCCTCCCCTTTGCCTGCACTTATTATACTTTGGGGTCTGAAGAAATTCCTGTGTTTAGTAGTAATTCGTGGATGCAAACCCCAAAAATCTCGGGTTTGGCAGTCAATATTTTTGAAAATTTGTAACAAACCCAGCTCATTGTTTAAACTGGGTAAGGTCTCCAATGTCTCATTTAACCAATTCAGTGTGATATCACTTAGACACATATAGCATATTAATTTTCGACACAATATTGTGGAATCATATTGCCTTGAAAAGCTGTTCATCTTGCGATACCCACATATCTGAACATGTCCAGCCAAGGTAAGAAATCATCTATCACGTATATATTTGCAGAGGTGAAGCCTCCATTTTTTAGTACAGACCTCCATAGACATAGTGACATGCCAAAAGTTTGAATTAGGGGTCCAGGAACTGTGCCCCCTCAGCATGTGGTGTATGGATTTGTCCCCAGACCACCCAATCACACTCCAAGGATAGGAGAGCGTGATTTGAGGGTGACAAAACCCTAAAGTTTCAGGGTCAGGTCAAGCCCAAAACTTTCTGTTGAATTAAGCTTGAAGTCTTTAATCATGATGCTAGTGGTATTGATGTCAATAATAGCGCTATGAATGGAGCCTCTCATGCCAGTGTGAACACAACCCTAAGTTGCACGGCATTGTAGCAATGCAGTCCGACACAAAGCCCTACTTGACAACCCGGTTGTCTCCTAGGTGTTTCGCTAAGGCAATGTGTCTCCACCTATGGGAATATGAAATGATTATATATCTGTACTTTATATGTGCGTGTTTCTGCGGAGAGATTTTTGTCACAGCATGGGGACCAGCGATCGGAATACTGTTTGCTTTGAACAATGGGGGACAAACAGAGCATGAAATTAGGTTGTACTTCTCATCTACTGCTTTTTAATTTTTTTTCTAAAAGCTTCTTTAAAATACGAGTTGCTGTAACAAAGAGCGCATTTAGAGCGCGCGAGAACAGAATTCCAGGCAGTCACTCTGAATAAAGGGAAACCATTTTTGATTACTTAGAATGGAGCTGAATGCAGCCCTAAAAAGGTTGAAACCCATTGTCATACAGAGAAACATTTCTCCTGCCTTCAAATCAATACGAACAAATGCCGCAAGAGCGGGTCTGCCGCGGTATGAAATATTAAAAACTCAGCGCACAATATCTAAAATGCCAGCAGACACAGATTTCTAGCATTAAAGGGAATGAGCGGAGATGACGGCTCGCTTCTTTCTCTACTAAATGTATGTTCACCGGCCGGGCAGTCGCTATCTGCGAGCTGTCAGGAATTGTACAGGATGACAGAGGTGAGCGCAGAAAGAGTCACCTCTGAGGGTTTAAGTGTTTTCTGCCAAAGGTTAAAAGCCTGATAAACAGATGCAGAAAGTTACTGATAGAAAAGAAGAAATATCAATATACTGGATATAGCTGCAAGCACCGAGCACAGGGCTACTGTAGGATGCCGGGAGCTCAGAGTAACTAGTCCCAGCCTATAGAAAAGGATGTATGTTGTCTGTAGGGCGCAGTATTATAGCGGTTATAGTCTTATATAGAGGGACAAGTAGTACACTCCTTGGCCGCACCGAGGAGTTCTTGTCCTGGCCTGAAGTTTTCCCAGTGTGACTGCAATGATGATGTATGGAAGGGATAATAATATTACAGCCAAAGGAGACATTCAGTGGGGAAAGTGGTCAACTGGGCGGAGGGTCTAGGGCACCTCTAGCCTGGGCACAAGATGAGATACGGTTGGATATGGAAGTATACAGGCTACGTATAGAGATGGGCAAAGCTTGTGATATTCGTTTTAAGAATCACGAATATACGTGAGGTTTGGCCCTCCGGTTCCTGTTATATTGAACTTGCTCAGATAGAACTGCACGTGTTATTATTATACTCAACAGATCCCATAGTATAGTAAGTGGAGGGGGGTGAAGAAAAATAAACATTTATATTCCCCTTGCCTCACTCCTCCTGGGTATTCTTACAGCATGTGGTGGTCCCTGTTTAATGTCTGCACCCCGGGGTCAATCACCTTTATAATCTTGAACATAGAGTGCAGTATTATAATAGTTATATTCTTGTACATAGGAGCAGTATTATAGTAGTTATATTCTTGTACATAGGAGCAGTATTATAGTAGTTATATTCTTGTACATAGGAGCAGTATTATAGTAGTTATATTCTTGTACATAGGAGCAGTATTATAGTAATTATATTCTTGTACATAGGAGCAGTATTATAGTAGTTATATTCTTGTACATAGGAGCAGTATTATAGTAGTTATATTCTTGTACATAGGAGCAGTATTATAGTAGTTATATTCCTGTACATAGGAGGCAGTATTATAGTAGTTATATTCTTGTACATAGGAGTAGTATTATAGTAGTTATATTCTTGTACATAGGGGGGCAGTATTATAGTAGTTATATTCTTGTACATAGGAGCAGTATTATAGTAGTTATATTCTTGTACATAGGAGTAGTATTATAGTAGTTATATTCTTGTACATAGGAGCAGTATTATAGTAGTTATATTCCTGTACATAGGAGGCAGTATTATAGTAGTTATATTCTTGTACATAGGAGCAGTATTATAGTAGTTATATTTTTGTACATAGGGGGCAGTATTATAGTAGTTATATTCTTGTACATAGGAGCAGTATTATAGTAGTTATATTCTTGTACATAGGAGCAGTATTATAGTAGTTATATTCTTGTACATAGGAGCAGTATTATAGTATTTTTATTCTTGTATATACACACGTGGACAAAATTGTTGCTACCCCTCGTTTAATGAAAGAAAAACCCACAATGGTCACAGAAATAACTTGAATCCGACAAAAGTAATAATATATAAAAATTCTATGAAAATGAACAAATGAAAGTCAGACATTGCTTTCCAACCAGGCTTCAACAGAATTTTTAAAAAAAGAAAACTCATGAAACAGGCCTGGACAGAAATGATGGTTCCCTTAACTTAATATTTTGTTGCACAACCTTTTGAGGCAATCCCTGCAATCAAACGATTCCTGTAACTGTCAATGAGACTTCTGCACCTCTCAGCAGGTATTTTGGCCACTCCTCATGAGCAAACTGCTCCAGTTGTCTCGGGTTTGAAGGGTGCCTTTTCCAGACGGCATGTTTCAGCTCCTTCCAAAGATGCTGAATAGGATTTAGGTCAGGGCTCATAGAAGGCCACTTCAGAATAGTCCAATGTTTTCCTCTTAGCCATTCTTGGGTGTTTTTAGCTGTGTTTTGGGTCATTATCCTGTTGCAAGACCCATGACCTGCGACTGAGACCAAGCTTTCTGACACTGGGCAGCACATTTCTCTCTAGAATCCCTTGATAGTCTTGAGATTTCATTGTACCCTGCACAGATTCAAGACACCCTGTGCCAGATGCAGCAAAGCAGCCCCAGAACATAACAGAGTCTCCTCCATGTCTCACAGTAGGGACAGTGTTCTTTTTAAGATATGCTTCATTTTTCCGTCTGTGAACATGGAGCTGATGTGCCTTGCCAAAAATTTCGATTTTTGTCTCATCTGTCCATAGGACATTCTCCCAGAATCTTTATGCTTGTCAACATGTAGTTTGGCAAATTCCAGTCTGTCAGATTCAAGTTATTTCTGTGACCATTGTGGGTTTTTCTTTCATTAAACGAGGGGTACCAACAATTTTGTCCGCGTGTGTAGGAGGCAGTATTATAGTAGTTATATTCTGGTACATAGGAGCAGTATTATAGTAGTTATATTCTTGTACATAGGGGCAGTATTATAGTAGTTATATTCTTGTACATAGGAGCAGTATTATAGTAGTTATATTCTTGTACATAGGAGCAGTATTATAGTAGTTATATTCTTGTACATAGGAGCAGTATTATAGCAGTTATATTCTTGTACATAGGGGCAGTATTATAGTAGTTATATTCTTGTACATAGGAGTAGTATTATAGTAGTTATATTCTTGTATATAGGAGCAGTATTATAGTAGTTATATTCTTGTACATAGGGGCAGTATTATAGTAGTTATATTCTTGTACATAGGATCAGTATTATAGTAGTTATATTCTTGTACATAGGAGCAGTATTATAGTAGTTATATTCTTGTACATAGGAGGCAATTTTTAGTAAAGTAAAAACAAACATAAATACAATTAAACAAAAATTCTTCCAGTAATTTCAGACATTTTGTATGTACAAAGAAGGATCAAACAAGAAAATACTTAAAGCAAAATTAACTTAAAGAATCCACATCTGTTGGAGAAGAAAATTTAAAGAATATACGGTAAAAATAAATAGATCACACTTAAGCTAGATCCACTTTCCTCCATCACAGATCAGAGTCAGAGCTGTCCTGGTGACCTGCTGTTTCCATGTCCGATTTGGACTGTACCTCAGCTCGGCGGGTTCTCCTTTTAGTAGGAGGATCGCCCTCTGGTTCCTCATCATACTCTGCCATCATTTGTTGGATCTTTCTATCTAGTTCCTCTTCTCCGTCTGACCCTGATAGGATATAGAACCTATTTGCCGTTGCTGTGACATCGCCCGTTCTATCTACTCTCATCCTAGTTGGTTTTTGGACAGTGGTCCACTCACCCTCAGGCTTACGGCTGGATCTATCTTTCTTCCTTCTCTTAGTACTGGTGGGTGTTGGGGCAGGAGAAGAGATGGCCACTGAGGGTTGTACAACCTGCTCGACAACCTCCATGGTCGCCTCAATGGGTTCTGACTGGGCTTGGTCCTGGGTGGTATCACCCGTATCTGGTTGTGGCTCTGACTCAGTGACTACTGATCCTGACAACAGCGCCTCCTCCTCCTCCTGTATGTCATCAGCCGCTGCCAGCAAGTCCTCATCAGGGATATCCCTACGGATGTTGTGCCAAGCATCAGGACAGTCCCTGTGGGAATGTTTTGGCAGGTAGTGCTCACATGGCCCATTTCATTACACAAGTTGCATTTTACCATGGTGCACACACTCGCTATATGACCGGCCTTCCCACACCTAAAGCATCTGCGTGGCTGACCCGCATAGAAGCAGACGCCTTTCTCTCGGCCAATGAAAAATGAGTTGGGCAGATGTTGGGTTACGTTGTTGTGCTGATGTAACTTAACCAGGACCTTCCACCCACCAGTCCAGATCTCGTCTTCGTCCCTATTCTTAGTCAGATCGGACATGAGGTCGCAGTGTCTCCTGAGCCAGATGACAATGTCCTGAGGGGGAACGGCTTCATTCCAGAATATAATGGTGACATTTGCCATATCTGGCCTAGAGATGGGGATGAAGCTGAACTTATTCCAACCCTCAGTATCTCTGAACCTGGTGAGATTAGCCCAGAAACGGTTCAGATCAGACATCAGCTTAAAGCTCACATCATACCCCTGTTGGTCAGGAAGGTTTATAACTGCCTGGCTGTCAGTCGGCAGGAAGCCCATCTGGGTACATAGGAGCCCTCTGACCACAAACCTTCTATCAGGCAGATCTTCCTTGGCACCTCTGTGCCTAAACCTGACTACATTCCTCCTCTTGAAAGCCTGGCCTGTATAGGTTGTGCCTGACGTATAAGAAGGAGCACCGCGGCTCCAGGCATTCCCAGAGGAGGTATGGCCAGATCCGCCATCTTGGCGTGTCTGTGGGCGCTGTGTGGGCTGCTGAGCACCTGCACTAGGAGGTTCTGTTACTACATTAGTAACTAGAGGGGGAAAGTCCTGTACATTGGACTGTGCTGTGTCCGCCCCACCATCAACCTCTATGTCTGCAATATCACCAGACTCCAGAGACTGGACTGTAGAGGGGTCTAATGTCATAGATGGTGAAGGATCCCCCCCAGAATGAGAAACACTTTCCCCTGCTGGCCCATTATCACATACAGGATTATCTATCATTTCTGACATATTAGATGGATAGTCAGTGGCAGCAGAGTCCACAATGTTATTATAGTCACTATTGGTGACTTGCACAGCAGAGTCCAGACTGTCCCACACACTCACAATCTGAGACCCTGAATGTGCTACTACCCCAGTACCTTCAGGTAACAGTCCACAGTCCTGCTGAGATGACCTGCCTCCTGGGACTTGCAGTGTCTGCACAGATGCTACTTCAGGCAGGGGTCCATGATCTTGCTGTAAAGTGCTGCTTGCTGGGACTTGTGGTTCCTTGCCAGGAACTGCTGCAGGTCTTTGCTGTGGCTTGGCATTAGCTGCTCCTTCCCCATACAAATTCCCTTCCTTAAAAGGGAAACTTGCTGGCTGCAGAATAGGCTTTGCATGGGACTGCTGGCCGCCATCTTGAGAGGGTTCAGACCTAGAGTGAGATGATGGTGACTTCTGGTATTCCTGGAATCGCTGCTGGTTTCTGTACGATTCTCCCACCGGTCCCATTTGCTCCAGTACAGTCTCGGTCTCCTGTACGTTATCGGCGAGCTCTTTCGCCAGTGCGCTCAGCTTCTTGTCCAGTATTGCCTCTATCCCAGGTTTAGCAGCCCTTACTTTGTAGGCACAGTCAATCTTTCTCTGCAGATATATTTTACCCGCCTTTAATGTCTCCAGTCTCTTGACCAGTGCTGGGATCTCGTCTGCCAGGCGCAGTTCAGGTGCTCGCTCAGCCATTGTAACACTCTGTGCATTATTGGGGAGTTTTGCAGGCTGGTTACTTACAGTATGGCTTCTGGTCGGTGTAGCCTGTGACTTCTGGCTTGCTGCGGCTGTTGTCACTGCCATGGGGCCACAATCTGCAGGTTGGGGACTATGTCCCAATTTGTTCCCAGTGACCGCACTACTGGTACCATGAGGCCTTCCAGCTGGTCTCACTTTGGTCTCATCCACAGTCTTCACTACAGTTTTTCAGTTTCCTCTGCCAGATCTTTGCCGCTCAGACCGCACCAGTACAGGTCGCTGCATGTTCTCCAGCATGGTCTGTTTCTCCAGGGACGTTCTCCTCTGTCTGCAGGAGGGTGGAGTGGACGGGACACCTGAAACCTGTAATGGAGTCTGCACAGGCTGCAAAGTTTGTTTTCCTTTCTCTTCTGAGCAATCCAACATATTGGTTTTGCATTCAGGCATTCTGTTAGGATGCTGCACATTAACTCTTGTATGTTGTTGCACCGAACCTTTACTTGCTTCAGCTACTTCTTTCCTTGCAATCAATTTCTTCCCATCTTGACTTCTTGCTGCACTGGGACTGCTGACACTCTGGACATGACTTCCATTCCTGGAGACTTTTGGATTTTCATCCACTAGTTTTGTTGTCTGGGAATTGCTTCCCAGAGTAGGCCTTGGAGCCTGGGCCTTGGTAGGAGAGCTGCCCCACCCAGGGTGGCCCCGCCCTGGGCTTTCTCCAGACATCAGGAGCCTCAGGAGAGCTACAGAAACACAACCTCACAGCTAGGAGGCAGTATTATAGTAGTTATATTCTTGTACATAGGAGCAGTATTATAGTAGTTATATTCTTGTACATAGGAGCAGTATTATAGTAGTTATATTCTTGTACATAGGAGCAGTATTATAGTAGTTATATTCTTGTACATAGGAGTAGTATTATAGTAGTTATATTCTTGTACATAGGAGCAGTATTATTGTAGTTATATTCTTGTACATAGGAGCAGTATTATAGTAGTTATATTCTTGTACATAGGAGCAGTATTATAGTAATTATATTCTTGTACATAGGGGGCAATATTATAGTAGTTATATTCTTGTACATAGGAGTAGTATTATAGTAGTTATATTCTTGTACATAGGAGCAGTATTATAGTAGTTATATTCTTGTACATATGAGCAGTATATAATAGTTATATTCTTGTACATAGGAGCAGTATTATAGTAGTTATATTCTTGTACATATGATGCAGTATTATAGTAGTTATATTCTTGTACATAGGAGCAGTATTATAGTAGTTATATTCTTGTACATAGGAGCAGTATTATAGTAGTTATATTCTTGTACATAGGAGCAGTATTATAGTAGTTATATTCTTGTACATATGATGCAGTGTTATAGTAGTTATATTCTTGTACATAGGAGCAGTATTATAGTAGTTATATTCTTGTACATAGGAGTAGTATTATAGTAGTTATATTCTTGTACATAGGAGCAGTATTATAGTAGTTATATTCTTGTACATAGGAGCAGTATTATAGTAGTTATATTCTTGTACTTAGGAGGCAGTATTATAGTAGTTATATTCTTGTACATAGGAGCAGTATTATAGTATTTATATTCTTGTACATAGGGGCAGTATTATAGTAGTTATATTCTTGTACATAGGAGTAGTATTATAGTAGTTATATTCTTGTACATAGGAGCAGTATTATAGTAGTTATATTCTTGAACCTAGAAACAGTATTACAGTACTGCTGTAGTATATCTGTGGATAGGTGATAACTCTTTTATTCAAGCTTCCACTAGTGAAGTCATCCAGAATTTTAACTTATAGGGAATTTAGAGTTCTGACTGCTCAAAAGATGTATTTAAAATATGGATCCCATTGAATATTATATCTGTACTTGCATTAATGTAAAACCACTTTGAACACAATTCTGTATCACATTGAACAGACTCACTTCTGCTACAGTTCTGGTGTAGTCATTGAATCTCATTGGTGTCCTTTCTTTATGAACTTGGTTATTTGTTACAGCTCAGATGCCTCTAAAATCTGTGTATTGCGGTGTCG
Organism: Leptodactylus fallax; assembly: GCA_947044405.1. Taxonomy (NCBI): domain Eukaryota; kingdom Metazoa; phylum Chordata; class Amphibia; order Anura; family Leptodactylidae; genus Leptodactylus; species Leptodactylus fallax. Next base: position 1,631,248 of record CAMRHE010000323.1, read on the forward strand.
CCTTCTACTCCTAGAGCACAAGGTCTAAAAAAGGGTTATAATAATTTGCAAAGTATTTTGAGCCATGTATGAAAATACAATTTGCCGTGAACCCCATATTGATTTACTTTATAGTGCTCTTAAGAACTGTGCAAATACACAATTACAATTTATTTATTTGTATTACCTTAAGTCACGGTCGCTCATATAATCTATTGATTTCTATTTTCTCACAATGCAAGAAAATTTTGCAACACACAGGCTAATGGACTGTGGGCTTTACTGGACTGAATGGAAAATTGCCCACTTAAATCTTTTATTTTTGGATTTCTCTTGACTTGTGAAGCATTTCCAAGGCTACAAATACTGGTTTATTATGTCTCTTGTTATGTCCAACCTCAATATAATTGTTGTTATTCATTTTTTTAAAGACCCATGATTTTACACAGCTTGATGGTTTTTAATCCTACGCAAGATAACCTTAGATATTCCATCATTCTACTCAGCGAGATAATTCCAGTCCAGTGATATACCTAAGCTCTGTAGATCAAATGGGTTTCTAAATGGCCTAGCAAAGTATCCTGGTGGAGTCATCAACAATGGACGTCAATTGTTGATGTCCCCATTGTGTAGTCAATTCAGAGAAAAATTATACTCTTAAAAGCTTATTCAGATAAGTGACTGGGACTATATATCACTTATCTGGACTATATATTCTCTGACTATATGTCTGTTGATGGCCTTTAGGTCGTTCTCCAACCAACCCAATATGCCACGTCTCTGGTACCAACATGGAGGATACATTAGAAGTTTAGTTGATGTTGATGAGGTGCTGCTCATAGGTTCTTCTTAGAAGACCCTACACAAGTTGATCAGGAGAATAGATGTCTCTCCGAACAATGGAGAGACATCACTAGTGTGAACCTAGCTTTACCTGCTGTACTCTACTGTAAAACCTCCTTGAGATATAAGGACAGAAAACCCAAATGCAAGCTGGGATGGACCGTTAAATAACAAACACCATCAAAGACTAATAGATCCCATTGACTATAATGGGCTCTATCAGGTTTCCATTATGGTGTCATCACCTCTGAGGCCTGTGATTATTTTGCACAGCTTGATGGATTTTAATCCTACGCAAGATAACGTTAGATATTCCATCATTCTACTTAGCTGGATAATTCCAATCCAGTGGTACACCTAAGCTCAGTATCTCACATGAGACGCGTCAACATCATGACATTGGTGCACCCTATGCGATGGCTAAGGCTCAATCACAGGCCTCAGTGATGACCTGGAACACATAATGTCACCCAGGAGGATGGCAGAGACCAGGAGAGCGCTAGATGCTACAAGGATGTCCAAGAGAGGTGAGGGAAGGAGAATACAACTATATAACTGTTTGTTGTGTTCCTGCACCCCTCCAAAAGGTGAGACCCAAGAGTATAATAATTTCACTTCCAGTTCATGACGAACTTATTTGATCTGAAACGAATCTTTGGGCCAAGCCATCTGAACCCAAAGTAAAACTTTAGAAGTTCACCCATCTGTAGACAGTATTTTGCTAGGAGTCAGGGACTCCTGGCATCATCGATAATTGTAATGCCAGGAGTCTGTCTCTCTGCATGCATAGTGTACAGGCCGGTGAATCTGGGTCACACGTGGTCCAAGTCTCATGTCCAAAACTCAGTTAATGTGAAAATAGCCTTAGAGATAGAGCATGGAGAAAGGAAATGTGCTGGAAATACAGAATTCAGTTTATTTTACCTCCTTTCTCCAGCTGGTCTGTTTGTTCTCTGATAGGTCTCCAGTCTTTGTAGTCTTCTCAGTGGTAGTGGCGTGCCTCCTGAAACCACAATGCTTAAAAGGGTTGTCCGGGCAAAAATTTTATTTTTGAAATAGGCCGGTCTGTTGTTGTCCTCCGCCGCACATGACCTCTGAGGCCAATCACTGACCTCAGCGAAGGACACGTGATCTCACTACCTGTGACTCCTCGGGTCCCTTCCTGAGGCTGCTAAGGTAGAAGGGATCCGGGACGTCACAGCCGGCGAGGAATTTCACTTTGAGAAGACAGCTTCTTCCTTCTTAAGGTTACTCCGTTTCCTGGGCGCCTGAGTTTTCTTTGTCTACTTGTCTTACATATAGAGATAACAGGATGTTCGGATAATTTTATCACTTAATAGTGCGTCCATAAAGATGACCGACTGACTGGTTCCCCTTAAAATTTACTATTTTAAATTTTAAAAATGTTCTTTGAAGCCATTAGCGATTGGAGTGGACATGGACGCTTTCCCTCCCAGCTGTCAGATCTGGGCTGATGATGGAATGAATAGACACATTATACAGCTTTAATTCTCTGCCACGACTGACTGACTGACTGGCTCGTCGTTTGAAGTTTTTTATTTTCATGTTCACGTTGTTTTCTAGTTTCACGCTGATGCCGTTTTTGTTTGAATTCCATAACTATGAACATATTTTTCCCTGCGGATTCCTCGGTGGCTTTGTGCCCAAAATAGAACTGATGTCTTTCTACCAGGAAGTCGGAAATCTTTGAATATATTCAAATATAGTTCTCTAATGAACCTAGCGCTACCTGAATATTGAATACGCTCACATAATGCTCGTTCTCTTCCCTCCAAAATCTGACATTTACATTTACTTAAAGGGAACAAAACAAAGTTTTCCAGATTTTGCAAAAAAAAAAAAAAAAAAAAGGCCATAGACAGAGTGATATATAATAACCAATTGTCGGGAATCAAACGCTTGCCCCTGACAACTAGCTTGTCTATTAATGCCGACAATCAGCCAACAAATGTTGCTCATTGATCACATGATTGGTTGATTTCAGGTGGACAAAAAATCACCGGCCATGAGCAGCACATGGGGGGACTGCTGCCAATGGACAATGAAAGTATATGCCGGGGTATTGTACAATCGCTTTAACGATTGTTCCACTTACATGTCCTCTGCATTGGCGCGTTTTGCAGCTGATCATCGCTCGTTCAGAAATATCTTTAGGTCTAATAGGACCTTAAAGGGGTTTTCTGGTCCCATGATAGTTCATCATTATGTGATAAGTGGGGGACCGACAACCAGGCCCCAAACAGGTCAGCTGTTCTAGCAGCCTTCAGGTGCTGTAAGCTGCTAGTGGACAGGGAGCACATACAGCACCACTCCTATACAAGTCATAGAAGCGCTGCAGCAATTCCCCAAAAGCACCGTTATGCAGTGGATGGGCTGCTCTACCGATCTCATTACTTGGATAGGAACGGTTCTGCACATGTTCCCCATCCGCAAGCAGCTTTTGGCACCCAAACAGCTGATCTGTGAGGGACCCCCTATGTCAGATCCTGACACATCATATACTGATGACCTATCCCAAATCAGTTTGGGGCCAGAAAACCTCTTTAAAAGGACCTGGTCTTGGTAAACAGTTGATTTTCTTGGTATACCTGAGCCAGACTTTTCTGACACAATTTTAGCACATTTTTGGCGCCTCTTGGTTCATTTAAGCCATACCCATGTATTTAGAAAGTCAAACAAATTCTAGCGCAAACTAGATGGGACAAGATGCACCAAGATGGGCCAGAGTCTAGTCAGAAGGGGTAATGTCTCTCATTATGGAGAGACTGGTACAGAGACTTATTAGACTGTGTACCAATGGGGTCTTATGTGTATATTCTTTACCCAGAGTCTAGTTGTAACTTGAGATGGGCCGACCTCTGAAGATTCATTTCCGGTGCAGATGGTTCGGCCAAAAGATTTGTTATGGGTCGAATAAGTTTGTCACAGACCGTAAATGAAAATATTATACTCTGGGGTCTGAAAAGTGTAGGCCAAGAGGAGGTACAGGAATATAATAAACAGGTTATCCTCACCTTCCCTAACCTTTCCTGGACTCCCTGGCTATATCCGGCGCTTCCTTGAGGTCCTCTTCGAGCCTTCTGGGTGACTCCCCTGGGGGTCATGACATCAGTGCACTTCATGTGACTACTGAGACCCATCAAAGGCCTCAGCATTGACCCAGGGGGCCATAATGGCACCCAGGAGGCTGGAAGAGGGAGCGAGGATCCTCAGGAGAGGTGAAGGAAGATGACTATTTATTATATTTCCACACCTCGCCTGAACCTCCATTTATTATACTCTGGGGTCTCTTCCAGCTTTCCAGTTTGTGAGTGACAACCCCCCAAAGGTTTTGGTTTGGGTTGAATCCAAAATCTGAAGAAAATTCAGGTTGAATCAGGCTGTTCCAAGCCATTTTGCACATCTCTAGTCATAACCACAATAATAAATGTGGGCCATAGTCTCTATACCTTTGACTATTCCCCATAGGTGGAGCTCCGATTTACTACTGATGCATCATGGGAGTGGTAGCATAGCAAATAGGAAGTTAACAAAGTATCAAATCTAAAATCTATCAAGATGACATCTGATTTTAGGCAGAGAAAAAAAAATTGTGTTGCAAAAAATGACAATATCTGTAGATGAAGTCCAGCATTGATAAACAATCAGATGGGGGAAGATAATGGAAAGTTGTGTGTCTGCTGCCGGGAGAATAAGTGCTCTATATTTTTTTGAATTGTTAAAATTGCTCATTTTAGGTGCCCTTGCTCGATATGGGATGTTTGAATGTCAGCGCTGACTACCAACCCATTTACCTAGTTAGAGAACAATTACTGTAAATGTTATAACCTATTTGCCGGGCTTTGTCAACCGTTTCCTGCTTGGATAATCCCGTATGAAATGTCACATTGTTTTTACAGAAGTTTGTTCTTTTGTTTTTTTCAGCCCAGTGTTAAAGGAACCAAACCTGTAGCCTTCTGGACGCAACATGATGTATGCAAGTGGCTTAAGAAACATTGTCTGAACCAATATCAGCTCTACAATGAGTCTTTCAAAGAGCACGACATAACCGGTAAGTTTGCTGAACAAAAATCTAAGAACCATGCAAGTTCCCACCTATGATGTGTCCAACCTTTCCGTGACTCTCATATAATAAATCCAATTCCTCACGTTAATATCAATACGTTATTCTGACATGCTAGCAAAATCCTGAATAGGTTGTAGTACACATCACAACCACTAGGTGGTCAAATATAGACAGTTAGACACATAGAGCATAAACATCTCCTTACAGAGTATCCCAAAATTATGATTTTTTTTGTCAAAGGTGGTCATCTCATGCCCATCTCTCAAGATTCATCAAGCCAAAAGGAAAGGTAAGGAAGGACACATTAGGGAGAATTTATCAACCCATCCTATTGCCTGGGTGATGGGTGATAATGTGGTGCATTCTTGGGGTATGGCCCTATCTTGCACCAAATATGTGCCACATTCCCCACTCTTCTACTTTCTGTGAATGTGGGTGGAGCAGGGTGTAGAGTGGGCGGGTCTTGATGTGACTTATTTATTATAACTCACACAAGAAAACTGGTGTAGATGTCCATTCTGGCGCATGGGCATGGCCTGATTTACGTATAATTCAGGCACAACTCAAACCATTCGGGGCCTTTATTAACACTGGCATAGGAAAGCCAGTCTTAATAAATTCCCCATATAGTGTTCAAAGCTATACGCATTGATTTCTTGACTAGCATAATGAGACTCCAGAGATCCTTGTTCATAGGTATTAACAATTCTTATTATAATTAGTAATGTCAAGGTGTCACTTGGGATTTGCAAAGCAAAAAATCTAAACTGCTGCAATCTCTATCTTTACCACAAGGGGCAGCTTTAACATACTGTATTGTAGTATAACAGCACAGCATGTGGTTAGGCGTGGTATTGCAGGCAAAGATAATATAAATCTATTTGACCTTGAGCAAGATTTCTGAGCAAACAGGGTAAAGACTAGTTCTTCTCTATGCTACATTTGGATATTTAATAATAGCATCTAAGCCATAATTTGGATACAAGTAAGCATGCATTTGGAGATCTGCACTTTTTTTTTAGTTTTACATTCATCTGTTTCTGGTACCCACAATGCCGCTTCTTATTTTGTGAATCTGTAAGGTTCATTCAGCTTGGTAACCTATCCAACTCCCCGATGTAAGAATCATAACTGACTCATAAAGGAATATAACCGGCTGCTAAAATTTTGTGTACTTCTACTTTAGAGGTTTAGTGTCCTACTGGGAGCACTACAAAATGAAAGGGTTAATCTTCTCTCCATACAGTTGTTTAAGACTGTATATCATAGTTGTGGTGTTGATGCAAATGTATGTGTAATATGCCAATGAAACTTTAAGAAGAAAAAAATTTAGGCTGATAAACTAAGTTGATGGTACGACCCTGAACCTCTAGTTAGGGAAGGTGAGGGAATAATAGTTTGGTCCTCCCTGAGCAGGGCCGGTTTTAGACTAAGTGGGGCCCTGGGCAAAATTAAAAGCGGGGCTCCAAATGCTGATATGCAAACAACACTATCGTCTTCCAGTGACAACCCCTATAATAACGCCTCCTTTCTGCCAACAAAAAAGTAATAACAAGCCCCTTTTTACCACACACAATTCAAGTGAGCACCTTTGTACCCCCTAATAGATTTTTGCACCCAGTCATCAGTTATTATAGCGCCTCCTTATAAATAATAGTCCCTGCTTATAAATAATCTTACACCTTTATCAGTAATAGCGCCCTTATAAATGATAAATAGTGCCCTGTATCAGTAATATTCCCCCTTATCAGTAACAGTCACCCCGTAAAAATAATACTGCTCCATTATAAATAATAGCCCCCTCATAAATAATAGTTACCCTTATAAATAATAGTCCCCATTATCACTAATAGCCCCCTTTATAAATAAGCCCACTTAACAATTATACCCCCCTTATAAACAGTTCCCCTCTTATAAATAATAGCTCCCCCCTTGTAATTGATGCCTTATATGTAATAGTTCCCCCCTTATAAATAATAACCCGTCTTATAAATAATAGTTCCCCTTTTTAAAATAGCCACCTCATATTTAAGTTTCCCAATTATATATAGTAACCCACCCTTATATATAATAGTTCTCTGTTATACAGTGTTAGACTGAAGGGGGAATGACATGGCCATGGGGCACTACACGTATGTGCAAGATTATAGTGAGGGAGCTGTGATGCAGACATAGCACACAGGGCTGCCAGCGGGAATTTTGAGCCCCTCCCCCACAGTATAATGCTCCACATGGTATATAATGCTCCACAGTATAAAATGCTCCCCTGAGCCCTCCACAGTTTCCCCACATGGTATATAATGCTCCACAGTGGCCCCACACAGTATAAAATGCTCCCCTGAGCCCCCCCATAGTGGTCCCACATGGTATATAAGGCTCCACACAGTATAATACTCCACAGTGGCCCACACAGTATACTACCCCTTAGTGGCCCCAGATAGTACAATATGTTCCCCAGCAGCCTCACACAATATAATATGCTCCATACAGTATAATATGCACCCCACAGTGCCCCCCAGTATAATGCTTCACAGTGGCCTAACACAGTATAACATGCTCCACAATGGCCTTCACACAGTATAATATACTCCCCAGAGGGGTTCCCCCAGTATAATGCTCCACAGTGGTCCCCCACAGTATAATATGCTTCCCATAGTCCCCCCTAGTATAATGCTCTACAATGGCCCCACAGAGTATAATATAATCCCGAAAAGCCCCACACAATATAATACACTCCACAGTGGCCCCACACTGTATAACAGGCTCCTCACACTGCCCCTTCCCCCAATATAAAGTTCCAGAGTGGCCCATAGTATAATATGCTCCCCAGACGGACCCCGCTAGTATAATGCTCCACAGTGCCCCCCCCAGTGTTTTGCTCCACAGTGGCCCCACACAATATATTATGCTCCCCAGAGTGTCCCCCCAGTATAATGTTCCACAGTGGCGCCACGCAATATAATATACTCTGTTGATGCCCCTCCCCCCCAGAATAATGCTCCACAGTGACCCCACTCAGTATAACATACTCCAGAATGGCCTCCACACAGTATAATATACTGCCCAGAGAGGTTACCCCAGTATGATGCTCCACAGTGGCCCAAAACAGTATAATATGCTCTCCACAGCCCCCCCATTATAATGTTCCATGGTGACCCAAAACAGTATAGTATGCTCTCCAGAGCCCCCCCCCCCCAGTATAATGCTCCATGGTGGCCCAAAACAGTATAATATGCTCTCCAGAGCCCCCCCCAGTATAATGCTCCACGGTGGCCCCACACAGTATAATATACTGGAGAGCCCCCTCTGGAGAGCATATTATACTGTGTGGGGCCACCGTGGAGCATTATGCTGGGGGGGGGCTCTGGAGAGCATATTATACTGTTTTGGGCCACTGTGGAGCATTATACTGGGGGGCCCTCTGGATAGCATATTATACTGTGTGGAGCCACTGTGGAGCATTATACTGGGGACGGGGTCCTCTGGAGAGCATGTTATATTCTGTGTGGCCACTTTGGAGCATTATACTGGGGGGCCCCTCTGGAGAGCATAATGCTCAAAAGTAACCCCACAGAATATAACATGCTCTCCAGAGCCCCCCTCTCCCCACATTATAATGCTCCACAGAATATAATGCTCTCCAGAGGGTCCCCTCCCCAGTATAATGCTCCACAGTGGCCCAAAACAATATATATGCTATCCAGAGGGGCTCCCCAGTATAATGCTCCAAAGTGGCCCTACACAGTATAATATGCTATCTAGAGGGGGCCCCCCAGTATAATGCTCCACAGGGGTCCTACAGACTCCGACAGTGCTATTATTATATTATACTCTGGGGTCTCTTCAGACCCCAGAGTATAATTATGGAAGGCCCGGGGAAGGTAAGGGAAGCCCAACGTGATTGCTACGGCTGAGGCCTGGCCTCAGCGGTGGTGTCCGCAACGCCAGAAGATGACGTCGGACGCAAGGACAGGTGAGTAAAAATGTTTGTTATTTTTACTCACCTCGAAAAGGGGCTCTGCGGCACATGACACTGGGTCCCTTTCTGTTATTGATATGGCCGGTCCTGACTCCGGGATCCGGAGTCATCAGGCTCCGGATCCCGGGGGTCCCTTTGGGGGCGGGGCCCTGGGCAATTGCCCAGTTTGCCACCCCCATAATGCCGGCCCTGTCCCTGAGAAAGGAGAAGGAAGGAGTAAAGGGAGTCTCTCCCTCCCTGTGTAAAGAGGAGACGGAAGTGTGAAGTCTGAGTCCCAGGTTAGACTAGCTCAAGCCAGCTAGAAGTCCACCATTGTGTTGTTCTGCAGTCAGGAGATGGGAGTGATCCCTGCTCATTTTGAGGATCTTTTGTTCAAGAAGAGACAGTGAGGGTAATGTTATTTGGACCTCATAGCTACAAACCTGCTGTTAGCCTCAGGTCAGACTAGGCAACCCATTGTGGATCTGCACCCCGCAGCCAGGGTATCACAAACATCTTTTGTAGATCAAGAAACTTATATAAAGACACATGTGAGAGTGCCCCTGCAATTGAGAGACAGACTGCCTAGGAAGTACCATCTTAAGAGCTCGGCTCCAGCCTCAGTGGATGTCCCCAAGTACTCTAACTCCATGATATGGATTAAGTTAACTGCTTATCAGCTGTTCTTCTACCAGTAATCCGTGAGTTTTAATCCTGCATTCCCCATCAAGGGCATTCCAATCTCCATCAGGCTCAGGAAGGCTTACTAATAAAACATTCTCCTTGGGAATACTACAACCACAACCATGCACTCTGCAGTCTCCCTCTGCACTACCCCAGCCCTGAGGAGCACTAGAGGATCTGGTAGAGATCCTTGCCACTGTGACCACACCTACTACTACTCCCAAGCCCCTGGCCTTCCTCCCAACGGGGTGCTGCAGAAGTAGAGATTGAACTTAAAGCTTCTGGGCAACAATGCAAAATCAGAAAGAGCGCATTAACACTTGCATAGTTTTTGTCTGTCTTCTGTTTTGTCATAGGGATGGAAGAACAATCTAAACATTAAAGGGGTTGTCCACTTTCAGACCAATATTGAGAGACAAATGTGATGGTTTGTAAAATAAAAAGTTGTACAATTTTTCAATATACTTTCTGTATCAATTCCTTGTGATGGACAAAGGTGCATGGCTCGTTACCAGGCAGATGTCTGATTACTGTGCTGTGACTGTAACGAGCCGTGCACCTGTGTGTACATCACATGACCATAGACTGTATATCACATGACCACGGACTAATTTTTATCCACTGGGAGTAAACAGAATGAATGACAGCAAGCAGCGATCCAGAAAACTGTGAGGAATTGATACAGAAAATATATTGGAAAATTGTACAACTTTTTATTATACAAACAATAACATTTTGTCTCTCAATATGGATCTGAAAGTGGACAACCCCTTTAAAACAGATCTGTCTATTGATAGAAAACAACAGATCTCTGGGGACCTCACTGACTACAATCGGCTCCATTGGATATCCGTCGTTTCGGGGAATGAAAAAGTTGTGCAGGACTTTTTCGTCTGCGATTTTAGAAGCAGTTTGCACTGGAGGCTCTGAGTGGGTGTGAACATACCTTAATAGGGCCCCCACCTGGTATTTTCCTGTATATCAGAGAGACCCTTGGCACTAGGTCTACTTTTTGCACCCCCTTTCACTATAGGTATAGACACAATAGGCAAACTAAAAAAAAAACTGCAAAAAATATTATGTAAATAACAATTTTGCAAATACTTAGATGTAGAAATAGACAAAAAATATTCTTCTAAAGAAGAATTTTAAGGACCCCAAATTTCCCTCCATACAATTTCAGAGTGGAATAGCTGCATTAGGTATTAAAAAAGTCCAAAAAGTTGGCAGCAGAACTTGCATAATTTCTTTACTTCAATATTCTTAAGAATTGTTCCTGTGTTGGCAGGCTATCGCTTCTAGACGCAGAATATTCTTTTGCCTTTGAACAGCTCCGCATCTGACCTTGACTATGACACTTTTGAATTATTGTTTTATTATTTTTTTAATAGCGGTAGTCACCTCTGCCGCCTGTTATGGGGAAAACGTATAGTCTCTTCAAGACACAGTAACTTATTTTGTCCTGCACAAAACTAAAAGGATGCGACGTGAAAGCAAAATATAAACCTGAGAAAATCCATTTTCTAACAGAGAAGAAATAAAACCAAATTAAGGATCCGGAATGTGACAACTTCTGGTTCACATGTAAATTAAAATGTAAATTTTTTAATTTAACTTCCTTACAAAAATTTTAGTTACTATTTGGTTAATTTCATCTCTTAAGGCAGTTAGAAGAGTGAACACTTAAAGAGACTCTTATGGAGACCTCCATGTAGGCTTAGGGAGACCTAAAGGTCATGCATTGCCTCCCTGGGTAAAAGGTATGCAAATTGCTGAAAAAAGGGGTCTCTGCTGCCACCTATTGGAAGGAGTTATCCTATAAGTCAATATTTGGTCTTTGAACAAGTCTTGTAACATGGGATGTACGTCAAACCAGAAAAATCTCTTCCATAGGGATAAGGCACAACCCATTGTCAGACAGCTGTTTGGGGTTCTTCCCTCTTTGTTGGTGCAGGGTTCGCCACGTGGGAGGCCACTGAACTGGATCAGGAGCAGGGATAATATTTGCAATTTTTTTTTTCAGGGAGCTTTCAAGGCCTTTAAGTCTTCCTACACTTACATGGCAATCTCCACAAGGAGAATAAGTATCCATCTTAGTATGGGCCGGTTCACATCTGTGTTCGCTTTCCGTACAGGGGAGTCCGCTTGGGGACCCCCGAACGGAAGCCTATATGTAGAGAGAAGCGGTTTACATCAGGAAACCTGCAGACCCCATAGACTATAATGGGGTCTGTGCGGTTTCCGCTCGGTTCCTGCATGTTTTGTGCGGAAACATGCGGAGAGGAAAGTCCTGCTTGCAGCACTTTTCTCTCCGCATGTTTCCACATATTTCATGCGGAGACCGAGCGGACACCACACGGAAACCCCATTATAGTCTATGGGGTCTGCAGGTTTCCTGATGTAAAGCGCTTTTCTCTGCGTATAGGCTTCCATTCGGGGGTCCACAAGCGGACTCCCCTTTACGGAAAGTGAGCGCAGATGTGAACCCGGCCCTATGATAGTAATAGGTGGCAACAGAAGGTACCACATGTGTCGCCATCTACAGCTGTACTGAGAAGCATGTGCTGTAGTTTGGGGCCTTTGTGCTACAATCTGGGTGGCTTCATGTTGTGTTTCCAGGGGAATAAAACAGCATTCGTTAGAGCATAATTTTTGTTTTTCACAAATACCAGATACTGATACATATTATTTGTGTTATTTTATGTTCTATACATGGTTAAGGGTACTGCCTTCTTGCCTCAGCTGCTGTTACTGGCATTTAGAGATATACTTTACAGCAGGCACATGGACCATATAATTTGGCAATAACTCATTGAATTCTATGGGATAGTATTGTGGGCATGATCTGTAAAGCCGTGCAGGGGGAAGTGAACTGTGACCATCACCTATTGTGAATAGTGAATACTACGTTATCCTTATATAGGCAGCTTTATATTGGCATTAAAGAGGACCTTCCACCACCTCCATCGACTTGAGCGCTTTTCATTCTCTAATAGTTGCTGCCCCCACCTTTCCTGAGTAATAAATGCCGTTCTTTATGGTGCCTGATATGCTAACTAGATTCTCTACTGTCAAGTGGACTGAGTCAGGCAGAAGCAGGCAAAGGGGCGGGACTCAGCTCTTACATTGTTTTGACTCGGATTGGAGTTCTGAGTCACATCCCCTTGCCTGCTCCTGCCACCATCCACTTGACAGAAGAGAGTCGAAGTTAGGATATCAGTCACCAAAACTAACTGCACTGTTAGCATATCAGGCAGCAAAAATAAAAGAACTGATTGTTCAGGAATGGTGGGGGATAGAGAAAAAATTCCAACTGTGTCAGAATTAGTGGAGTGGTGACTATTAAATTATGAAAAGAGCTCAAATTGTTGGAAGTGGTGAAAGGTTGTCTTTTAACTGTCATTGTAATCCTGTCTGTGATATTAATGAGATGATTGCTGAGAAGTGATCTCTACAGAACAGGAAGTGTCAGTCTATATTGACAATCATGACAAGAATGAAAATAGAATTATTTTAAAATGTAGTGACATGGAAAATAAAAGTCTTAAAGGTATATTTAAGATAAAACATTATTTTGGTCATTTTCTGTTTTACACATTCCCTTTAGTAAAGTTAAAACAGATATCAAATTGTTTGAATCTAGTTTTTAATGTTAGTTCAATTTACTTTTTTGGTGGAGTTTATTATAATTTTCCATTTCTATATTTAAAAAAAAAATTGTAAATTTTTTTTACACTGACCACTAAGCCTAATAATTTGCTGACACTTCTTGTTCTCTTCACCATTCTATTCACTTTTCAGCAGTCACCTTATTATCTTTTAATGCGGAATAACTATGAAATATAACACCTCTATCATAGGACCCACCATTCACAATAGGTTATGGACACATGCACAGGTCACAGAGCACGCCCACAACACTATTCAATAGAAGTCAATGGGGGAGATTTATTATGTCTTGTATGCCGATTTTTGGATTACAAAACATGGAAAAGTTACAAGTATTTTGTGCACGTCAGTTTTTGAACCCGCCCTTGCCACTTTCATGAAAAGGGATGTGGTAATAGGTGTGGTGTGGACCAGATTTGTGATCATTTATGCCAGTTTGCTATGAGCTGGCATAAAATTCTCAGGCCTACAATGAAAAAAATTGTAAAAATATATTACAGAAAAATATTTGCGTCCCTATTTGATTTTAATTAGTTAAAAAATAAATTATTAAAAAAATTAAAAAAAAATAATAAATTAAAAAATAAACTAAAAAATAATGTATACACTGTTATATATATATATATATATATATATATATATATATATATGATTATAGGTAATACATTCCCCTTAAAGTGTAGATGCATTTACCTGTTTTTATGTGATTGATACTAATGGAGTCTTTATTATATAAGGATAAGTGACTTTTTTAGATTTCTTTTCTATTTTCGAGTATTTTAACTGTAAGAATAATATTCTCCTAAAGAGAAACCCATTTTCCCCAGCCAGTTAATGTTCTCGCGTCTTTCTGAACCATATTTCTTGCAGCTATTATTGTTATAGTTTATTTTTCTGTCTTGAAATCACCCTTCCTTATGAACAGACTGTATTTTGTCCTTGTATTTTTAGCTAAATCTCTTCTACTGAATAAAATGTTCTCAGTTACAAAAAAATGTTCTCATTTATCATTTTCCTCATTTTTTTGGTATTGTGCGCGGAACAATTATTATATGGGTCAAAAAGTAGAAGAATACTACATCACCGAACCATGATATAAATGTAAGATCACATAGGTGAAGCCTCCTGAAATTACAAAATGTAAACCGGGCACCGCTATATAAGGAATGAATAGGGCTGCTAAAAATGTGTCATATACTCAAGAAGACCAAAAAACTGTGCAAATAGACAGTCTTAAAGTGCACCAGATTTTCCAAAGTGTCTGATGCTATTTGCTAATCTTGCATAGATTAAGGGGGTGTTCACACCATGGAATTTGATGCTAAATTTGTCAAGCAGAATTTGAAGCGGAATTTGGAGAAGAGTGCCATTGTATTCTGGCCATTTTGCCTTTATTGGACAGGGGCAAATTTTGCAAGCGGATTTTGAAAAATTCTGCATGAAATTCCATGTCCAATTTCACGTCATACACTGCGGACTTTCTGTGAAAAGTGCTGCAGGAAAAACCACCATGCGTTGCCGCTGCAGTTTTTCCTGCAGTGCTTTTTTGCTGCGGCCCACTACGTGGGTCCTTAGCCTAATATTTAGATATCAGAGAGCCAGTCTAAATTATCTAATCGCTGTCTCTGTTTCTGAGATATCAATATTTTTGTCAATATACAAATGACCTCTTCGGAGAAACGATTGCATATTGACTCCAAAAAAAATTAGGGGCAATGCCCTCATGGCTCCAAAGAACTCATTTGTATATTGACAAAAACGGTGGCAGTAATTCAGGGAAAAACACCATTTGATTCAGGTGACCATAACCTATCTATCTGCAGGGCTGGGGTGATATGCTGGTTCTGGTGACACTAACCTATCTACCTGCAGGGCTGGGGTGATATGCTGGGGTCTGGTGACACTAACCTATCTATCTGCAGGGCTGGGGTGATATGTTGGGTTCTGGTGACACTAACCTATCTATCTGCAGGGCTGAGGTGATATGCTGGTTCTGGTGACACTAACCTATCTATCTGCAGGGCTGGGGTGATATGCTGGGTCTGGTGACACTAACCTATCTATCTGCAGGGCTGGGGTGATATGCTGGTTCTGGTGACACTAACCTATCTATCTGCAGGGCTGGGGTGATATGCTGGGTCTGGTGACAATAACCTATCTATCTGCAGGGCTGGGGTGATATGCTGGTTCTGGTGACACTAACCTATCTATCTGCAGGGCTGGGTGATATGCTGGGGTCTGGTGACACTAACCTATCTATCTGCAGGGCTGGGGTGATATGCTGGTTCTGGTGACACTAACCTATCTATCTGCAGGGCTGGGGTGATATGCTGGTTATGGTGACGCTAACCTATCTATCTGCAGGGCTGGGGTGATATGCTGGCTCTGGTGACACTAACCTATCTATCTGCAGGGCTGGGGTGATATGCTGGTTCTGGTGACACTAACCTAACTATCTATTTGCAGGGCTGGGGTGATATGCTGGGGTCTGGTGACACTAACCTATCTATCTGCAGGGCTGGGGTGATATGCTGGTTCTGGTGACACTACCCTATCTATCTGCAGGGCTGGGGTGATATGCTGGGTCTGGTGACACTAACCTATCTATCTGCAGGGCTGGGGTGATATGCTGGTTCTGGTGACACTAACCTATCTATCTATTTGCAGGGCTGGGGTGATATGCTGGGGTCTGGTGACACTAACCTATCTATCTGCAGGGCTGAGGTGATATTAGAGATGAGCGAAGTATTCAAAAATTCAATTCGACAACTTCGTCAAATTTCGCGATATGACTCTTTTCGATCCGAATCGCGGCGAATCGTGTACCAAAAACAGCTATTTAGTGGCAGCAGAGAGCTAGGGTGGGTGGAAAAATGGTGGAACCCCTTGGATGCCGCGGTCATAACCGATAAAGGGGATTTAACACCTTGGATGCAGCGGTCAAACATGCCGTGTGTGCTTGTGAAGGGGTTAAAGGGATGTGACATCACAGGGCTGGCTGCTGATTGGCTGCACACATGGCATTGTGGGTGATCCCGCGTTCCCAAAGTTCCTTGCTTCATGTAGAGCAGCCATTTTGAACTAAATGCGAATTGTTATGACGAAGCGTGAGGAAATTCGGATTCGATGCGAATCGAATACTTCCTGAAATTCGGATCGAATTCCACTTCTGCAGCTTCGATTCGCTCATCTCTAAATGATATGCTGGGTTCTGGTGATTTATAGAACAAAGTCTTTGGGCAACCATAAGGCCTGTTATTGGTGGCACAGAAGTTGACCTCCCACAGTCAGACGTTAATGGTAATGTCTAGTAATATATGACCATGTTTGTGGAAACACAATCTTTATCAAGGGGTTGTCACTGTCTGACAAGGAAAAATTTTTGACAAAGGGCAGAGCGGAATGGGGTAAAAAATGAAAGCAGCAATACTCATCTTGAATCCTCCTGTCCCAAAGCTCCCCGGGTCCCTCACTGGTCTCTACTTCCTGGTCCCTCTTTGGAAATGTCACTCACTGACCATAAAGATCACCCCAAGGATTGACTGAAATCTTATTATTATGCTTATTTATATATCGCCATCATATTCTGCAGGGCTTTACAGACATTGTCCACCTCTGTCCCATATAGGGCTCACAATCTACATTCCCTATCAGAATGTCATTTGGAGTGGGAGGAAACCGGAGTACCCGGAGGAAACCCACACAAACACGGGGAGAACATACAAACTCCTTGCAGATGTTGTCCTTGGTCGGATTTGAACCTAGGACTCCAGTGCTGCAAGGAATGCATACTTACCAACTTTCCTGACCTCAGCCTGTCCTCACCTATCCTCAAACCATGTTGGCCCTCCCACCTTGAGGCATGGTTTTGCTAGCTATAGCACTTTTCAGGTTGGGGCCTGCATTTGCAAGTTGACAGTTGGCAACTACAAGGATTTCCAGTGTGAGTCAAGACTCCAGTGGTGATCCAAGCAAAACTCGGTTTTCATTTTTCCTGAGCTTCTGTTAACAGCATTTAGTGATATGCTTTACAGCAGTCTTATGGCCATAGGCAGAAATAGTTTTCTAGATATGATCTGTGCAAGGAAGGGGAGTAGATAAGCTGTGACATCATGTATTGTCTGTAGTGGATGCTAGGATGTGTTACTATGGATGTTATCTGTAGAGGTTCTATCTTCTATTGTGATAACGTCTGTCCTTTTTTGCTGTAAATGAGGTGACTGCTGTAATAAAAACCAATAAAGAATTGAAAAGTGTGAGTCAATTTCTAGGCTTAGTGGCCAGTGTGATAATTGCAGGATATAGTATTTTTTATTTATTTTTTTTAAATGTTGATAGTGCCGTGAAAACTCTTAAATAAAATAATTCGACAAGTCTTATATTTCACTTAAACACTTGGTTTAAGAATTTTTTTTTTTTTTTTGTGATACATTCCCTTTAACTATCTTTTCATTCCCCTGGACAACCCTTTTAAACTACACCCTTATTGTTCCTGTTCTGATTTTGTTTATTACTACATCGGTTCTTTTACTTTGACTTTTGTCAGGACATGTCCAAATATGTGTCCCATGAAATGACCAACTTTTTGAAAGCAACATGATTTCGAGATATTCTATCACAGGTTGTCTATCCAATATTTGTTGTTCTGGCCTCCCAGTGGTCGTGTTATGCATTGCAGCCTGTCAAGTGTTTTGTGAGGCTTTTGGGATATTGTATTGAATTGGTTAAATGAGAGATTGGAGTCTTTAAGCAACTTCGGGCTAATGTTACGATGGAAACATCTATAACAAATTTCAGCTTATTCAATGAGACTTTCCATGCAGATGTAGACCCATTGAAGAGAAGCTTAAATATAGTCTACAGTCCTAAAATGTGGAAATTTACAGAACATCTCTGTGGGGAATGCTCGAAAATTGAGGAAATATACATGTGGGTTGTGATTTGTTCCTATGTATAGATATTATATAGGTATCTGTGGTTGGTTCATCTATGAAAAACGTCCCACAACAAGAAAGGCCGACAATTCATGGGCTCTGCCTGTAACTCACGGCATGTTGAGTTGTTCGGCTTTGAACCCAGACACTTCCTTGATAAATCAGCCTCTTTGTGATTGGGATATGACCATTATGTATTATTTCAAGTGGAAACTTAGACATTTACCTTTATTTTATGGCCACAGATGGTCAGCGTGATATAGGGAGCGGTTACAATAGGTTTGGCCTTCTAGTATCTAATCTGGAAGAAAGATTGCCAATTTATATACGCGGGATTCTCCACCGTCTCATATTTTATCTACTGTCTGCCCTCGCGTTCACCTGTCCACAGTGTTACTTCTCCTACACCGTATGTCATCCCAGTTCTGCTGTAAATGGATGAGTGTGGTTCCTCTTGTGTAGCAGCGATTTCTGTGGTGGTGAAAATTTCTCTTAATAACATATTACCACCTACATAGAAAAAGGTTATATTATAAAGAAGAATGCCAGAAACTGGCAGAACAATAAAATTTACGATTGGGAAGGGGGTGACGGGGGCAATTATATTAATGATTGTCTATCTGGAATGCTGAGTGTTGGATACCTTGCCTTAAGCACCAGTAGAGCTTAAAGGGAACCTGTCAGCACAATTATACCCCTAAAACTATCAGCAGTACCCAAACAGGCATCTCACCTGTTGTCTAACTCTGTCTGCATAATTTCTGAACAATGCCTCTATCCTTATTAGAATTACTCTTATTCAATATGTAATTGAGGGTTTTGAAGTCAAGGGGGTGGAGAGCTATTGTACAAAGCCCTCCAAGAATCATCACCTCTCTTCTTCCGCCCCTAGCAGTGATGTACCCAGCCCAATGAAATCTCGCACATGCGCAGTGTTTCTTAAGCTCAACACTGAAGTTGGGTGTACATCCCTGGCTTCATTTCATCAATGCGTATGCACTGGGTCTCAGTGATGCATCTTAGTCAGTCGGTTTCACACAACTCAGCATTGAAGCTGCCTGGCTGAGATGCATCACTGAGCCCTCCGCGCATGTGCAATGAATAAATAAATCCAGGGAAATTAAGGGTTTTTCTGAGCTTTGGAGGGGGTTTTGTGTACATTGTTGACCTGTTTTGCCTCTGACACCAGAATTATAAAGTATACAAAACTGGAAGAAGAAGGCTTTGAGCACACACTATAATGGCTTTTGCTGCCAGCTTTGTACACTGTAGAGTTCAGCTGACAAATACAGCTTATTGGTGGGTTGCCAGGTGTTGTACCCATCAATTTAAAAAGTCACCAAGCCCAGAAAACTTAATCTGCCAATTCCTGCCCTACATCACTTCCCGGTTAATGCGCCAATCTCTACTTCCTGCTTCCTGGACATGTGACCACTGCAGCCTGTTCCTGGATATAGCATATCTATGCCATGGCCAGTGATTGTCTGCATCAGTCATATATCAGTACCAGGACAACATTCCTGGAGAAGGAAGTAGAGACTCGCAGAATATCTGGGAAGTGTTGGAAATGGAGAGACATTGGTATAGTGGACACTGCCTGGCCCAGCCCATGAGGAGCCACACTCCCACTGCTAAAGGAGCCTCCCTGGTGACTAGTGGATCGAGATGACTGCAGATTTTGGAAAAACGGAGAAAATTGTGTCTGTACGGACAGAGGAGTGGTAGCCATAATAATCCAAAAGCCTACTATTTCCTTCAAAGATGGGCATTGATTGTAAGTTGCCATACAGGATCTCCTCAATAAAGTGGGACTCCATTCAAAATTTTGGCCACAGGACCTCATGGGCAAGATCAGGCTGGGAAATTCAGTCTGTGTATCGTCTGGATTTACGGGCTCGAACCCTGCTCAGCTAACAAGTCCTGCCATGTTGAGTTCACTTCAACTGAGCTGCATTTGGACTGGTAAAGTTGGCCAATACATGGACCATGTTTCCCGGCCTGAACTCAAGAATGTGAAGCTGGATCTCTTGTAGTCTGGGCATTGTCATGTAATGTACTTTTGTATATTCACTAAAACAACGATCCCATAGTGTCGTCTGCAGAGCATTGCATCAATCAGTACCAGAAACAGTTCAGTTTTTTTTTCTTAAATATAATAAAAAATCCCATAGAGATATCCGATAATTTCCCTTAATACCGTATTATGTTGACGGTCTTAGATAGAAATGAAGTGTTCTCCGAGCCCGCAGTTATTTGCTTGTGTAATCAATGAGATTAGAGGACCTTTAATAACCAGCCTGTTACACTGTCACGATGTATTACCCATCCGGATGTCGGCTTTCTTTGCTTCTCTTTGCTATGATATTATTTCTTTTGAGGTCTAAATGCCCATGTCGTAAGATTTGTCATCACCTTGAGGATCTAGCATTATATAATGTGACAAATTGTGTTACAATTGCTGATATGTACCAGTTACTCCTTTGAGCACCAGTTAGATATACGCCTTTTACATGTCACATGCAATGACAATGTGACTCAATACTCGAGGGCTGTCGCTGCCAGCTGACATCTACTGGGTTTTCTGTCCTTTTCATTTATCGTTATCTCTCGCTGTCAGCGGTTTTGTTTGTTTTCAGGAGGATACAGTATGGTAATAATATTCAAGTACGCAAGACGTAACCATATATTTACTTGTCTTTAGTATCCGTGTTATGGGCTATAAGATATGCAGGATGATTAGATGCACCAAGTTTTACATTGAGGAAAGACACACAATCTGATCAACTTTTCCATTTTTTTTCCCAAATAAACAATGGGGCAGATGTATAGTCATGAGAAAATCAAAGTCCCCCAGTCTCACCCTCTATGAATTCTATGGTTTTTACGTATCAGGACATAATAAAAAATCATCAGGTCCATTGAAGGTCTTCAAATTAGGTAAATCCAACCTCAGATGTAGAACAATACACAATGGATTCCACCATTCTGTTATAGATTTGCTGGTGTGTTTGGTATCACTGACGTGTTGCATGACCCAGTTTGGGCCAAGCTTTAGCTGTTGGATAGATGGCCTCATGCTTGAAAAAAACAAGTCCAAGTCATCACCGCTCCACCACCATGTTTGACAACTGGTGTGAGGTATTTGGTTATCGCCAAACATGGTGCTGTGTATTAGGACTAAACATCTCCACATTGGTTTCTTCTGTCCAAAGGACATTGTTCCAGAAGTCTTGGGGTTTGTTTAGATGCAACTTTGCAAACTTAAGCCATGCTACCATGTTCTTTTTGGAAAGAAGAGTCTTTCTTCTTGGCAACCCTTCCACTCAAGAGTTCAGTTCTTCTCAGTTCAGTTGTTCATTGGACATTTAATGTGTTAACTGAGGTCTGTAGAGTTTCCAATCTAGTTCTTTGTTTCTTTGCAGTTCCTCTCAGCATTGCACAATCTGACCTTTTGGTAATTTTGCTCAAATATCCACTACTGGGAAGACTGTCAACTGTCTTGAATGTTCTCCATTTGTGAATAATCTTTCTCACTGTAGAATGAGGGACTTCAAATTATTTACAAATGAACTTTCCCAGACTTATGGGCAGCAATAATTGCTTCTCTAAGGGGGCGTTCACATTACCGTTGGTGACCGTCAGTAGTGTCCATAGGTATTGTCTGTTACAAGATTTTAGCAACGGACACTAGCTGAACCTTCAGAAATCCGTTAAAATATCCATTCATTTCAATGGGGGTTTATATTGTGTCCGTTTATGTCCGTTTACACCAATCCGTCAGAAGTCTGTTTTTTCCCGTGGACTTTTTTGTCCGTTTAGAAAAAAGGATTCTTGACGGACAGCAAGTGTTCATTATTTTTTAACATTGAAGTCTATGGGTAATGGACTTATAACGGACAGTAACTGATAGCCATCAGTTAATGTCCGTTAGTTTGTGTCCGTTTTGTTTCTGCGCATGCTCAGAAAGCAGAAACAAAAAAAACATAAAGACGGACAGTATAAAAAAACAGACACTAACTGATGCTAATGTGTCCATTAAATGGATCAGTTAAAAAAAACTGACACATTAACATTAGTTAGTGTCCGTTAATGTCTGTTATGATAGGTGTCGTTTTTTTTTTTTTTTAACGGACACCTTCATAACAGAATCTAACGGTAGTGTGAACCCTGCCAAGATCATTGCTGATGTCTTTCCTCCTTGGCATTGTATTAACACACCTCAATACTTCAGACCAGAAAATTGCTACAACTTCTGAGTTTATAGTGGTGGTCACACTTGCTGATGATCAATTAATCAAGCACATTTGATAAGCAGCGCCTGGCGGCTACTTACCCTCTTAATTCCTATGGAAGCAGTAAGGGTGGACTTAGTTTTCACACACTTTTGGCCGAATTTTTGTCATGTGTTGTTTTTCATCTAAGGTTGTATTTACCTCATTTTAAGACCTACGGACTGGGTATTTTTTTAAATTATGTCTTAATACATAATACCATAGAACTCAAAACGCGCATACGACAATACTAGTGAATATATACCAGAATTTTGGCAAAATTTTGAAAAAACCTAACATAATCTAATATCAAATAAGGCGGCATGACTTAATGTAAAAGGGGTTTGACTTAACAGGAAAACGGAGTGGTTTAATTGTTCCAAAATGTTGTCTGCGGATTTAATTTCTGACCCCCTTACACATGAACACTTGGCTTATATGTTCTGAAAGGGACAGAGGAGCCATTGTCCGATACCTATGGCAGCGACCTATCTCTCCTAAGAACAAAAGGATCAGTCATGTTGAAATTCAACGGCCCAATCCTTCTCTCCTCTGACATCTGCCATTAAAGGAGAGTCGCGAAGACCCTATATACATTAGATCATTGGCCTCGCCAAAATTGATGAATTAATCCGACATAAATCTAATTTACATTACCAGCTTAATATTTCTGAAAATGCAGCATCCAATGAAGCCATATGGCAGGACATAGGGGATTAATATCTCCATACCGTGGGGTAGTACAGACTTTGTGCACAGCCTTACAGATCCCATGCACATGGAGCTGTGCGTGCCTTGGGCCTAAAGCCACTATGCAGACATCAGAGCCACAGGAGCAGCATGGCAGCATACTCTATATACCATACATACCTTATTGGGAAGCGGTTCTCTGCATATTGTATATTCATAATGTGTCATGTAATGGATCGGAGAGATAAATCTTCTGTATGTCTCCACATAAAACAAAAAGCATATAGAGATATACATACGATGTGGGCTCATAGACTTCCATGGTTGCATATTATGGCTTTGCACTCAGTTTAGATAATATTTCAGATCCATAGTGAACATTGAATAATTTTCTTCTAATTCACCACCCCGGCTTTTTCTGACACTGGAAAGAAGTGGCAGGAACACTAGGAAAGCTCGGTAGCCCTTAGGCTAGTTGTCAAATCTGCTTGGCCTTTTCGGAGGCCACATGACTGACCCATTATAGTCAATGTCCGATCAGGTGGCCTGGGGCAAGGTGACAGGAACCCTGAATGAACCCTCGAAAACATGAGGGATATTAGCCTGGTGTGGTGTTCATATCAATCTTTGTGCACATTAGATGGCTGTCTGCGATGACTCTGACATCTGACAGCTTTCTTCCAACCAATCTCTCCAAATATGAACATGCACATGAAGCCAGCAAAACAGACATGTTAATACCAATGGGCAGAGGGCATGTTAAAATCCCGATATTCCTTATCTTACCATAGTTTTACTTGTGTCATCTAAGAAATACTGGATAATCCAAACTTACCAACTATACAGGTCTATAGTGGAGATGAGCGAACCGGTTCATAATGAGTCCTATTTATCACAAACTTTCCTAAGATTTCAGGTTCTACTATACCTGAAACTTTTGGGGTTCTCAACCTATGCAACACTATTATACTCTGGGATTTCTTCAGTATAGTAAACAGAGGCCCAGGGGAGCCTGATACTCATCTACCTCTCTCCAGGGTCATATTAAGGCCTCTTCTAGCCTTCATGATTGGACCTCAATGATCATGTAGGGTATGCAAAAATCATGACTCTTGCATTAAAGCACCATGACGTTGGCCTGCCCCAATGTGACTGCTGAAACCCACACAGGCCTCAATGGTTCTACAGGGCTAATGATCTTACTCAGGAGGTCAGGAGGCAACGAAAAAGGACCCCAAGGGAGTACCTTATGTCACAAGGGAGCCCAGGATAGGTGAGGGAAGGTGAATATCATATCAGTGTTTAATATGTTTCCTCACCTTCCCAGGCCTCTGCTTATTATACCCTATGGTGCTACTCTACATATTGGGAGGCCAATGTTCTCCTCATGGCAATAGGTATATAGTAGTAAAGAGTAAGAGTAACATTCATTGCTTGGTTAACCCCCTTCAGTGAAAAGTAGTGAAGAAATTTGTAGTGAGAGGTGATGCAGTAGGGTGGCACCTGGAAAGGTTAACCTGTGCAGGGGATTCAGTTTGTACCCAACACTACTAGAACTGAAAGTTGGTGTGCAATACTGTCCAAGAGTGGCCAGAGACTATGTAGAGTAGTGGATACCACATTTGGCTACACATAATTCTTTAGAAACAGAGAGGGATCTTGTCCTTGTTGCTCAAGAGTGCTTGGACTGCTTGAGACTGGTGTGAGACCATGTCTAGTGTGACAGATTAGCCATATCCGTGAAAGTGACCTCTTGTGGCCACCCAGCAAGCTGCTGTAAAGACCTAAGTGAGTGAAGGACCAACGTCTGATTTGACTGGTATGTGGAAACTAGAGACTAACATGCTAAGACTGGCGTGTGTACAGAGTCTTGGCCAAATTCTTCCAAGAGCTGCGCTCACATTGGAACACTAATCGTAACCACCAAGCCAAGTACTTTTTATAACCACTAAACCTGCTTGCCACCTGTATATAACCACCATGCTTGGGCGAGGGGGCACTGTTGCACTTTGTCTAAAAGAAAAAAACAATTCAGTGGGAGTTCTTGGTGAACCAATGGTGCCAATTGGAAGGTTGCGCTGGTTTTATATAACAGTACCTGTAAAGTAGAGTAAAAGATACAGATGTGTCCACACTTATCTTTTTGAAAATTTTGGTAAGTAGTCCAATTTCTCATTATACAAATTGCATATGTTATCATGCCAGACTAGCAGAACCCTTCAACAGACTGCAGCACACGTCACAACCACTAGGCGGTTGCCTATAGAGCATAAACAACTCCCATAAGAGTATTATTAAAATCTCATACGAAATCCTGTTGTTTTTTAAAGCTGGTTATCTCTGACCACACATTTCAGGTCATGTTTAGATAAGAGAAAGGAAAGGAAGAACAAACACATCTGAAAACTGGAGAAAGTGTTAGCAAATCAGCAGTCCCCCCACTATTCAGATCTGTTAAATTGCTGAAGTTTACCAATTACCCTTTGGTCTACGGAGAATGCAAATTGTACAATCCCAATCTTGGGGAACTTTTTATTGGGTGCAACTATATCAACCAATAACCAGCATCTACCAGACCGTCACAGCTTGTAGAGAAGCGGTTACTTTAATAGAGGGAACTGAATCTAATCTATCCAGTAGTTATTGAGACCTGTCATACAATCCAATATAAAACGTAATGTGCAGTTCTGGAGATATCCTAGAAATGAGGGAAAATTCATTTATCGCCCAAGAAATGGGGCCACAGTCCTGTTTACAGAAGAAATCCATTTCTGTTGTCATATGACGGGTAAAGGTGACATATGGCGTTTCAGTGATAACAGTGAATTAAGGAGGTTATTTATTGACAGTTTAGCCTCCACTAATGACTCCATATTTCAGGGCCGGTGACAGCGGCTGTATTTTTTGAAGACGTATGTTGCTGATGATGTCAAGCAAAAAAGTTCATCTTTAAGCCCGGACAGATTGCAGTCGCATCAGAAATTAGATTCTGTATAAGTAGCCTTGAAATGTCCATGATCCTGGAAAATGCATGCTTATAATGTACAGGAGACAAAGTGCTTTACTATAAGGTGCGAATATTACCCTGTCAGCCGTCCATAGCTCTTATTATTTAATTTAGTCTTACTTGTAACTCATCTAATAAAGTCTCTATCTATCTATCTATCTACACACGTGGACAAAATTGTTGGTACCCCTCATTTAATGAAAGAAAAACCCACAATGGTCACAGAAATAACTTGAATCTGACAAAAGTAATAATATATACAAATTCTATGAAAATGAACAAATGAAAGTCAGACATTGCTTTCCAACCAGGCTTCAACAGAATTTTTAAAAAAGAAAACTCATGAAACAGGCCTGGACAGAAATGATGGTTCCCTTAACTTAATATTTTGTTGCACAACCTTTTGAGGCAATCCCTGCAATCAAACGATTCCTGTAACTGTCAATGAGACTTCTGCACCTCTCAGCAGGTATTTTGGCCACTCCTCATGAGCAAACTGCTCCAGTTGTCTCGGATGTGAAGGGTGCCTTTTCCAGACGGCATGTTTCAGCTCCTTCCAAAGATGCTAAATAGGATTTAGGTCAGGGCTCATAGAAGGCCACTTCAGAATAGTCCAATGTTTTCCTCTTAGCCATTCTTGGGTGTTTTTAGCTGTGTGCTTTGGGTCATTATCCTGTTGCAAGACCCATGACCTGCGACTGAGACCAAGCTTTCTGACACTGGGCAGCACATTTCTCTCTAGAATCCCTTGATAGTCTTGAGATTTCATTGTACCCTGCACAGATTCAAGACACCCTGTGCCAGATGCAGCAAAGCAGCCCCAGAACATAACAGAGCCTCCTCCATGTGTCACAGTAGGGACAGTGTTCTTTTCAAGATATGCTTCATTTTTCCGTCTGTGAACATAGAGCTGATGTGCCTTGCCAAAAATTTTGATTTTTGTCTCGTCTGTCCATAGGACATTCTCCCAGAAGCTTTGTGGCTTGTCAACATGTAATTGTCAACAAATCATAAAAAAGCCAGACTGGAATTTGCCGTATCTATCTATCTATCTATCTATCTATCTATCTATCTATCTATCTACTGTATCTATCTTTCTATCTATATCTATCTATCTATCTATCTATCTATCTATCTATCTATCTATCTATCTATCTGTCAGTATGGATAATATGTGATTACCCTTCAAGGTGCATAATGTACTTCTGTACCATAAGTACCTTTTGTCAGCAGTAGAACAAGTTGCAGAAGTAATGGCTATAATAAATGTAACAGTGTACACGGTTTCTTCTGGGTCTTTTTATAAAATCCGCTTCAGTGTCTCAAGTAATTGGAAATAAATTCTAGTAATAATTCTAATAAATTCTAACAAGTAATGAATAAACACAAAGAAAAAGGTATGGAAGCACTCAAAATAATAAAAATAGCAAAAATTTATTAAAGACATGATTATAAAAATCCATATAATATATAAATACAAGACAGAAACAACAGTACAAATAATGGTGTTAGCGCATAAAAAGGACAGAGGCTAGATTATGTAACAAGCATTTGCAAGAGTTGAATTACAACTGTGCACTACAAATGTAAAGAAATATCAACACAGGGGATAGAGTAGAAATCGTGTTCAGTAATGCATAGAGTATGACCCCTGCTACCAAAAGATGGAACCATGTTGTAGTTACAAAATAGAGCACACAATATCAGAACATCACATACCCATATCAGTAGTGTGGTAAGAATTCCAAAGAAGCCTCTGCTCGTTGACACCATCTTTTTATGCGATGACACCATTATTTGTACTGTTGTTTCTGTCTTGTCTTTATATATTATATGTTTTTTTTATCAAGTCTTTAATAAATTTTTGCTATTTTTATTATTCTGAGTGCTTCCTTACTTTTTTCTTTGTGTTTTATTCATTATCTGTCAGTGGTAAGAGCACGACTTGTATAGAGTCTTCTTTCTATATATTTGGAGACAACACTGGTTGTTTTAAAAAAAAACTTTTTCATATTTTTTTCTTCTCCAGTCTGTGCTATAAATCCTTGTTTGTTGCTAAATTCTAACAAGATAGTCTTTGTGAAGCGAGAAGTCTCTGTTACCTTCCAGTTAAGAGTGTCTTCAGTATACCAGGTGCTCTGAGAAGATTCTTTCATTGTTCCTTGATAATGTCCTCATTAACTATTCAGTATTGGTAACCTTGGTGTCTGAGACCAACACTTTAGTGATTGAGCAAACAGTCTCTGTTATCTTCCAGATAAGTGACCCAATCTCTGTGTAGATACTTATTGGCTTCCTTGCTCTTGTCATCATGAACTATTCAGTAGCCATAGGCTTGGTGCCTGAGACCAACAGGATTAGGCAAACAGTCTCTGTTCTCTTCCAACTAAGGGTGGGTTCACACTTGCAGCGGCAATCCGGCCGCTGCGAATCCGACCTAAATGTCGGAAAACTGGATAGGGACTGGATAGAGAAAGTTTTGCGACGCTTTGCTTAAAAACCCTTTTACTTCTATGGGTTTTTAAAGCAATGCGCGGGTGTGCGCTAACACCCTCTGCACCGCGAAGCCATTTTTTTCCGTCGGAAACAAAGTTCAGCACTATAGACTGCAATACACATGTATTGCAGTCTACAAAGGAAGTCAGCCTATGCTTCCTCATTCTCAGCAGGATCAACCAGGTACTGGGGGCTCCTAGCAGCCTGGGGTCACTGGCCAAAAGATACATATGGGCACCCCCCGATCTCGCCGCAGGGGGTGCCGAGGGGGACGTTCAGCATGGCGGAACCCCTTGGTCATGTTTGACCACGGCATCCAAGGGGTTAAAATCCCCTATTGGCGCTCAGCTCCGATCAGGGGTTAAGGAGCAGGGTGTTAGCTGTCAGTTACAGCTAACACCTGCTACCGATGCAGCCCGCGGCATTCAGTTCCCTGACAAACACCTAAGATGCCGCGGTCGCTATTGACCAGACTGCACCTCATGATGGTGGCCACACTCTGAAACCTTTGGCTTTGCCTTCAATGGAGCTGGTCTCGCCTTTGGTTGCAGTCTGATGATATGGTGCAATAACGTGAGAGTGTGGTAACAACACAGCTCTCGGCGGTTATTGTAATGACAACACAGCTCTCGGTGGTTACTGTGTCTTTCATAGGGCACAGTACGTTATCTGGTTACAGTTCACTGTAGGTGGCGCTATTGCTTGAACTTTCTTTAGAACACAATGGTTGTCCTGTAAGGTTCGATGTAGGCTAATGTTACCTTCACACAGACCTTTTGGTATAGTGTTAAATTCACACTGCTGAACTCCATCTCATCTCCATCTCATTAGTCTTTTACACATAAACATGAGAACTTTATTGACTTCAGCTGATGTTGGTTTCACTCCAAGCACCCAAGCACTACGACTTAGCACAGACATAAAGGTAACACACAAAAACTTTTACCAACAAAGAGGGGTCATTTTTTAGTGACGTGACCAACACATAACGTTGTGTCCATTGTAGTTGTAGCCTCACTTGGACATGAGTCTAGCACCACCCAACCCGTCTTGACTCCCTCCCAGACTGACGTCACTAATAGCTCTAGTAGATTCTCTCAGAACTGACCAGATATGTTATCTATCCCAGTGCCAGTACTCTACGGCGCGTTGTCCTGCAGGTCTTTGCAAAACAGCCCGTGATGGGACCAACTCTGTGTCTCCAAGGCATGCGGAAAGACACCCCTACCACTATTTGCGAGACCTCTAGCCCACTGACTGTCTTACAGTGGACAGATGCTCTCCATCCTCCAGCCTACCAATGTCCCTCCAAGTGAATAAGTCTACTTTGGCCTCCACCTTACTCAAAGACAAGACCCAGTCCTAAATAATAGCTGGTCAGTCCTTCACCTAAAGTTTCCCCTGTTTACAAACATATGATACAAAAAATTTATAAAAGAAATACCAGAAATATTTTCTACCTGCCTCAATTTTCCTTTAACCAAACCAAAACTAATCCATTATTCCCTGGAGGACCTCCGGTAATTGTTCTTGTAGCTATCTGAACAGTTACATGACTCGAATCGAACAATCTCTGATTTCTATATGTTCCAATTAATCTCAGATGTCATCTACGCAAACTCCACGTATCCTCACTGATCCCGTTCACAATATACTTTGCATTATTCCACTCTTTTAATAGGCCGCTGTCTGTGTCGTACGTGTTTATTTTACGGTTTCGCTTTTATCCGGTCCTACATAAATTAGCAGCCAGCAAATCCATTATAAGCGATATCCTACCTGCTGTGCGGGGAAATTTAGATGCATTAGGAACGGCAAGAGTGTCATACGCTTATTGTCTGTGTTCTGAGAAAAGCGGCCTTTTCTACCTGACAGGCGTACTTTGTCCCAATTCAGATGACAATTTGTTTTCATCCCGAAACCCCCTGGAGTTGAAGTGCATCTTTTATTTTGCTAAATCACAGCCTTTCATTCATTCATTACTATTATTATTATATGTATGGCAGGACGACACTACCTGCTTTTTGCTGCTAATAGTGATGGAAATCTTTGCAGCTGAGGGACATTTATTGGCTGGCCATAGGAACAAGGTGTTTTTTTTTAAGCCCAATTTCATAGTGATATTAACCCCTTGCTGCGATTCCACCTACAGTACATCTATGTGATGGCATAGCATAGCAAGCTCTCCCATGGGCCACTGGGGGGGGGGGGAACGATCACTTAGGTCCAGGAAACCCCAAGGTAGTTATTAGAAAGATAAGATATGATAAGATAAGATAGGATAAGATAATCCTTTAATAGTCCCACCATGGGGAAATTCAGTGTGGGACTTCATTCTGGTGCCAGTAGTGGAACTGAAAGAGTCAAAGTCGTAGAGCTACCCCAGAAATTAGAAGGCCTTAGAGAATAGACTTTGGGACCTAATAGGCCTGGGCGTTTATGACCTAAATGGGGCATTTTGCCTCAATTACGATTAATGCCGATTATTTAGGTCACACCCCTTTTAAACCAAGCACCTTTTACAGTATGATTAAATGTTGGGGGAACCCCACAGGATTTATCTCCCAAGGTTCACCGACCGAACACGGTTGAACCAAAACTTCTATTATACTCTGGGGTCTGAAGAGACCCTAAAGTATAATGATGGGAGGCCCAGGGGAGGTGTTGAAACATAAAAACAGTGTTACTCACCTCTCCTGGGCTCCGGTGAGACTACCTGTTGTCTTTGGCGCTTCTGGCTGACGTCAGGGACTGCTGATTGGGTCTCAGCGTCACGTGGCATTGTGATACATAAATGCAAACATCACAACGCCATGTAACCACTGAGTTCCAATCACAGGCCTCAGCAGTCTCTGACGTCAGACAAAAGCACTGAAGATAGCAGGGAGTCACGCCAGAGCCCAGAAGAGGTAAGTAACACTGTTATTTATATTTCCACACCTCTCCTTGCCCTTCCTTTGTTTATACTCTGTTGTCCAAACACACCCCATGGTATAATAATATAAGTTTCGGTTTGGATGTGTTTAGTCCGAACGAAACTACAAATATTGTAATAACCAAACGTGAACAAAATCACATCAGTTATCTTGGTTGATGTTTCGGTTATTTTTCGATTAATTGCCCAGTCCTAGGACTTTGCCAAAGACTGACAGAGTGACAAAGGGAGTGCCTGGCAGAAGTCAGACAGATTCAGCATGGGTCTCACGGTCCACCCACAAATACATGGATGACTCCATTCTATACCTGTTTGGTGGGAAGTTTATGATGTAGATACTGACCAGAAAACCATGGAGAGCCTGTAGTGCCAGGGTCTTGTCCAACTGAGCCAAAGTAGTTAAAGGTAGCACTGTTGTGACCAAAGAGAGAGCATGAGTATGATTGTGAGCAGAAAGTTAAGCATGCCAAATATGCAATTGCTATTTAAGTACTGTTCAGAGACATTCTACTATATATGCTATCTGTGAAGAGCTGCCAAGGAGACCACGAGTGGGAGGAAATGGAGACTCCATCCCCACAAGCTTACACCCAAAGATAGGGTGAGCTTGTATTTGCTGTTTTTCAGTATTCCTTAAAAGACTTTTCAGTTATGAACCCAGCTAGGTGGTTCCAAAGTCTGTCTTATACAATATACTGAATGGGGCCACTGAGGTGTCATTAGACTGTGTGGGTGTCATTATAATGTGTGGGATCACCAAGGGACATTATACTATGTGGGGCCACTAAGGTAGCATTATACTGTTTAGGGGCATTATGTTATGTGAAGGGAAATTATAATGTGTAGTAGTAACAATTACAAGTACACATTGATGGACACCATTAGGTTGTCTTCTGCTAGTTCTTTAAGCCCATTATGCCCTTTCATGCATTGATAGACCATTCCAAACCTGTTTTTCTCATATTGATTTATTACAATAGCCAAGTGGCTCATTCCAAAGAATCATTTTGGGCCGAACTTGTTTTTCACGAACAAGAAGTGGAATTATTATACTCTGGGGTGTGAAGAGATGGAGGTGCAGAAATGTAATAAACAGTTACAGATACTCCCCTTCTCTCCAACACTCCCTCAAGGTCTTCTTCCGGCCTCACGAGGATGCCCAGGGACAGAGAGTAAAGGTGAGTGTCAGTGTTCATTATGTTTTCACATCTACCCTAGAAGGAGACCCCAGAGTATAATAGTAACAACCAGTGGCATAAGTACTGCAGTAGCAGCCGTAGTGGCTGCCACAGGTCCTGGGACCCTAGGGGGCCCAACGGGGCCCTGCTGCTTTTTTTTTTTTTTTAATAGTCCGTTATCTTCTGGAATAACCCTCACATCACGTTGCTGGAGCTCTCTGGTGGAAAGAAGGGAAAGTGGAGGCGGCCGTGAGCAGGGTGGGGATTGGTAAGTAAGGCCTGAAGGCCCACGGCGAGTATTTGTTGAGTGAACCCCAACAAATACTATTATTATAGAAGAGACCCCAGAGTATAATGATCGTAGACCAAGTGAGCGTACATAAAAAACAGTGTTATTCACCTCTCCAGCGTGACTGCATGCAGTCTTCAGCCTCTGTAGTGACGTCAGTGAAGAGGAGAGGTAAGTACCACTGGTTTTTATGTTTGTCACCTCCCCTGGGCCTCCAATAATTATACTCTGGGGTCTGAAAGTCCCAAGAGTATAATAATAGTTTGTGCATGGTGTACCCCCAAAATTTTGGGTTCTGCTGAATCTGAAATTTTTGCAATATTTGCAACAAACACCATTGGGGCCAATATTGTGTGGAGGGGCCACTATGGGACATAACACTGTGTGGAGTGGCCACTATGGAACATAATACTGTGTGGAGGGGCCACTGTGAGACATTATATTGTGTACAAGGGCCGCTATGGGACATTATACTGTGTGGAGGAGCCACTATGGGACATTATATTGTGTACAGGGTCCGCTATGGGACATTATACTGTATGGAGGCTGTTATGGGACATTATACTGTGTGCAAGGGCCACTATGGGACATTATATTGTGTGGAGGGGCCAGTATGGGACATTATACTGTGAGTAGGGGCCGCTATGGGACATTATACTGTGAGGAGGGACCACTATGGAACATTATACTATTTGAAGGGGCCACTTTGGGATATTATACTGTGTTTAAATGGGGCCTTATATTGTGGGGGGTGGGCCAGGATAGGGGGAACTATGCCATGGGGGGGCCCCAAGTCAAAAGTTTGCTAGTTACGCCCCTGCTAACAATAAACCCCCAAAGTTACGAGTTTGTGTTAAATCTGCAACTTTTGTAAAATTTGAGTTGAATCCCATTTGCTTATCTCATTTGTAAATTTTTTATATCTGCCAAAAAAAAACAAAAACCTTAAAGATTTCCTGTAAACAGTGTATTTTCCGCTCTCCCTCGGCGGTGGTTGCTCCTGTTGTGTCTTACAAATTCTGACTTGCTATTTTCTCCCCAACCCCGGTTACACAAGAGCAAAAATCTGACATGTAAACATAAAAAGCCTGAATCTTCTATTGTTTGGAGTCCAGACTCTATATCAGCAGTAATTCAATAGGTTAAGTGTATATACATATCTGCACACAAACACGTTATCCCAACACCTCCCGCTGGCATCTGCCGTGTAGACTGCTCATGACTGGCATGGAACAGAAAAAGCAGGACAAATGACACAGCGTGACATTTATAGACACTAAACAAGTCACTGATATAGCGCATGAAATAAAGCTGACATTTAAAATATGGCCGCATTGTGCCGAAGCACTAAAACCGCGCACAGGAAATCTTACAAGTGTAAACGAGGACATAAAGTTCAAGAAATTAATTAGAATGTTGACCCTGCCATAAAAGAAGCTTAGAACAGATGGATGAAATGTGTTTTCCATTGTCCTCCGAGATTGTTGGAACAGAAGAAAGTGCAGTTCAGGAACCTTTCCAAATTTACAGTGTCTTTAATGAAAACATATTACACAACTACTTCTTTTTTTTTTTTTTTTTTTTTTTAACGCTTTCAGGATCAAACCAATTTTCATGTAATTTTTTATTTGTTTCTTGCCAAAAAAAAGCCATAACTTTTTTTTTTTTTTTAAATTTCAATCCACTTAACCATATGAGGGCTTATTTTTAGCAAAACAAGTTATAGTGGGACCGTTTAATTTTTTTTATAATGCACTGCAAAAGAGGAAAAAAAATCTTTGCGGGGTGAAATGTTTTAAAAATGCAATTCTGCCATGGGTTTAATTTTAACTGCGTTCACTTTTTTGGTAAAAATGACTTGCTACCTTTATTCTGTGGGTCAGTACCATATTGGTTAACTTTTTTTAGGCTTTGCCATGTCTAAAAAATTAAATTTGCTTTGTTATATTCTGATCCTCATAACTTTAAAGGAATTCGATCATTGGGGAAACATGTTTTTAACTGAAGCCATGTTGGAATAGCCTTTATAAAGGCTATTCTAATCCTACCCTTACTTTTCTTCTCCTTGTTGCGTTTGTCCATAAAAAGTTTTATTCTCGTATGCAAATGATGCTCAGGGAGCACAGGGGGTGTTCACCCTGTACGCCGAGCACACCATCGTCATCCCCATTTAAATACATCGTCATGAATATTGATTTCTACAAAAAATTGCGGTGCAGCCCAGGTCTTACCCGGATGATTTGTGAAAAGCGAGAAGCTACTGTAAGGGAATTGCCAGTTGAGAAATTCCCCAGTGCTGCTGCAGAACCTTGGGGGGAGGGGCACAACAAGACTGTCAGCCCTAAAGCTGAAAATCCCCCACTGTCCCTGGCTAACTTGCCTGATCTGTCCTAGGCGACAGCAGCAACTGGTCGACAGTTCCTTCCTAGTATAGGTGACAACACAGAACGTAGACAGGACAAACAACAAAAAGGGAGGTCAACTAGCCAAGGGGTCGGTAACAGTCGAACAATGCAGTACAAAATCACAATCCAAGAGAATAGTCAAAGTCAAAGCCAGAGGTCAGGAATAAGAATACAGGTATCAAAACAGCAAGGAGTAAAGGCCAGTACGCACGAGGCAATAGCAAGCGCCAAACAATAAATAGGAAGGAAGAACCCACCCTAGACTTGATAGGAAGATAGGCTGTCAATCACGCAGGCAAGGCTGAGATTAACTATTTGAGGAGCAGAGCGAAACAAAGGTGCAGGAGACGAGTGTGATAGAAATTCAATTACAGACAAGAGGTACTAAGACAGTGTTCAGACTGAGCAACAAGAGCCCTACGCAAGGAATCAAATTGAACACCTTCCTGCGAGCGGAGGGTGGCGCAGAGACCCGAACAGGCAGAGACGTCACAGCTACTTTGTTTTTAGTTGGGAAGCAACAGAAACCCAACTTTGTCTACAAATAAGTCCAAACATCCTAAACTCCAGCTCCTAATCTAAGGTCCAACCACTTAGTCGTCAACTAAAGACAAACCAGAAGGTGATAATTGTGCCTCCATTTTCATCCAGCCTTTTCTACTACAGCATTCTGTATTTTTATTCTGATTCCTTCCATGAACATCTCATATACTAAGACTCTCATTTACGGTTTCCAAACAAAGCCAAAAGTCAACTCCCTAACCACGATGAGACTTTTCTTGTATAGGACTTTGGCTTTAGAATTTTTAGTTTTTTCATTTGTTTGGTCAACACACAACAAAACATCCCACGATAATGGCTGTTTCTTCACAATTAGAGCTGATTGACCTGACATATGGATCTTCTATATGCCAAGTTGTTGACTTCGAGATGTTTGCAGACGTTTGACAGAAAATATAGAACGTGTGGATATTCAGTATTATAGGGATGCAGGAGGAACTCTTAGACTTTGTTCATAACTTAAGCCATGGTGTTCCAATGGATCCAAGATACAACAAATATAGCAGATCCTCTTGTTCCCATTAAATATGATACAATCTGGGGTGGAGGCTCGTAACAGATGTGAACAAAATCTTATTGAGCCAACTTGGACAAGCTCTTGGGAGGGAGAATCTAGAATTTACTTCAATAGCTTGTTCCATGGTTGACTTTGCATGACCAATAAAGATACAACTGAATGCAATATTCACTATAGTCTACAGGGGATCGCTAGGTTCTCAATATTAATGGTTTATCCTTGAGACAGGTCATCAATATGTGATCATTGGATCATGCAGGAACCTTGGCTTGAATCGGACCAAGGACAATATCTGCATGAGGTCTGTATGCTCTACATGGGTTTCCTTCAGGTTCTATGGTTACCTACCACGCCTCAAAGACTGATAGGGAAATTAGATTGTGTACCCTACTTGGGATAGTGAACGGTCTTAATGAAGGGGAATTTAATAAAGTTCCCGAGTGGTTCTCAAGAAAACAGACGCACTCCCTTACCCCAGATTGGAAATCTATGCCAGTCAGGAATTGGCGTAGATTTTCTAAGTAACATATGCCAGTTTCCTGGCATAATAATAAATTTGTCGACCATGGCGTCTCTCCTTGTCCCACTTCTTCCTGCTTTCTCCACTTTAGCAAAAAGTGTTGAGTGAGGCACCGAACGATGTGGTGCATCTTTGGAGCAAGAAATGGCCGTGCATCAAAAATGTGCCACATTAACACCCATCTGTGTCAGAAAACTGGTATAGATGGGTTAATAAATTTCCCCTAAAGTGCTGCAGGGTATTTTGGTGTTAAATAATCAAGAGAAATAAATAATAAATCTTCCTTCCATCTTTCCTGCCACTCGATAACTGACCAAATGTAGGAGGAAGAGATATGGAATTAAATATGATGGTAGGATCAGACTACACTGGGTTTGTTTGTAGTCTGTAACCATGACAACACATCGGTATGCCCAGGAGCTGTGTACAAAAACTGGAGAAAAGTTTATTGGGGCTATTAGTAAAGTATTTCTATAGTGCTTTCCGTGGCACATTATTTTCTGCTGTTTTTAGTATTGTATTCTGTATTTATCAGACATTTTTTGTGTTTCCACAATAGAACACACAACCTGGATCGGCATATAATTATGTCATGTTGTCTGCTGGTGATTTTTCTCACGGCTCCACTTTGTCTTAGTAACAAAAAGACTTTATCTGTGTTACATTCAACGAAACCCAAGGGTCTGCCTCATTATTTTTATCCAAATCATGTTTTGTCTCAAATCAGCAAGATCCAATCGTGTCCTACAATGGGCGGAATTTCAGTAACAATTAAATGAAGTCGTGTCATTTGTGTATCGTAAATACTCAGTCACTACGAAAGGAAATGGTCTGTATTCGAGAAGCTCTGCTGGAAATGACCCCATAGGGGCAGTAGTGGCGACAGTCCGGACCGCATCCTTAACATGAATTCTAATATTTTAAAAAAATGTAGTAAAATTGTTAATTTGTAAGGGACATTTTTTGTATCCATTTTTTTTTTAAGAAACAGCAGTGCAGGAGTGGACAGTGACAGCACAGCATGGTGGGCAGATTTATTAGGATCGTATCGTTCGCCAGTCTTAATAAAGGTCCCAATTGGCGAAGGCACCCAGAGATTTACGGAGAGGCTGCGGCCTC
Source organism: Leptodactylus fallax (assembly GCA_947044405.1). Taxonomy (NCBI): domain Eukaryota; kingdom Metazoa; phylum Chordata; class Amphibia; order Anura; family Leptodactylidae; genus Leptodactylus; species Leptodactylus fallax. The sequence continues at coordinate 1,669,390 of CAMRHE010000323.1, forward strand.
TTCATAAGTCAGCCGGACGTCCCAGCGTCAGAATGGAAATCTAAGCCAGGTAGGAACTGGGGTAGATTTCCATTATAACTCACACCAGAAAACTGATGAATCTGTTGGGTTAGGCATCCTCTCCCCCATCTGCCCACATTTGCACATTCTTCAATATATATTTACGCCATAATGCAAAAATTCATTGAAAAAAATGGCTAATTGCCATACTTTCTTTTTTTTGCGCCCATCCTGAATATTCCGTGGAATTTTCATGTACTTTGCTACTTTTAAAATCCTGCTGGTTGCCCTTGGAAACAGACCGATGTATAGGGCCTCCCTGTTGTCAGACGTGATCTAACAGTTTACATCTAAATTGTACAATAATGGGATTTCAGCTGATCTGCAATAACCCAGGCCACTATACTGCAAATGGATCCATCACCATTTTCTGTGTTTGTGCTGATAGGTGGGCCTGAAGGGTGTCGGACCCCCACCAATCTGATATTGATGATGTAGCCATGATGGAACCATTCACCAACTCTTAAAGAGATTTTCCCACAAGCAGCACTCACAAGATAGGGGATAAGTAGAAACTTGAAGATTGCTGGTGGTCCTACCTTTGGGGCCCCCAATAATCATGAGAATAGGAGTCCCCAATCCTCTGTGTGAATGGAGTAGTTGTGTACATGCATGACCACTACTCTACTCACTTCTGTGGCAGTGCTGTACTTGGTTATCTCCAGCAGTACTTTAGAAGTGAATGGATCGGTAGTCGTGTCCCGCTACTGCACCAGTCGCACAGGGGACTCAGGGACCCCTATTCTCATTTGTGCAAGTTTATCAAACTATCCTGTGGATAATGGATAAGTGTTGGGAAAACCCCATTAAGGCAGGGGGCTTACGTGGCGTAAACACCACGGTTTACCCACAGCGGAAATGCAGCAGAAAAAAATGTGGCATTTTACAGTCACAGCAAAGTGGATGGGATTCTAGTGAATCCTATCCCCACAGTGCGGTAAAATACGCACTGCGGACACGCAGTGATTTCCAAAACCGTTGCTGTTTTGGAAATCACAGCATGTTAATTATACCTATGGAAACGCCGTTGGTTTCCCTATAGGTATAATTGAAGCAGATCTATATATGGGATAGGTCATCAATTGAAGATTGTCGGGGCCCAACACCCGGGCCTCCCGCAGATCAGTTGTGTTAAGAGACTATAGTGTTTAGAAAAGTGCTGCGACCTCTTCAGACAAAACCTAGTACAGCACAATACATTTTACAGTGACTATTCTTAGTATCAGCCCTATTGACTTGTATGGGACTGGAACTGTGACCTCACAAGGCCTTGAAGTGGCGCTCACTGAGCACTGCTGCTGCTTCAAACAGTTTATCTGCTGGGATCCTGGGTGTCAGACCCGTGCTAATCTTTAATTGAAGACCTACCCTAAAGGATAAGTCTGGAAAACCCTTTTAAAGGAGGATCTTTAACCACCTCCTTCAACTCCAACTCTTTGCATCCTTAAATAGGCGCCACTCCACTGATTCCAGCACAGTTGGAATTTTTTTCTCTAGCCCCTGCCGTTCCTGAGCAATCAGTGCTGTTAGTTTCAGTACCCAATATGCTAATTGGGCTCTGTACTGTTGGGTTGGTGGTCTTGGACTGAAGTAGATAGTCTGGGACCGCCCACCTTACAGTAGAGAGCCTAATTGGGTGCTGAAACTAACTGCACTGATTGCTCGGGAACTGTGGGGAATAGAGAAGAAATTCCAACTGTGCTGCAATCAGTGGAGCGCCACCTATTGACAGATGCAAAAAGTTGGAGCAGGTGGAGGTGGTGAAAGGTCCTCTTTAAGTCATGTCTGTTGGCAGGACACTTGTTTGCACATATCATGGCGTCTTTTGTGTTCGCACGTGTATTTCACTTTGGTACTGACCTTTTCTCTGCAGAACGCTGCGACCAGGTCAGAACCATCGTCAGGTCTATTTTTATTCTCCCCAATGGGACAAAGCTTTACAGTCCAGTGACCTCAATTTGACGATCCATTAAAGCGAGTCATAAATGTCTTCACGTGTCTCCCGGCCGTTGATCATTTCAGTTTAATTAACCTTTAATATTAATCAAATTTCATTAGCAGTAATTGTGTAGATTGAGCCGGGGCTCCTCAGCGCCCTGTATTCTACTCTTATCAGATGAGCTCATTAAACGCTCGCTCCGGTTCGCGGCAGAACAGAGCTTTTATTTATTGGTCAATACCAATGATTATAAATAATGTATTGCCGCCACAGACCGCCATGATTTGAAGCTGTCAGTCGGCCGACCGAAGATTAGTTAATGCATTGTAATTAAATTTACCGTGAACTAATTTGTTCTCTGCGTGGCAGTGTGTGAAAGCGTAGTCATGCCTCGTACAGCTCTCATAAGTCCACACATCGCCTTAAACGTCAAAGGTGTCAACATTTCCAAAGGTATACAGTAGATGGAACTGAGGCAGTATATGAATATATATATATCTATGGGGCTATCGATGGGCTGTATGTGTAATGCATCAATTTTTGGGTCCGACAAAGCGAGAGGCACTTTTTGCACCATTTCTCTCTCAGTTCTAATGAGTTTCCTGAATGGGTACACCTATTCTATAGGGGGTCATGTCATTCTATTAACTCAGATTTCCATAAGTGGGTCTTTGGAACTTTTATAGCAACATGACAGCACCAGAACTTGATCACCTCCATGAGGACAACTGAGGATAGATTATTACTAGATAGATTTTACTTTGTACCTTTTCAGCAGTGGGTCTCCGATGCCAACTGAGGTCCCAGCCTTTGGCCCTATGACATTGTCTGATATCTTGATCCACTTCCCCACTCCCAGCTTTGTCAGGTGGCGATGGCAGACAATGTCATAGAGCCAGAGGCTGGAACCTCAGTTGGCATCGGAGACTACGTTTCTATTTGTGCTTCAGTTTTATCAGCGTCGCCACCTATTAATGACTATTTCTGGGGCTACAACTTAAAAATTAGACCAGACTTAAGCTCTATGAGGAGGTTAATAGTGATGTATTTGGAGATTCCTGGGAAATCACACCTTGGGCTGGTCAGCACCAAACTAACTGTGACTTAGAGAATCCACTTGTCAGGTGAGAAATGTAGCGATAGCTAGATTAGATTTAATAAAGAGATGGAGTATGTAGACAGATATTATGTTCCGCAGCGCTTTACAGATATTGTGGTCACTTTCCCATATAGGGCTCACAATCTACATTCCCTATCAGTATATCTTTGGAGTGTGGGAGGAAACCGGAGTACCCAGAGGAAACCCACACAAACACGGGGAGAACATACAAACTCCTTGTCTGTAGCAGGATTTGAATCCAGGACTCCAGCGCTGCAAGGCTGCAGTGCTAACCACTGAGTAAGATAGATACTGTAGATAGAATCAATACAATACATAATAATCGATTAGATAGACATTGTATATAGATATTGTAAAAAGAATCAATAAAATACATACGGAAAGTATTCAGACCCCTTTAAATTTTTCACTCTTTGTTTCATTGCAGCCATTTGCTAAAAGCAAAAAAGTTCATTTTATTTCTCATTAATGTACACTCAGCACCCATCATGACAGAAAAAAACAGAAATGTAGATATTTTTGCAAATTTATTTGAAAAGAAACACTGAAATCTCCCATGGCCATAAGTATTCAGACCCTTTGCTCAGTATTGAGTAGACGCTCCTTCCTTTTGAGCTAGTACAGCCAGGAGTCTTCTTGGGAATGATGCAACAAGTTTTTCACATCTGGATTTGGGGATCCTCTGCCATTCTTCCTTGCAGATCCTCTCCAGTTCCGTCAGGTTGGATGGTGAACGTTGGTGGAGCCATTTTCAGGTCTCTCAAGAGATGCTCAGTTGGGTTGAGGTCCGGGCTCTGGCTGGGCCAGTCAGGAATGGTCACAGAGTTGTTCTGAAGCCGCTCCTTTATTATTTTAGCTGTGTGCTTAGGGTCATTGTCTTGTTGGAAGGTGAACCTTCGGCCCAGTCTGAGGTCCAGAGCACTCGGGAAGAGGTTTTCTTCCAGGATATCTCTGTACTTGTCCGCATTCATCTTTCCTTCAATTACAACCAGTCGTCCTGTCCCCCATAGCATGATGTTGCCACCACCATGTCTCACTGTTGGGATTGTATTGGGCAGGTGATGAGCAGCGCCTGGTTTTCTCCACACATACCGCTTAGAATTAACACCAAAAAGTTCAATCTTCGTCTCATCAGACCAGAGAATCTTATTTCTCATAGTCTCGGAGTCCTTCATGTGTTTTTTGGCAAACTCTATGTGGGCTTTCATATGTCTTGCACTGAGGAGAGGCTTCCTTCGAGCCACTCTGCCATAAAGCCCTGACTGGTGGAGGGCTGCAGTGATAGGTGACTTTGTGGAACTTTCTCCCATCTCCCTACTGCATCTCTGGAGCTCGGCCACAGTGATCTTTGGGTTCTTCTTTACCTCTCTCACCAAGGCTCTTCTCCCACGATTGCTCGGTTTGGCTGGACAGCCAGGTCTAGGAAGAGTTCTGGTCGTCCCAAACTTCTTCCATTTAAGGATTATGGAGGCCACTGTGCTCTTAGGAACCTTGAGTGCTGCAGAAATTCTTTTGTAACCTTGGCCAGATCTGTGCCTTGCCACAATTCTGTCTCTGAGCTCCTTGGGCAGTTCCTTTGACCTGATGATTCTTATTTGCTCTGACATGCACTGTGAGCTGTGAGGTCTTATATAGACAGGTGTGCGCCTTTCCTAATCAAGTCCAATCAGTTTAAGTAAACACAGCTGGACTCCAATGAAGGAGTAGAAGCATCTCAAGGAGGATCAGAAGGAAATGGACAGCAGTGAGTTATATATGAGGGTCACAGCAAAGGGTCTGAATACTTATGACCATGTTTTTCAGTTTTTCTTTTTTAATAAATTTGCAAAAATATCTCATTTCTGTTTTTTTTTCTGTCAAGATGGGGAGCTGAGTGTACATTAATGAGAAATAAAATGGCTGCAATGAAACAAAGAGTGAAAAATTTAAAGGGGTCTGAATACTTTCCGTACCCACTGAATACAGATACAATATAATAAAATAGATATAATCAATTAGATTATACAGTTAGGTTTACAGTTAGACACTGTAGATCGATAGATAAAAATACCATAGATAGATAGATAGATAGATAGATAGATAGATAGATAGATAGATAGATAAAAAAACAAAATAGTTTAGAGCAGCACCATGTATATCAGCCCTTACAAGGGCATGGGAGCAAGTCCACAAGGATGCGGCATAAAACCCAGAAAACCATATACAGCACTCCAATAAAGTGTTAAAAAATAGTTACTGTGGGAATAAACCCACAGTAACTATTTTTTAACACTTTATTGGAGTGCTGGCTATCTGTGCTTTATATAGATAGATGGATAAACAGATAGAAGCAATAATATATAATTGATTAGATATCCATGATAGATACATACTGAAGAAAAAGAGAATAATATCATAGATAGATAGATACAATTAATATGATAGAGAGATATGAGATAGATAGAATCATTAGAATATAATCAATAGACACTATAGATAGACACATACATACTGTAGATAGATAGCTAAAATCAATAAAATAAGAATTCATTAGATTAAACACCGTAGATAGATAAAATTAATACAAAGGATAGATAGGCATTGTAGATATATAGATCGATAGAATCAATATGATGAATAGATAGACACTGAAGATAGATAGATAAAGAAACAGATAAAATAAATAACATAGATAAATATGAGTTAGATAAAATCAGAATCAATTAAGTAGACACTGTAGATAGAATCAATACAACAGATAGATAGATAATAGATAGATAGATAGATAGATAGATTTGAGAGATAGAAATAGATTAGATCTTCTTTAGTTTATTCTGAAAACTTTGTAAAATTGATAGTGAAATCTCCCACCAGGTACAGCCATGATAGTGGACAATTCTTGAGCTGGACTTGGGTTATCCTTGGACACGCATTATCAGTAGTAAGTTCCTGGGATTTTTCTCTAGAAATATCTCACCTGGTATTTGCCATTAGGCTCAGCACTGAGATATCTCGCATTGTTCTCTCTGTATTTACAATGAAGTGTTGTTGTTCTGATGCTTTCTAGCACCTGCTTGTATGATGTGCATTGTTACCGACACCTGTTTACCATCTGCTCAACAAACCTGAAGGGCAAAGTCAGTTATTTTTGAGGAATAAATGGGAACAATCCTTTGTCGATCTGTGAAGTTATCACGTCCGTCCTTCTGCTCGGCTAGATAAGGATGACTTCTTCTTACAGCGAATCTTCACCTTTGATTAACATTTGCTTTACAGTCAGCAGGTAACACCCTGAATCTCCATAGAACGTCTTCTCCTCTTTTACTTCTTTACTTATCCTTGCGAGTTTTCTTTCTTTATACATTGTTGAAAATTGGAAGAATGTGGAAACTGTCAAAAAGCTGCTGTTGACTGATCAGACAGATACAATAAATTCAGTAAAAGATCAATACGATAGATAGATACTGTAGATAGATAGAATCAATACTATAGATAGAATGGATACAATAGATAAATGCTACAGATGGATAGATGGAATGTGGAAACCATCAACATGCTGATGTTACATATCTGACATACTGAAGCATTTTTCTTGTACTGTTGGGAATTGTCTCACATATTTATTTTATACTGTATGAAATGTATCCTGAAAGATGGGAATTCCAAACATGGGACCTCGGCATATCAGACATATATGGCATAGTCTATGGATACCCAGAATAACCCTTTAAACCATTGCAGCCCAATCACAGGCCTCAGCAGTGTATGATGTCACCAGGAGAGCACCAGATGCCGCAGGGAGGCCCAAAAGAGATAATGGACGGTGAGTATGAATGTTTTTTTTTTTTTTTTTCACCACCCCTGGGCCTCCAATTATTATATTCTGGGATTATCAATTATGATAATCTGCGGATGCACAGGACCGCTCTGAAGCAGCTGTGCGTACATTGATTATGATAGCGGCTGTGCGAATGTGAGGGTGTAGCTTTTTGGAGCAATTCTCCTAGCTCTGGGAACAGATCCATAAAAAAAACAAAAAAAAAAACCGCTGATTTTCTGATTTTTTTTTTTTTTTTTTTGTTCATCATCCTTGGGCTAGGCCATCAATATCAGGTTAGTGGAGGTGCAGCACCTTCAGGGTGAGTGATGCAGTCTCTTTTTTTGTATACCAGGCATAGCACCACACATTGTATAGAGGCTATGCCTGGAATTGCAGCTCAGTCCTATTTACTTGAATGGGACTGAGCTAAAGATTAACCACGTGACAGCACAGGTGCTAAGAAGAACACACATGACTCATCTGAACACTACAGCCTCTTCGGATGCCAAAAGTCAGACCCCCACCCAGCTGATATGGATGACCTATGTAAGTCTCTGAATACCCCTTAAAGGGGTTGTTTGGTCCCAAATTGACTTTTTGTACTGATGATCTATCCACAGGACGGGCCATTAATATGTGATCTGTGGGGGTCTGACACCTGGACCCCGCACAGATCAGCTGTCCTGGCAGCCTCCAGGAGCTGTGCAGAACAGGGTGGTATAGGAGCGGCGCAACAGTCCAGTCCCATTACTTGTACTGCACAGATCAGCTGATCTGTTCGGGGGTCCGGGTGTCAGACCCCTACAGATGACCTATTCTGTGGATACGTCATCAGTGTAAAAAATTCAGTTTGGGGCTGGACAACCCCTTTAAGCCACGTGGTTGCCTCCATATAGCAAGACACGTGTTTATTCAGTGTCACGTCCTCCGATAAAATTTTCAAAAAAGTGTCAATGGCAAACCTTTTGAACGTCTACACGTATGGTCCTGACCATGGGACCCGGTCATGGACATGAATGTGAATGAGTCCTGCAAGCTGCTTGTCAGATGAACAGGATTTCTTACATTTTCACATTTCTATAATAGACTGTAGTCCTGGACACTGCCGGAGAAAAATCAGCCCCCGTAGCCGTAGCTGGAGACGTGCGATGTATATTTGTGGCTCGGCGGTGTAAAATTGATTTGAAGAGTAAATCATTCAAGTAATGAACTGTTTCCCCAATATAATTTATACATTTGTTTTGTATGTTAATACCCGAGCGGAGCCGAGCTGGATTTTTATGCTGCAAAAGATGAATATCTGAGGCCGGCGCGGGATCGGTATAAATAATGACGTCTCAGCCTCTCTCTCCTTCCTTAACAGATTCTTTTAATCAGCGTTGTTCACTGCTTTATATGCATAATGCTCCCATTCAGCGCCGCACTTAAAGGGGAACACATCTCCACCTAGAATGCAGGGAAAGAATGAAACGACAAGTATATTCATTGGGTATTCGATGAATATTGAGCTATAATGCCCCCCACCCCCCGTCTTCTGTTGTGTTAGTTTATATTCATTGGGCCCATGCAGCTGACTTAAAGGTACAGTGTGCCGCAGGATCGATGCCTGTGAAAGATAATGCTTGGGCCCCAGTGCAAAATAAATAAGGGGGCCCCCGCTTTCCATGTACTATCTATAATACTGAAAATCTTCCAATACTGTAGAGAGGTATTTGGGCCCCCTAAAGGCTTTGGGGCCCAGAAGCGATTGGCAACGCTCTTTTGTATGTTCCATACTAACATACCTCCTAACTTACGAAGGACCAAAAATTAGAATTTAATACCATAAGCCACACCTCCAACCCTACTCATGCCCCCTTGGCCCTGCCCATTACCAACCATGTCACCTCGTGGCCCCACGCAGTATAATGTCCCCCTTGTGACTTCCACACAGTATAATGTTCCCCTCATTGGGAGTTCACAGTATATTGTCCCCCTTGTGACCCTCACACAATATAATGTCCCCTTCGTTGTAGACCCCACAGTATAATATCATGTTGATTGTGGCCCCCACAGAAAAGTGTTCTCCTCATTTTGATAATATAAATAATACCCCCCTTACTTTAGTCCCCATAGTAAAATGTCCCCTCATTGTGGTCTCTACAGTATGCCCCATGATTGTGGCTCCTACACAGTATAAATAATGCCTTCCTGATGGCCCCCCCACACTATAAATAATGCTCCCTCCTTGTGGTCTCCACCTAGTATAAATAATGTCCTCTTCTTGTGGCCCCCAAAGAGTATAGATAATGTCCTCTTCTTGTGGCCCCCAAAGAGTATAGATAATGTCCTCTTCTTGTGGCCCCCAAAGAGTATAGATAATGTCCTCTTCTTGTGGCCCCCAAAGAGTATAGATAATGCCCTCTGCTTGTGGCCTCCACACAGTATATATAATACCCCCTCCTTGTGGCCTCCACAAAGTATATATAATACGCCCTCCTTGTGGTCTCCACAAAGTATACAGTATATAATACCACCTCCTTATGGCCCCCACCCAGTATATATAATACCACCTCCTTATGGCCCCCACCCAGTATATATAATACCACCTCCTTGTGACCTCCACACAGTATATATAATACCCCCTCCTTATGGCCCCCACCCAGTATATATAATACCCCCTCCTTGTGGCCTCCACCCAGTATATATAATACCCTCCTTGTGACCCCCTCAAAACAATGCACAAACAAAAAAGGTAATACTCACCTCACCTTGTTCTCCCAGAGTCCACTTTGGAAGGTACAATGTAATGACGTCATGACACTGTGTGCCCACGTCACAGATGAGGCTCAATCACAGGCCTCAGCGGTGACCCTGGGTGCATGACGTCACAGAAGAGCGATGACGCCACGATGAGTCAGACACAGAACACCAGACACTGCGAGGAGGCCCAAAAGAGGTAACGAAAGGCGACTATAAATACTTTTTATTTTTGTCACCTCCTCTGGGCCTCCACCTATTATACTCTGGGGTCTGAAGAGACTTCAGAGTATAATAATTTACCACAATCCATGTCGCGGTTTTAGTTAGTCCGAGACCAGTCCCAAATTGTTCAGTTTTATTAAAAAATGAACAATTTGGAATATTTGGGTCGAATCTGGTTAGTTACAAACTGATTCACCCATCTCTACTTGTAGCTATGGTGATAGCAAAGTGAAGTCATATAGGTCAGGGAAGGCCATGGAGCTCAGCCAGAAGCAAAGATGTCCCCAAGCCTGAGGAGTGGACATTTGCCCTGTGTTACCCAGTGCAGGAATCAAGATAAAGCAGGAACTTCTCTAATAATGAAGGGTGAAGGACCTGTGGTGACAGAATGGCCACATGACCATGATCGTAGAGGTCCTGTAAGAGACAGCCAATGTTGTCTTAAGCTTCATTTGTCTGTATAAACTGTTAATGTTGAATGTATTTCTGTGATTCTGTTCCTTTAAGACAGCAGCCATTGTAATTGTGACATGATGCTGGAGTGACTCCCCCCCCCCCTTTTATGTCAGCCTGCCTGTTCTGCAGACAGAATGTGAGCAGAGAGGCAGGAAGTGACGAGACAGAGAGCAGCAGCCATCTTGGCAAGTGTTGTATTGAACTGGTGTGGAGATTTTTCTGTACAGCTAAGCTGTATCTTGGTCCAGAGACAAACAGAGTGTAAAGAGACAACAGGACTAGTGAGTCCACGTGAAAGGAACTGTGCTCAGTGGCTGATCAGTGAGACTGACATTATGACTGTGTATATGGATACCACAGATAGAGACTCGCAGTGCTGTTGATGTACTGGACGGCACCTGCTAAATCCCGGCTTACATCCCAGCTCAGTGTATGGATTCGGCAGGACTGTCAGTGTGCTGAGTGGAATCTGCTGTTGGATTACATTGCATTCAGTTGGTTTCCCTGTCTGTTAAAGAGGACTTCATTTCTCCCAAGATCCTGATAACCGTGAGGAGAGGACGCTTCACTATAAAAGAAAGGACCGACTTTGGGCCCCACCGCGCGCTTCTACGGACTGTAAGCGGTCCACCTGGACCACTGGGGAAAAGGGGGTGCACCCAAATGTGAAGTCAGGGTCAGTTAGGGATAGTTTTGAGTATATTGTTCATTCAGTGTCCATACTGCAGAAGTGGACAGAGTAAAAGTAGAAACCATTGCAGAATTTGCCTTGAAATTGTTCATGCTATATTGTATATTTTGCTTGTCTTTAGCCCTGTCATTTTACCTTTAACTAGCCTTTATTAACTTATAGTAAATATATATTTTTTTTCTTGAACTACCGCGTGTGCGTTCATTTCTGGTTGCGGAGTCCAAACCACCTGCCTTGCTCTCGGTTCACAAATTGGCGTAGTCGGCAGGATCCGCTTACCAGAATGGACGGTGACGCACCCGTTAGGGAGAATGGTGCTGGAGGAAGAATGCCAGCAGGGGCTATAATGAGTCAGTTAGCTAAATTTGATGGCAATAATATGTCAGTGAGTATGTGGGTGGAACAGATACGAATGATACAGCGAATGTACCAGACCGCACCAGAAGTACTAGTAGAGCTAGCAACATTGACATTACAAGGGGATGCTAAGACCACGGTGATACTGAGGCCATTTGAACAAAGGCAGACATTTGAGCAAGTAGTCCAGATTCTAGAAACCATCTATGGAGAAACTGCATTGCTGGGGTCTCTGCAGGCTCGGTTCTTCCAGAGGGTACAACAGGAGAATGAAAGCCTTCCCCAATATGCAAATGCCCTACAAGAACTGCTCCGAGATATTCAAGTGAAGGAAAGAGGGGGCTCGCCAGCCTTCTGTAACCCTGATCGGACTCTCCGTGACCAGTTTGTCCTGGGGATACGTGACGGCAGTTTAACTGTGACTATGCAGGATTTTATACGACGAGAGACTGATGCTAAATTCCATGATGTACAGGTAGAGGCCATCTCCCGTACCAATAGTATGGTCCCGAGGCCGCAGACCGCAGTTGGAGTTACTTTGTCACAGGGGGCTAGTTCTGGCTCAGAGACAGTAGAAAAAGGGACGGTTAAAGAAATTCTCACAGTAATGCAGAAACTGCAAGAACAAATGGAACACTTGCACACTCGGTGTGATGAGCAGTCTATGAAAATTGCAGACTTCCAGAAGACTGGAGATGAAAGGGTGAGCCATCCACACCCAGCAAGTCAGAATCACCCACCACCCCGCTGGAGGGGTGAGGATAGGACCTACCGAAGGGGTCCAAATCATTTAGTGCAGTGCTCAGGAGAAATCGAAGGGGCTTACCGAAGGGGCCCAAACAGATGGCCAGAACGACGGGGGATACGCTGCTGGGAGTGTGGACGGATGGGCCACGTTGCTGCTAGATGTCCAGAGCAGCGACAAACTTATGAGAGACCGCCGTTAAACTGAAGTCCCCTGCTGCTGAAGGGCGTGTAGTAGGGGAGACTGACAAGGAGACTATGTGGGGAGAATGCCCTGATGATGACCTGATCGCTGCAAGTCCTGTCATACAGGTGGAAATGGAGGGTATTCCGGTTACCGGGATGATTGACACGGGTTCCCAAGTAACGACCTTGAGTAGAGACTGTTATGAACGGTACTTCCGGCAACATGTGAAATATGATCCCCATACATTCGTACGAGTGGTCGCAGCTAACCAGTTACCAGTTCCGGTCGTGGGAGTGGCCTGGATGAATGTCCGGGTATGTGGCCAAGATCTAGGTAGGAAAGGCATTGTGGTGGTACAGGAGTCACATGAAGTAAAGGTCCCTGTCATTTTGGGGATGAATGTGTTAAAAGAATTAGATCAGATCCTCTTTGAAAAGAAAGGTCACGGTTATTGGAAAGAAACCACCACCCATCGGCCTACTCAAACAGCTTTCCAGCGGTTGATCCGGACATGTGGCTTACAGAAAAGTTCAGATGCACAGCGTCCTCTGGCTCGAATTTCAGTTCCTTTGCATACAAAAGTTACACTGCCACCCAGTCGGGAGACAATAGTGTCCATGCCCGTAGGCACCTGTCGGAAACTAGAGGGCATAGCTGTGTTGGTAGAACCACTGCAGGCAGCCGAAGGAGGTGTTGATCCGCTAGTGGCCCGTTCCTTGGCAATAGTTCGCAATGGAAGAGTACCACTTCGATGTGTAAACACTCAGGACCAGAGTGTGGACCTGACCCCAGGGAGGCAGCTGGCTAACATCTATGTGACTCCGGAGGAAGTAAGGAAAGTAACTCCAATGCAGCTGAAGCCGACTGAAAGGGATGAGTGGACCGTAACTGTGTCCATGGGAGAAGATGAGGAACCCACCTCTGAATGGAATGGCTGTGCAATTCGAGAACAGATGAAGATAGATGTAAGTTCATGTTCTCTGGAATGGGTGCAGAAGGTAGATGAGCTGTTGTGGGAGAACCAAGCCACCTTTGCACGGTATGCTGAAGATTTTGGATGTACCACAGGGATCTACCATGAGATTCCCACAGGAGACACCCCTCCAATTAGAGAGCACTACCGACAAATTCCTCCACAGTTGTATCAGGAAGTGAAAGAACTGTTAGCTAAGATGCTACAGGGTGGGATCATCCAAGAAAGCCAGAGTCCCTGGGCGGCTCCTGTGGTGTTAGTAAGAAAAAAAGATGGGTCCATCCGATTTTGCGTAGACTATCGGAAGTTAAACGCTTGCACCGTACGAGATTCCTACCCCTTGCCACGGATTGAGGAGTCCCTCTCAGCGCTAGGGAGAGCCTGGTACTTCTCCTCACTAGATCTGGCTAGTGGGTATTGGCAGGTGCCGATGGCCACAAAAGACAAGGAGAAGACGGCATTCATCTTGCCCATGGGACTATACGAATTTAACCGGATGCCCTTCGGGTTGACAAATGCACCCGGAACGTTTCAGTGGTTGATGGAGAAATGTCTCGGTGACTTCAACTTTGAGTTCACTCTCATCTACTTGGATGACATTATAGTGTATTCTGCGACCTTTGAAGACCATCTCCACCAGTTGGGGCAAGTATTTCGAAGATTGCGGGAACATGGGCTCAAATTGAAACCCAGTAAATGTCGGTTGTTCCAATCTGAAATTGATTACTTGGGTCACCGCGTATCAGGAGAAGGGGTGAGACCATCAAGAGACAAGATAGCGGCTGTTCAAGATTGGCCGATACCGACTACCCTGCGAGAAGTGAGGGCGTTCCTTGGAGTAGCCGGTTACTATCGACGGTTTATTAAGGATTTCGCCAAGGTAGCAGCACCACTTAATGCTCTCCTACGAGGCACATCCGGTGGTCCAAAGAACCGGTCCGTGAAGTGGGGACCTGAACAGGAACAAGCCTTCCAGGCATTGAAGGATGCACTGACAACAGCCCCAATCTTGGCATATGCTGATTACCACTTGCCGTTCCAGCTATATACAGATGCAAGCCTGTATGGTCTTGGAGCAGTGCTTTCCCAGCTTCAGGATGGCCAGGAGAGGGTCATAGCGTACGGCAGCCGGTCTTTGAGAGATTCTGAAAGAAACCCCGAGAATTATAGTTCATTTAAATTGGAGCTGTTGGCACTGGTATGGGCCATGACCGAGAAATTCTCTGAATATTTGACCGGTGCTGAAGTTTTAGTACTGACTGACAACAACCCACTAGCTCACCTGGAAAATGCCAAGCTCGGGGCGTTAGAGCAGAGGTGGATAGCCCGAATGTCTACATTCAATTACCGCATTAAGTATCGGTCCAAGACAGAGAACCAGAATGCTGACGGACTTTCTAGGGTAACTGCCCAGACCCCCACAGAAGACGTGGATCATGAGTTGGAGCATGTGGAGGTGCCCGATTTCAGCAGATTTTCACAGGCCTTGACCGCCACTAATCAGTTTGAGATGGAGGGGACTGAAATGGCTCCTTTCTTTGGTCCCTCACGACAGGAATGGGCACAGATACAACAGACCCATGAGGGGCTGGCGCAGATGATCAAGTATGTTGAGAAAGGCCAGAAGCCCTGTAGAGAGGAAAGAGAACGACTGACACGTGAGATATTATCTGTTTTGAGTCAGTGGGAAAAGTTGGAGATGAAAAATGGAGTGCTATGCCGAAAGGTCTATTTACCTTCTGAGATCGACATTCGATACCAAATTGTGGTGCCTAGTGAACTGGCTCGCTCCTTGGCAGTTGAGGCTCATAATAAGAATGGACATTTTGGTCATGAGAAGACCTTTCGTTGGTTACAGCGACTGATTTACTGCCCTGGTCTTCGTCAAATGGTCGAAGAAGTATGCCGCAGCTGTCGAACTTGTGAGATCCATAAGGCAATAGAACAGAGAGCTCCCCTGCAAACCATCGTGACCCAGGAACCTTTAGAAATCGTCATGATAGACTATCTAATGGTGGGCCCATCCAATAGCGGACACCAGTATTGCCTCGTAATGGTGGATCACTTCACCAAATTTGCGGTGGTAACCGCCACCAAGGACCAGACAGCTGAGTCAGCAGCTCGTGCTCTGTGCCAAGATTTCATTCGAGTATATGGGTGCCCCCAACGCATCCACTCCGACCAGGGCGCCTGCTTTGAGGGACACGTAATGAAAGAAGTTCAACGTATCTACGGGATAAAGAAGTCGCACACGACTCCATACCACCCTCAGGGAAATGGGGCCTGTGAAAGATTCAACAGAACTCTGCTACAGATGCTGCGGACTCTGGAGGAAGACAAGAAGTTACAGTGGCCTCAGTTCTTGTCTGAAATGGTGTGGGCCTATAACAATCAGGTCCATTCTACAACGGGGTACTCTCCTTATACACTTCTCTTTGGGCGGTCTGGGCGAAGTATAGGAGAATTACAGTTGAATGATGTGGATGGGTTCCCTCCGAGGGATCCAACCTCTTGGGTGCGGGCGCATCGGCAGAGACTTGAGACGATCCATCGATTGGTGCGGCAGCGCCTGCAAGAACATCCCCATCCTGATAAGACCCCAGTGCAAGAAGCACCATTGCAACCAGGCGACCTGGTGCTAGTTCGTGTCAAGAAACCCCAAGGGAAATTGGAAAGCAGATGGGAGGCTTTGCCGTATCGTGTTGTTGGCCGCAAGTATGCGAATGGGCCAGTGTACCAGGTCCAGAAAGAAGGAACTGATTGTGTTCGAGTACTTCACCTAAATATGTTGCGCCTGTGTCATTCTGAAGGGACAAATCACGATGGGCCTGCCAATGTGAATGAGCTCCCACAGTCAGAGAATGGAGGTGCGGAATGGGCCTCCGACGAGGAGGATGATTGTTGGCCGATCCCTGCTCCTGGGGATGTTCCACCTGTGACTACTGTATCTCCGGCCTGTGCCCCCTCTGGTGCGGAATCCGCTGGTCCTTCTCAGCCCATAGCTGCAGCACCCCATAATATACCACCGGTCCTCAGACGGACCACTAGGCCAAATGCTGGTATTCCCCCTGTTCGGTATGCGCAGGATGAGTTTGTTTGGCCTGCCATACATCGGTATACTACCACCCTGTGCATAAAAGTACAACCCTCTGGATATACAGTCATAGGCAGGGACTGCCAATCTTAAAGTGGGGGGGGAATATGTAAGAGACAGCCAATGTTGTCTTAAGCTTCATTTGTCTGTATAAACTGTTAATGTTGAATGTATTTCTGTGATTCTGTTCCTTTAAGACAGCAGCCATTGTAATTGTGACATGATGCTGGAGTGAGACCCCCCCCCCTTTTATGTCAGCCTGCCTGTTCTGCAGACAGAGTGTGAGCAGAGAAGCAGGAAGTGACGAGCCAGAGAGCAGCAGCCATTTTGGCAAGTGTTGTATTGAACTGGTGTGGAGATTTTTCTGTACAGCTAAGCTGTATCTTGGTCCAGAGACAAACAGAGTGTAAAGAGACAACAGGACTAGTGAGTCCACGTGAAAGGAACTGTGCTCAGTGGCTGATCAGTGAGACTGACATTATGACTGTGTATATGGATACCACAGATAGAGACTCGCAGTGCTGTTGATGTACTGGACGGCACCTGCTAAATCCCGGCTTACATCCCAGCTCAGTGTATGGATTCGGCAGGACTGTCAGTGTGCTGAGTGGAATCTGCTGTTGGATTACATTGCATTCAGTTGGTTTCCCTGTCTGTTAAAGAGGACTTCATTTCTCCCAAGATCCTGATAACCGTGAGGAGAGGACGCTTCACTATAAAAGAAAGGACCGACTTTGGGCCCCACCGCGCGCTTCTACGGACTGTAAGCGGTCCACCTGGACCACTGGGGAAAAGGGGGTGCACCCAAATGTGAAGTCAGGGTCAGTTAGGGATAGTTTTGAGTATATTGTTCATTCAGTGTCCATACTGCAGAAGTGGACAGAGTAAAAGTAGAAACCATTGCAGAATTTGCCTTGAAATTGTTCATGCTATATTGTATATTTTGCTTGTCTTTAGCCCTGTCATTTTACCTTTAACTAGCCTTTATTAACTTATAGTAAATATATATTTTTTTTCTTGAACTACCGCGTGTGCGTTCATTTCTGGTTGCGGAGTCCAAACCACCTGCCTTGCTCTCGGTTCACAGTCCTGCACCTAGGGAATATGGATCTATAAAGTTACAAACAGCCGATCAGCATGGGTGTGACGCCCGATCCCCCTACCAATCATCTACATGAAGAGGTGGCAGCATTTGGTTGGGCGCTGCCACCTCCTCCCTACCTACCTAACACAATGCCTACTTACCATCTCAGGTATCTCAGGTTAGCCCATTTATTTGAGTGGGACTGAGTTGCGATTTTGGCCATTTGACCAATGAACATTACATCACACGGACTGTGAAGCGGAAGTCAAGGAGCGCTGCTGCCAACTCAAACAGCCAATGTTGGACTGAGGTTCCTTGGGCCCACCAAATGAAATTATTCTGGACTCAACCTCCGACATCCCCTAGGAAATAGACTCTTCAAATTTTGGTTTCTTCTAGTAGACCATTATTGTCTTAGAGCCTAGGTCCACCAGACGATCCTCTGGTACCCTAGTGGGCCAGTCTGACAATGCATACACCAAGTACCCCTAGTTGTCACCTACAACCCACAGCTGGAGATCCTACGAAGGATTGCCAAGGAGCTCCAACCTGTGCTACATAGGGACAACAGACTCAAGGACATATTTCCAGTCCCCCCTCTCCTTTCCTTTCGACAACCACCAAACCTAAGGCGTATTATCGTCCGGAGTGCCCTGAAGGCCCCAACTGAAAATGGCACCTCACCTTGCCTACATAAAAGGTGCATGACCTGCAAGCACATCCACACCGCTGACAGTGTACCCATCCCACAGTCACAACAGGTGCACAGAATTAGGGGGACATTCTTCTGCAGGTCTTCCAATGTGGTGTACCTCATAATGTGTACGCAATGTCCCACCACAGGCCTCTATGTGGGGGAAACAGGGCAGAGACTCAGTCAACGAATAAACTCACACAGATCCAGTATTAATAACAGCAGAACTGATCTCCCAGTGGCCGCACATTTCTCCGGAGAAAACCACTCTATTGAAGATTTGCGGGTTGTGGTTTTAATGGGACATTTTAAGACGCAGGAGGCGAGGAAACAATGGGAGTACAAGTTTATGCAAAAATTTCAAACTCTGCAATTTGGACTTAATATTCATGCAAGCTTCATGTCACACTATGTATGAACCATGAACTGAACTCAATATTCATGCCAGCTTCAAATCACACTATGTATGACCTGTGAGGGACACAAATCACCTCCTGATAGCAAACAGATAACAGCAAGAATTACTGATCCCTCCGTCACGCACCACAAGTTTCCAGACTGTTTTTTTGACCTGTTGTAAATAACTTCTCTACTTAGATTGCATTTTTTTAAGGACTCTAAAATGCTTTGAAAACCATGTGTATAAAAATCTGTGAATTTTCAGTTCTTGTATCACACCATGTCTGATGAAGGGAGCGAGTACTCCTGAAAGCTTACTTATAAATATACTCAGTTAGCCTCTAAAAGGTATCGCCTGATTTCTTCACTCTTCCAATGCATACACTAGTCGTGATGGGTCCTGGATGTTGGACCTAAGTTCCGTTATCAAGCATAATGTCCTGTAAAACTCCTTTAACAATTTAGCACACCATGTCTGGAGTCTGGAGACTACACGGCGAAGCTCTGATCTAGACGAGCCATTAATCTGGATTATTTTTCCTCTCCTTTAATTCTGACTATTGGGTCTGTGTTACTTTCAGGCGTCCTTTGCTCTACCTGTACACACATAAATAACCATGATATCAGCTTGCCTCCTAAAATGGGTGATTTTGCTATGTTGATGTATGATGGTGCTTTTTGTGATCATTCTTCGCTCCTGTTATTGTCTTGGAGGAGAGAAGAAGTTATATTGGCCGGGGCCTGTGATGAATAGTTTTTGCAGGCATCTTATTTCAGTTTCAAATTACATCTCGGACACAGACTGTGATTTATTCAGTTTGATGTCTGGAAGCTGGTGGAAATTCTTCCATTTTTTAAAGGTTTATGCGTCTTTGATATATAAAGGGTTCCGGCTCTGTCCCAAACAGAAAACTGTGTCCCTACTGGAAGATGAACTGACCTCACTGCATAAAATCCATCCCTTCTGGAGAACTTGGACGCGATTGATTTATCTCAGGATGTTATAAAAATATGTATTTATGGAACTGCGCAGAAAAGTTTTTGAGAAAGGTATTCTCAGCATGGCAGTAAATAGTCAATATGGTCAACAGGTATTATTAATTGCACCCACCAGGTTGACATTTAAGGGGCGTCTATACTTTTGCAAAAAATTTTTTTATTGCTACGGTGCATCAGAAATAAAAAATAGACCAGATCTAGTATTGTAGATGAAATGTATCCTACCACATTGGAGATGCAGTTCCTATACAGACCCATGTGCTTTCTTGGTCACAGAGTAGAAATAAGGGACAGGTGCACTGGAGTACCTATAGGACCCGGGGGGGGCCCACAGTTTATCCTCACCACTCTAGGGCTGGATAAACTTCTTTGATCTCCTTTCTGCATTGTAAATGTATTCCCCCTGTCCTCTGGTGCACTGGAGTGAGAAGATTTATGATACACAGCCTTCCACTGTCAGAAAGAAGAACATTAACCCTTTAATGGCAAAATAGCAGCTGACCTTTATCCTATAGAAGGGATTCTGTGGGGGAAAATGTGACACAAAAAGGGGCAAGATTACAATGCGGGGGCACAGACAGGGGATGGGAATGATGGGAAGCTTGTGTGCACAGACATGTTGTGTACAAGTCATCATGGTGGTCTGGGCCAGAGAAGGAAAAGGAAATGTAAATGCTGGTAAAATATATGGATGGGACGTCGCCGAAGGAAAAGAGAAGTTCAGGGGGGCCAAACTGAGCTTTTACTCCTGAACCCATGAGCCTCTAGTTATGCCCCTGGACAGGTACAAGGGGATATGATTTTAGGGTTAGTATGCACAGGATTTCTGTGTACTCTGAAGATTCATTTGTTTGCATAGGCGCTGAAGACACAAAACGGTAGGGTCTTTTTAAAGAACAATGCAGCTACTCAGGATCCTTAGGGGGAAGCTATTGTTGTTGGAATATTACACTGAGAGAGGGTGGGATTTCATCAACGTGAAGGCCCCTACAGCAAAAAAATCTACAAAACTACAAAAATCAGGTGTTTTTGATATACGGCAGGTCACTTTGTGCTGTGGTTTTTAGCTGCAGCAGGTAGATGAGATTTTGTAAGATACTGCTAGTGTAGTGGATCTGGTGAGGACATGGCTGCTACCTTGCTGCCCAGTGTGGTCCCAGCCTCAAGACTTTATACCTTACACTGTATGGTTGTGATCCTCCACCATCTCTTCTTCCATGCCCCATTTCTCCATCCAGTGACCTCTTTATAGATTCATTCACTTGGCCACTACTAAGGACAGGCCATCAGTGTATATTTCCGGAAAACAACTTTTTAATTAAAATATTTTCTGGTAAGAAATACATTTCCATAATATTTGACCCAATCTGCATTTTCATTTTGGATTTATTAACCTTGCTTTGTATCCAGGCGGAGTAAAGTAATGGAGCAACTCCTATGTCTGGCAGGAGGAAGAACCTTACATAATCTGTACTCGCTGCCACCAACTTTCTTTCTCCCAAAAAATCTCTTGTGTATTGCAAATATTTATGACTGTGCTAATCTGTGCCAAATTACAGTAATACTGGAGCCAAGGGAGACGCAATAATCCATGTTTTAAAGTATGTCAAGGGTTATATAATCCTTGGCACATCCTCAAGTGATGAAAGTCTCAGGGTCATTAGCTCGGATACTTTGCAGGTTTTTATATGCAAAATTTCGGGGCTGTATGAATAATGTAGGCTCATGGGATGATTGTAAATCTGTAGAGGAATATGATGGAATCTGTAAGGGAGAATATGACACAGATGTGAACAAAGCCTTGAACGAAAAAAATTGTTTATATTTCATTCGCGAAGAGAGATTAGTCCGGGATATTAAAGGGAACCTGTCACACTGCAAATGAAGTGAAAAGATCTGTAGGCAGCATGCTATAGTAAGGGAGTAGCTGAGCAGATTGATATATAGGTTTATAAGAAAAATTACAGTATAACTGGCATTATAAGCACTGGACTCTTAAGGGGCTAGGAGTCTAGTGAGTGGTCCTACTTGGTGCACATGTCGTGGAGCACTGGGAATGGAAATGGGTAATTGTATTTATTTGATCCAGTCTTATGTGAAATTGTCATTCATGTTATGAAGCTGGTGGATTTTAATGGAACAAACCATTTAGACTGTGACTAAGCAGATGGTATAGCCCTCAACTTAGGTCATTCTAGTGAGGGGAGGAGGCTAGTCGTCCTTGTCCTTCCCAAGGAGAGAGGAAGTTCAGTTTCCTCTCCTCTTAGGAGAAAGGACTGGTAGGAGTTAGCTGGAGTTCCTGGTTAGGTTGACAATCTATTGGTATCCGATGCTAATCCCGTTCCCCGAGATTTTCACTCTGATTGGCAGCGGATGGACTGAACCCACCCTTAGTCTCCAATCAGGAGATGGGCCATAGCCCTGTTCACGTTTATGGGACTTTGTTTGCATGACAATGACTGTGAGGGTAATGTTAGACGAACCTCATATCTATGATCAATGATGAGCCACGAGGTCGGACACTCTTTTTGTAACTTGCACCCTGCAGCATGAAGTATACTTTTTGGAGGAGAAGTCTGCCCTAGTGAGAGAGACACTGACCCCAGATAGTGCCATCACCTAGCCTCAGCTCCAGCCTTTTGGTGTTCCAATGAACTGTGCCTCCATTACATGGAAGAGTTGCTGTTTGTTACCTGCCTTGTTTCAGAAAATCATGAGGTTTTTTTTTTACACCAGTCAACACTGTCTTCTGAGTCTTCTATTTGGCACTGACCATCAAAGGCACTCCAATCACCATCAGGCTCAGGGAGGCTTACTACAGGAAATACTACTGTCAATATGTTTCAATATGCTATCTATATATTTCAATGTGACAAGTTCCCTTTAAATTTTTGTTTCCTCCATATTTGAACCTTCTCCTTTGAAGAAAAAAAAAGTCAAAAAATAAAAACTTCACTATATAGATTACTTTCTATAGAAAATCACAATTTTCTACACTTCTCACCAGACATATAAATGTTTTAACCCACCAGCAGTATTACATAAGGCGTGGTTTCACGGTTAAAACCAAAGTCTTGCTGACCCTGGCCATCCACCATCTTAAATGATGATGATTATTTTTATCAGGAGAGTGGGACTCGTTGGTCAGTGGGCCCCTGTGATAGCACTCATTGGTCACTGGTGGAACCCTGAAAGTGAGAGATAAGTATGTTTCTCAGTACTCATTGCACTAAGGACTCCCCTCTCCTTCTCTGCAGTGGGTGCTGGCATTGCACTGACGTAGTGCCAGGAGCAGAGAAACAATGGGGAGTCCTAAGAAGGGTAAGTACTAAGAAATATACACACTCTCTCAGCTACATACCGTATGGAGGATGTGGCATTACATTTTGTTGGGGCTTGGGGGCATTACATACTGTGTTGGGGATGGGGGCATTACACTATGTAGAGGCTGGGGGCATTATATTGTGTGGGGGTTGGGGTCATGGTACTGTGTGGGGGCTGAACTGGGGCATTACACTGTGTGGAGGCCACTGAGGGGACGTTTTATGTAGGGGCACTTAGAGGACAATATACTATGTGGGTCAACTATGGAGAGCATTATACTGTGTGGGAACTAAGAAGAGCATTATACTGCGTGGAGGAACTAAGGAGAGCATTATTCTGTGTGAAGAACTAAGGATAGCATTATACTGTGTGGGGGAACTAAGGAGAGCATTATACTGTGTGGGGGAACTAAGGAGGGCATTATACTGTGTGGGGGAACTAAGGAGAGCATTATACTGTGTGGGGGAACTAAGGAGAGCATTATACTGTGTGGGGAAACTAAGGAGAGCATTTTACTATGTGAGGGAACTAAGGAGAACATTACAGTCATGGCCAAAAGTTTTGAGAATGATACAAATATTAATTTTTACAAAGTCTACTGCTTCAGTTTTTCTAATTGCAATTTGCATATACTCCAGAATGTTATAAAGAGTGATCAGCTTAACAGCAATTACTTGCAAAGTCAATATTTGCCTAGAAAATGAACTTTATCCCCCAAAACACATTTCAACATCATTGCAGCCCTGCCTTAAAAGGACCACCTAACATCGTTTCAGTGATTGCTCCATTAACACAGGTGTGGGTGTTGATGAGGACAGGGCTGGAGATCAATCTGTCATGATTAAGTAAGAATGACACCACTGGACACTTTAAAAGGAGGCTGGTGCTTGCCATCATTGTTTCTCTTCTGTTAACCATTCTTATCTCTAAAGAAACACGTGCAGTCATCATTGCACTGCACAAAAATGGCCTAACTGGGAAGAGTATTGCAGCTAGAAAGATTGCACCTCAGTCAACAATCTATCGCATCATCAAGAACTTCAAGGAGAGAGGTTCCATTGGTGCCAAAAAGGCTCCAGGGCGCCCAAGAAAGACCAGCAAGCGGCAGGACCGTCTCTTAAAAGTGTTTCAGCTGCGGGATCGGGCTACCAGCAGTGCAGAGCTTGCTGAGGAATGGCAGCAGGCAGGTGTGAGTGCATCTGCACGCACTGTGAGGCGGAGACTCTTGGAGCAAGGCCTGGTCTCAAGGAGGGCAGCAAAGAAGCCACTTCTCTCCAGAAAAAACATCAGGGACAGACTGATATTCTGCAAAAGGTACAGGGAGTGGACTGCTGAGGACTGGGGTAAAGTCATTTTCTCTGATGAATCCCCTTTTCGATTGTTTGGAACATCTGGAAAACAGCTTATTCGGAGAAGAAGAGGTGAGCGCTACCACCAGTCTTGTCTCATGCCAAGTGTAAAGCATCCTGAAACCATTCATGTGTGGGGTTGCTTCTCAGCCAAGGGAATCGGCTCTCTCACAGTCTTGCCTAAAAACACAGCCATGAATAAAGAATGGTACCAGAATGTCCTCCAAGAGCAACTTCTCCCAACCGTCCAAGAGCAGTATGGCGCTCAACAATGCCTTTTCCAGCATGATGGAGCACCTTGCCATAAAGCAAAGGTGATAACTAAATGGCTCAGGGAACAAAACATAGAGATTTTGGGTCCATGGCCTGGAAACTCCCCAGATCTTAATCCCATTGAGAACTTGTGGTCAATCATCAAGAGACGGGTGGACAAACAAAAACCAACAAATTCAGACAAAATTAAAGCATTGATTCTGCAAGAATGGACTGCTATCAGTCAGGATTTGGTCCAGAAGTTGATTGAGAGTATGCCAGGGAGAATTGCAGAGGTCCTGAAGAAGAAGGGTCAACACTGCAAATATTGACTTGCTGCATTAACTCATTCTAACTGTCAATATAAGCTTCTGTTACTCATAATATGAATGCAATTATATTTCTGTATGTGATAAAAACATCTGACAAACACACATAAAAACCAGAGGGCAGCAGATCATGTGAAAATATAATATTTGTGTCATTCTCAAAACTTTTGGCCATGACTGTATACTGTGTGAGGAAACTAAGGAGAGCATTATACTGTGTGGGGTAACTAAGGAGAGCATTATACTGTGTGGGGAACTAAAGAGAGCATTATACTGTGTGGGGGAACTAAGGAGACCATTATTCTGTGTGGGAACTAAGGAGAACATTATTCTGTGTGAAGAACTAAGGAGAACATTATACTGTGTGGGGAACTAAGGACAGCATTATACTGTGTGGGAACTAAGGAGAGCATTATTCTGTGTGAAGAACTAAGGAGAACATTATACTGTGTGGGGAACTAAGGAGAGCATTATACTGTGTGGGGGACTAAGGAGAGCATTATACTGTGTGGGGAACTAAGGAGAACATTATACTGTGTGGGGAACTAAGGAGAGCATTATACTGTGTGGGGACTAAGGAGAGCATTATATTGTATGGAAAACTAAAGAGAGCATTATACTGTGGGGGAAACTAAGGAGAGCATTATTCTGTGTGAAGAACTAAGGAGAGCATTATACTGTGTGGGGGCACGAAGGAGAGCATTATACTGTGTGGGGTCACTAAGGAGAGCATTATACTGTGTGGGGGCATGAAGGAGAGCATTATACTGTGTGGGGGAACTAAGGAGAGCATTATACTGTGTGGGGACACTGATGGGGCATTATACTCTGTGGGGGGAGCTCCACAACCCCTCTTGAAAATCCTGCATAAACCCCTGTAAACCACCTTTCGCAGAAAAACAAAACAAAAAAATAGTAATAAATGTAAAAATTTCCCTGAAGTGTTTTCTTAGCAGACGCTGATAACCAAACATTTCCTTGTAAATAGCCAGTCTCATTCTGACAATAATCCCTGAACCGCCGGTGCACAGGGTGGGCAGATTTATGTCTGTCTCCAACTTCAATTCTTGCCTTCACCTTGAGGAAATTGCTCCGTGTAATAAAATTCTTATTTTTTTTTCTTCTCAATGCAATTTTCGAACCCCACCATCCATACTTTATGCGGCGGCGGCGGTGGTGGCGGTGACTTGTAGCGCTGACACATTGTATTATACAGCAGTTAATAAAATATTTCGATACATTGTACATCTTGACACGATTCCATATCGGTGTACATTCTGTGTCGTCAATGATCCATATGTTACCAGCTACATTCTAATATTCATGACAAGTACCGGGGAAAAAAAATCTGCGGGAAAATAATGACCTTTTATAGTTTCTTGCATAAAAGAAGTCAGGGAATATTCTCAATCAATCTCGGTAACGTGAAGCGTTTGTTAGACAGGATGATATACATTTATGCCTTTGTCATGTCGTGTGAGTGATGGCCGCACACATCACGTCCCGGGCAACCATCCATTATATTAAGTGCCAGGCATGTATACATGGAGAACACGGCCTGCTGCATTTAGATTAACACGCGCTAAAAAAAAAAATTAACAAATCCAGTGATTACATCTAAATAAGACAGGCAAAGTGTTTTTGCTTTGTTTTTTAACCCCATAAGGACACAGCCTAATTTGGTCGTAAAGGCTCGGTAACTCTTTCATATTTTCCTTCGCCGCCGTCTTTCCAAATTCATACTTTTCTGTCGACATTGCCATACGAGGACTTATTCTTTGCGTGATGAGTTGTACTTTTATTGGGCGCCATTTTGGAGTACATGTAATGTTTTAATTAGCTTTTATTAACATTTTTGGGGGCTCCGCTTGAAAAAAAAAAATACAATACTGTGTTTGTTTTTTGCGTTGTTTTTATGGCGTTGAATCTGCATAGCAGCTTTTTCATTACAATTATGGCGATACAATATATGCACCCACTTTCTTATGTTTAACCCCTACTACTGAATAACATGCCATTTGGAAAAAATAAAGGATTTGTTAGGGGTACTATATTTTCACGTCCATAACGGTATGTGAGGACTATTTTTTGTTGGGTAAGATGTAGTTTTTATTGGTACCAAAACAAAACAAAGCAAAAAATATATATTTATATCTCTTTTACTTTCTTTTATTTTTTTTTACCTTACCACCCAGATGCAGTGATCATATGGTAGGTTCTATTATAGTACTATTATATGGTCACTGTGTCAGGTAGGTTCTAGTTTACGGGAACTATTATAGTACTATTATATGGTCACTGTATCAGGTAGGTTGTAGTTTATGGGAACTATTATAGTACTATTATATGGTCACTGTATCAGGTAGGTTGTAGTTTATGGGAACTATTATAGTACTATTATATGGTCACTGTATCAGGTAGGTTGTAGTTTAAGGGAACTATTATAGTACTATTATATGGTCACTGTGTCTGGTAGGTTGTAGTTTATGGGAACTATTATGACCAGGAGTGTAACTTGAGGGGGTGCAGAGGGTGCAGTCACGCCAGGGCCCAGGAGCCTTAGGGGGACCATAAGCACTGGCGTCAGTATTGAGATTGCAGCTTCCATCTGGCCCATAAGCCAAAGAGACCCAAAGATTAACCTAACCACGCTAAGGGTGATTAAATTCCTTAGCACCCGTAACCATCACTATGAAGAATTCACTGTAGGGATGAGGTAGGGGGCCCCAGACAAAAGATTGCACCGGGGCCCACAAGACTTAAGTTACGCCTCTAATTATGAGACTGTTATATGGTCACTGTGTCAGGTAGGTTCTAGTTTATGGGAACTATTATGAGACTATTATATAGTCATTGTGTCAAGTAGGTTGCAGTTTATGGGCCTTTCAATTGAGAATACAGAAAAGGAATTTACTATGATCAGGAACATTTTTTCCATTAAACATCAATAATTTTGCCACTATATAGACCCATCACGTTCAGCACCATAAATATAAGAATCCCGACCGAGGATCTGTGCTGTGCTATCTATCTATTCTATTATATATTACAGAGGGTAAGGTACTGTGCTCGCTGCTCCCCTCTGCTTTACCATACTAAAGGCCAATAAATCAAAGACATGTCTGACAGCAGAGTCCCCAGACACTATCAAAACACACATGACAGTCTTGTCACTTTCATGCTATTCCTATTTATATAAGAGACTTTCATGTCACCGAATGCTCCTTTTTTCCCTTAAGGGGCGAGTGTTATAAAGAAAGTTCCCAGATTTCAAGGTAAATATAACAAAGATAATGTGTGCGCTGTAATCCATGTAGACCCCTATGGGCCAGGCTTCATCTCATGCATCTCCATATCTATGAGTCCGTTTTACATAGTGGCAAGTGATGATCCTATTTGGAATGCTGCCCACGTAGAAAGACCAACCACAGCGACCATATGAAGGAACCTCCAGAACTACAGAACAGATAGCCTATCTATACTATGGTATATAAGAGATTTGGTACCCCAGCTGATTGCAGGGTGCAGTGCATTGTTTACCAGACTTTTAGTAAGACTGTGTATGGTTTTACAGTTCAGAGCAACTCTATCCTATTCAAATGCATGGAGCAGAGCTGCAATACCAGGCACGGCCACTACCACAAGTATGGAGCTGTTCCTGGTAAACAATGCTCTGCAGCTATCTAAACAATGATAGTTTGTTTACTGCATGAACATGCCAGGTCCTCAAGAGAAAAAGAGCTACTATCATCACAGTCACTCTCAAGCTAAAAGATGAATGTCCTGAATGTTGGAACTTTAAAATACACCTCCTGCGAAAAATAAAAACTTCCCCGTACTCTTTATCCTTATATAAAATGGTATTATGGAGCCTTTTCTGTCAAAATTCAGCCATTTAAACAAAAAATAACTATTCATATTCACTACTGATGCTGCTGTGATCACAGGACTTTATTACATAATGAGTTCCCTCTGCAGAAACACAGGCAGCTTGTATTTACCTATTAGGTAAGATGATGTTTTGTCATCTCTCTCTCTCTGTTTCTTTCTCCTGATGTAATAAAGGTGTAGGACGTACCAGAGGGAAAATGACTTTTGTGATAAATGAGGCAACACCTACTGTTTGTTTATCCAGCACCATACATACACACGTGGACAAAATTTTTGGTACCCCTCGTTTAATGAAAGAAAACCCCACAATGGTCACAGAAATAACTTGAGTCTGACAAAAGTAATAATATATAAAAATTCTATGAAAATGAACAAATGAAAGTCAGACATTGCTTTCCAACCAGGCTTCAACAGAATTTTTTTAAAAAAGAAAACTCATGAAACAGGCCTGGACAGAAATGAAGGTTCCCTTAACTTAATATTTTGTTGCACAACCTTTTGAGGCAATCCCTGCAATCAAACGATTCCTGTAATTGTCAATGAGACTTCTGCACCTCTCAGCAGGTATTTTGGCCACTCCTCATGAGCAAACTGCTCCAGTTGTCTCGGGTTTGAAGGGTGCCTTTTCCAGACGGCATGTTTCAGCTCCTTCCAAAGATGCTCAATAGGATTTAGGTCAGGGCTCATAGAAGGCCACTTCAGAATAGTCCAATGTTTTCCTCTTAGCCATTCTTGGGTGTTTTTAGCTGTGTGTTTTGGGTCATTATCTTGTTGCAAGACACATGACCTGCGACTGAGACCAAGCTTTCTGACACTGGGCAGCACATTTCTCTCTAGAATCCCTTGATAATCTTGAGATTTCATTGTACCCTGCACAGATTCAAGACACCCTGTGCCAGATGCAGCAAAGCAGCCCCAGAACATAACAGAGCCTCCTCCATGTGTCACAGTAGGGACAGTGTTCTTTTCAAGATAGGCTTCATTTTTCCATCTGTGAACATAGATCTGATGTGCCTTGCCAAAAATTTGGATTTTTGTCTCATCTGTCCATAGGACATTCTCCCAGAAGCTTTGTGGCTTGTCAACATGTAGTTTGGCAAATTAATTTTGTTAGATTCAAGTTATTTCTGTGACCATTGTGGGTATTTCTTTCATTAAATGAGGGGTACCAACAATTTTGTCCACGTGTGTATATGTACGTTGCAGCTGAAGAGAAAATCCCATAACCCGGCATGCATACAGTATAGTATAGAATTTATGCAGTTTAAGACCAGGGCTGACAGGCCCACCATCTGTCCATTTATACTGACCAGAGTCAGACTGGGGTGCGTTGGGTTCAACCTTTAACTTACCCTTTCTATGTTTTTCTGCACATCATGGGAATTAAATAGGTTGTAATTCCCTGCAAAGCTGGATGACCAGGCAGTTGCTCACCTAAGAGAAGTGGGGGAATGTAGGAGGAAAAGAAGTTGATGGCAGCTTTTGTAAAGGCAGCGCCCCCTTCATTGTGCGAGAGTATTGCACCCTGTGTCTTCAGAAATATGACTGTCAAAGAAGAAGAAGGGAGAGACCACTGCAGACACCAAACCGACTGGCATTTGCCAGAATTGCCCTATGGCCAGCCCAGCCCTGTTTAAGGCTATATCTCCATAAGGGCCCATAAGCTAAATTTGTGAAAGGTACTTTAAAAAACTAAGTTTATTTTGAGTATTTTGTATTGGGCATTGACATCCATGAAGAAAGACAGGACAAGATAAAGCTAGGTTCACATCCTATTTGTTGCAGAGTCCTCCAAAAATAGGCGGAGAAAAAAGTCTTGCGCGGAGGACTTTTTTTTCTCTGCCGCTTAGAGTTATTATACTCAATGGGGTGCGCCTCTCTGTTGTTCGGGTCCCCCTACTGAGGAAATAATGGAGAGCAAGCGCTAGTGTAAACCTAGCATAAGACATTCACTTATATGGATGCAGCTTTATTTTTGTGCAGAAACTATTCCCATCCAGCCTGTTTTTTAAGGCAATTTCCTAATATATTCCAAACAGTATATCTGAAGTAACCCTTAGGATGACCTGGGCTCCCCCTTTGCCTATATTTATAGCTCCATAACATCCTATTTGGTGCTTATATTAATATATAATTCATTAACAGATGGAGAAGAATTTGTTTCTTACATTCAGAAAGAAGGATCAATGTTAGATCCGCCCACATAGGCGAGTAGCAGAGATGCAGCGGCTTCCGACTAGGGCTGTAAATGCGGCTCTAATGTGCTGTGTTGCATTTGTGCTGTCCTTCCTGGGTCGACCATTAATGATTTAGCTCTGTTCACCCGGCTTGCAAATTCACTGTAATAAGATTTAAGTCTAAAAGTATACTGCATGTGGGAGTCTATTATTATTGTTTCCTCCTATTAAAATCTTCAGCTCCTATAAAAAAAAAATGTACTAAAAGTCCCAAGCCCCGAACCTGCACAGAATCAATAGAGTTCCCATCAGCACAGTAAATAAGTCATCAAGCCATTTCCAGTAAAAACCAGACCCGAGAGTTCATTAACCCTGCGTTGTAGAGGCAATGGAAGAAACAGATGAAGATATTCTACCTATGACATTTATGGGTCAATTTGAGCTTGGTCATGTGATCAGGAGGTATAAAACATACAGCATGGATCTGTGGGTTGCGATGATGTTGTCCACATATGTGATGATTATACTGTACATACCCTTTTTGCGACAGCATTTCCAAAGTCTTGAAAGACCCAGGACCCAAAACCCAATGCATATGTACTGTGATAATTTGGGGGGACTAGTCTCAAATGGCGGCAGACTCCTGGTCCGGACAGCAGTGGTTCGTGGTACTGGGCGCCGGTGAGACAGCGTTCAGACGGTGCCAGTTTAAAACAAAATGGCTTTATTTCAGCTTGAGTGCAATATAAAACAAAAAAAACCTAGGCCACGCATAGGCCCTAACTGACTTCTTGAGCCCTATCTGGCCTCTGGGGCACCGAGCAGACTCACTAGTGCTCAGCTCAAGCAAACGTACCCTGTGGACCCCAGCCCTTCTGGAACAGACCGCCTCTCTCTGTCCTTGGCTGGACCCACAGTTCCTGCTCCATGCAGGTTTCTCCAGCCTTCTGGAGATACGCCCCCCCACCCAAAGGTGTGGCTGAGGGCCTTTTCAGGGCTGGCCTTGGGTCGCTCAACAGCGCCCTCTGGGTTCACATACTCACAGTACTAAATTCCAAATTACCTTGCCTTGCCCCTGCTATATTGATGTCTTGACGGGTGCAAAGTGATAGCCATACAAGTATCTGTTATGACTGGTGCCAAGGGACAGCTATATTTAATAATGGTGTTAATGGACAGTTATATTAGTGTCATGTTTGGTGCCATGTGACAACTATAATAGTGACTTGACTGGTGCCATGTGACAGCTATTCAATATCAGTGTTAATGGACAGTTATTAGTGTCATGTTTGGTGCCAAGTGACAAAAATACTAGTGTCTTTGCTGGTGCCAAGTGACAGCTATATACAATATCGGTGTTAGTGGACAATACAAATGGACAACTATGTTAGTGTCATGTTTGGTGCCCCGTGACAGCTATATTCAATATTGGTTTTCTTGGGCAATTACTGTATATTAGTGTCTTATTATGTATAATTGGTTTCTAGTGGTTCTTTCCATACTTGAATTTAAATTCAATTCTATATTTTTAGAGGATGGTCAGTGAAAGTCAGTATACTGAAGATAGAAGGTTCTTGTCAAAATTTTAACTGAACCCAACTCAAAAATTTACTATAAGGCCCATCATATTTCAGTTATGCCTCATTATTTATATCAATGGTGTGTGTACATATATTGGTAGCAGTTCATATAGTCCAAATCAAACAGCTTTCTTCAGCATGAAGGTACAAAATCAAGTAACATAAATTGTCCTTACTTCAGGATACAAAACAAAACAAAAAAAACAATCACCAACGCAATTGGATTTGTTGTAGGTTTCTGTCCTACACACACAGGGCGGTGTGTGTTGCAGTCTAGTAGGTTTTCATCCAAGAGACAGCCACATCCACTTCCCTTAGGTAGCCTCAGTTCTTTAATAGCTGAATACTTGGGTCACCCAGCAAAATCAGGAATGGAGTATAGGTCTGGGTTTGCAAGAACTCCTAAATCCCAGACCCATGCTCCAGCCAGTCACCTTGTAGATACCAGCCACCTCAGTGGCAGGTACCTGCCATCTACAAATTTTCCCTCTGCCTGTCTACAATATATAACTCATCTCTAGGACCCCCTACTCAAAAAAAAAAACATGGGGTGGACTCTTGGCAATCCTATGCAGTAGACTGGAGAAAGATCCTTTTGAATTCTTCTGGAAGATAGTCACTGCCTTGGCTGCCTTTTTACCTACCATAGCCTAGTGGTCACAGCTACACACACATTTATATGTGAATGCAGCAGGGAGTCAAGTGAGGTTCAGAAGGGTCCAGACCAACATTAATGGGAGTCTCTCACCAGAACCCAGCATATCAACTCAGCCCCTCAGATAGATAGGTTAGGGTCACCAGACCTAGCCTATCAACCCAACCCTGCAGATAGATAGGTTAGGGTCACCTGAATCAAACAGTGTACCTATCTATCTCCATGGCTGGGGTAATATGCTGGGTCTAGTGACCCTAACCTATCTATCTGCAGGGCTCGGGTGATATGCTGGGGTCTGGTGACACTAACCTATCTATCTGCAGGGCTGGGGTGATATGTTGGGGTCTGGTGACACTAACCTATCTATCTGCAGGGCTGGGGTGATATGCTGGGTCTGGTGACACTAACCTATCTATCTGCAGGGCTGGGGTGATATGCTGGGGTCTGGTGACACTAACCTATCTATCTGCAGGGCTGGGTTGATCTGCTGGTTCTGGTGACACTAACCTATCTATTTGCAGGGCTGGGGTGATATGCTGGTTCTGGTGACACTAACCTATCTATCTGCAGGGCTGGGGTGATATGCTGGTTCTGGTGACACTAACCTATCTATCTGCAGGGCTGGAGTGATATGCTGGGGTCTGGTGACACTAACCTATCTATCTGCAGGGCTGGGGTGATATGCTGGGGTCTGGTGACACTAACCTATCTATCTGCAGGTCTGGGGTGATATGTTGAGTTCTGGTGACACTAACCTATCTATCTGCAGGGCTGGAGTGATATGCTGGGGTCTGGTGACACTAACCTATCTATCTGCAGGTCTGGGGTGATATGTTGAGTTCTGGTGACACTAACCTATCTATCTGCAGGGCTGGGGTGATATGTTGAGTTCTGGTGACACTAACCTATCTATCTGCAGGGCTGGGGTGATATGCTGGTTCTGGTGACACTAACCTATCTATCTGCAGGGCTGGGGTGATATGTTGAGTTCTGGTGATAGACTCCCTTTAAGCCAGACTTGGCCAAGTGACAGCTACGGCAGTGTCATGTTGGATGGTAAGTCATTTGAAAATTGAAAGCAAGTGTAAAATTGTTGGTAACTAGATTTTTGGACATGAGAGGATGATCTAGGGATTTATTCTGATTGCCAAATTTGGAATCGGGAAGGAATTTATCCCCTGATGTGGTGTAATTGTTGTCCACCTCATAGGGGATTTCGTCTTCCTCTGGTTCAACGCTGTTGACTTTTAGGTTGAACTTCATGGACCTCCATTTGGAGGAGAGATAGAGCCCCGACCAACCTTAGCCTGGGCCAAGTGACAGGCATGGTAAATAATGGTGATAGAATAGGGAAAATGAAATGCAAGTGACAAAGTGCAGGTAACTAGATTTTTGGATATGAGAGGGCGATCTAGGGATTTATTCTGATTGCCAAATATGGAGTCTGGAAAGGATGTCATTGTTGTCCACCTGGTAGGGATTTTTGCCTTCCTCTGGATCAATGCTGTAGAGTTATAGGTTGAACTTGATGGATCTGCATTTTTTAAACTTTATTAACTACGTAAATGTTGCGGTAATGGCGTCACTTTATGCTAAGATGTTCCCATCTGTTGGCTAATATAGGAAAACCAGTTTGTGTTTCAACGTAAAGCAAAAAAAATCCTCCGAATCCTGGCATCTTATCCAAATTTCATCTTTAATTTTCCATTCTAATGGGTATCCAAAGGCAAGTATTGCAATGGTGCAGAAAATCACTAGCATTACGCTGGTCCCCTAGACGCCAGAGTACGAGAATTTTAATGTCTCCACTATATTATATAGACAACTTCTTAAAGCCTCCTCAATAGTCCCAGCGTCTCCTGTCTCCACCGTCCTCCAACGTTTACGGGAGAGAAAAAGCCGATTATTTATTCTGATTTATGTCCATTGTCCTCTCTCATCGAGGGTGACTATTAGCGAACATGATAGAGGAGCAGATTCATAACACAACATATGTCTGCGCCAACTCTGACCCAGAGAATCAGTGGGCAGCAAGAAAATAAACCTGTGGTCAGAGATGCCAGCCGAAAGCCCCAGCTGTCCGGACAGCATGTTCCTCAAGTGTCAGCACAGCAGGTCCCATCATTACAGAACAAATCTGTTGAGCAGTAAATAGCAGTTCATTAGGATAAAAGGACGTCTTATTTTTCAAGATTTTTGCCTCTGTGCCCCGAACAGCAGAAGGCTGGCGATCACATTACAGGAGAAGAGAAGATTAGCTCATAGGCCGCCTTGTTATCTGTGGGGCAGCACAACTGTTGTGATAGCGGAAATAACAATTATCGCTGATCTTCCACTTTTGCTTATGTATGAAAGTCGCCATCTGTTCAGATACAGACAAGACCCAGGTCCTGAGTTTAAGGGAGTTCTCACGGACTAATATTAAGACTTAGGTTTGGTGGGTGGAGGAAGTAGCAGTCATAGTCCATGGATAATGGAATAGTCGTAAGACAATGAAGTTGTACCAAATGACAAAATCAGCTCCGCTATACCGTGTATCATCAGCACTACTATACTGGTGCAGCTTTATTTTGTAATTATGTGTCTGTACAGCTGATAGATAGATACTGTAGAAAGACATGAGAGATATCTACGGAGATGGAAAGATAGATGATCGATAGATAGATAGATAGATAGATAGATAGATAGATAGATAGATAGATCGTATTTACATGCATTCAGGGCCGGCGTCAGCACCTGGCATACCTGGGCAAGTGCTGGGGCCCCATGCTCCTGAAGGGGCCCACTCGGCTGCCGGGTGCTGACTGTTACAGCGTAACCGGACCCGGCGGGGTATGGGGCCCGCGGCCGGCTGGAGATGGCCAGGGCCCCCGACCACTATGATAGCAGTTGGGGAAAGCCTGGTTCCCCTACCGCTATACATATTGCAAATGAAAAGGGGCCCCGGCATGTCACCAAGGGAGATGACTTAAAATAATAAATACTTATACTCATCTGTCCTGGGATCGGCATCCTTCCCGAGGCCTGTGATTAGGCCCCAGTGGTCACATGGGGCGCAGAGGCGTAATGACGTCAGTGCGCCCCCATGTGACCGCTGAGGATCAATCACAGGCCTCAGCAGCGACGTCTGAAGATGGCCGAAGATGCTGAAGACAGCGGACAGACCAAGGATGCACAGGAAAGGTAATGCAAGGTGAGTATCAGTGTTTGTTATTTTATTCACCTTCCCTGGGCCTCTAATTATTATACTCTGGGGTCTGAGGAGACCCCAGAGTATAATAATAGCACCGGAACGGAGGGGGGCCGTTGGGAGCATATAATACTGTGTAGGGGGCACTGCTGGGTATATAATACTGTGTGGGGGCCACTTTGGAGCATAAAATACTGCGTGGGGGCCACTATGGAGCATATAATACTGCATTAGGGCCACTGTGGAGCATATAATACTGCGTGGGGATCACTATGGAGCATATAATACTGTGTTAGGGCCACTGTGAAGTATATAATACTGCGTGGGGGCCACTGTGGAGTATATAATACTGTGTGGGGGCCACTGTGGAGTATATAATACTGTGTGGGGGCCACTGTGGAGTATATAATACTGCGTGGGGGCCACTGTGGAGTATATAATACTGTGAGGGGGCCACTGTGGAGTATATAATACTGCGTGGGGGCCACTGTGGAGTATATAATACTGTGTAGGGGCCACTGTGGAGTATATAATACTGTGTGGTGGCCACTGTGGAGTATATAATACTGCGTGGGGGCCACTGTGGAGTATATAATACTGTGTGAGGGCCACTGTGGAGTATATAATACTGTGTGGGGGCCACTGTGGAGTATATAATACTGTGTGGAGGCTACTGTGGAGCATATAATACTGTGTGGGTGCCACTGTGGAGCATATGGTACTGTGTGGGGCCACTGTGGAGCATATAATATTGTGTGGGGGCCACTGTGGATCATATAATACTGTGTGGGGGTCACTGTTGAGCATATGATACTGTGTGGGGGCCACTGTGGAGTATATAATACTGTGTGGGGGCCACTATGGAGTACATAATACTGTGTGGGGGCCACTGTGGAGTATATAATACTGTGTGAGAGCCACTGTGGAGTATATAATACTGTGTGGGGGACACTGTGGAGTGGCACTATTAACAGTATCAGGCCCTGTTCACACGGTGGAATCTGACACTGATTTTGCAGCAGATTCCTCCCTCATTCTGCCTCCTATTGAAACTAATTGGAGCAGGAAGTTTGAAAAAAAAAAATGTCCTGTTAGACCTTGCAGCAGATTCTGCAGCTGATTCGGAGGCTGCGGCTTGAGACTCCGCACTGGTTAGACTCATTCATTTGGGCCTAATCAGCGGTGGAAAACCGCAAGGGCATGCTGATGTTCTGCACCGTGAGCCGGGGGCAGAAGATAAAGAAGAATCCGAGGCAGATGTCCTGAACAGGTTGTACAGTATCTACTTGTATGAAATGGACTGTATTACACTCCACTCCAGTAGGTCTGCCTCAGTAAAAAAACACCCAATTACGATTGTTTTTTTTTTTTTTGCTGTATTGTTCATGAGTTACTCCAAAAGGGGCCCACTGGGGCTCTGTCGCCCAAGGGCCCACACAAACCTGGAGCTGGCCCTGCGTGCATTACATAGATATAAGAGAAACAGAAAAAGAAATAGATTATAAATAAATAGATAATTTGACAAATATTAGATCATGAAAAAGATGATTGAAGGAGAGATAAAGACATAGATGTATAGATATTCAGACAGATATTATATAGAATAGATCTATTAGAATAGATAAACAGATATAGATAGATACTATAGAAAGATAGATAGAGATACTGTAGATAGATATAACATAGAATAGAACTATTAGATAGATATTCGATAGATAGTTGAAATAAATCCAAACATTACTTTTTATCTACTAATTTGGAGTGCTGCCTATTCCCACTTGGCTGTTGAGGGACCCTATGTCGGATCCATTTGTCTCTGCACCCACCTTGGGTAGATTTTTTTTATATGGTGCTGCTCTTGATGGAATATTAGATAGATATTTGATAGAGATAGATAGTGATAACAGATACTTTAAAGATATTGTCAGTCACTGTCCCATATAGGGCTCACAATCTATATTCCCTATCAGTATGTCTTTGGAGTGTGGGTGGAAACCGGAGTACCCGGAGGAAACCCACACAAAGATAGATATGAGATAGATGATAGTTAGATATGTGATAGATGATAGATGGATAGATATGAGATAGATGATAGATAGATAGATAGATAGATAGATAGATAGATAGATAGATAGAGATGACAGATACTGTAGAGATCCATAGATATATAGATAGGAAAAAGATAAGACGTAGATAAAGACCTAGAGAGCAGATAAATAAGTAAATGACAAACCCCTCTCTGCTACATATGTATACACACAGTGTAATGTCCTGCACATACACAAATGACTGTGTTTTCCCTTTAATGAAACCTCTGCGGTAAATGTTGTCTTTCTATTATCGGAGCTGCCAGCGATGTTACAGTCTGGTAATAAAGAAGAATCATATCTTCGACTTTTTCCCCAGCTTATAAAAATTTCCCTCTTATATTTTTACAGCTTAGAACTATGGGAAATGCTTATTTTGCATTTAACTTTACAAAAGCGTCTTTTTTTTTCCCACCGCTGGTGATTTAATGGCGTGACACGGCTCCGGCTGCCTTAATTGTTACATCTAATTAAATGTTGACATTTTTAGAGCCGCTCACCTTCTTCGCAGCTGTCTGGTGTGAAAAATTCCACTATATTCCCCGGTGCCTTGATTGCTTTGCATGTGATGTAATTTGTGATACCCTTGTTAACGGTGTAGAATTACATGAGGGATCCTTAAATAATTGAAACAATGACTGAAAAGGCGCCGGTTCTCCTCTAATCTTAGTTTGTGTTATTGCTCACTTAAATGTTTAATGTTCTCAAGATAGCGTTAATTACAATCCATCCTCATATATCGCGTCATGACAGTGGCTAATATTCACCGTATAGGGGTTGTAATGTGTTTCAGTTGGGAATGTTATAATAGTAATGTACAGAGAACTGTATGGTACCACCATCATGAAGACTATGGCTGGGCTACCTGGTGACATTCACCATCTCATCTCCTGATTGTTCCTTTCATCCAATGAGTTGTAATCTACCCATTGACACCATGGTTGATTGCCTGACTGGACCTCAGTGAGGAGAGTCTTCGTTGAGATCAACCCTTGGGTATGGAAAGCTCTTCATACTATCCACCGATCAGCCATACCATTAGAAATTATTCGTTTAATACTGTGGACTCCCTTCTCTTTAAAGAACAGCTCTAACCAGTCAAGATGTCAACCCCACAAGGTGTCCAACATTCACTTTTTTTAGCAATTTGTGCTACCGAAGCTCCTCTCGGACCTGATGGACTAGTCTTCACTCTCTACATACATCAATAAACTTGGTGGCCAAGACCATATCAGCAGTTCCTCACTTGGTTTGGTTCACCGTTTCCTTTGGGTTCTAACCACCGCTCAAGATCTTCCATTTTTGAAATACTTTGACCCAGTCATCATAGCTTGGCACTTGTCGTAGTTGCTCAGATCCTTAGACTTGCCCATTTTTTCCTCTTCAGACACCATTGTCAAGAACTGACTTGCTGCCTTATATGTCCCACTCCATAACACCGACACCGACTCCATATGAAAAATTTCTCAATTTACTACAACCGACTTGGCTCATCTGGTGTCTCCTGTTTTATATAGAGGCACCCAGAGTTTTTTTTCATATGGAGTCGATGAGAAAAAGATTATAGCATGGACCGTCCCATGTTGAGTTATGGAGGTATCGCTCCATGTGGCACTACACAGATTCTGTAGACATGACTCTAGGATGGACATCAGGTCAAGAGCAACTATCTTGACCAGGCTAGTTCCACTCTTATGTCTAATGCTTTGGCTATTTTAAGAACAGCAGTAACTATAGTATCTGGACACATCCAGCCAAGAGGACAGGTAAGGGCACATGTTTTTGGGCTTATAAACAACCATAGGTTTCCTTTACTAAATCAAGACTGAAGTCCAGACATGAAAACATACATTGACCCTAATTCTGTCAGCAGGTTCAGTTAGTTTTTCTAGACTAAAGCTGACCATACTCATTAGATAAACAAGGATCCAAAACTCACTGATCTAATGTGTATGGGGGTCTCCTGTGTATGGGGGTCTACAGATGAAAGAGTAATTTATCTAATGTACCTCGATGTTCCTATTAGTATGGAGGCACACAGATTTTTTTTTTTTGAAAGTGTGGCATTTTGAAGCTATTGCACCAGTTTCTAGAGAAACATGCAGTATATTTCCATCTGGAACCACCATGCAGTGGCTATAATGGCTCTTTAATAACACTGAACAATTGGGGCACCATAGAGGCTCCATTAACATGTGTCTGTATAAAGCTAAAGACAAGTACTTTGGTCCACTTTTTAAAAATTTATATTCAAAGCTGGATTATGGTTGGTTTAGTCCCCTGAGCAAACTATTGATAAGGGCACCCATCCCAGATTCCACTGGATCCCCACCCAAAGCGGCATATAGAAGATGTAGTAATGCATGCATTGGCCCTCTTTACTGAAATCTATGGGACTTCCAAAATAGCTTTACTATACTTACAGAAGCTGTCTTCATTTCCATGTCTGCATGTGTCAATGAAGGCCACAGGCTTCTTCAGGTCTTGGACTACTGGTTCTCCCTATGTTATTTGTAATTTTTTTTTTTTTTGCTATATTTGTATTAAAAAAGAAACATTTTGGTGATATAATACTAGTAGAATGCTAAAATACTACATTTCAGTATGATAACAATTTATTGTCTGCATCTGCTTCCAAACAATGCTGAAAAAATCACTACAAATAGCAAAAGAACCAGCCTAGGTAGGGAGGGTGGAGGATGGGGGTCCCAGCCTCCAAGCTTCCTATGTCCAATAGTCATGTTTTGGATATTTTTAGTATAGAAGTTACATGGAGTCCATCTGGAATGAGGTCGCACTGAGATTCAACACAACATCTGGAAGGAGGTCCCACTTGGTCATAGCCAACAGCAACCAAAAACATAGTTTGGCCACATAGTTATGCGCCTGGCCAATGGGCCAAGTGTAGTTTATGTGCATTATGAGGAAGGTTATGGCAGATGATCTTTTTTTCACCATTATTCACTTGTATCTTGATAGTAATCTTTCACCAGTCTAGCAATCTTCTTCAGACATACAAGAAACTGAAAATTTACACACTCTTTATACACACAAGACCTGGATCTTCAAAGGATCTTAGAATCTTTAAAGATTATATCCAGATCTTGTGTGTATAAAGAGTGTGTGAATTTTCAGCTTCTTGTATGTCTGAAGAAGAGAGCTAGACTCTTGAAAGCTTACTATCAAATATACTCAGTTAGCCTCCAAAAGGTATCGCCTGATTTCTTCACTCTTCCACTACTTTCTATGGCTAACCCGGTACAACATTATACTACTAGTCACTTGTATCTTCTCACAGTACTCCAAAATTTTTCTAATTTTCTAACATCATTTTTATCCAATAGGAGAAATACTTTTCTGCTGAAAGCCATCATGGTCATAAGGCATCCCACCAGTTTTTCCCACCATTCTTCTACTTCATTGTGGTCTTTCTGCTTCTAGTCATTGTTGACCCTTTGCATAAAAAAGTTGTAGCTAACCGGAAGAATGTCCTTGTGTTTGTACTAGTAGTAAAATTGATAGTAAACTTTTGAAACTCTTTTGCGTGGTAAGCCTTAGAGAGTGGTCATTTCCGAAGCAATGTTACCAGAGTGCCTGGCATCAATAATGATATCAGACTCTAAATCCTTCAGGTTAATTATTTTATCCAATCTCTGCCGCTCTTGAATGCTAATAGATTTCCAGGATATTATTTGCTAACCCAGTTTCAAATGAATGCGACACTCATGGGAATTTTTGACTGAACCATCTTCATATATTTCCTGGCGTATATAATTAGGTGGCCGCTCTTTGTATATATAGCTTTTTTACAATCGCTCTCTTCGAGGACATTAATCAGAATAATAACTCTTCGACTTTCTCATACTTTCAGTCCACACCATTTGAGAGTCCCTTGTCCAGTTTTTCTCTCTTTGCTCTTGACGCAAATCTAGGAGATTGGAGGAAAACATCATCAAAACAGATGGATGTTCTGAATGCTGAAAGATGTTCTATCTGCCTGATTTTGACATAACTTTGTATACTTGGTATAACAAGAGGTTTTTGGGAGCCAATGAAGGAATTAAAGGGGTGACCAAGCGCATTAATGCCCTTGGCTGAGATGGCAAAATTTACTTTCCTGCTCTTCACCACCTTCCTTCTTCTCACTTTTTATTTACTACATACTATATGGGATGGTTTTCTGATAGCTTTCTTGTAATATCCCTGGTGGTCTATAAATGTTTATAGTTGATCTCCCTGGTAGGCTAGTGTTGCTTAAAGTGTAATTCCTGTAATATCCCTGGTAGTCTAGAGTTGCTTTTCAGTTAATACCTTGTATCTCTGATGAGCTGAAGAATGGAGAAGACAAAAATTGATAGTCATAATCCAAAGTGGTCTAAGATGGTTATGGGTTAATATCCAATATTCTTGGAGATTTAGGATACCCCTTTAAGGTGAATAATACCTCCCTATGCTCTATCCAAGGTCTAACGCCAGTCGAATGCCTACTTGGCCTTTTACCCTGAAACAACTGTCTACAGATGGGTAAGTGGCTTGACTACTATCCCTAGTCACGTTCAACAGCTTGTTAAGGAGTCAGACATTGGATGAAAGGGAATTACCTCCAACAGGTGGCACTAGTGAGAGAGTTCTCTCATAGGGACAGAAGTGTTTGTACCATT
This sequence comes from Leptodactylus fallax, assembly GCA_947044405.1. NCBI lineage: Eukaryota > Metazoa > Chordata > Amphibia > Anura > Leptodactylidae > Leptodactylus > Leptodactylus fallax. Next base: position 1,712,445 of record CAMRHE010000323.1, read on the forward strand.
GTAGACAAGAAGAAGAAGTTCCAGCCAAACAATTTCATTAGTGGCTTGTCTTTGGGCTGAGCAACACGTCTTCCAAATACATCCACATCATCATCTTCTGTCGACCTTGAATACCTTTGCTCTTTGCCATTACAGCTAACTAATAATTTGCATCTCCAGCCACTTATAATGAATGAAAACATTTCAATAAACTTTGAGTAAAAGGATTTCTGCACTTGGAATACCCAAGATCCCTTATTTCGTGTACGACTCTACTTGTTTATTATGTCAAATTCCCAGAAGAAGACTTAGACTGGAGTGACAATACATGGATGACAATGTCATAAGCCACAATACTGCAGGTTACAATTCCGGCTTCACAAGATGTTTGCCAGAGATGTGTGAATTATTTATAGCCAGCCTCCATTGTTTAAACAACCTCTCGTCTCTCATCCGTTCTCTTTTTACGTTTTACGAGGAAAAGATCTCGCCAAGGACTTCCAAATGAATTCTTTTAAAGGGTTTTTCATTCCATTTCAGGTTGTAGATTTCTAGTTAGAGGTAGAGCACCCGTTCTTTATTAGATAAAAGGGTAGGTGAGCCATTTTTTTTTATCTGATGTATCTGACCTATAAAGATTCTAGGGGTTTTGCAATGACAGACACTGCATTCACAAGGAGGATGTGGGATTTTCGGGACCTCCATTATCTTGATCACTGAAGGGGCCCCAGTGATCGGACCCTTCAGAAATCTGACACATCATGGATAGCCCCGATTTGGCCCCCTCCTGCTTTTTTTTTTTTAATAGACCAGTTACAGCTGCCATGTACTTACTCCCTGCTGCTGCCTTCTCTTCCCCTTCAGCCTCCAGGAGGTTCCATGTGCTGTGCTAAATAGCGTCAGACCCCTGGAGGGCTGAAAGGAAAGCGGAGGTGGCCGTAGGCAGGAGCAACAACCAAGCCAAGGGTTTAAGGGGTTGTCTCATGAAGACATCCTCTGCCCATATGCCATAATAGTTTATATGGATATCATACCGTGGTTCACCTCGGGACACTCTTCTATGAGTCAGCATGGAAAGTCAATCTGTATGATTTGCAAGGGTTGCCATTGATCCAGAGGACTGCCAAGTAAAACTATATCCTATAAAACATCTGGCTGGCTGAAGCTATCCGTTTGTCGAGGGCCAGAAGAAGGACCAGGGGAAAATGTACTCTTAAAAATACTTGGACAACAATATTAGGTGAATCTTAGGCTTTCCTTCAATTCCTAGGTTGGAAACAAGTTGACCCATAAGGGAGTTCATAGATGTAGCGGTAAAGTGTTGAACCGGACCATAAAAATTGCAAATTGTGGTGGTTTTGGGGGCAGTTTTCAGCCATGAGACTTGTCCAGGTGCTATACCTTGCATCATACATGTCATGTGTAGAACTGGGTACCAATGTGCCGCATGCTATTCATCCACACAAGGCGCACTACTACTACCACTACATATACAGACATCCTGAAGGCATCTCTACTACTATTATTAGGAACAGACAGAACATTTCCTTCAGATCAAAATTTGCTTCATTTGTCAAAAAACGCTTAATTTTTATTTCTCTGTAGATAATTGTTATTGCAGCACTTGACACATTTAATGGTATTTAGAAGTGATTTTCCTATGAAGGGCAATGTGAGTGTAATGTCCTGACATTTGTTACCGTAGGAATGGCTTGTCAAGGAAAAATCATTTCCATTACAGTAAAAATGTAAGACAATGTTACGATAAAATACAATTAATGAATATACAGATGTAGCAAAGTCTAACTTGACATAGCTGAAGTTCTTTGCCACAAATGCAAATAACGCATTAAAGGGGGTTTTTCAGGCTTATAAGATTTATGACGTATATTATCGAAGACCAGTGACATCCAGGACCTCCGCTGATCAGCTGCAGAAAACCAAGCACAGTGCCGTACATTGTATTGCACCTTAAACCCATTCACTTGAATGGGACTGAGGTGCAGACAGGCCAGGTGACCAATAAACATAGCACCACATGGCCTGTGAAGGGGAAGCAGTACTCACAGAGCTCTGTTGTGTCTTCAAAAAGCTGACCCAATGGGTGTCCTGGATGTCAAACCCCCAACGATCTTAAAGTTAAGTCATCATTCTTATAAGTCCAGTGACAAGTTAAACTTTGCTACATCTGTACAATAGCCATGTACAGATATTCGGTTCTGTTTCTGCAATTAAAGGACGTGTACCAACTTTAGAAACGATCGCCTATTGATAGGGTAAAGAATAACGTCATGATCGGGCCTCTACTGATCCCAAGATCAAGAGTCTGGTTCCCCTGTCCTAATGGTGTGGCAGTTTGAGCTTGTGCCCTGTCGCTTCATTCATTTTCTGTGGTAGAGCTGGAGAAAGCCGAATACATCTCTTGACTATCTCCGGCGCTCACATAGAGAATGAATGAAGAGGCAGGACACATTCGTAGCCTGTCACTTCATCAGGATGGGCGATCTGGACCCTCATTCTCAGGGTTGGAGGGGTCGGAATAATTGGACCCGATCTATCATGACGTTATCCCCTGCCCTATCAATGGGAAATAATTTCTAAAGTTGGTAGAACCCCCTTAATATAATAAATTGAACAGGTAATAGAAGACGGCTGAACCATTTCCATATGATATCCCATTACCTAACAGATGGTGTGAATCACACCTATTATCATCAGGTATATTATAGGTCCAATAAGGAGCTTGTATGTCCTACGTAAATATGGGGATAAATCACTGGTGTACCTCTGAGGCCAGATATAGATGTCTCCTTCCTTACCTTTCCTCTGAGCTGCACATGTGGGTCATGAGATGACCAGCTTTTCAAGACAATATTCTTTACCTGTGTATTGTGAACTTTAGCCCATAATATTGTATTAAATTGGTTTCATGAGAAATGGGGGTCTTTAACCAAATTTCAAGTTCATGGTGGACATAGTCATAAGTAATATCTTCATATTTGACATCCTTGCCTGCCTTGCCCAATTTTGGTCCAATCTCGAGCAACGTTTTAAGGTTTCATGTTCAGAACTGAAGCCACCTTGAATGAAAATTTCCATCACATTTGGATTAAATCACTCTTTAGATGAACTCTGGCCCATCCTCAAAATTTTGTGGCGTTCCCACCTCCCTAACTTATGGTAACGTTCATGAAATGTCAACAATTAAAAAAAAAAAGTGCCAAAAATTATAGAAACTTGGGTGATTTGTGTTACAGATCTCAAGTAAGGATATCAGATACCCATTATCTAATGAAACCTCTGTCCAACACAGACATTGGAAGCAAAAATTCCTCTGAGTTCTGTCTTCTCAGAATTTGATGATTTTTTTGAAAAATGTATCAAGATTAAAAACTAAACACTCACTGGTAATTCCATGATGGGTCTGACGTTACATTTGTTATTCTTGCACCTGGAGGGCTTCTTGGGTTGCACTTGAAGATGCCAGAAGATCCTCTGTTGATGCACTGTGCTGTATCTATGGCTGGCTGACGGATAGAGATAGTAGACTACTCCATTAATGAAGACATAATGAGGGTTGTGGTCACTCAGCCTAATAGCACTAATTGGTTTGGTATCTATGGAATGTATGGCCAGTAAGTGGCTTGTACAAATAGAAGACTATGTACGACCAGCTGTCAGCAATGTTTCCTCTAAGCCTCGGCAGCTGCTGAGTTGAATGGCTAGGAAGCAGGACCCATCAAAGATGGACATACTGGATAAAGTTTGGAAAATTATTTCAGGGAGAAAAGAAAAATATGAATTTTTGCAGACCACACCCCCTGCTTACAGACCACACCCTCTCCTGCTCAATGCTGTGTCCCTTTATGACCCCACACATAATGCTCTCAGTTCCCGCCATACCATCTAATGCCCTGTTGCGGACAGGATAGTGCCCTCTTAGTGCTCCCCACACGGTGTAATGCCCCATACAGGATACCGCTCCCCACTGGCATAACTATAGGGACCAGTAATACAGGGGACCCACTTGTCACCCTCATCCCACTATAGCTGGATGATTTCCTTTGATGGCTGGCAGTCTGTGCATCATAAATGTATTGCCCCTGGTGGTCGGGGCCCAGATAGAGAAGGAAAGGTAAATGTAAGCGCTGTGAAAATGTACGGATAGGCTGTAGCTGATGGTTATGAGGTTGCACAGAGGGGCCTAAGGTGAGCTTTTGCACCAAGGCTGTCCCCTGTGCCCTGACACATAATGACCCTTTATGCCCCCACACTCCGTGCCACCCTCAGTGCTCCCACACACAGTATAATGTCCAGGGAGTGAGCTGTGAGCTGGACTCCTTACTCACCACACTGCTCCTTCTCTGATGTGATGTCATGGTGCCTGGAGCAGGGAGCAGAGAAGTGAGTACTGAATCTTTACTCACCGTTCACAAACCAGGGCACTATTAGAACCACAGCAATTTCTCATGGCATGAACAGGTATCAGAAGACCCAGGGTACACCAAGGAAACATTCTGCACACTAATGCTCCACATCCACCAATCCTAACTCTTGACAGGAAGGTTTCACTCATTCATGTGGTTTGTGCAAAACTCTGACCCTCTTGTCATGGAGTCAGCTGACCATGTGATGTTTCTCCATTACCTAGTGATACAATTTTTGTTCTTTTGCCCCCTTAGTCTTGTCTTTCTGCTTCCCTTAGACAGTAATGGTGCTGGCACAGGTCGTCTACTGTTATAGCCCATCCATGCTAAGGAATGGTGAGTTGAGTTGGTGACCACCGTTGTATTTGGCTGCCGTTTTCATGACCATGTCCGCCTATTCATCACAATGATTCCTGACATCCTCTTCTGACCCCTATTATGGACCAAATTTTTCCGTCCACAGAGTCTCCTTTCTTAGGGTGTTTTTCCTCGATCACAATATTCATGGTACACTCACCCCACAAGATTGTCAGGGTATGAAATCCTGGCCCCGACTAGCCTAGCACTGATGACCAGGAAGTCACTCAGACCACTGGATTTTCCATCTAATGTGTCACCGGATTTCATTCCGCGCTCCGGGGTCACAAGTTTGATATAAGGGATGTACCAATTGGAAAAGGGCAGGTGTCTCTAATAAAGTGGCCTTTCTCAGATAACGCTATAAAGGATATAACATGGAGGTTTCCGATGTTAGTCTACGTTTCTGTACACCTGGACCCTAGTCTTATGTGGTATTTATAATCTGGTCGTCTTCCATTGTAGTGGCAGACAAACATTGGAGGATCTGGTTGGTCGCTTTGGGCTACATTTAGACGATTCTTCTAGTACATGCTGACATTTGTCTTCTGAGCTGTATTGTGCAGAGCAATGACAAGTGCTGTGTATGGGGTTGGTAGTTCTGGGTGTATCGCCTTACCTCCTATGACAATGTTTACATCGTAAGTTAATGCGTGCGGTCTATGGCGGAGCACTCAGATATTCATTATTTATAACTTCCATATTTATATCCTTCATTTACTGGAAATGACTCCAGCACTTCAGCTGAATGAGACTATCATATCCGTCAGTAAACGCCGGGGCAGCATTGTATATACTCCAGCATAATATTCCAGCGTTATGTAGCAGAGCTCAGCTCGTAAAATACTACTCCTAACTACTGTTATGTATTTTATTGCCTTACTTAGGTACATGCTTTAACGTCTTGTATAGCACAGAAATGGTTATGTAGCTCAGACGCTGCACACACAGGGGTTATTGATATCTCTTATGGTAGTCATTAAAGGGGTTTTCGAGGGCTTAGATACTGATGGCCAGTCCATGTTCGGGTACGACACCGATCAACTGTTTGTTGATAGCTTCTACCCTGTGCTGATGACGTCATGCCCATCAGTTACATGGCACAGCAGAAGTTCCGTCCTGTTCTAGTGAATGGGGCTGAGCTGCAATACCAAACACAGACACTATGTAATGCACGGCGCTGTGCTTGGTATTCAGTGAAGAGGGTGCACCAAATTGTGGCAGTCCCCATTGACATATTTTTGAAAAAAATTATGGTTGTTAATTAACTGACTTTGATTTCCATGGTGGTCGCTTATGCAAGTGCAATGGAGGCGGGCCTAATGCTGGAGTGCTCTGGACACTGTATATTGAGCTGCACCCCTTGGCTATAGTGCATGGAGCGGGGGAATGGGAGGCTGTGGATGAGGTCACTGCACAGTGGTTGGGGCACTTCAGTATTAGGACCTGCCTTCATTTCACCAAAAGGGACTCAAAGTCCATTTTTACAGCTGTCCTTGTATGTGTCACGCCCTGCCCCTGAGTGGTCAAAACTGCTGACAGTCTCCCCTTAATATTCCAGGCCATCAGGTTTGGATGTTGCCATCAGTCCTTATAACTACTGTATTCAGATTCCGGTTTTCTGGTGTTCTACAATAGACCCCTGACGTGTATGTACATTGTCCCTTTCAGGGCGCGCTCTGCTACGACTGACAGACAGGAAGCTGGAGAGGATGGGGATCGTTCAGGAGAGTCAGCGGCAATACGTCCTACAACAAGTCCTCCAGCTGAAAGTCCGGGAGGAGGTCCGAAACCTCCAGCTCCTGACCCAAGGTATGAGACGTCCGTTCGATATCCGTCCAATGGAAACTCACAGCGTTGTCAAGACTATAAGCGGCTGACATATTAATCTGAACAAACTTGCCCTTTCATGGTGTGAATTACTTTTTAAAGGTCTCCTCAGGTAGTTTAAAGAAAGCTACAGTAGTTATAAAGAACAATGCATAGACGGGTGTGTGGAATTGACCACTTGGCAGGATGAATGTCGTCTTGATCCACAAAATATCGGTGTTCTGGCGGTCTAAATGTCAGCCTGCTAAGATGAAAATAGCTTTAAAGACCATATCCGGGAGCTGGGAACGCAGTCATTTGTACTTCTGTTCGCATTTTGTTTTTTTTCTTTCCCGTCTTGCTGTATCTTATTGTAAACAGGAGCCACAAAATGCTTAGCACAAAATAGATAATAAAACAGCGGCCCAAGACAGACTTCCGACACCTTCACCGGATTTAAAGGAGCGCGAAAACCGCTATCCTCAGGTTAAGACGAAGAATGTAGAAAGGACATGCATATACTGTATATAATAGATGTACGGATGGAGCGAAGTGTAACTTGGCGTTTAACACTTTGTCTATACTGCAGCCCAGAACTTTAAGGCTAGGTTCAGATGTAGGAATCTGCCATGGATTTGGGAACGGATTCCGATCTCGAATCCGTGGCAGATTCTGTCCTCAATTAAAGCTATGGGAGGCAGAGATCGCATCTGTGCCTAATCAGAAGAGGAAAGCGCATCGGCATTCCGTCGCGGCCGAATATGGCTGTGGAAAATGAAGAGGAATTTTCTCTTCATTTCCTGCCATGTGAACTTAGGCTAAGGCCCCATGTTGCGGAAACGCAGCTTTTTTTGTTGCAGATTTTGCTGCGGTCTTTTGAGCCAAAGCCAGGAGTGGATTGACCAGAAGGCAGAAGTATAAGAGCGTCCGATATATTTTCCATTACTTTTGTAGCCAATCTTGGCTTTGGCTCGAAAAACCGCAACAAAATCTGCAACAAAAAAAGCTGCGTTTCTGAAAAATGAATCAGAAAATTCATGTTGGACGTATCTTGGGATTATGGAGCTGTATGACGCCCATGACTGGAGCCTCGCGGTTTGGTAAAGCTATACATGTAGGTGTCAGATTTGGGGCGCACATAATACTGCTGAGCAGGAATATTCATTTGCTGAACAGCGTGCTGTGAATAGTCTGTGTAACGATACAATGAAGGAACAGATGTCGGCAGATTAAGGTGTTAGTGTTATACGAGAAGTGTCTCGTTGTTGGACCGGATCCAGGGCGGTTGCGAACTGTATTTCGGATGGAGGCGGCATATTGTATACTGTAAATCTGCTCAATGAAACCTTTCTACAGAGCGCTGGATGGATGAAGTGCTGAGGATGGTGATGGAAGGATGACATTACACCACGTCTGAGGGGCTGCTATCCAGAAGAGCCGCTCTTAGTAATGGCTTCTCCAGAAGTGCATGTTGGAGGAATCAGATTTTATAGGACTATACTAGAGTTGTCTGAGCCACAATATTTCCCATATTTCTCTTTACTGCACAATGTTTGTCACAATCTAATGCAATAAAATTGTAATTATTATTATTTAGAATTCTTAGTTTTTAAAAATATTTTCATTGGGCATTGTATGGCGGTATTATTTGAGCATGAAGTAGTTTGGGCATTGTATGTCGGGTAGTATTATTTGGGCAATGTTTATGAAATTGCTTTGGCAATTTATGGCAGTCTAGCCATTGTTTGATATTCTTCAGTATTGTGTGTTGGCTGGTTTATGGAATTTCTTGGGCAATGTATGGCGGTATTATTTGGGCTTTGCGCAATGATATTATTTAGCCATCGTTTATGAAATGCTTGGGTAGTGTTGGCTGGTATTATTTGGGCACTGTTTATGGAATTGCTTGGACAATGTATGGCGGCATTATCTGATCATTGCATGATGGTATTATTTAATGATTGTTTATTATATGTTGGCTGGTATAATATGAGCACTGTTTATGCTATTGCTTATCCAATATATGGCAGTATTATTTAGGCATTGCATGATGGTATTATTCATCCATTTGTTATAAAAATGTATGTTGGCTGGTATGCATTGGGACCTGTTTAATGTATTGCTTGGGCAATGTATGGCGGTATTATTTAGACTCTGTATGATGGTATTATTTGACATTTTATGATGATAATATATTGCATATATATTGTATTGTATGTTATGTCCACTCTTTATGGAATTGCTAGGGCAATCTATCGCGTTATTATTTAGACTCTGTATGATGGTATTATTTGGCATTTTATGATGATAATATATAGACATTACTGATCAAATAGATTTGATACCTATATTGGACATATTTTAGTTTATATTATTTTGGATCAGTATGAAATAACTTGAAAATTATATGGCAATATTGTTTGGACATTTTGTGACGGTATTATTTGGGCATTGTTGATGAAGTAACTTGAGTATAATATGTTGGGTGGCAATATTTGGGCAATGTTTATGGATTTGCTTGGACATTGTATGGTTGCATTATTTGGGCATTCTATGACAGTATTGTTTGGCATTCCTTAGATTGGTCATTGTTTGTTGACCTGATGCTTTTCTGGCATTGTATGGAATTGCTCAGACATTGTATGCTGGTCTTGTTTATGGAATTCTATGATGGTATTATTGATAGGACAGCATTATTACTGTACATTGGGTACTATTATATGGACACTGTTAATGGAAAAAGTTTAGACCATGTATGATGGTATTATTTGGGAATTCTAAGACCGTATTATTTGGGTATTGTTGCTGAAATAACTTAGATATTGTATGGTGGTTAGTATTATTTAGGCTATATTGATGGAAAGGCTTATGCAATATATTATTTGGGTATAGTATGATGGTGTTGCTTGGGCACTGCTGACGGAATAGTTTAATATATGTTTGGTGGTATTGGCTGGGTTTTGTTTATGTTAAAACTAAGGGCACTAAGCCACCCATAAGTTCTTATGGTTAGTGTCCCAAGTAGCCCTATGTAAAAGCTGTCCAGTATTAAAAGAAAAACATAAAAGCTTAGAAAATACTTAACCACTTCCTGTACTTGCAGCTCATCACTGAGTAGTAGCACCCCTCGGCTTCAGTGCGCATACACCAGACCTGGCGCATGCGCAGGTCTACTTTCCCTGCAGCAGTGAGGAGCTGCGCAGGTGCTTGGAGCATCAGAGATGAGTCCGATGACACTGATTGAAATCCTCTCTAGGAAAGTATATGGGTTTATTTTTTTAATTCAAACAGGGATCGGATTTTCAGTTTTCCATATTAACCATCGTCTTTGAGAAGACCACCCACCCAGAAGACACATTTTTAGTGGAATTTTGGGTGGTCGTTTCAAAGAGGTTTGACTGTATTTTAGCTGTACAATATCATGTGTAACTTGTACCTTGTAGTAATATCACACGGTGGTGGTAGAAGTATGAAATAGCTCATTGGAGTAGTGACAGTCGGGCACAGTCAACCGTTTTCGCAATTTCACAGCCATCGAACATTTGTGAAGGAAACTTCCTGAAATCTTCTGGATAACAATTGTAGTTGTCAGGTTTGATGGGTAACTTTGTGTTATGATGTGGTCTATTATAAAGATATATATAGATAGATATAAAAGAACAACCCATTGCTTCTTTGGTCTGCACTTTTTGTCATCCTTTGTGGATTTGTTTTAATACTATTTTTGTGGCTTTCCTTCTACTACTATAAGTGAATGGAGCCACTCTCTGCACTATGATATACTATACAAATCCCAGGATAAATAATACATCCATTATAGCTCATGCCTAATGCTTCGCAAATGTAAGGAGCATTGTATCGACTTCACAAAGCATTTCCCCATCTAGCCAGCTTTTCCGTTTGCAGCCTCTTGTTTATCGCTTTATATTCCCAGACATGCTATGTACTAAATGGTTAAGCCCGGCTCTCTTTGTATTGTGCACTTCTAGCCCTGCGACTACCGCCTTCTGTATTCCAGACGCAGACGAAAGGAACAAGCTCTGTAAGAAAATAGAAATAAGAGTGCATAACCCACAGAAAGAACAAGGCAGAGAACCAGAGCTATAGGATTAAAACATTCATAGAAGATAAAATATTAACTGCAAAGGGCGATGACTTTTACAGCGTCGTCAAACTTCAGGCTAAATTGCATTGCAAAGCATTGTGGGACCTGAGGTCAAATGAAAGATTCTAGTCATTTCTATTTTTTTGATCAAACTTTCTTGTTTAACAATTGAAATGACTGTTCACACCTTGTAAATGAAAAGATCCAAAGAGTTGTATTCCTAGCCTGCAGGGTACGTGTGGGCTGTCAAGTGGACCCCATTGGAGGAGTTCTTATCTCTTGTTGAATCAATCCAAGAAATCTATCGCTTCTAGGTGCGATTGGGTAACATTAGAAATGAACACACGTGGAGAAGGAAGTAGAAAGTTGTAAAGTATGTAGGTTAGGTGACCAAGTGACTGATGGGACAGGCCCATCGGAATACCAGAAGATCCTTCGGTGGGTCCAGGCTCTAACACAACAATGGTACAGCAGACCACGTCCAGATTCTAAGGGTACTATTGTCTATATCCCAGGGTTTGTTGGAGAATGGGCCCCCATCATTTTATCTAATAGCCCCAAGGAACCTCAGTCCGCTACTTCCGAAGACAGCCTCGGAAGGTTGTAACTTATCACCCCACTTACTAAAGCACAAACTACTATTCTAAAAAGTGATGCACTATGTGGTACTAAAGTCTCCAATGTCTTTTTAGCTTGTAAGCCATGAGCGCAGGATGTCTGTCGTATTTTGTTTTAAAGCCATGAATGAGACACATTTAGGTGGTACATTTAAAACGGGGTACACATCACCTACACACCGCCATACCATTTCATGTGGTGTTTAAGCGATAAATCTATCTACATTCAGTCTTACACTTACCTTTTACTGAAGTTGCAAATTGAGACTAAATTACATCCCAACATAGTCCCGTGACCAATCGAGAATTTTTGGAACCAGCTGGGATGCCAACTTCGGCAACCTACAAGTGTGCAGGATCTACAGGCCCTGGATCTGTGACCAAATGTGCCCAGGATACCATATAGAACCTGTATGCCTCCATGCCCAACCTTATCTCACAGGAGCCCTTGAAGCAAATAGGAAAAAGGGCTAGGACTGCAGGGTGGCTGTTACCCCTGTTTTAGTTTAAATTTAAAATTGGGGCCAAGTTAAGCTCCGCCTTTTGTTTTGGATTTGACATCGGAGTTGGAGGCGATGCCTGGGTTATAAAATATGAGATAACGTTGGATCTGACAAGAGGAACACCACCCACCCTGCCCTCGCGCTTATCCATTTGGGATATGGCTCTATTTGTTACGGTCTTGAATTTTTTTCCTTTTCTTTTTGAGTCGTCACAGCATGGCGGCCTTTTCCATGCCCTAATTCGGAGGATATGGAGGTCTACATGCCAACAGAATGATTCGGCATACTGACCAAGATGAAGTTAGAAGAATGAGACTGGGCATGGAAATAGTTACAATAGTTACATTGCTACATTACCGTGTTAATATGGAGATTAAATAAAGCTGTGTTCATCCCCCAGTTATACCATCAGTCGGCGTGTGAGATTTTATTTAACAAATGGTAAGGACAGAGCTGCTATGGTGTTGGTGAGGAGGGTAAGTCTCTGCAGTCTCTTGGATCCAGGCTAGAGGTGGCCCAACAGGGTGCTAGAGGTGGCCATATTGGGTCCTAGAGACTCCGCCCAATTGTACAGTTTTACCTTTAAAAAAAACTTCTCCATTGGCTGTCACATTGTAATCACTTCCTGTACATGTATCATCATTACAGCCATACTGAGAAAGTTATACCCCATTCCAACTCCTTCGTTCCTGAGGTATACAGTATTTAGAGCACTATGGATTCTTTAGAGCAGTGATTCCCAAAGTGGTCCAGGTGGACCCCAGGGGTCCACGGGAGACTCGACGGGGTTCTACGTTAGATCTAATCTTTACATTTTTTGACGAGTTTTGGGAATATGGTAGAAATGTAGCAGCAGGGGGTCCACCGAAACCAGTAAAATTTTGAAAGTGGTGTACGAGAAAAAAAAGTTTGGGAACCTCTGCTTTAGAGCATACAAGGACCAGACTTGTTACAATTTTAATGTGAAACTCATAATTAGTTATATGGCTTTGCTTTCATCTTGTGATGTTGTATTGACTTGGTTTGATGAGAAATTGGAGTCCTTTTTCCACATTTTTGCTAAGGTAAGGATGAACATCTGTAGACTTTGTGAAGACATTCCAAAGCACATTATGTTTTATCATTGGGGCAGAGGCATTTTAAGCAAAATCTCTCCATTTCTATTGATTTTTTTTTTTACATTACAAAACACCCAAAATAGTGCAGTTTCCTCTTTCACCCCACTTTCTAAAACCCAATGACTTTCATATGACATGAAAGAGGAGCATCATAGAAGAAGCGTACAAGCCGTCAGCTGTGGTTTTCTCTCCTTCCCCGCTTTGCAGACACTGGAGCTTCCGATGTATAATTCTTGTTGATGCATGGCCTCTGATTTCCACCCACGAGTGTTCGTTCTTTCTTTTGCCAAACTTCTATTTCCTTCGGATAACTCCTAACCTGCAAAAAATGGATTTTTTATTTCTTTCCCTTTTATCAAACAGTATGAGGTTATTTGTAGAATCTAAATAATAAGCAGCATTAGGAACTCGCTCCTAATGTGCCGTATAAAATGGGATTTATTTATTTTGTTTTCACTGTAGAACTAAATCAATTATTTTTCTGTTTCAGTAACTTCCTGGCTTTTATACTAGATTATATGGAGCTATGTTGGGTACAGCAAAATAATTGATAACCCTGACAAATGATCCATCATTTCAGATTCCCAGAAGGGCTATTTAAGTTCTGTGGACCCAAAGTGTCAGTATTATCGGGAACCTCTATCATATAACCCTATATATCACAGAGCTCAGCTTCTCTCCTCTATCATATAACCCTATATATCACAGAGCTCAGCTTCTCTCCCTCTATCATATAACCTATATATCACAGAGCTCAGCTTCTCTCTTCTATCATATAACCCTATATATCACAGAGCTCAGCTTCTCTCCTCTATCATATAACCCTATATATCACAGAGCTCAGCTTCCTCCCCCCTCACAGAGCTCAGCTTCTCTCCTCTATCATATAACCCTATATATCACAGAGCTCAGCTTCTCTCCTCTATCATATAACCCTATATATCACAGAGCTCAGCTTCTCTCCTCTATCATATAACCTATATATATCACAGAGCTCAGCTTCTCTCCTCTATCATATAACCCTATATATCACAGAGCTCAGCTTCTCTCCTCTATCATATAACCTATATATCACAGAGCTCAGCTTCTCTCCCTCTATCATATAACCTATATATCACAGAGCTCAGCTTCTCTCCTCTATCATATAATCCTATATATCACAGAGCTCAGCTTCTCTCTATCTATCATATAACCCTATATATCACAGAGCTCAGCTTCTCTCCTCTATCATATAACCCTATATATCACAGAGCTCAGCTTCTCTCCTCTATCATATAACCCTATATATCACAGAGCTCAGCTTCTCTCTATCTATCATATAACCCTATATATCACAGAGCTCAGCTTCTCTCCTCTATCATATAACCCTATATTCACAGGAGCCCCCTCACCTATATATCACAGAGCTCAGCTTCTCTCCTCTATCATATAACCTATATATCACAGAGCTCCGCTTCTCTCTCCTCTATCATATAACCTATATATCACAGAGCTCAGCTTCTCTCCTCTATCATATAACCTATATATCACAGAGCTCAGCTTCTCTCCACTATCATATTACCCTATATATCACAGAGCTCAGCTTCTCTCCTCTATCATATAACTCTATATATCACAGAGCTCAGCTTCTCTCTATCTATCATATAACCCTATATATCACAGAGCTCAGCTTCTCTCCTCTATCATATAACCTATATATCACAGAGCTCAGCTTCTCTCCTCTGTCATATAACCTATATATCACAGAGCTCAGCTTCTCTCCCTCTATCATATAACCCTATATATCACAGAACTCAGCTTCTCTCCCTCTATCATATAACCCTATATATCACAGAGCTCAGCTTCTCTCCTCTATCATATAATCCTATATATCACTGAGCTCCGCTTCTCTCCCTCTATCATATAACCCTATATATCACAGAGCTCAGCTTCTCTCCTCTATCATATAATCCTATATATCACAGAGCTCAGCTTCTCTCCCTCTATCATATAACCCTATATATCACAGAGCTCAGCTTCTCTCCTCTATCATATAACCCAATATATCACAGAGCTCAGCTTCTCTCCTCTATCATATAACCCTATATATCACAGAGCTCAGCTTCTCTCCTCTATCATATAACCCTATATATCACAGAGCTCAGCTTCTCTCCTCTATCATATAACCTATATATCACAGAGCTCAGCTTCTCTCCTCTATCATATAACCTATATATCACAGAGCTCAGCTTCTCTCCATCTATCATATAACCTATATATCACAGAGCTCAGCTTCTCTCCTCTATCATATCCTATTCTCAGAGAGCACATTAAAAACCACCTGACAGGGGTTCATGTTAAATGTTAAAGTTCATTTTTATCGATACTGAAAGGGTCGGTGTGCCATTGTCTCATTGTCCCAGGTCTCAGTGTAGCTTTTTCTGGAACTTTGTGTTCATTGCTATCTAAATTAAGCTTAATGCATGATATATATAGAATCCAAAAGGCCAGAGTCTCTTTGAACATCAAGGATCTCGACCACTTCAATCACAAAGGAAAAACTCACACGTGTAAGAAAAGATGTTCCAGAATTGTTATTATATGTGGATTACAAGTATAAACAGACATGTCAGTAGAGGTGACCGATCCTCTATGGGAGTGCTGGAGATAACAAAGTACAGCGATAGCAGAATCCATCTCTACAGTCGGACCTCCACCGATCATGAAGTCACCCCCTATCTTATTTATAGGAGAAAACTCTCCATGATTTCTTAATATTTGTAAATATATGGCATGTCCATAAAAATAGTGGACATTTAACCGATGGCCATGGTGTTCAGAAATCTCAAAAACTTGAGATTTGCAAACCCGGATATAGTCTCATCTACTGTTCTTTACTTATACTTCCTTTCCCATTGGCATACACTCTCATCTTTTGTACGTGAGTACTTCTTGACCTACAAAGCAGAATGTATCACTTAAGCATAAAAAGCTTCACAAATAAAGCGTTATCTAATTTCTAAAGTACAACCTCCACCAACTCAGCGATGTTACTCAACTTTTCTATTGCGGAAATTTCTTCTCAACATTAAAAGCTAAACCAACACAAAGACATCGTCTCCTCTTCTATTGTAAACCTCATTGAATGGCTGAAGAGTCCTTACAAACACTACACGTCCTTTAGGGATTGCATTAAATTTACGGGAGTCGAATACTGGAAGATGCTACTTCACGTTTTACCTCTTAGTGATATGATAAGCCCTCTTGTGTTACTTTTGTCTGGATTTAGCCGTCTTTTATCCAATTTCTGTATTATTCGAAAATTTTGATGTACTGTGACTAGAGATGAGCGAATCGAAGCTGATGAAGTGGAATTCGATCCGAATTTCAGGAAATATTCGATTCGCATCGAATCCGGATTTCCTCACGCTTCGTAGTAATGAATCGCATTTTTTCATAAAATGGCTACTGCATGTTAGGACATGGGGCAAGGAACTCTGGGAACGCAGGATCACCCACAATGCCATGAGTGCAGCCAATCAGCAGCCAGCCCTGTGATGTCACAGCCCTTTAACCCCTTTGCAACCGCCCACGGCATTGGGAGCAGGTGTTAGCTATAACTGACAGCTAACACCCTGCTCCATAACCCCCAGCCGAAGCACAGCTCCGATCGCAGGTTTTAACCCCTTGGATGCCGCAGTCAAACATGAGATTGGGGGGTGCCGATATTTATCTTCTGCAGCCCGGGTTCTGGCCAGTGAGCCCGGGCTGCTAGTAGCCCCGAGTACCTGGTTGATCCTGCCCAGAAGTGAGGAAGCCAGTCTATGTGTCTGCATAGGCTGACTTTCTTTATAGACTGCAATACATGTGTATTGCAATCCTGAGATTTTTGAGTTTTGCCACTTATGAATCATTATTATACTCTGGGATCTCTGGGAGATGGACTGATACAGTTTGATCAAAACGTAGACCACGTAGCTAATTTTTCATGTATTTTTAAATTGAGTAGATATTTGCAGTATTGTTTTTGGTGCTAGCAGAGTGCTGTTGCATCTTTTTGTGTTCATATGTATAAGTGGAGGCCCCAGGCAGACAAAATAAAAATACGCTGATACTCACCTCTCTTGGCATTTGGTCTTCTTTCCCGGTGTTTGGCCTTCACTCTCAAGCTCTTGCGACCTTTTCCGGAGTCATCTGTTGTGATTGGGCCTCAGCAATCACATGGGGTGTGCTGACGTCATGGTGTACAGCTTCGAAGCATCATGACATTGGTATGCCTCACGATTAGGTGACCTTGGGGCACATGATGATTAGTTGACCTCAGTGGTGACCTGGGGGCACATGATGCCGGTGAAGAGGCTGGAAAGACTGGACACCCTGGAGAGGAGAGATGAGTATCAGTGGGTTTCTTTGCCTGTACCTTCCCTGAAGACACCCCAGAGTACAATGATAACACTTCTGGGGAACAGTAATCTATAGACAAACCTCACCAATATTATATATCACTATTTAAGGTTAAACTATCAATGTTTTATTCACTTGAAAACCATACCATACATGTATTTTACATATATGATATGGCCAATGGCAGACAGATCCATTTACACCATGTACATTTGGAATTTGGATCCGTCTGGGCCAAAAAAACGTAATTTTCCCTTTAGGACTACACTGCGGCATGTACTGTAGTCAGGTTCCCTTTAAGAGGATCATAATGTGTAATTTTTGGAGTTCTCCCTTCATTTCTGTATGATAGCGGAGGACAGCAGGCTGGTAATGTCAAATGATAAGAGCTCCGACAGTGAAATGAAATACATATTTTACCAGCAGAATCCAGACGCAGACCATTGATTAAACCCGGGTTATTAAATCATTAATGTCCAGTTCATCTACACTGGGACTCGGTAATGACTCCCACTCCAGCATGCCTGTGAACTCTGACTGCTTAATCTCCTACTATTTCACATTAGATCGCGGCTGCCTCGGATGCTTAGTCAGGATCTATATGTAATAGTAGCGCGCTAATGTGACCACGATACAAGGCCAACAGTTACCTCTATTAAAAAAGTAGAATATTGGAGGAAATTTGTTACTTTGTCGGACCGGACTTTCTCCCACCGTATAAAACAAACTGTGATGGGTTAGTTAAAATCAGAGAAGGCCAGGACCCCCAACTATTTTACAGAAAACATTTTTGGGAGCTGGAAAGTGACTCTAATACACATCTGCAGCAGTGGCATAACTAGGAATGGCTGGGCCCCCAGGCGAACATTTGACATGGGGGCCGCCCTCTGGCAACCACCCCCCCCACACAAACCGCATTCCCCACCCTGCACACACTATTAGCACCAACCCCTGCACACACTATTATGCACCATAGTGGCCCCTGCACACATTATTATGCCTCATAATGGCCCCTGCACACACTATTATGCCCCATAGTGGCCCCTGCACACACTATTATGCAACATAATTGCTCCTGCACACACTATTATGCGACATAATTGCCCCTGCATACAGTATTATGCCCCATAGTGTCCCCTGCACACAGTATTATGCCCCATAGTGGCCCCTTCTCATTGTATTATGCCCCATTGTGGACCACCCATGAACAATTATTATACTCTGGCCCCAGAGTATGATGATCGGAGACCCAGGGGAGGATACAAGCATAAAAAACAATGTTACTTACCTCTCCCTGGCTCCGGCGCACTCCCCGCTACTTTCAGCCTTCTTCAACATGAGCTAGGCATGTGTCATGAAGCATAATGACGTCGGCCTGGCCCACGGTGACGTCTGGGATGTCACCAAGGAGGCCCAAAGCTTGCTGGAGCGCAGGAGAGGTAAGTAACAGTGTTTTTATGTTCCCTCACCTCCCCTGGGCCTCCAATCATTATACTCTGGGGTCGTGAGCAAGAGCAGAGATTGGTAAGTAAATAGGGCCCAATACCTGCTGGTGTTACACCAGCAGGTAACAGCCTAAAAAAAAAAAAAAAAAAAAAAACATCAGGGGCCCGCCGAGCTCCCTAATGTCCCGGGCCCTGTAGCAGCCGCTCCCACTGCTACCACAGTATTTACGCCACTGAGCTGCAGTCTCGCCATAACTACTGAAATTGTCAAAAAAATAAAAATATAATAAAACGTATTAAACAATAATAAATATAGAGGTTTATTCACTTTTTTTCTCTTGTGAGCTTAATTTACTTGAGGACCACTTTTCTGTTGACTGCAGCATTTTAGGGGTTAAATGGCCGAGAACAGAGTTATCCCCATTAGGGTCCATGCACATGACCAATGCAGTCAGATGACACTCAGGGTGACATCTATTGGGATTCCGGTTCCATTCCGTTCCGATAACATAGAGCAGGTCCTATTCTGCTCCATTATCTGTGTTATTGGAACGGAAAGGATCTGGACGCTCCATAGACGTGATGCATCACAGAATGCCCTTGGATGTCACCCTACGGCATTCCGTGATAAACTCGGCCCCCAACTCAGATGCACACACGATTGTGTGCACGGACCCTAACTCTATCAACTGTATGTTCAGAATCTAGTCCAAATCCTAAAATACATTTAGACCCTCTATGCTTCTATTCAGTACAATACCACTTAATGCCCCCCATTTATTAGTGCTGTATCGATAGAAGTGCTCATTGCAGAAACTGAGTGGGTCCCCTAGGCGTTGACACAGAGAATGGGACGGGGAATCAGACAGCGCTGTTCTCGGTGTAGTGACCAGACCAGAGTATTGCAAATCCTTGTATTGGAGCTAAGGTGCAGTTACCTAATTCTGCAGATACACAGAGAACAACGTTGCCTGCTTCCTGCTCCATTCTCTGTGTATCAGCTAATCTGTAGGGGTGCTGGGTGTCAAATCCTCACTCAATAATTTTAGTCTTTAAGTTTCTCCACTATTAAGTCTCTTAAAGAAAAATATTGCCGTATATTACAAAAATTGAGCCTAAAAAGGATAATGACTTGGTCTTTTTGTTCAAAAAAGTTCCATAAGTATAGAATAGTCTCGGCAATTCTCAACATTCCGTAAAAAATGTGTATAGAACCTCTGCTCAGTCTCCAGAGCTGCCATTATGCAAATGTAATAAAATCACTCATACTGGGTATTACAGATGGAGATATACTGGGTGTAGCTTCTCTAGACAGATCCCTGAGGGTCCTGAATGGGAACCCCCTATAATTAAGTTTTTTCTGAACCAGACAGTCCCTTTAATATTCCTTCAAATATGTCATAGACGTTATGAACACGGCGGAGTGTGCAGCCTGTGTGAAGTTTCTACAGAGTCTCTCTGCAGGTGTGCCGCAGATGGCTGAACTTGCCCCTTGGATAAAGCATGGGTTGCTGTGTGCTCACTGTACTGTAGCGCAGGCACGTAGCCCAGGGCACAGTCTTTATCCTCATCCAGTTTGGACGTTGAGGACGTTTTCGTCTGATCCCTGAGAATTACATCAGTGGTTAACAGAAGGGGAGTATGAACATTGCCTGTGTCAGCAGATACACAAAGGGGATACATCTTTATCTGACACACAAGCCTCTTATTAGGACCAAGTTGTTCCAATATGAAAGGTCACCGCGCCGCTACTGCCGTTGTACAAGTAACAAGCGCGACACAAGCTGATCTATTACCGAGAGCCTTGCGAAGGCCTAAAATACTTCACAGGGCCAGGAGGGTTTCTTTTATATCAAAGTGTGGACCAAGGCAAGGATTATCTGAGACGACTGGACACCTGAAATTGACTTAACCCTTTAAGGATGAAGCCTATTTTGGTATCAGGAACCATGGAAAATTTTAGTCTTTTTATTGTCACATTCGGAGAGCCCTAACCTATTCATTTTTCTGTCTATATTTGTCAACTCTCCTGAAACGTCCAGTTGTTTCCTACAAAAAGAGATGATCTCCCGGGATCCTAGAAGACTAGACGTATCTTTCCGGATTGGGCAGAATGTTCCTGCATCTACTGGATTCCTGGTCATGTTATACCTGACATGGGCGCTTTGTGTGCCAGCCATGTCACTATAAAGGAATGACCAGCAGATTTTATACTGACACCACACAAACGGGTCAAAAAAGGGCTTGGTAAACCCTCAAAAGGTCTGAAGCCTTTTTTAGGTTAAAGCCCCACGTTGCAGATTTTGTTGCAGTTTTCTTGAGCCAAATCCAGGAGTGGATTGAGTAGGAGGTAGAAATATAAAAACTTCCTATATATTTAAGTGAATGGGACTGAGCTGCAATGCCAAGCACAACCGACCGATGCTAAGGATGGGTCAAAAATTGATAAAGCCTGGGAAACCCTTGTAAGAGGCCTACTTGTTCACATAGTTGGTACAACTGGAAAAAGACATATATCCATCAAGTTCAAAGCCTAAGGCTCCACGTTGCGGAAACGCAGCTTTTTTTGTTGCAGATTTTTTTTGGAGCCAAAGCCAACAATGGCTATAAAAGGAATGGGAAATATATAGGAATTTCTTATACTTCTATCTTCTGCTGCATCCACTCCTGGCTTTGGCCCAAAAAAAACGCAACAAAATATGCAACAAAAAAAGCTGCTTTTCCGCAACGCGGGGCCTCAGCCTAAAGGGGTTTTCCAGTGTAAATAATTGTCTATTCCTAAAGATCAGACCCAGGCCTCCAACTGATCAGCTATATGTTGACACCTGCAACCTCTTCAACACTTACCAAGCACAGCGCCGTACATCATGCAGTGGCTGTACTTGGTGTTGCAGCTCAGCTCATTCATTCAAAAGGGACAGAGCTGCGATCAGGTCATGGCCTATGAAGTAGAAAAGCCTTCACTTTTGGACCCCCACGGATCTTCATTCATTGGCCTATCCTAAGCATCAAAAATTCCCAGAAAACCCCTTTAAAAAACTATTTATACTATTTTCTATAAGAAATAATCCCTTTACATCCTCTCAGAACAATAAGTTGCAGTCTCCTCGAATCTGAGTTTCTTGCCTATAGGATTTCTCATAAGTTTCACAGCCAAACGGTTTTGGCAAAAATACATGACGGCATCTGTCACTTTTGTATAAATTCATTGAAAAACAAATATCTCATCCCATCTTGGGAGAAAAACAATGCAAAAAAAATGTGCAAACAATAATAGCTTGGCAGTGATGTGTAACAAGTCTCTGTATCCTATGCTGGGACGACACCGCACATGGCGGCGTAACTCCGCTATCCGCAGAACTATTGTATTTGATGTTTTGTCAGTTTAATTAAATTGAAAAACCATTATGGAATTGTCCGTCAGGATGTTTTGTATGTGCGCGCACTGTCTGCTCTTATATGGAACGTGTTGCTGAATCTCGATCGCCTCCCCACCTGTCATAGGAGGACGAGCCGTCATGTCGTCTTGTCTGGAGCAGAGCACCTGCTGGATCTCCTTCAGTCAGATGGAAATGGAACGTTCTAGTATAAAAGTCTGAAGACTCCAAGTAATGTTGTTGTTTAATGTGCAGTCGGGATTTGATGCAAATCTGTACAATAATAATCTTTATCTACTACAGCGCTGACATATTCTGCAGCCCTGTACAGGGTAAAGATCATCAGACATAGCAAACTAATATTCCTGCACGAAAAGTAAGGATCCTGTTCACACAAGCTAACAATCTATGAGGAAATAGGGATGATACAAGATGTAAAAGGGCTTGTATAATGGTCCAGGCATGCTTTACTGTAAATACAATAGTAGTACCAGGGGCATAACATTACTTGGGGGCCCCTGTAGCAAACCTTGTAATGGGGTCCCACTCCTCCATGACCAAGTTAAGCACCAAGTTCACACACACAGTGATGTCACAGTACAGGGATAATACACACAGTGATGTCACAGTACAGAGATAATACACACAGTGATGTCATAGGACAGGGATAACACACACAGTGATGTCACAGTACAGGGATAATACAAACAGTGATGTCACAGTACAGAGATAATACACACAGTGATGTCACAGTACAGGGATAATACACACAGTGATGTCACAGTACAGAGATAATACACACAGTGATGTCACAGTACAGAGATAATACACACAGTGATGTCACAGTACAGGGATAATTCACACAGTGATGTCACAGTACAGAGATAATACACACAGTGATGTCCTAGGACAGGGATAATACACACAGTGATGTCACAGTACAGAGATAATACACACAGTGATGTCAGTACAGGAATAATACACACAGTGATGTCACAGTACATGGATAATATACACAGTGATGTCCCCTATAGCAAAACTTGTAATGGGGTTCAACTCCTCCATTATCAAGTTAAGCAGCAAGTTCAGAACTTGAAAAGTGTAGTTATTTTGGTCTCCTTTACACACAGGCATAACACACATAGTGATCTTACAGTACAGATAATGCACAGTGATGTCACAGTACAGAGATAATACACACAGTGATGTCACAGTACAGGGATAATACACACAGTGATGTCACAGTACAGAGATAATACACACAGTGATGTCACAGTACAGATAATACACACAGTGATGTCACAGTACAGGATAATACACACAGTGATGTTGCAGTACAGGGATAATGTACACAGTGATGTCATACGACAGGGATAATAAACACAGTGTGAAATCACTGTGTGTATTATGCCTGTACTGTGACATCACTGTGTTTATTATCCCTGTACTATGACATCACTGTATTATCTTTACTGAATTTCACACTGATTTGAGAACACTGAAAAAAATGAGCATCCTGCTTAGCCTTCCTGCTGTTTCTGCAAGTGAATCATCACAAAAACTAATTAGCCCAATTATATCTGAGGCTACTTTTCATGCAAACCCACAGTGGAAATCAAGGCTCATCTTCAACTTTCCAACAGATTCCACAAGGCTGGTTTTTGGAGAGGTAGTTAAGGCAGAAGACCACCTCAAATTCCTATCCATGTTCTTACTAAAGATGGGTGAAGATTTGTTTTGTCCTGTGTTTGGACAATGTGATCCCTCAGTTCAGTTTAGTCTGAACGTGTCCGGATAGAACTGGAAAGGAAATTATTATACTCTGGAGTCTCTTCAGTCCCAGGAGTATAATAGGTGGAGGCCCAGGGTGGTGACAAAAGATACAAAAACATTTGTAGTCACTTTCTGTTACCTCTTTTGGGCCTCCTTGTGGTGTCTGGTGCACTGTGTCTGCTCCTTGAGGTATCCGGAGTTCTTCTGTGACATCATTTACCACAATGCATGTTGCAGTGGCCATTTTAGTTTGCCCAAGAATAATCACAAATTATTCAGTTTCATAAAAACTGAACAATTTGGAATATTTGACTCCGGTGAACCGCTTTGCCCATCTCTAATTCTTACATTTGAACTTACCCTAAGAGAGAGACCATTATGGAGCAGATTCTCCTCTACTTACTGTGTGCAGTCTATGGCAGCTAGTCTGTACCCACCAGCTCAGGGAGAACTGCAAATTACAGATAGTGTCTGCAGAGGGGAAAACTGTTAAAATTTACAAAATCTATGTCAGATAAATAGTATCACTCATATACTATGATTTATGCAAAGTTTAAAGGTTAGTTACACTCTACGGCGCTGTCTGCGCATTCAATAACCGTTTGCCACTCTACATAGATGTACAATAGCATCATGTCTTGTATGTAAATAAGTGCAGGCTACAATACAATGTAATTGGTTCCTAGAATAAAGCCTGTCGTATGCCCGCACCGAGCCCCTTTCAGAAATAATGCCGTATTGTGCGCCGGCTCCCGCTCGCTACCATCTATAATTGTTGCTAAATGCTGACTGCCGTTCACAGAAGGAAAATGACTTTGCTACAAGAAAACAATTGTTACAGATTAGTCTGGTAGATCGGGTATAAAAGTTGTACATTATAAGAAAATGTTTCAAAAACTGCAAATAAAGCAATCATCTGAACGCTTGTAACAATGCAGTGGCGGCGTCAGGAGAAAGACGCGGGATTCATTATTCAATCCTCCCAAGGAGCGCTCACTAAGTGCGACACATGAGAAAAGATTCAATCCTGCGCCTTCTATTATTTGTGAGTTTTAATAAGCACTTAAGGTGAGAGGAGAGCGAGGAGTTAAGGCTTATTAAGTGAGATGCAAAGCATGTAACATGGCACCAAAGGCATTTTCCATAAAGAGGAGCTGTCACCTCTCCTGGCATGTTAGTAAATGCTTGTATTGTTTATGAAATAAAAATTCCGGAGCACGAGTTCTGATAACTCTGTGATGTGCCGTTCCTCTGTTATTCCTCCTAGAAATTTATGAATTAAATGACAGTTGGGTGTTACCAGTTGGTCGTGTGTCCCTGCACACTTTGAGACCGCCCAATCAGTACTGGCTAGGGATGAGCAAACGGGTTCAGGACAAATGGGTCCGCTTTGATCTTTTCAAAAATTTCAGGTTCAGCCGAACTCAAAATTTGGGGGGTTTGCCATCCATAACTACTGTTTACACTTTGGGGTCTCTTCAGAACCAAGAATATAATAAGGGGAGGCGTAGTGGAGAGGTGTAAACATAACGGTCTCTCCTGGGCTCCATTGCAGTGTCCAATGCAGGTCAGCAGCCCCGGAGGACAGCTGACGCTCATTTACAGGTCTCAGTGATTTCCTGGGGCCTCTAGTCCTCACTGGACACTGATACGGAGCCCAGGAGAGACTGTTTGTTATGTGCGGCGTGCTGACACCAGCATCATGCCAGCGTGCACCATGACATTGGCATGCATCTGCTTTCTTGTCTGCAGTTTGCACCTTTTACTATTCTTTTTGCATTGCTCCAATGTATCTAATACAAAAAAGTAAGTTACTTTTCAAACAGACTTAAAATACCCTACCATTATGTGTCTGCAGCTGCTGTGTATCTATGTGTCTCCATGGTTACAGACTACAAACAATTCCTACACATGCAACACTGCTACGCCCACATTCCCTACACACACACCCATATTTTCCATCCTGCACACATAGCTCTGATACCTCCATACTTCCCCCTACACACACACCTCTGCTACTTTCATGTTTTCTCCCTTCATACAGCCTGCTCCTCATACACTTGACCTTGCTACATCCACCCCCGCACACTAGGTGTGCTACATCCACATTTCCCCACACACACTCAACTTGCTCTCCTTCCTCCCACTCTCAGCTCTACCACATCACATTCCCCCATACTCAGCTATGCTACAACCCTTTTTTCCGCCAACACTCAGCTCTGCTACGTCCATCCTTCTCCAAAACACTCAGCCATGCTTCTTCTATTCTTCCCCCTGGTACACTTAGCACTGCTACCTCCATACATCCCTGCACAGTAGCTTCCATACACAGAGCTATTGTACAAGCTTTGCCCCAACATGTGACTGGTCACATGATTGTGACATCATCAAGGGTTCCTTTGCAGTGCCTGCAAAATACTGGCAATTACTATTGCCGGCAGATTGCAATCTTGCAATGTCGAGAAGAAATTTCTCAACTTGGGTCACGAACCTGTGGAGGCGGGACCCAGGGGCTTCCAAACCACAATTTAGGAAACAGTGGTCTAGGTTATATACTTGTCAAAAGAGGTAAAATATGTATTAAGAGAGGGCTATGTTTTAGTAGGCTGGAAAAATGTTGGATGGAATTCCAGAAGAGAGGGGAACGACAAGAGAAGTCTTGGGAGAGAACATTAGGGTAGTAGAGTGCAAGTTGTAACTTAGTGCCCCCTACCCACTTGGTTACACCTCTATCCATTGCATATTGCACCCTTTAGCCCTATATACCATGAATCTGGGATTAAAATGCTACATAACAATATTCACCTAGAAGTCGATAAAACTTAAGCTTCTATAATTTTTTTGTCCTTCTTCTTCATAAAGTGAAATTATTGGAAGGTCAGCAGAGATTTAAAGACCACAAGTCTGCAAAACGCTGCAGAGATACAACGTGCACCTAGTCAATAATTTACTTTTCCTATCCTGTCAAGAAGTAAATTGCTAAATGCGTTCGTTTCTTCACTTGTTTTATAGTTAAGACAAAAATAGCAAAAAACAGCAAAAAACAATGTTTACGAAAACTCATTGGAGACATTAAAATCTAAATATAAAAAGAGGTAATGATGCTTAGAAGGAGGCTGGTGGCCGGTCAGCAGAAATCCCTGCAGAAGATGGAATGGGAAATATTGTTTTGTTGTCTGTTGTATTAAGTCCTACTCACAAATGTACTTAAAGTGATCTTTCACCACCTTTACCAACTGTAACTCTTTGCATCCTTTAATAGTTACTGATTCCAGCACAGTTGGATTTTTTTCTTTAGTCCCCATCATTCCCAATAAATTATTTCTGTTAGTTTCAGCACCCAATATGCTACTTAGGCTCTGTATTGTTAGGTGGGCTGTCCCTGACTACCTGCCTTAGCCCAGCACCACCCACCTGACACTGGAGAGTCCTTATATCATATTGGGTGCTGAATCTAAAAGAAATGGTGAAAAATGGTGAAAAATTCCAACTGTGCAGGAATCAGTGTAGTTGCACCTATTGAAGGATACAAAGACTTGGAGTTAGTGGAGGTGGTGAAAGGTCCCCTTTAAAGAGGGCCTGTTACCTCAACTGACATATTTAGCAGATACATATATCCCCTATGAAATAATAATTTTGGAGCATCTTTTCTTATAATTGTGCCGTACCTCTGTTATTCCTTCTGGAAATGTATGAATAATCTGACAACTAGATGTTAACATTCCTTTTGTCAATGGGGTGTGTCCCTGCACCGTCTGATATTGTCTAATCAATGCTGACACTAGGAGCACCGACTACCAGTAAGGGGATTGTTAACATTCAGTTTTCAGCGGTATGTATTTAATGAAAAAATTTAAAGTATTGTCCAAAAAAGCACTTAACAAAAGCTATTTCACTAACAGGGTTGGTTGGTCAGTAAAAAGTTTGTTTTAAGACTGTGTTTATTGATGAAACTGCTCTATTGCACAACAGACAGACAGAATTAGATTCCTGGCAATTAAACTGTCTTGTCTATATGCCTGTTATGCTGTATTAGAGCAGGAATACAACAGTCTCAAGCTCAAGCAGCAGCACAGCTATGCCCTCTCTCCTGTCCATTGATTTCTATCACTAATCTGCCTGTGTAATTGCTTGAATCTGACTAAATTCTCCTATTCTAACTATTGCTTGCAAGATTTTCAGAACTGTGTTCTGTATGATGCAGTGAGATGAATCACAGACCCTTCACTATATCCACCATTACTGCAACTAGCTTCTAGTGACACTCACAGCACCTTATAAAGTGTATATGACATGAACACTGTAATGTGCCCACCTAGCACTGTCTATTGGCTGGGAGGCTGTCAAGTGATGTCAGCTGGTGCTAGAACATCACACATACACATGTCTCTCCTGTTTTTTCTGCTCAAACATATGGAGGTAGACATTTTAATTCGTCTGAGACGAATTACCATTTGTTCGATTTTGTTAAAAACCAAACAATTTGGAGTATTCGGGTCGAACCCGGTTCTTGATGAAGCGGTTTGCCCATCTCGAGGTAGAATAACCAAAAGATCCAAAAAGTTTTTGCAAGTTTCCTCTTACCTGCCTATATGTTTTTTTTTCTGGTCTAATCTGGAAGGGTACTATGTCTACTTGGAGAGATCGCCAGTTGACATAGGGAGTCTTAGAGGCAAGTCAATGCTCTTTGGGGAAATAATATGCAGATTAGCTCTTCTCCAATAGGTGGCACTAAAGAGGCCGCTTTCTTCCTCTTGGAGGAGAGCTAATCTGCAATTCAACCAGAAATAATCAACAAATGGCTTCGCTTATCTTATATTCCTGTGGGCCTGTTTTAATCTTATGAAATTCTCCTTTTTTGTCCTTTTTACTATTTTGTTATGTTTATTTTTGCCGTTTTAAATTTTTACAATTTTTTTCCCCTATTTTATATGTTTATGTAAAATTAAACACAAAGAAGCATGGAGATAAGTGGAAGGCTCGGGGGATAAAAGGTTTTGTAATCAAAGAAGGAACAAGTTGATCCTCGTCCAACCCGAGAATTGAATGTTTCCGCGCCTGTTTTGGGACAATAGCAGCTGCAGAACATAAAGTCTATCTATCGCCATTCATCTTCCCTTCTATTTAGCACATTTGAGAAATTCGAAACCACTGAAAGGTAGAGTCGCATATCTGCAGATGAGGGCCACCGAGGAACCTCTGTACCAGTAGTAATCCATTTTACAAAGTCACACTAGAAAATATCAAAGCTATTCTAAATCATATTCTCCATAATAGGATTATCCAACATGCTTCTTACTGAGGTGAAGCATGCCGCCATCGCTCTGTTTAGCGTAAGTAGCTGTTTCCTTTTTCTCTTTTATGGTAAATTGAATTCTGAATAATATACTAAGAATATAGTTTAGTTCCTGCTTTAAATGCGGCATTTTTAGGAACTCCGGTTCAGATCTCCACTTCAAAGAAGCCGCAGATTGTTTGCAAATATGCCAAAAGGATTTTGTTATCTATCATCCCTCCACTCTATAGCCACCAAACATTTCACTTTATAGACATTTTTTTTTTTACTAGAGATTTTCAAAATTCAGGACTTTTGTTTTTGTTTTGCGTAAATTTGTGGTCACCTGGTTTTTTTCAGGTCTGAACCAAAAGTGTTGTCATTATACCTTATGGTTTCTTCAGACCCCAGAATATAATAAGTGGAGTCCTAGAGCGTGACTGACAGTCACCTTTCCTCATCTCTCCTGGGCTACCTCGCGGCATATGGTGCCTTGGACTTCACCACCCACAGTAGTGAAGTCTTATGTGCCAATCTATTTGGGTGGCTCTTCTGAAACCTATGACAAAATAAGTAGCATAGTAACCTAGTACATAGGGTTAAATAAAGACATCAAGCCCAAGCTATTACCCTGCAGTGATGATCCAGAAGAAGGCAAAAATACTCCATGAGGCTGATGCCAATTGCTCCATGTCAGGTGAAAAAAATTCCTTCCCAAATCCATCAAAACCTTGGATCAACTTGTCTTCACCAAAAGCCTAAAACCTTTAACCTGTAATATTTTTCCTTTCAAGAACCTGTACAATGAATCCACCATCACCACTTCCTGTGGCAGTGACTTCCACTGCCTTACTGCTCTTACAGTAAAGAATTCCCATCTATGATGCTGGTGAAATGTTCTCTACTCTAGACGTAGAGGATGTCCCCTGTCACTATGACCAGCCTAGGAGTAAAAAGATCATTAGAAAGGTCTTTGTGTTGTCCCTTCATGTATTTGTATATTGTGATTAGATCTCCCCGTAGACGTCTTCTCCGCACTCTCTCTAGTTCAGTTATCTCCTTCTTTCACAATGGGGTCCAAATTCGCTTACAATAGGCCTCAGCGGTGACCATGGGTGCATGATACCACTGAGGAGGCCAAGAGAAAGTGCTGGACACTGCGAGGAGGCCCAAAAGAGGTGAGGGAAGGCAAGTATGAAATGTTTTTATTTTTTTACACCTCCCCTGAGCCTCTACTTGTACTCCGAGATCTGAAGAGACCCAAGATTCTAATAATTTCACTTCCACTTTGTACCAAACTTGTTCGACCCAAAACTAATCTGGGACCTGAGCCACCCTAACCCGAAATTAAACGAATCTTGAGAGGTTCGCCCATCTCTAACATGGATAGCATTTCTTGGAAAACCTCTAAATATTTTACCTACTACTGAGGTTAGACGTACCTGTAGTTTCCAGGATCACTTTGTGACCTCTTCCTACACATGGGCACCACATTTGCTATGCACCCGTCTTGTGGGACAGAGCTTGTTTCTACAGAGTCCTTAAATATTAGATATAGGGGTCTGTCTATCACCATGTTTAGTTCCTTCAGAACCCAGGAATGAATGCCATCAGGTCCCGGTAGATTCCTCAGCTAATATCTCAGTTATATCATCCTGCTTATCGTCCAAACCATAGATGAATCGGCCAGTTGACCAAGTTCCAACCCTGAACTGTACTGCCCCTTTCCCGGATTATTTTCCTGCTTGTCTCATTTAACCCTTTTTGCCTGTTTGACAGATATGTTTTACTGTATTATATTGGAAATTTGCTAAATACAGAATAGGGCCGGTAACAAACATTTATTTAAGCCATAGCGTCTACAGTCTGAAAAGAAAATGTAAATCATTAGTTACAAATTTTCCGACGGTTCCATTTACCGCTATTATATATTCTCCTAAGAAGCCGCTAAAGGCTATGGCTTTGTGCCTGATATTATTAACCTCTGCCTTGCTCAGCCTCCAGCGAGATGATGACAGACAATAGCAGGCGGTACAATCCAGAGCCAATCTAATATTATAAAATGGAGCCTGACCTCTCTTCTTGTAAATGAGATAACAGGGGATTATGAACGATGGCTCGCGGCCGGTTTTCATTACTATTCCGGGTCCAGACATTTCTTATAACCTGAACCCAGACGTTTTATAATTTGGGTTTCAATAATTCAGCAGATAGTTAGTGCCGCAGAAATCATCTTTCCCAATGTTTAGGTTCATGTTTATGCCATTACTAGGACATAGTCGGACCCCATAACCTAAGCAGACACACGCTGACGGTTGCCGCTGTTTCTTACATGTATGTTTTAGATTCCTGTAATTTCCTATTTTACAGAGGACAGTTCTATAGAAGTAATATAAAAAAGAATGGTCACTTTATAATAGAAACCCTGGTTCTGTAAAGCAGACCCCAGAGTATAATAGGTGGAGGCCCAGGGGATGTGTAAAAAATAAAAAAAAAAACATTTATACTCACCTTCTCTCCCCTCTTTTGGGTCTCCTTGCGGCGTCCGACGCTCTCCTAGTGACGTCATGCATCCAAGGTCACCACTGAGGCCTGTGATTGGACCACCAGTGGTCACATGGTCACACAGTGTGTCATGACGCTTGGCATGTCCATGTCAACACAGAATCCTGGTGACGTCCGACGATGTTCTGTTATGTCATGTGCTTGGGGGTCACTGTTGAGGTCTGTGATTGGGCCACCAGCGATCACATGAGCACGCCCAGGATCATGACATTTTAGTTCTATGATGGTATCTGTATCTTGACACATGCCCAACCACTAGCTGCAGAAGACTGTGTCGGACTGGCCCACCAGAATACCAGAGGAGGCTCCTTTGGCCCCAGGCTATAACACTATAACGGTCCAGTAGAAGACATGCAAATTTGAACGGTACTATGGTCTATTTCCTAGGGGTTGTTGGAGGGTAGGCTCCCCGAATTATCTTATCTGGGGGTCCCAGGAACCTCAGACTCACACTGAGGTCATATGTCCATCACTGGAGGCCAAGATACGGCCTGAGGAGCGGTGGCACGGGAATGGCACATAATTGGTAAGGTGAGAGATGCTCAGTTTGATATTTTATACCCTTGTAAGTTTTTGGGAAAAACAAAGAAGTTGGGACTGCCCCTTTAAAACGTATTTTGTTGTGTATAGAGGTGCAGGAAAGAACCTGAAGTTGTCAAAATTTTTGCCTCTGTGCCTTTTAAAATCTGCACAGCTGAAATAAACTTCATAGAACTTTGTGAGCCCAATAAAACAGACCTGTTTCTATAAAAAGTACTGCACTGTGTGTATGAAGTCCTTAGACACAAGCTGCTTAAATAGAACAATCAATTCTTTTTCTTGTGTGTTCTGTAAACCACAGGGACGTCTGAACATTGTGGTCCCTCTGGGAATGTCATCAGGTGTTCACCCGAGCTGCGCTTACCGTATACGCATCATCTGATTGTGTGTCATACTTTATGTTATTTATGTTCCTTTCCTGGCGCAGTCACCGAGATGAAATCCGAGCGGAGCAGAAAGTAAAACTAGCAATTTTTGGAGTAAAGTTTCACAAGTTCGCCAAACTTTTTTTTAGAAACCAAAATTAGACCACATTGTCACGTTGCGGGAGCTGCATGCTGTCAAAACCATACCCACATGCTGTGAGGTTTTCATAGCGAATGTCAAGTGGGTGGACAGTTTTAATGGCAATGCCGTAGTCTTACCCACAAAACCGTGCAACAGTTAGCATGAGTGTTCGTGGCTACCTGGTTTCTCGTGTTCCCTTGAATGTCTGCTGCAAGCTAAATCCCATTGACTTGTGTAGGATTGAGCTGTCATAACTTTCCCTACTACTCCTGGTACGTTGCGGCCGCTACAAATTGATCGGCAAAGATGCCAGATGTCGGACCCCTGCTAAAACTGTTAATGACCTATTCTGAGAATAGATAAATATACTCTTGGAATGTTTCTGTGCCTGTTACTTGTTATGGCTCCCCCCAAAAATTTAGATTTTGGGTATATGGTAATGGCGAGCCTTTTGAGTTTGGTGTGTCAAAATTTGTAAAAAAAAAAAAAAAATAAAAACCTTGCTTAACTCAGGTGCCCACACAGTATCTGACCCCATTTATGGCTCTCCACACAGTATATGACACCATTTCCCCCCCCCCCCCCAGTTTATGACCCCCTTTTACACCCCCACACACAGTATATGACCTCTTTTTTAAAGCCCACCAACAGTATATGACGCCCTTTTTCCCACCACCCCCACACACAGTCCACGCTTCAGTCCTGACTGCAATCTGCTGCAGCCTCCATGGTGCACTGTATTCGATGCTGAAGAACGCAGGGAAGCTGGACACAGGGATGCGTATTCATTGTCGTGGCGTATGTGTAATGACGCCTAGAGGAGGCAGCAGAGGGCGGCCTGGACAGGATCGTGGACAGGTGAGTAAAACTTATCGGCAGCTGCTTATTGCAATAACACAAAAAGTAGCTACCAATTTAAAAAAATGCTGCACCTCAGTTTATTCTATCAGGCGCCTCCTGAGGCCATTGCCTCAGGTCGCCTTATGGAAGGTGAGCCCCTGTGGCTGCCACTTGGTTTGGAGATGACACAATGTATGTCACCCAGAATGTCTTAGTGTGTCACCTTTGATACACATGTCATAGGTTCGCCATCACTATACTAGAGGGTCCAGGCATTGGGACTGAGCTACTGAGTATAGATGGGCAAATCTTTCAGGATTTGTTTCATTTCGGATTTAGGTGGCTCAAGTCCAAGATTACTTTCAGGTCAAACAAGCTCGGCTCAAACCACACCCGGCTTAAAACAGTGTAGAACACTGTTAAGGCTCCTGGTAACCTATCTATAAGACACGGGTTCCTAGGAGTCCTGACAGTGTTCTACACTATTTTTTATAGACAGGTTCCTAGGAGCCCTGACAGTGTTCTACACTATGTTTTATAGATAGGTTCCTAGGAGCCCTGACAGTGTTCTACACTATGTTTTATAGATAGGTTCCTAGGAGCCCTGACAGTATTCTACACTATGTTTTATAGATAGGTTCCTAGGAGCCCTGACAGTGTTCTACAATATGTTTTATAGATAGGTTCCTAGGAGCCCTGACAGTGTTCTACACTATGTTTTATAGATAGGTTCCTAGGAGCCCTGACAGTGTTCTACACTATGTTTTATAGATAGGTTCCTAGGAGCCCTGACAGTGTTATTCACTATGTTTTATAGATAGTTTCCTAGGAGCCCTGACAGTGTTCTACGCTATTTTTTATAGATAGGTTCCTAGGAGCCCTGACAGTGTTCTATACTATGTTTTATAGATAGGTTCCTAGGAGCCCTGACAGTGTTCTACACTATGTTTTATAGATAGGTTCCTAGGAGCCCTGACAGTGTTATACACTATGTTTTATAGATAGGTTCCTAGGAGCCCTGACAGTGTTCTACACTATGTTTTATAGATAGGTTCCTAGGAGCCCTAAGAGTATTCTACACTATGTTTTACAGATAGCTTCCTAGGAGCCCTGTCAACCCTTTCCTAGGAGCCCTGACAGTGTCATACACTATCTATAAAACATAGTGTAGAATACTGTCAGGGCTCCTAGGAACCTATCTATAAAACATAGTGTAGAACACTGTCAGGGCTCCTAGGAACCTATCTATAAAACATAGTGTAGAACACTGTCATGGCTCCTAGGAACCTATCTATAAAACATAGTGTAGAATACTCTTAAGGCTCTTAGGAACCTATCTATAAACCATAGTGTGGAACACTCTTAGGGCTCATAGGAACCTATGATGTCATAACGCTAGGCATGCCCATGTGACTGCTGGTGGCCCAATCACAAGCCTCAGCGGTGACCCCAATCACATGACATCACCAGGAAAATGTTGGATGCCGCAAGGAGGCCCAAAAGAGGTGAGGGAAGGGGAGTATGAATGCTTGTTTCATTTTTTACACCTCCCCTGGTTCCACTTATCATGCTCTGGGGTCTGAAGAGACCCCATTGTATAGTGCAGCAGCCATTTTAGTTCTCCTGAGATGAATCTTTATATGTTCAGTTTTGTAAAAAAAATGATTTGGAATATTCTGGTCAAACCTGGCTTGGTACGAGTCGATTCACTCATCTCTACTACTGAGCATGTGTGACCACCAGCACTGGGGACATAAGGTGGATGTTCTGAGAGAGAATCAACACAACAGCAGAGGGTACTAATAACAAGTATAGATATCTGTAAATGCTACACCCAGGAGCATTTTGTAAATGTAACATTTAATCACCGAAAAACCCTTTTGATGTATATAAAAAAAAAAAAAAAAAAAAAAACTACTGATTCACTGAGACTCTACTGCAAACTAATCTTGCCCAGTCGTTTTTCTTTAGTACAATCCTGAGATACTTAGCTTTTGGGTATAAAGTGACCTTTTTTTTATTCCCTGTAGCAATCTGGATGACATTATTTCAGTAGATATGAAGAAAAAGCCTCGCTACGGGTGTCCTATTTTTACATTTGATTTGATTTTCCTAAAGGAATAAAAAAAAAATTCTCTCTTGACGGCCGCCTCACTCGGCTAATATACCTGAGCCCTTATTATTTTCCTCCTCTGATTGTAATTTTTTTTTCTCTGGGTAATGCTGGCAGCTTCCCAAAATCATCTTTGCTTTTCTTTTTTTTTTTTTTAACATTTTTTTTCTTTTTTTTTATTTTACATTAGTCAAAGCACCTTGCTGTCCATTACCAGGAATGATTTATTATAACAATGCGGCCTCACTCCGCCATGCCCTGTATCCGCCATATCGTCAAGGAACCGCCAATAACACCCCAAAATGCCTGTGGGATCCAATTATATTTGACCTTTAATAAAATTATGATTAGGGTTCTTTTCTTAATGGACATTTGTAATTTATTCCTGAATTTGTTTATGCATTTGTTTTGTTTTGTGACTTTTTTATTATTATTTTTTTTAGGCTAATAAAAGCCGGACTTTAAAAAAAAAAAAAAAAGCAATAAAGTCAGTGCTATTCCCTGAGCTGCGGCGCCCACAAAACCTTCCAGCCAATTATAAACCAACACACAAAACGCTGGATGTGGAGATTTTATTTGAACAGCGCAGAAAAAAAAAAATGCACAATCAAATGAGGCTGAAATGTCTCAGTGGCGTCTTCTTCATAGCGGCTCTGGACGGCTGTCAGGCATCTTGTCATCATCGTCTTTAATATTTTCTTATTTTGAGTGGTAGGAAAATAATTGCATGTGCCGCTTCATACACAGATAGCAGGAGATCTGTCACAGACACATCTGATAGTTCCTTCTTTCAGAACAAGCCTGTTCCGTGACTAAGACCTCATGCACACCTCAACTTCATATTACGGCATCCAGAGATGTTTATGGGGACCTGCTGTTTCTCCAATGCCGCCTATTTCATACAAAGATATGTTTTTTTTTTTCTTTTCAGCATACAAAATTTTATAAAACAATCATGGCACATTTCCTAAAATGTAATGCGTAGATATTTTTTATCTAGAACTGCTGCAGATGTATCACATGTAGCACACAGAGTGCTGAGGAGCCACAGGGACTCAATGCACCCACCAGGCCTCAAGGACAAAGCTTCGAAGGTCGAACGTTTGAGTTCACCAGGAAAACAACTCATGTGTGAAGCCAAACCCCTCATTGACATGACCACACTCCTTATTGACATGGCCACGCTCCTTTGAGTGACTGACATGCCCATTTTTTGTGACATGGCCTTTTTTTGACATGGGCAAGCAGATGTACTGGCCACGGCCATGTCTTGAATGTGACCGTCACCTAAAAGTGTCCTCGTCATATGGTAAATGACAGTGAGCCTATTGGATTCGGAGGCATTCAGTCACACTTGGAAGATTTTCCGACTCTTTTGTGCGCCCACCAGGCCTCAAGGACAAAGCTTCGAAGGCCATACATTTGAGTTCACTGTGAAAACACCTCATGTGTGAGGCCAAACCCCTCATTGGCATGACCACGCTCTGTATTGACCTGGCCATGCTCCTTTGGGTGAGTGACACACCTACTTTTTTGTGGCATGGCCTTTTTTGACATGGCCAAGCAGATGTATTGACCACGGCCATGTTTCAAATGTGACCGTCACCTAAAAGTGTCCATGTCATATGGTAAATAACAGTGAGCCTAGTGGATTCGGAAGCATTCAGTCAGACTTGGAAGATTTGCCCACTCTTTTGGGAGTCCGGGTGGTGACACCTCTTTTCGGGGTGCTCCTGACTCTTCCAGAAGAGTTGACAAGTGTGGCTAAAGCTTTACAGAATACAGTCACATTCTGCACATGTAGCCAAATCAATGGGGTTGTCTCACTGATGGCATATCTGATGATTACTGATGGCTAGGCCAACCATGCCACCTCTGAAACAGCCAAGAGGAGACCCTCCAATCGACCACTGATGACATTTCTTAGCAATGTTCCACCAGCATCTATAATGATGTTTTTTTGTGTTTTATAATGTTTGTTGCACTTTCCCAGCTTTATGCCAGATCTATAAGGGTTAATCAGACATATAAAGACGGGTGCCATTTGCTCTGTAGCGTCTAGGTGGGAGGAGTTAACTGGTAACCTTGCAACCTCCTTTAGTCAATTTGGGTATGTTAGTTAAGAGCAGAATGTAGTTAGCTGCACCTTCAGATCTCTAGTTAGCAGTAGGTAGGCCCAGACAGGCTTCCCCATGATATTGAACCCCATAGCTTGCAGAAAGAAACTTTTTATTGCTGAGAGAAGATCTCTACTGCTTATCAGAAAAGAAACCTGGTATCCATGGCCAAAACAAGACCTGCATTTGCCACAATAGAGGACCAAGTTGGGGATTGTCCCATATTCACCAAGGTGGAAATGGACAGGCAAAGAGGGAGTGAAGAGCAGATGACACCATGTTTATACAGTGCCCATAGTGTGGATAGTGCTCCCTCAGAAAACTGACTGCTAGATCTGCCCATACACAAACATCACCTCAATTGCCAGTGTGACCCCTGTATCATGTGCACCCAACATCAGAGGAACCTCGAAATCTCTACCATTAAACACTTTGGTGCAAAGGTGTAACTTGAAGTTCCTGGGCCCAATGGAAAATTTGTAATGGAGCCCCTAAGTACTATGTGCCATTTAGAATAGAATCTATCTATCTATCTATCTATCTATCTATCTATCTATCTACAGTGCCTTGCAAAAGTATTCGGCCCCCTTGAACTTTTCAACTTTTTGCCACATTTCAGGCTTCAAACATAAAGATATAAAATTTAAATTTTTTGATGAAGAATCAACAAGTGGGACATAATTGTGAAGTGGAATGAAATTTATTGGTTATTTTAAACTTTTGTAAAAAAGAAAAAACTGAAAAGTGGGGCGTGCAATATTATTCGGCCCCTTTACTTTCAGTGCAGCAAACTCACTCCAGAAGTTCAGTGAGGATCTCTGAATGATCCAATGTTGTCCTAAATGACTGATGATGATAAATATAATCCACCTGTGTGTAATCAAGTCTCCGTATAAATGCACCTGCTCTGTGATAGTCTCAGGGTTCTGTTTAAAGCGCAGAGAGCATCATGAAGACCAAGGAACACACCAGGCAGGTCCGTGATACTGTTGTGGAGAAGTTTAAAGCCGGATTTGGATACAAAAAGATTTCCCAAACTTTAAACATCCCAAGGAGCACTGTGTAAGCGATCATATTGAAATGGAAGGAGTATCAGACCACTGCAAATCTACCAAGACCCGGCCGTCCCTCTAAACTAAACTTTCATCTCAAACAAGGAGAAGATTAATCAGAGATGCAGCCAAGAGGCCCATGATCACTCTGGATGAGCTGCAGAGATCTACAGCTGAGGTGGGAGAGTCTGTCCATAGGACAACAATCAGTCGTACACTGCACAAATCTGGCCTTTATGGAAGAGTGGCAAGAAGAAAGCCATTTCTCAAAGATATCCATAAAAAGTCTTGTTTAAAGTTTGCCACAAGCCACCTGGGAGACACACCAAACATGTGGAAGAAGGTGCTCTGGTCAGATGAAACCAAAATCCAACTTTTTGGCCACAATGCAAAACGATATGTTTGGCGTAAAAGCAACACAGCTCATCACCCTAAACACACCATCCCCACTGTTACACATGGTGGTGGCAGCATCATGGTTTGGGCCTGCTTTTCTTCAGCAGGGACAGGGAAGATGGTTAAAATTGATGGGAAGATGGATGGAGCCAAATACAGGACCATTCTGGAAGAAAACCTGTTGGAGTCTGCAAAAGACCTGAGACTGGGACGGAGATTTATCTTCCAACAAGACAATGATCCCAAACATAAAGCAAAATCTACAATGGAATGGTTCACAAATAAATGTATCCAGGTGTTAGAATGGCCAAGTCAAAGTCCAGACCTGAATCCAATCGAGAATCTGTGGAAAGAGCTGAAAACTGCTGTTCACAAACGCTCTCCATCCAACCTCACTGAGCTCCAGCTGTTTTCCAAGGAAGAATGGGCAAGAATTTCAGTCTCTCGATGTGCAAAACTGATAGAGACATACCCCAAGCGACTTGCAGCTGTAATTGCAGCAAAAGGTGGCGCTACAAAGTATTAAAACTTAAGGGGGCCGAATAATTTGGCACGCCCCACTTTTCAGTTTTTTATTTTTTACAAAAGTTTAAAATATCCAATAAATTTCGTTCCACTTCACGATTGTGTCCCACTTGTTGTTGATTCTTCACCAAAAAATTAAAATTTTATATCCTTATGTTTGAAGCCTGAAATGTGGCAAAAGGTTGAAAAGTTCAAGGGGGCCAAATACTTTCCCAAGGCACTGTATCTATCTATCTATCTATCTATCTATCTATCTATCTATCTATCTATCATAAATCTATTCTATGTATTGTCTATCTATCTAATAAACGTATAGATAGATAGATAGATAGATAGATAGATAACGATACATAGAATAGATTTACAATATATATTGTATAATATATTGTATAATATCAAATCTAGTGCATGACGCATTACTAGCATGACATGGAATGTGTTGTGGGCATCTCTAAGAGTGTATCACATGTAATAGGCTTAGATACTCCAGCATCTCAGCGCCTACTACTATGGTATTATCCTCCCATGCCTCATTGTAATGGATGACAGGAGCCGCACAACTATATATTTTGTTGTCAGGACTTGACGAATATGAAGGAGTTTAAAAGCAAAATAGATCAACTCCACTGGATAAGTCGCACAAAACAGCTCAGAGCGGCGCCGGCTATTAGGGGGTTAAACCCTGTAAATTATCCAGCGACTGATAAAGAAGGGCATGTTCCCGGCAAAATCCATTGCTATGTACAAAGTGTTGTAATTACACGTGCCCGGTCCGCAGTCCCATTCCTTGTGCTAATGGCGTATTTATCATAATGCATGGCAATCCATCATAACGTATCATGTCACCATGACAAATGGCGCAGGTCAGTCCGTGTACGACACGGGAGTATTAGTATTCATGTCCCTCATAACATAGGCAGCTCTCTATAGATGTCGACATATTTCAGTATCTGAGATGGGTTTTGTCCACTGATTCCTGAGTCGTGCTCACTCACTTTGGCGCTTCTCATCCTATACATTATATATCGTATATATCCTCTTTAATGGCGCTATATGATAATCAGAGGCTCTGGAGAGTTTGATGAATTTTTTCTTCAGCCTGATATTCATACATGGATGGATGGATGTGGAATCCATCAATGCTCCGATAATAGAGTCATGTGAGTTAAATGGAGTCTAAAGAAGGAGCGGAGATGAGAATACATCATAAATATGCAGTATATACTTACAGTCCTTTAATATGACACCCGATGGGCTGGAATGCTTGAGAATCCAATGTTCAACCCAAAAGTCGCAGTGCCACTTTATTAGGGTTACTTAAAGGGAGTGTCACCAAACCCCAGTATATCACCCCAACCTGCAGATAGATAGGTTAGTGTCATCAGACCCCATTATATCACCTCAGCCCTACAGATAGATAGGTTATTGTCACCAGAACCAGCATATCACCCCAGCCCTGCAGATAGATAGGTTAGTGTCACCAGAACCAGCATATCACCCCAGCTCTGCAGATAGATAGGTTAGTATCACCAGACCCCAGCATATCACCTCAGCCCTGCAGATAGATAGGTTAGTGTCACCAGTACCAGCACATCACCCCAGCCCTGCAGATAGATAGGTTAGTGTCACCAGACCCATCATATCACCCCAGCCCTGCAGATAGATAGGTTAGTATCACCAGAACCAGCATATCACTCCAGCTCTGCAGATAGATAGGTTAGTGTCACCAGAACCAGCATATCACCCCAGCCCTGCAGATAGATAGGTTAGTGTCACCAGAACCAACATATCACTCCAGCTCTGCAGATATATAGGTTAGTGTCACCAGAACCAGCATATCACCCCAGCCCTGCAGATAGATAGGTTAGTGTCACCAGAACCAGCATATCACCCCAGCCCTGCAGATAGATAGGTTAGTGTCACCAGACCCAGCATATCACCCCAGCCCTGCAGATAGATAGGTTAGTGTCACCAGAACCAGCATATCACCTCAGCCCTGCAGATAGATAGGTTAGTGTCACCAGAACCAACATATCACTCCAGCTCTGCAGATAGATAGGTTAGTGTCACCAGAACCAGCATATCACCCCAGCCCTGCAGATAGATAGGTTAGTGTCACCAGAACCAACATATCACTCCAGCTCTGCAGATAGATAGGTTAGTGTCACCAGAACCAGCATATCACCCAAGCCCTGCAGATAGATAGGTTAGTGTCACCAGACCCAGCATATCACCCCAGCCCTGCAGATAGATAGGTTAGTGTCACCAGAACCAACATATCACCCCAGCCCTGCAGATAGATAGGTTAGTGTCACCAGACCCAGCATATCACCCCAGCCCTGCAGATAGATAGGTTAGTGTCACCAGAACCAGCATATCACCTCAGCCCTGCAGATAGATAGGTTAGTGTCACCAGAACCAACATATCACTCTAGCTCTGCAGATAGATAGGTTAGTATCACCAGACCCCAGCACATCACCCCAGCCCTGCAGATAGATAGGTTAGTGTCACCAGACCCAGCATATCACCCCAGCCCTGCAGATAGATAGGTTAGTATCACCAGACCCCAGCACATCACCCCAGCCCTGCAGATAGATAGGTTAGTGTCACCAGACCCAGCATATCACCCCAGCCCTGCAGATAGATAGGTTAGTATCACCAGAACCAGCATATCACTACAGCTCTGCAGATAGATAGGTTAGTGTCACCAGAACCAGCATATCACCCCAGCCCTGCAGATAGATAGGTTAGTGTCACCAGAACCAGCATATCACCCCAGCCCTGCAGATAGATAGGTTAGTGTCACCAGAACCAGCATATCACCCCAGCCCTGCAGATAGATAGGTTAGTGTCACCAGACCCAGCATATCACCCCAGCCCTGCAGATAGATAGGTTAGTGTCACCAGAACCAGCATATCACCTCAGCCCTGCAGATAGATAGGTTAGTGTCACCAGAACCAACATATCACTCCAGCTCTGCAGATAGATAGGTTAGTGTCACCAGAACCAGCATATCATCCCAGCCCTGCAGATAGATAGGTTAGTGTCACCAGAACCAACATATCACTCCAGCTCTGCAGATAGATAGGTTAGTGTCACCAGAACCAGCATATCATCCAATCCCTGCAGATAGATAGGTTAGTGTCACCAGACCCAGCATATCACCCCAGCCCTGCAGATAGATAGGTTAGTGTCACCAGAACCAACATATCACCCCAGCCCTGCAGATAGATAGGTTAGTGTCACCAGACCCAGCATATCA
Source organism: Leptodactylus fallax (assembly GCA_947044405.1). Classification (NCBI taxonomy): domain Eukaryota; kingdom Metazoa; phylum Chordata; class Amphibia; order Anura; family Leptodactylidae; genus Leptodactylus; species Leptodactylus fallax. The sequence goes on from CAMRHE010000323.1 coordinate 1,755,532, forward strand.
CCCCAGCCCTGCAGATAGATAGGTTAGTGTCACCAGAACCAGCATATCACCTCAGCCCTGCAGATAGATAGGTTAGTGTCACCAGAACCAACATATCACTCCAGCTCTGCAGATAGATAGGTTAGTGTCACCAGAACCAGCATATCACCCCAGCCCTGCAGATAGATAGGTTAGTGTCACCAGAACCAGCATATCACCCCAGCCCTGCAGATAGATAGGTTAGTGTCACCAGAACCAGCATATCACCCCAGCCCTGCAGATAGATAGGTAGTGTCACCAGAACCAACATATCACCCCAGCCCTGCAGATAGATAGGTTAGTGTCACCAGAACCAGCATATCACCCCAGCCCTGCAGATAGATAGGTTAGTGTCACCAGAACCAACATATCACTCCAGCTCTGCAGATAGATAGGTTAGTGTCACCAGACCACAGCATATCAACCCAGTCCTGCAGATAGATAGGTTAGTGTCAACTGAATCAATGTGAATCGTCCATTGCTGAGATATCACCTTTTTTTGTCAATATTGTTATGAGCAATTTGGACCAACAAGGTGGTTGCCATTGCTCCAAAGAGATGAGCAGCAACACCCTCATTGCTCCAAACAGTGATTCACAAGGGGAGAAACACTGTCTGATTCAGATGACCCTAACCTATCTATCTGTGGGCTGGGGTAATATACTGGGGTCTGGTGACACTAACCTATCTATCTGCAGGTTGGGATGATATACTGGGGTCTGGTGACACACTCCCTTTAAGTAATTCTAATAAAGTGGCACTGGGGCTTTTGGGTTAAACACTGGATTATCAAGCATTCCAGCCCATCTGGTGTCATATTTAAAGGACTGTAAGTTCTGCACTCTAATGTATTATACTTTGTACTCTATGCATTACATTCCCTAAAAGTTGCTTTAAAGTAATTTATTAAGTAAGATATTAGGCTGCAGCAGTTTAATTAATTTATGGTTGGGTTAACTCTGCTACGTCTGATCACTTATATATATATATATATATATATATATATATATATATATGAGAGAGAGAGAGATTTTCTCATTCTGGATCACTTTTACATTTTTAGTACATTAAAAATGCAAAAATACAAAAACATATTTCTGCATATTTTTTCTCTTGAAAAAAAAATGATCTCAGAGACCCTTAAATTTTCTATATGAACCATAAATAAGAAGCTTTGATCGTTCTGTTTTTTTTTTTTTGGAATTTCCCAGCCGGCATGTAGCATCTGTTTATGCAGTTAAATGATCGTGCAGCCCCATATTTACTGGAGTCAGTCTTCTACTCAGTATCTCCACTGAAATCCCAGTCCCATAAGGTTATTATCCTGAGTTCTGGTATTCATTCCTGCAATGTCTGCATGTCAGAGCAAGTGGAGCAGCTGCAGATGTGCGCTAGACACCGGCGAGCCAACTGTTCTCCATGAGCACCAGCACCAGGTACGAGGTCCTCGGGGACAGGTTTACGCAGAGTATTCCACTTGAGCCGGAATCTGTGTTTTTCAGTGGATTATCTATACATTTCATACAGGCTCATTCATGGAAACCGAGCTCCTAAAATTAAAGGTGAACTCTAACATTTCTGTATAAAATAGACCATCAAGGTCTGGCCTTCTATGATCCGACTTTGGGACCAATGTGTACCCAACAAAGACCAGAGCTCTCCTTTACTACAGTCCTTATGGGTCCACTGGTATCTGGGGTCTCAAGTGAATGGGGCTGAGGTGCAGTGGATCACCAAATCTAGAAAAATGATCACCTATCCTTGGGATAGGCCATCAATATCAGAATGGTGAGGGTCATACTCTGTGCACCTCCACCGATTGAAAAGGCTGCCGCACTCTGGCAAGCATCATTTCCTCTTCATTGTTTACCAGACATAGCGCCATACTTTTAGTTGTGGCTGTGCCTGGTATTGCAGCGCCCCAAAAAAGGGCACTTTCCTCTTAAAATCTTTTAAAAAATAATATAAGTAGTTTACGTATGTTATTTAAAATTCAATATGGCAACTCTTTAGAGCTGTCATATGGATCCATCTTGTTTTTTCTATTGCTGCATAAATTCTTGCCATTTGGCAAGAGCAGGGGGTCGCAACCTGGGCCCAGGAGTCTTAGTGGACAAATAAGGTGTCTTTTCCCAATAGGAGGTAACCAGTATGATATGTATATACATTATAGTATATAAAGGCTGGTTTCACATGTCCAAGTCGGGAAACTCAGTCTAAGCATCGGTTCAATTTTCTAGCCCGAGCGCAGCTCAGCTGAACAGGAGCCCAGGAGCTTCATGTTATGCCTCTAGAGAAGAGGGGTTTAGGCTGGTTTCACATGGACGAATTGAGGTTGGGAAACTGGGTCTGTGTATCAGTTGGATTTTCCAACCAGAATGTAGCTCAGCTGAACTAGATTTAGCATGTGAGTTCAGCAAAGCCGGGTTACACCCAATATTGGGGCTGAGTTTCCTGTGCCAAATGCAGATCAGCAGAACCGGAGCCCATGAATTTCATGTTACGCCTCTGGAGAAGAGAGATTTAGGCCAGTTTCACATGGCCGAATTCATGTCGGTAAACTCTGTCCATGTATCAGCTAGATTTACCAGCCCTAGCGAGACTCATCTAAACTGAATTTAGCATGTCAGTTCAGCTCAGCTGAGCCTAATTGGTAAATCTGGCCAATACACGTGCTGAGTTTCCTTGGCCGAATGCAGATCAGTAGAACTGGTGCCCAGGGGCTTCATGTTATGTCCTTTGTAGAGGGTTTTAGACTGGTTTCACATGGGCCAGGAAAATCGGTCTGTGTATTGGCTGGATTGCCTGGCCTGGACTCACAGCTCAGTTGAACTGGATCCTTCATGGTACGTCTTTGGAGATTTAGGGGTTTAGACCGATTCCATATGTTCAAGTTTAGGTTGGTAAACTTGTTTCGTATATAGTCTGGATTTACCGACCTGAACACGGTTTAGCCTAGGACTGGTGCCTAGGAGCTTCATGTTACATCTCTGGAGATGAGTTGTGGCCAGTTCCATATAGCCAAGTTTAAATAGTTAAACTTGGTCCTTGTATGGTATGGGTGTACCAGACAGAACACAGCTCGGCTGAATTGAATTTAGCATAAACTGAGGCAGGTTGGTAATTCCAGCCAATACACTGGCTGAGTTTCCTGTCCCAAACATAGCTCAGCTGAACCAGAGCCCAGGGGCTTCATGTTACATCTCTGGAGAAGAGGGGTTTAGACTGGTTTCACATGGCCATGTTCAGGTCTGGAAACTTGGTCCATGTATCGTCTGGATTTACCTGCCCAAATGCAGCTCAACTGAACTAAATTTAGTTGTCCGTTCAGTTCAGCTGAGTTGGGCTGGTGAATCCGGTCAATACACAGGGCTAAGTTTCGTGTCCCGAATGCAGCTCAGCTGAACCAGAGCCCAGGAGCTTCATGTTAGATCTCTGGAGAAGAGAAGAGGCCTGTTCCATATGGCCGACTTGAGGTCGGGAAACTTGGTCCATGTATCATTTAGATTTACCGGCCCAGCTGAACTGAATTTAGCATGTCCATTCAGTACACCTGAGTTGAGCTGGTGAAATCCGGTGAATACATGGGCTAAACTCGGCCATGTGAAACCGGCCTCAGGAACGCTACATGCAGAAGCTGGAATGGCATTCTTATTAGATGCTCGCTATATTTTCCAGGCAAGACCCTATATCTACAGATGTTTTTTGTGCTATCGTAGGGGTAAACGCCCTTTATTGGAAGTCTTCCTCCGGCAAATGACAATTAACCCTAGCCGTCTGTCATAATGTCTGAGGAGGAAATATGGGCATTAAGGAGACCATTACTGGGAGGCATCTAATGAAAGGTCTTATTCCAAGGATCAAGTGTATAATTACACAAACCCCATTTCCAGAAATGCCACCTGCTCAATAAAAATACGCAAAAGTCAAATACGCAAAAGTCCGATTAAGCCGGCGATTAATTCTGATCTTCTCTTTCCATCCGATGTGCCCGCAGATGGAGCGCTGAAGAGGTTAACTCATCTTCCATCCTTATTTTTTTCCCTTTAAATCCAATTCGACACGGTGTAGCAGGGCACTGTTATTGAAAGATTGAAGCACCAGGTGTGATTAAATAAGATCACACATTTCATTCTCTCCTTAATTTCACATCACTCTTCAGCAGATGTATCCCCGCGCCGGTCGGTGAGCGCATCGCATTTACAGCGTGTACAGGGGAATAATGCTGAAATAGGCTCTAAGTGTCCCTCATTGCCCGGCCCAATCGATTCTGGTTGGATACATAAATAGAATGTGATGGCAGAATGTACAGATTCTTTTTCTGCATAATTTACAAGCCTACAGTCCTACTGTTTTTATACCGTATTTTTTTGTCTACAGAAAGGTTTGGGGGAAATTTCTGCTCATTTTGTGCCATTCTAGTGACAATAGATATTAACATCGGGGGGAGGGACGACAATGATTCTGAAGGGAAATGGGAACATGTTGCAAAAATAATGGGTTTCCTAATGTGCTATTTATTGTTCCGACTTTCACTCCCATAATACATCAGGACAGAGCACAGATTTACATTATCTTCTTTCTGGGTGGAGCTTTCTTTCTTCTCTGCTCTTTGTCGCCCCCTGGTGAGCTGTAGAGTTAGCAGCAACGTGATAAACCACTGTAAGGCTATATTTGCATCTGCATCAGAGTCTATGTTCAGAGTCTTTGGCACAGAGTCTGGCAGAAATGCCGGCCGAAAAAGTCCTGCAAGACCGGCTTTTTTATCCGACAGAACCCATTATAGTAAATGTTCACGCGACAGGTGTGAACATAGCGTAAGTACAATTCATGGCAAAAAATGTTATCATTTTTGAACCTGATCTCTTATGTGGAGGTTCCCAGAAGAGAGACAATGACTGGGCCATAAAGATATAGCTTAGTGTCTACTTTTTTCCAAAAACAGCTGTAGGCCGTGTCTGGTATTGAAGCTGAGCCCCATTTACTAATCTGCAATAACCAGATACAATTCTTGAACAAAAGTAGCGCTGTTATCCTGGACAACCCATTTAACCTCTTCCTGTACCTTGATATAATAGTATGAACAATAGGTTGTTGGCACATCTTGACATACTATAAATGTGGGCACTTCTACAACCACTGACTTTTAGATGGTGCTTATATATAAGAATTTTTGCCAACTTTCCCGAAACACCAGAAAGACTACTACTAAAAGGGGTGACCTCCACGGGTCCTGGAAGAGTGGGCAGATCTCTCAAGCCTGGCAGAATGATCCCAAATCTGCCGGGCTCTTGGTCCTGTTATAGGTGACATTGGGACATTTATGTGTCAGTCACGTCAGGGGTGAGATCAGTGCCTTTAATGTCAACGTAAAAAAAGAGGGCATGACACGCAGCAAAAAAGATGTGAAATAACGTTTGACAGCGCCACCATCACAGCTCTAATCCTGGGGTCACATCTGCGCTGGAGACTGTGTCGCAATGACCACCAAAGATCACCGGACAAAAAGATGCTGCAAGTCCAACTTTTTGTCTGACATTTCAGTTTAAAACAATGGGCATCCAATGGAACCCAATATAGTTAATGGGGTCTGTCGGTGTCCACTGTTTTAGAGGTTTATGTGTCCATTATTCTAGTACTCCGATGGACCAGAACAGTGGACAATTGGGTGCAGATGTGAACTGCACCTATAAGTTGAAAAGTGAGTACATTGCCACACCACTGACACTACCGAAAGGAATAGCGAAAAGTTAGATCCCCGATGTTAGCACTCAGTGACGCCTAAGACCACAAAAAACCCCAAAGACCACCTCTTATAAAAACTATTAGGGCATACCATATTTCTATGCACGGGCACATATAACTATCCCATTATAGACCTAGGTGATTCAGAAACTAATGGCAGAAGGTTCTATAGAACAATATTACTATAGTCTGTGGTTTATGGACTGTACACGAGATTGACATAGCTCTGTACATGACCAGCCATATTTCATCAGGGTAATATAGGACACATGTAAGGCTCAAGTATTATCATTTTACATCTCCTTTCAATTTTGGCTTCATTAGGATTAAATATATCTGCTGTCATACACCTGACACGTCTACTTTATATCATATTTAATGAGGCTAGAAAAGTACCCAAACTGCAAGGTATTAATTATACCGTCACCTTCCCGGTAGAGAAGTCTTAACTATATACGTTGCTTTATTCTTCAGAAGCTACGGGAACTAATTGATGCCAAAATACAGTAGATAGTTCTGCAGCCAGCGTGAGGGACAACCTAAGTTCTTCTCAGACCATGGGTTGAAGTATCTTAGGGCAGAAGTTCTCAAGCTTTGAATGGTGAAGCCTCACTAGTGAAGAGATATGAAAACTAAATTAAAAATTTTGCAGAGTTTTCGAGATTTTCTCCATCCATCTTGGTGGTGACAGTTGACAAGCGGTTGCCAATGGATTTGAGCATAAAAGCAAAAATTTTTTATGGTCTGGAACCTGTCCCTGTCTGATAACCTGTCCACAATAAGGAAATCATGACTAGTTCTCTGACAAGTCCCAGACCATAGAAAGTTCTTGAATTCTAGGCTGCATCCAATGACAATCGATCAAGACAAAAGACTATCATCATTAAGATATTCAGAGAAAATCTTTAAAACTTTGCAATAATTTTAATATTTATATTTGCAAAAATGTTTCAGATTTAAATATGGTTAAATATCATCATGTTCATGGGAAACCCCTTTAAGATGCATCCCACAATTGAAGCAGTATGGGAACCCAGATGACATCACTTCTGGTAGGACCACATCTTATCATACTCAATGAATTGTGTAAGGTCTGAAATTCTAAAATTTCCCATCATTATGGGAACCAAGATAATGTCAATTCTGTACATGTCATGCTCAAGCCTAGTGTGTTGGGGTTCATGTTCTGAAACTTTGGCAGGTAGATGAATGAAGCCGTTTGACAAACCAGCTGGTGGAAATTCCAGTAATGTCACAACATGCAAAGTCCAAAACCAGTTTGTAGTTGCTGAGTTTTCAAATTTTAGGTGGAGCCACAGAAGTGAGAGTATGGGGTGGAGGCCCACAGGAGAAATAACCAACTGATGTCAATTCTTGTAGGACCACATCATATCATGTCCAAGGTCAACCTCCAGTATGAGTTAAGAGCAGGAGAAAGCACCACCTACGATATAGAGAATATGAGATCTCTTGCTTCATGCGGAGATGCGATGAGTGATAATATATTTACAAAAATATAAGGTATTTTGTCAAGGCTAGTTTTGAAATATCTCAATCTACTGTTTCTGTGATGTCACTGATATTCCCCTTAATATCTATTTTGGTACTGGGGCTTTGAGAGTTATACAGTCAACAAGACAACCATTCCATATCACAAGTGGGATGAACAAGAATATTATTCATTACAGTATTCAGCCCTGAGAAGATCAAAGGCAGATGGAGCGTCCATCTGTCCATGAGTCAAGGGCCTTAAGAGTATTTTCTGAAGTAGTCATGAGCATCGAAGATGTCTCTTTACAGAAAATAACTAGAAAATCATGTCATGGCGCCTCCCAAGAATGATGGCATCTATGGTTTATGATTTTCTATAAAACAGTCAGGCTGTCTTCTAAAATAACACAGTGGACTAACTTGTCATCGATATGAACTTCTTTAGGCTCTGCCTATAGTTGGGTGAACCTCTCAAGAATCCTAGGAACCTATCTATAAAACATAGTGTAGAACACTGTCAGGGCTCCTAGGAACCTATCTATAAAACATAGCGTATAATACTGTCAGGACTCCTAGGAACCATCTATAAAACATAGTGTAGAATACTGTCAGGGCTCCTAGGAACCTATCTATAAAACATAGTGTATAATACTGTCAGGACTCCTAGGAACCATCTATAAAACATAGTGTAGAACACTGTCAGGGCTCCTAGGAACCTATCTATAAAACATAGTGTATAATACTGTCAGGACTCCTAGGAACCATCTATAAAACATAATGTAGAACACTGTCAGGGCTCCTAAGAACCTATCTATCAAATTTCTAGCTTTGTAAGGCAAACACAGTCAAAGTTATGTCAAGGTAAAAGTGACATTATTATACTCTGGGGTCTCTTCAGACCTCTTTTGGGCCTCCTCGTGGCATCTGGCACTCTCTCTGCGCCATCTCTGTGACGTCTGGCACCTTCCTGTGACATCATGGGACAGGGGTCACTGCTGAGGCCTATGATTGGGCCTCAGCTGTCACATGGACAAGCCGAGTATCATGACGCTCAATGTGCCCATGTGACCACTGGCCGAATCACAGGCCTCAGCGGTGATTTGGGGAACATGGCGTCACAGGAGTGCGCCAGATGTCACAGAGGTGGGGTAGAGAGAGTGCCAGACGCCACAAGGAGGCCCAAAAGAGGTAACAGAGGGTGAGGATAAATATTTTTTTATTTTTGTCACATCCCCTGGGTCTGAAGAAACCCTAGAGTATAATGCGGCAGCCATTTTTGTTTGAAGTGAATCATAACGAAACCAGTTTGGAATATTCTGGTCAAATCTGGTTCGAAACGCAGCGGTTAGCCCATCTCTAGCTCTGCCCTGTTGGACTTATCAGATCAATACAGCATACTCCAAAGGTCAAACTTTTTTGTTTTCTAACCAAATTGAGGTCCATCAGCTATCAGCACAGTGCCTGCCAGTATGATGTGAAGTATGGCCTGACTAAGACGTTATATCAGGTATATTAAAGCTCACCGGCCCACCTGTACATGTATGCTGTCCTGAGTCACACTGGGATACATCGCGCTGACCCTTAAGCTCACCCTTTACATGTCAAGTGAATTGGACTGTGCTGCAACAGTTAATAGGATGCCATATTACTAAACCATTCTCTGTAACATGACAACATATGGGCTCACCATACAGCAGAACTACCTGTAACGTAACAAAAATAGGGGGCAGGTGGAAGGGACTAACACATGACTACGGGATCAGACTACACACATTGTTTATTTGCAGTCAGTTTTCATGGGGAACATAGATCTGCACAGGAACTGTATACCCAAAACGGTGAGACATTTATTGCAGCTAGTTGCAAAGTTGTTTAATTCTTTGATTTTAGATTTTTTTGGAACAATACCGACCTGACGCAAAGTGTACATGGTCTTCACTGGTCCTCCTACTGCTGATAAGGGAAATGGAGTAAGGAGCCTTTGTCTATGGCTCCTTAAAGGGAGTCTGTCAGCAAGAAAATCCCCATGAAACCAGCCCCAGTGTTTATAGTGTGCAGTGCCATGAGCACAATCCTATAATTGGTTTGTAGAATGGTCGCTTAAATTTTGTGAAAAACAATTTTTCTTTCTTCTGTACAGTAAATTAGATAAAAGCGCATCGGAGGCATGGCCAAACATGGTTGACCGGCAGATGGTATTCTTCTTGTTCCAGTCCTCTGCCCAGCAACAGTGAAATCAGAAGTGCTGCCCTGCCTCCTTCTGAGTCTGGAACCTTGGCTTTGTGAAACACGCTGTACTGCGCATGCGCACCTCACATCATCCTACACCCAGATGCAGAGTGGTCCATCCTGTGTCTTCAGCATGAAGACAGCCATCTCCTTCTACGTGTAGAGTGACACAAAGTGCGGATGTGCAGTACAGCATGGATCACAAAGCCAGGCTCCAGGACTCAGAAGGACGCAGGGCAACACTTCACTATTGTGGACAGAGGGTTGAAACAAGAAGACGATCCTCTGAAGCTCAGCCGCACTTGGCCATGTTGCCAATGCACCTTTATCTAATTTACTTATGAAAGAAAACTTTTTCACAAAATTCAAGAGACCATTCTGCAAATCAATTATAGGAATTTGCTTATAAAGTACTGGGGCTGGTTTCATGGGGATTTTCTTGCTGATAGACTCCCTTTAAAGAGGATCTTTCACCACACCCACCAACTCCAACTCTTTCCATCCTTCAATAAGTGCCGTTCCACTGATTCTGGTGGAATAGGAATTATTCCAGCTAGCCCCCACCATCCCTGAGCAATCAGTGCTATTAGTTTCAGATCCCAATATGCTAATTTCTTTCTCTGCTATCAGACAGGTGATCCTGGGTTACAGCAGACATACAGGGACCGCCCACTTGGCAGTAGAGGGTCTCTTTAGTATATTGGGAACTGAAACTTACACTACTGAATGCTCAGGAACGGTGGGGGCTAGAGAAAAAATTCTAACTGCACCAGAATCAGTGGAGTGGTGCTGATTTAAGGACATAGAGTTGATGCTGATGGAAGTGGTGAAAGGTTTTCTTTTAAAATTCCCCCCCAAAAGTCCTGTTTATCAAGCCCAGCACTCCAGACTTCTGGTGTGAAAATGTTGCAAAATAGGGTTTAGCGATGTTATGGCTTATTTGCTCCTATATTTTGCAGCCTTTTTACATTTTTACATCACTCATTACACTTTTAAAAAGTGGGTGGGAAACTGGGCGTAGTCAGCTTCTGCAACAGATTTATCAAATGTAAATTTTTAAAAAGTTGCAAAAATTGTCTCAATCTCAGTCCAGTAGGGAAGTGGTTTAGAAAATGAAATAACTTTGGGGGTTGTTATTAACTTAGCTAGAAATTATAGGAACTACATTTTTGAAGATGGAGGTTGATCCAAGGATTTATTCTGATTGGGAAATTTGGAGTCAGGATGGAATTTTTCCCCTAATATGGTGTAAATGGCCTCGTAGGGGTTCTTGCCTTCCTCTGGATCAACGCTGTAAGATGTAGGTTGAACTTGATGGATCTGAGTTTTTATTCAACCTGGTTGAATATGTAAGTATAGAACATTTCAGGACGGAAATGTGATTAAAGATTCACTAAATTTATCAAACAACCTGAGACATTTGATAAATTTGGTACAAATTACTCCAACGCAGAAACTGACATTAAACATGCCCTTCATGATAAATCTCTCCCAGTGTTTCTTAAAAAGGCAAAGCTGCAGGAACATTTATGTGAAACCCCTACAGAGGAGCGTATGTGGCAAGCCAAATCCCAGATCTCTTATTCATGTTTCTGAATTTAAAGGTTACCTGAATTTTCATGAACAGTTGAAATATGTGCAGGGTCTTGCTGGTCAGTCTGTTCTATGACCGTATAAGCCTTCATACATGGTGTCCTATCAGTTTTTCTGCTGCTAATGTCCCCATTTTGGCTGAAAAATATTTTGCATTTCACTTTCAGGCTGTGGGCGTGTACAATAAGGGGCAGTCTGCCCATCCCCTATCCATTATAACTAGTTTGGTTTCTTTACATGCAATTCTGCAAGGAGTAACTGTATAAGAGCAAACAAATAGCAGAGAAAAGCCCAAGTGATCATCATATAAGGGATCCAAAAAACACTGAACTGCAAATATAGAGCAGATACGTGCAGATACACATTCCATTCTAGAATCTACCATGCAGGCATGACACAGGAAAAGAGCAATCTATGAGCACAGTCAGGAAAGCTGCTTGCTGTCTGTGAATAATATCCCATCTGTAACCACACAAGCAATTAGAAGTACATACAGGTACACAGAAGACTTTTCTTCTTACATTATAATGCTAGGTTCACACTAGCGTTCGGGGGACTCCGTCCCCCATTCTGCCTAGAAAGCAGAACTGCAAGCAGGACTTTTCCCTCTGACGATTTCAGTATACAATTGGTGAAAACCCAGCGAACCCCATTATAGTGTATGGGGGGTCTGCGGGTAACCTCTTTTTAAGCGGATAGGGTTTCTGTTTTTTGGGTCTCCAAATGGAAACCCAAATGCTAGTGTGGACCTAGCATAAGCTGTGAGATGCGCAAGAATATTAAAGAGAGTCTATCATTAGAAAATCACTTTGGGTTCAGGCAGAGCTGACTGCGCATCCCCCCTGTGCTCCCTGAGCATAATTTGCATATCTGAAGAAACTTTTTTTACAGAAACGGTGGGGAGCACAAAAGAAAGAAAGGTATGAACGTGATTTTCTAATGATTGACTCTCTTTAAGTTTCACCAGTTTGCATATCTGTGTAAGACTGTGAGGAGAATAAGCCCCTCCCCTCTGCATTCACTGTGTGAAGAGAGAAACCCCCTCCCCCTCTCACCTCTTTGTCTTTCCATATTGCTGCTAGAGAGGTATTTTTCCTGATAACAAAGCACTCAACTGTAAATTAGCTCGAAGAGAGACATCTGGTGGCAGGAACTTTAGAGAGGTTTTTCAAGCAAAAAGCAGCCACGTTTTTAATTAAAATTCATTACATGCTGAACCAAAATCACATGATCTATGAAATGAGACTAAGTTGTCTGAAAAGTTACTGACCATTCAAAGGCTTTGTCCATGATTTTCTTTATTTATTGCCTGTCCTTAGGATAGATTATAAATATCCAATTGCTGGGTGGGTGGATAATAGGTAGCCCCTGCACGGATCAGCTGTTCGGAGGTGCATCTGTTCTGCGTACTATAAAGTGCATAGAGCAGGAAGCTGTTGGATCCTTGTAGTGGCAGAGCACTGGTACTGCAACTCAACTCCCATAGGCTTCAGTATGGGCACTGAGCTGCATACCGCCATCTGGCCACTATCCAGGACATGGAGCCACCTCTTCTGGCTCTGTACACTGTATAGTACACAGACTAGATGCACCGCCATACAACTGATTCCTGCCGGGGCCGCCTTTTGGACACCTACAAATCAGATATAAATAAATTAATAAATAATAATAATAATAATAATAATAATAATAATAATAATAATAATAATAGGAAATAAATAAATAAAAATTTATAAATTAATTAAAAACAAATAAATAAATAAATAAATATGGACATCCCCTTTAATAGGTACCATTGTGCCACAATTTGTGTAGGCAGTACATGTATACCTCTATTTTATGGTAGTAGATCACATGGATAACCAATGCAGATTGTCATCGTTGTTGTGATTTATTCTAAGGCTGTTTTATTTTTTACATCTTTTTATTTGCAATTATTATTGGTTCACGTGAGGTCCTCACTTTATGGCATTAATGATAATATCATGGGCTATGTGAATAGTTTAGCAGGCAGTATTTTATGTCATATTTTTGGTATTTGGCAGCAGCGCTACATGCAAGAACGCCTCGATATGATGTACAAAATAGCTGCAGGGGTCATTTAAAGATCACTGCTCCATGCTGCAAACTAGAGCTTGTATTCTGGCGAGCGGGCATTGATGGATGGTTCTCTGTAATGTGTATCTTGCTGTATCTCAGCTCCACAACACAATGACTATATGACAGGCCTAAAATCATTTCTAAGCTGTGTGAAGGAACTGGACCGAATAGACATTGTTTTACAGGGGAATAAATCAGCTACACATCTCCTCGGTGTTATCTGGGTCTGAAAAATAAGAAAAACATAAAAACCCAAAACTATCTTATGGCATCCAGAATTTGCCATGCAGAAGATCAACCTTCAAACATCAATTGCTCGAGACATCCGCCCATTACCGCTGCGGGTTAGATTTCTACCTACAGTATTGCCTAATTTTTGTAATTATTTATTAAAACCAGATGTATATTTTTTTAATTATATTTTCTGCACAATATTTTGGGGGCGGCCATCTTACCTGACCTTCTCCTCTGCTCTCTTAACAGCATTTAGTGACATGCTTTACAGCAGTCTCATGGCCAATAGTCCGGAGCTGAGTCACTGACGTCTATGGGAGAGTTTTCTAGACATGCTTTGTGCATAGAGGGGGAGGAGATAATCTGTGACATCATCTATGGTCAGTAATGGATATAATGGTGGCTGAGTGGTGTTCTCTATAGAGGTGTTATCTTCTAAGGTGCTCCTGTCTGTGTTGTAAATGAGGTGATTGCTGTAATCTAAACCCATACAGAATTGGCAAATGTAAGGCTGTTATTAGGCTTATTGGATAGAGTGAAAATTGCAGGATATTGTACTTTAAAAAAAAAAAACAAAACATATAGAGATAGTGAAATGGAAAATTTAAAATAAAATTAAAATGAGTAGAAAATGTTAAATAAAATCATCAAAAATATTTAAATATGTGTTTCTCATAAAATCTTGGTGTCATTTTTGGTGACACATTCCCTTTAAGTACATAACCGATGTGAATATATCTTGAGTATATTGCAAACGCAAAACAACTGCTTTAAGTGGAAAGAATCCTTTCCTATGTTCTTAATTAAACCACCTTTTCCTCTCTGCGTAAATGATGTGAAACCTATAGGTATAATGGAAGCAGAAAGTCCACAGAGGAAAACTCTTTGGACTTTCTGTGAAAAGTGCTGCAGGAAAAACCCATTGCTTTTTTGCTGCGGCCCGCTAAGCCTTAAAGGGGCTTCCGGGACTTACATATGCATGACCTATCCTTAGGATAAGTCATCAATATGAGATCATTGGGGGTCCAACGCCCCGAGAACCCCACAGTCAGCTGATTGAAGAGGCTGAAACATTCGGCTGAGTGCTGTGGCCTGAATACCAAGCACAGCGCTGTACATATCATAGGGGATATGCTTGGTATTGCAGCTCAGTCTCATCCAAGTACTGCTACCCATGTGACCTGTGAATGTGACAACTCGCTGCTTGTGAGGGTTGTAGCTACTTCAACCATTAGATATGTGGGGGTCCCAAGTATTGGACCCCTGCCAATCAAATATTGAAGGCCTATCCCATGGATTTAACTACAGCCGGAGCTCCTATAGAGAAGACAGGGATGGTTTACTTTACCGTCCCTGCCTTCCCGATCGCTGTGTACACAGCTATGGGAGCTGCCATGACGCAGTGATGTCATCCCCCGGGGACCAGAGACTGTAAGAGCTGCTGGGTCTATTATGACCTTAGGGGGGGCAGAATGTAAAAATAAAAAAATTAAGTAAAATAATTTTAAAAAGTTTTCACAGTCCAGGCAACACAACACTGCATAAAAATTACCGTAACAGTAAAAAAAGAGACACCATTTTCCTGTGTGTGTGTATATATACTGTATATATAAGAAAAAACTTGCAAAAATAAAAAAATAACGTAAAAATAAAGCCCTATGTGTCACCGAAAAAAGACTCAAAAATTATTTGAATAACCTGAGCGAAAAAAAAAGTTTTAGCCCTCAAAACCGCATATACGGAAAAAACTCAAACATGTGTCTGGTCCGGAACTAAGAAAAATAGCCCGGCACTGAAGTGGTTAAGAAGACTATATAAAATAAACAGAATTGGAAAAAAATCTTTCCTGATCACCCTCAAGGTTAAAAATGTATCTTATGACTGTACTAATTCTTCACCCAAAGGCTAATCCTTCTCTATGTGTATTAATCCAGCTTTTTGTGCCATGATTGACGGGTCACATGACATTTTTTGTAAGCAATCATTCCCTTCCTTTGATTTTTATGGTCGTGTTTGCAATGTTTTAGCTGTAGTTTTTGTCGACATGTGGAAACACAGATAAAGACTATTTCCGATATAAGTAATCTTAGTAATCTGATCAAAAATGCTACAAAAAGCAGCGCAATTAAGTTACGTAAAATGTAGCTATATCGGAACAGGGACAAGTTTTCTAATCCATCCGTTTCAAGCCAGTCAGTAGTCTCGCTTAAGCACCACCATGGTTCGTTCAGCCTAATCCTCCTAGAAGTGCGGGTTCAGACTCTCGCTGAGGTTCCTCGCTGACTGGAGTCTCCTTGTAACTCAAAAAAAAAGTCATCCATTGAAGAGCCATGTTGTGAAAAGTAAAGTGGTTTACTGCCGTGAAGACAGTTTATCTGTGTTTAGGGGATTAAAGACACTTCTCGGAGAATGACACCTCAAAGGAACAGATTTGCCTCTCTCCTCATGCTCTGCATCCTCAAATACCAAAAATATGGCATTGGTATTCCGGGAATAGTAAGAGGCAATGGTTCAATTTATTAGGGGAATAAGGTAAGGGGTGTACGTGGGGTTAATTTATAAAAAGCAGAGGTCTTGCCTATAGTGTGTACGTAGCAAAGAGGAGACTCTTCATTTACTATGGGACCCATGAGATGGTGGACCCAACTAAGGTTCTATTGGAATGGTGTGACCATGAACATGACTCTAGAGACTCCATGGTGTTACCAAACAAGCAATGGCCTACCTACCATAGAATTACTTCCCAATTCCAAATACTCATTCCCCCATGTCTATGCAAGCACAGCTCGACTGAGCATACAGGTGTTTCTCGATGGAGAAAGGGAAGAAAACAACAGCCAGACTCTTCTGTCGTAACTTATCTCTCCGGGAGCAAAAGGATCAGGCATGTTAGATTTTAACCCTACTGTCCTGCAACATTTCCCATTAAAGGAAATTCAGAAGGTCCCCATACACCATTAGATGGTAGGCGGGTTCAGCTGACATACCTCTGATGTGTATGGCCAACGTAACACTAGAGTTCAGCGAATCTGTTCGTAATAAGCCAGGTTTGTTACGAATTTTCCAAAAATTCATAATGAACCATTCCTTGGGCTCCCTTGGGGAGTCTGTTGTTCTTTCTTGGCATCTTCCAACATTCTGGTCTACTGGGTGACATCATGGCCCAGGGTCACCGCTGAGTCACAATCACAGGCTTGCGTTAAAACATCATGACGTCTCGCACCCCACACAGCTGCTGAGGCACAATCGCATGCTGATGTCTATTGTTTGATGAGGGACACGTAGATGAACGCTCCAGTATGGATTCCATTTAATTTTTTTTTCTCCTATATACTAGCTCTACAGTAGTTTTAATGGATATTGATCCAAGTTGTAAACCAATAGAGGACACTCCACTCGTAGAGCTTACCTCTTCTGAGACCTTGTTCTCGAGTAAATGAGATCAAGGAACTTGTTCTACATACTCATAACATCACTGTCGAAATAATGTAAAGCGACTGGGCTCACGACCAGAAGACATAATGCTGATGGATAGTAAAAAGCACATGTGCAACCAGTAATGATCATTGTTATGGGCACCTACATTAAAGAGGTCACTTTCCTGCTGCCATCTATCATGTACAGAGCAAGGAAAGGAAGCAACAAATTCTAGATTAGAGATGTGATTAACCTCAGTTTTATATCTCAAGTATTACAGTAATGTCAGGATATTTCTATAGGTTTTTCATGAGTTCAGGACAATTGCAAATTTGGTTGCAATTTGGAAAATTGGGGTAATGTAGAAGGTGCCTGTAATGGATATAAGCACCACATCCATACACCACATTCAGTGCTGTTGTAGACCTCTTCCATGGTGTCACATCTGGACAGTATGATGTTGACTCACATCTGGATTGTTCTATTTTTCCATGAATAACCAAATATGAAGAGTGTCTTCTAGGCATTTCTGGATTTGGGTTGGGATCCAACTCCAAGAACCTCAAATACATCACCAAGCACAACTAGGGCCTGGTTCCTAAAGGGATCCCAAGAGTCTCTCTGCCAGTGGAAGGACAACAATATTACAAATTGTACTCTCTAGATAGTTGAGGGTGCTGGTACAGATTTGACATTTGGATCCAGGAGCTTCAGTTTATAGCTCTTCAAAAAGTTTCCCAATAAGATCCATGTACTATAATTGTGGATGTGTTTTTGGGATCCACCAGATCCCATATGTGCATTAAATGCACAGGCCATTGTTTTAAGTCAGAACCATGTAATGTTTTACTTCCCCTTTGGAAGCGTTGTAGGAGGGAACTTTTTACCAGGTTCCACCTTGGAGTATAGCTGATCCTTTGGATTCACAATACTGGGTGTCCACTTTATCAGAATAATTTTAGGTGTGGGACAACAAAAAGGAAGTGTCCACTGGGCACAAAGAGCTCTGAATGGGCAAAAAAGAAATAAAAGACAATCCTCACTGAACCTCACCACCCCATTCCAGTGCTTCTTAGTCTTCCACCGATTTCTACTTCCAGGTCCCTATAGACGCACGGGAAATGCCCCTCAGCAAATCAATGACCAATCTAGTTAAAACTGGCAAGGGATCTGGAAAGATTCATAATTTTTTTTTTTTTTTAAATCCATTCTGAGTCAAAATTTTGTTACCCACTGGACAACCCCTATAACTTTGCACAGTCCTTACTAAGTGTATATGAAAGAGAATTGTAATTGTAAGCTGACAGAATTGGAAATAATCCACTGATAGCTGGTTCTTTTAAAAACTATTCCTTTAATGTAGTAAGTAAGGACCCTCTAAATTCACCAGCCCGATACCATATGTGCCTAATAAGGTTAAGACTCCTTTACGAACACACACCTGACCTTACTTTTCCCACCTTCCCCGATCTAGTAAATGGCCTACACTCGAAGCTTCTATTCAAAAGTTCTACTCAAAAAGACTTAACTACAGGATCCTCTGGTGATCTGAGTTCAGTACAATGGAAACACAGAAGGTCTTGGCATTGCAGCCATAATATGGATGCTAAAATGTCTCTCTTATATAGGCGTGTGATAGTTACAAATTTCACATTATAAAAATATGGCTAATATGATGACTTAAGAACCGGATGGTGTGACACTGAATGTGGTCATCCGGTAAATACCCTACATTATTCTGCTGCTGTCATGGTCCACCTCCCTCGTGGCAGTAATAAAACTCCTCAGTGTTTAATCCTCAGATGTTTCTAGTTTGTTGAGATCTGAAACTTTCACGTTTCAGCTGTCAGCTTTATAAGATGCATGGAGTGATGTGACATTGGCTCAGTAGTGAGAAGCCGCCTGGATGGAAGCCATCGCACAGGTGTCTCTATGATGGAGGAGGCAGGGGTCTCATATGGAAAAAATTACATGTAACTACTTGTCTTCTCTGTTCAGGGACTATACATCTGTATTCAATGGCCTTCTAATACAAGATGTAACACTCTGCTTGTCAGTTATGAGGCTTAGGATATATGTCTATTATCCAAAATCTTAGGGAAGCCCCCAAAAGATTAAAAAAAAATCAACAGTACAAATAAGACTTGTGTTTTCCTTTTTTGTCAAGTTCTTAGTTAGAGATGTGTGTGGAGAATTATTTTGCAGGCAGTACATCTTGGGAAAAATATGCAAATTCATTTATACCAGTCGGACCAGGTACACCCATCTGTTAACGGTACTATTTCAGGGTGGCTGCCCCTCATCAGTAGGGTCACTGGATGGGATACCTTAAATGTAACTCGGGAACTTTTTCTCATTGAAGAGACACAACTTGGAAACTTATTTTGCAGACAGTGCTCCATGGGAAAAACTATGCAAATTAGCTTGTACCAGCCAGACCAAAACACCCATCTGTAGGCAGCACTATTGTGAGGAGGTTGCCCCTCTTCAGTACAGAGTAGTGTCACTGGATGGGATGCCTTACTTGTAGCTCAGGCGTACTGTTTCTCAATGAAGAGACACAGAGGTGTATGAAGACATTTTCCAAGTAAGTATGGCCACATTTAGAGTCCACCCCCCCCCCCCCCCCCCCACACACACACACACACACAGACCAGCCACTGTTTGGCCAAGACTTGGCTGTAGTGTTTCCAAAAAACCATGCTGGTATGCAGTTTTACTGCAGATTGGCACAACTTTCAATTTAATTGTCAATGGTACTTAACCGTACAGCTCCCACATCACTTACCAACTAAACCCATGAATTTGGTCATACAACTGAGGTATACGCAAGGTTGCAGTTACATGGTGAAAACGGCCCTCTTGTGGTCCCCGGCCGGCCTCAAGTTTCCAACAAAGTATTGCCACAGAAGGAAATCAGTAGCATGCCGTCACTTGCAGGAGATCAGGAAGGGGGCAGGAAGACAATGAGTCAACTGCGCTCGGATCTTGTACCCCTTCTTGATCCCTCACAAGTGCAGCTGCTCTTTTATTGTGCCTAAACTTTCATGATGATGATGATAATACAGCAACCCAGAGGACAAATCTCGGGAGGATGGGCAAAGTAGTTGGTCACAGTTGGGATCGCAATGACTGTATTCAGCTCGGCCATCCCTCCAGCACTCCTCAGGGATGGTGCAGTGATGAGAGGCTCTGCAGTGTTGAATATGCTGGTAGTTGTATTCCATGGGGCACTTCCCTTTAGTAAGCCTCCCTGAGCCTGATGGTGGTTGAAGTGCCCTTAATGGTGGTACAGGATAAGAACTCAGGAGACAATGCTGAACAGTGCAGCATCTCACAGTTTACTTGACATAAGGCAGGCAACAACCAGCAGATGCTCCATAAACTAGGTAGTCACTTGGCTGAAGCTGATGCTGAATGATGGTAATACCTGGGGCCAGTCATTTAAGGTTAGGGTGACTGTAAGAGCATTATACTGTGTGGGGACAGATAGAAAAATGGACGAGAATGGGCGGAGTAAACATAGAAGTGGGTGGAGCTACATTTGTTGCGCCACACATTCTGTCCCTCTTTTTATCCTTTGAAAGTTGGGAGGTATGCCTTTATCTATGGCAGTGCTGCAGTGGGGGTGAGGCAGGGGTCCTCACCAGTCTGGGCATCTGCACAATGCAGAAACCGCACTAATAATACCAGCCATGCATCAGGGCAGTTTACAAAGCTGGAGTGCATCGGAGCCAGGGAGAGGTAAGTAGCATTGTTTTTTATGTTTGTATCCTACCCTGGGTCTCCGATCATTATACTCTGGGGTCTGAAAAGACTCCAGAGTATAATAATCGTTCATGGGTGGTCCACAATGGGGCATAATACTGTGTGCAGGAGCCACTATGGGGCATACTACTGTGTGCAGGGGCCAATGTGGGGCATAATACCATGTGCAGGGGCCACTATTGCACATAATACTGTGTGCAGGGGCCACTGTGGGGCATAATACCGTGTGCAGGGGCCACTGTGGGGCATAATACCGTGTGCAGTGGCCACTATGGGGCATAACACTGTGTGCCGAGGCCACTATGGGCATAATACTGTGTGCAGGGACACTGTGGGGCATAATACCATGTGCAGGGGCCACTATGGGGCATAATACTGTGTGCAGGGGTCACTATGGGGCATAATACCGTGTGCAGGGGCCACTATGGCACATAATAGTGTGCGCAGGAATGCGGTTTGTGCGGGGGGGGTTCGGGGTGGCGGTACGGGGGGCCCCATGTCAAATGTTCACCTTGGGGCCCAGCCATTCCTAGTTACGCCACTGGCCACATGTATAGTATAATATGCTTTTTTGGCCCCCGCACAGCATATTGTCTGCAGTCCCCAAACAGTATAATGGCTTCAGCCCCCACTACGTATAACACCCCCTATTGAACCCTCACATAGGTCAGGTAGGTTGTGCCATTCCCATTTTACAATATTGGAGGTTATGGAAATGAGGAGGGGGCGCTCATGACAACTTTACACTTGGCCCACTAATGTGTTAGATGTAGATGTAGCAGATGATAAGAGATTATTTATTGTACCAAATGAATAATCGGAGACAATAAGGACACCGGAACGGCTAATTTTATACCTTTTATTAGCAATAAGCAGAGGAGCCATTAATAATAAGGGCTCGTATTATATCTTACTAAATGATGGGGGTTGTGGTTCTTATAAGAGCCCCAACCCGATGATCCAGAGGAAGGCGAAGAAAAACCCCCGAGATCTGAGTCTCAGGGGAAAAAATAATTCCTCCCTGACCCCAAATATGGCGATCGGCGATATAACCCTGGATCATGTCTATCCATCTGCCTACTGCTGACCAGAAACCTGAAACCTGCTCCGAAGAGCTGGCAATCTACATAACCGCATATATAATAATACATACAATATAACCTGGCGTCATCCTGCTCCTAAGAGCTTACAGTCTATAGAAAGGAATCCACTCTGTGATAACCAACCTGGTCATCACTACCCCTAACCTAAAGAGAGGATTCCTGCCGAAAAGTCATCCTCCAGATTACTTAAACCCTTATGGAGCAGACATAAGAGCAAGGACCCTATAGATCCTCCGGGGACTGACTAGGCTTACAATTCCGGAGGTTCCTTCCGACCTTCTATGACGCCTGCTCTTCTGAGCTTACAGACTAAAGAAAACCAACATTGACCCTTCAATGACCAGTGTTTTGTGATACAAGAGGCAGCCATGCTAAGAAATCCTGCGGCTGCATGCAGGCCATGAGCGGTTACGGCTTCATCTACACCAACCCCAAAAACGTAGGGGGCAGTCTACTACCATTTGGAATAGAAGAAAAAAATTGTAGACTATGAAGGCGCTCATGGTATGAACTATGGTGGGTGGGGGAGTGGTCATTAAAAGGTTAATGTTTACCTGCTCCGAGGAGCTTACAATCTAAAGAAAGGAACCCTCCGGCCCTACTTTGGCCTTTGTCATGAAGATCTTTTTGTAGAGACCTGGTGAAGGAAAAGAAAGGAGAAAAACAAAATCAGTCATTTTCTCTGATCTTCTGACTGTCCCAGCCCCACCCCTGAGGTGTCCAGCCCCACCCCTTCCCTGCCCAGCCCCTCCCTGCCCCACCCCTGAGCTGCCCAGCCCCCCCCCCCCCCCCCCCAATACTATTATTAATAATTACACCTAATAAACTATTCTCTGATTGGTCGCTGCAGTTGGTGACACCTCTGACATTATAAGGATCTCTCTTTCCAGGTGACATCTGTAGAATAATCCCTCCTTATTAAACCTGTGACCTTTCCTTTAGGATCACTAAGACTAAGTGTTGTTTTTCCCTGCAGCGCCTCCGCTGGAAAAGTGTGGAATTACAAATCAGAGAGCGACTTACTGTATTATTTCTAAGCCAGGAGCGGTGCCTGATATTCCATGGTACTGATAAAGTAACCTCCCACCTTTATTCTCTTGGGGGCTCACATACCCCTATAGATCTTATGGAAAGAGATCGTCTATTGTAGGTAATCTTCCCCAAAACCCTGTGTCTGGTTATTAAGGCCCAAAATCTAAAATACCAAAATTTCAACTAAAAATAATAATATAAAATATATTAATTATTAATGAATATAATAGAAATGGGGTATAATGTGGGGTATAAAGGTGGGGTATAGCGGTGGGGTATAAAGGTGGGGTATAGCGTTGGGGTATAACACTGCGGTACTTACCTCTCAGGCCTGTGGAGGAGGCGGCTCAGACTACGCTGATAGAGACTGAAATAAAGTGACAGATAGAAAGTGAGTGAATATAAAACCTGAAGCCGTCACATTACACAAATATCACCTCATTTATGAAATGGGAGGGGCTTATCAGAAGGGGCGGAGCCTCCCTCGACTCACAGATTAACTATAATTTACACCAAAAAATGGAGTAATTATGGCACAAATGTAAACTAGCTCATAGCTTGTACTTCTTAATAAATTTGGTGTATTTTGCACATTACGTGAAGGATAAAACCCCAGACCTGATAAATTCCCCTCCATACCGGGCCTCGTCCTCCCCTCTCTCGGCCTGGACGTCACCTATAGAAATGCTCTTATAGTCTAAGGTCATTATATGTAAATACATCATTGTGATGTCATATGGTCCTGTGTGATGTCATATGGTCATGTGATGTTCCAAGGGGGAAATTAATCATTGCTGGAATTGTGGCAGAATAAAGTTGTAATTTTTGTCCCACCTCATTTACATAAACATTTGTAACTTTTTTGGGATTCTATGCTTTTTAAGTGGGCGTGGCTTAGCAGACTGGGTGGGGTCTAAAGCACCCTGGCAAAATTTGCTACCAAAATTGACATCTGGAGTTACTGCATATTCCAGTGCAATAAATGTGACTTTGTGGCAGAGGCGGCCATAGAGGCGATACATTTATTAGGAGGCGAGTGTATAATACTCCAGCACTTCACATTACACAGAGCCTTAATAAATCCCCCCAGTGCTGGGTATAAAAACTTCCAAAATAATTGTCATGTCCCCGGTCACTTGTATATATCTCTGTAGATTATGGGATGTCTAGGCTGGAATCACACAGGCAGGTTTTGATGTAGTTTTTGGGGTCTAAGTCTGAAGTGGACCTAAAAGGGATGGGGATATAATAATAGGACACCATCAAAATCTGCCTGTGTGATTTCATCCTTACCCCAATATCATTATCATAATAAGTAAGAGCCGCAGACGCTCAGTCTATACACAAGTACAAGGGGACAGCACTGGGGGGCGCTGTGTTGTGTGATGTGTGATGTGAATTTAGATATCCTGAATCCTCCCCAGCATGGACATGTGAGCGCCCTCTATAGTAAATCTTCTATACTGTACATACCTGGTGCAGTCTCCTCAGCATAGTCCTCGCCCTTCGCCGTCCTCTGTAGGAATGAGCAGCTCCTGTAGTGTAAGGTCTTCTATGCAGGGGCCATCATTGTGATGTCATCATGGTCTGGTGATGTCATAATAGACTTGGAATTCCAGTGCTAAAGGTCAATCTAATTTGCATACAAAGTAAAGGTCAATCTCATTTGCATATTCAGCTGACAATATTATGTTTTTTTAACACTGGAAGCATCTTTACTTCCCCTTTAATAAACCTCCGTCCCGGCCTTGTATATCTTTATCTTATTACATTCTTTGTATTTTATTGTATTATTCTCCGATATTAGAAATCTAGAACAATCTGTATAACTGCAATGTTAAATATATCGCACTCTACATGTATTATATCTATATTATATGTACCTACATATCCTTATACTTATTACCAGTCATATTTATCTGCATACATACCTATGTTCTGTAACATACTTGTAGCTTCAATACTCCGCATAGTCCTTGTATTGATATATTATTTTGTTATAGTGTCTGATGAAGGTCATTTATATGAGAGCGAAACGTTACACTCAAGGATTATACACAAGGTGATTATTGTATGAAGTGTTCTGAAAGAGCCCGAGTGTCTGTATTACTACAGAAGGGGTAACTCCGGCACCACTGCCTTAAGTGTACTCATGTGTTTGGCCAACCCGAGCAATATTATAGTAGTTATATTCTTGTACATAGGAGCAGTATTATAGTAGTTATATTCTTGTACATAGGAGGCAGTATTATAGTAGTTATTTATATTCTTGTACATAGGAGCTGTATTATAGTAGTTATATTCTTGTACATAGGAGCAGTATTATAGTAGTTATATTCTTGTACATAGGAGTAGTATTATAGTAGTTATATTCTTGTACATAGGAGGTAGTATTATAGTAGCTATATTCTTGCACATAGGAGGTAGTATTATAATAATTATATTCTTGTACATAGGAGGCAGTATTATAGTACTTATATTCTTGTACATAGCAGGCAGTATTATAGTAGTTATATTCTTGTACATAGGAGCAGTATTATAGTAGTTATATTCTTGTACATAGGAGCAGTATTATAGTAGTTATATTCTTGTACATAGGAGCAGTATTATAGTAGTTATATTCTTGTACATAGGAGCAGTATTATAGTAGTTATATTCTTGTACATAGGGAGCAGTATTATAGTAGTTATATTCTTGTACATAGGGAGCAGTATTATAGTAGTTATATTCTTGTATATAGGAGCAGTATTATAGTAGTTATATTCTTGTACATAGGAGCAGTATTATAGTAGTTATATTCTTGTACATAGGGAGCAGTATTATAGTAGTTATATTCTTGTACATAGGGGGCAGTATTATAGTAGTTATATTCTTGTACATAGGGAGCAGTATTATAGTAGTTATATTCTTGTACATAGGAGCAGTATTATAGTAGTTATATTCTTGTACATAGGAGGCAGTATTATAGTAGTTATATTCTTGTACACAGGAGGCAGTATTATAGTAGTTATATTCTTGTACATAGGAGGCAGTATTATAGTAGTTACAGTGGGGAAAAAAAGTATTTAGTCAGCCACCAATTGTGCATGGAGGAATGGGCCAACATACCAGCAACAGTGTGTGCCAACCTTGTGAAGACTTACAGAAAATATTTGACTTCTGTCATTGCCAACAAAGAATATATAACAAAGTATTGAGATGAACTTTAATTGTTGACCAAATACTTATTTCCCACCATAATTTGCAAATAAATTCTTAAAAAATCAGACAATGCGATTTTCTGGATTTGTTTTCTCATTTTGTCTCTCATAGTTGAGGTCTACCTATGATGACAATTACAGGCCGGCCTCATCTTTTTAAGTGGGAGAACTTGCACAATTGGTGGCTGACTAAACACTTTTTTCCCCCCTGTATATTCTTGTACATAGGAGCAGTATTATAGTAGTTATATTCTTGTACATAGGAGCAGTATTATAGTAGTTAAAGATTATTCTTGTACATAGGAGCAGTATTATAGTAGTTATATTCTTGTACATAGGAGGTAGTATTATAGTAGTTATATTCTTGTACATAGGAGGTAGTATTATAGTAGTTATATTCTTGTACATAGGAGGTAGTATTATAGTAGTTATATTCTTGTACATAGGGGGCAGTATTATAGTAGTTATATTCTTGTACATAGGAGCAGTATTATAGTAGTTATATTCTTGTACATAGGAGGAAGTATTATAGTAGTTATATTCTTGTACATAGGGGGCAGTATTATAGTAGTTATATTCTTGTACATAGGAGCAGTATTATAGTAGTTATATTCTTGTACATAGGAGCAGTATTATAGTAGTTATATTCTTGTACATAGGAGCAGTATTTTAGTAGTTATATTCTTGTACATAGGAGCAGTATTATAGTAGTTATATTCTTGTACATAGGAGCAGTATTATAGTAGTTATATTCTTGTACATAGGGGTCAGTATTATAGTAGTTATATTCTTGTACATAGGAGCAGTATTATAGTAGTTATATTCTTGTACATAGGAGCAGTATTATAGTAGTTATATTCTTGTACATAGGAGCAGTATTTTAGTAGTTATATTCTTGTACATAGGGGCAGTATTATAGTAGTTATATTCTTGTACATAGGAGCAGTATTATAGTAGTTATATTCTTGTACATAGGAGCAGTATTATAGTAGTTATATTCTTGTACATAGGAGGTAGTATTATAGTAGTTATATTCTTGTACATAGGAGGAAGTATTATAGTAGTTATATTCTTGTACATAGGGGGCAGTATTATAGTAGTTATATTCTTGTACATAGGAGCAGTATTATAGTAGTTATATTCTTGTACATAGGAGCAGTATTTTAGTAGTTATATTCTTGTACATAGGGGCAGTATTATAGTAGTTATATTCTTGTACATAGGAGCAGTATTATAGTAGTTATATTCTTGTACATAGGAGCAGTATTATAGTAGTTATATTCTTGTACATAGGAGCAGTATTATAGTAGTTATATTCTTGTACACAGGGTCAGACTGGCCCTCCGGGGAACCAGTGAATCCACCAGTGGGCCCCGAGCCCTGACTATTAGTCCTCATGTTACCAATGCAGATGTATTGGTCAGGGGCCCGATCGGGATCCTGACCATCCCGATCGGGCCCCTGACCAGTGGTGTAACGATAGCTGTCGCAGGGTGTGCAACCGCGACCGGGCTCGGCGGGGTATGGTGCCCGTGGCCACCTGGAGATGGCCGGGGACCCGAACCATTATGATAGCAGTCGGGGAAAGCCTGGTTCCCCAACCACTGTACATACTGTTATTGGAAAGAGGCCTTGGCATATTGCAGGTTCCTTTCCAATAGATGGCAGCCCAGGGGAGGTGACTGAAAACAATAAATATATATTCTCACCTCTCCTGGGCACAGCGTCCTCTCCAGCACTCTTCCATCTTGTGACTGAGGCCTGTGATTAGGCCCCGGCGATCACATGGGGCGCGGCCGTGTAATAACGTCAGTGCGCCCCCATGTGACCGCTGAGGCCCAATCACAGGCCTCAGCAGCGACGTCGGAAGAGGGCCTGAAGACGGCAGGATATAGCGAGGATGATAAGGAAAGGTAAGGCAAGGTGAGTATGAATGTTCGTTATTTTTAATCACCTTCCCTGGCGCTCCGATTATTATACTCTGGGGTCTGAGGAGATCCCAGAATATAATAATACCACCGAAGCGGAGGGGGCTATTGGGAGCTTATAATACTGTGTGGGGGCCACTGTGGAGCATATAATATTGGGTGGGGGCCACTGTGAAGCATATACTCCATACAGTGGCTTCTTCACTAGTCCCCTATACTGTATGGGGACCATTGATGGGGCCATTATATTGTTGGGGGGAGCAGTGATGGAGGTCAGTAGCCTGAAGTACATTAAAGGGGTTGTCCAGGATCATTTTATTTTTTTTTTAATGACGCTGGGGCAGGCGAAAAAAACAAAACAAAAAAAAAACAAAACTTTCTCTCCTTTCCCCAGTGTCTCTCAGCGCGGTTTGGTCCTGCAGTTCTGTTGTTTTCTTCCAGCTGAAGTTCCCCTGGCACATGCCTACCTGTGACGTCACGTGACCCCTGAGGCTGATCAGCGGTCTAAGGGAAGGGACCTGGGACGTCGCAGCCAGTGAGGACTTCCGGCAAAAGAAGACAGCGGAGCTGCAGGACCGGACCGTGCTGGGAGGACACCGGGTACAGGTGAGTATGTTTTTTTGTTTCTTTCTTTTTTGGGGGGGGATTCACCTTCCCTGGACTAATTATAAAAAAGAAAAAAATTATACTGGACAACCTCTTTAAAGTGTGGCACATTAGGGGGTATATTAAAGGGGTTGTCCAGGCATAATTTGTTATGGTTTATCCTCAGAATAGGCCATAGATACCTGATCTGTAGGGGGCTGACCCCAGACCGATCAGCTGTACAGAGCCACTTCTGGCACCCGTCCTGTACACAATACAGGGCCAGAAGCAGAACGCTCTGTCCACTGTATATTAGCCGGCACCTTCACTGTATCTCAGCCCTTATTGAAGTCAGTAGGAGCTGAGCTGCAGTGACGGCACCGGGCTGCTATACAGCGGATGGAGCTTTCTGCTTCCGGCCCTGTGTTGTGTACAGAATGGGCTCCGGAAGTTGCTCCGAACAGCTGATGGGGCCGTGTGTCAGCCCCCTACCGATCAGGTATTTATGGCCTATCCAGAGCATAGGCCATAAAAAAGATTAACCCTGGACACCCCCTTTAATATGTCCCACACAGTTTAATGTCCCCCCCACAGGATGTTAGCCCCCATCACTGTTCCCCATACAGTATGGGGGACCAGTGAAGAGGCCACTATGTGGGGGGACCAGTGAAGAGACCATAGAAAAATTTGGCCCAGACAACCCCTTAAAAGAGGTTGTCCATAAACTGGAGAGATAGTGGTGGCCTCCAGGGAGGTGTAAAAATAAGAAAAGAAAAAAAAAAAAAAAAGCATACTCACCTGTCCCTAGCACCCCGTTGTCCCCCCGCCTGTGTCTGTTCGGTCTCATAGTGGCGCCTCATTTCTGGAAATCCTGTACCTAATTGGTCTTAGCGATCACATGAGGTGCAGGACTCCCAGCAAGGAGTCGAATGGACACTGGCAGCGGACAACGGAGCACCGGGGACAGGTGAGTATGCTTTTTAATTTATTTATTTTTTACTTTACACCTCCCGCCAGCCACATGGGTTGCTCCAATTCCTGGACAGCCTCTTTAAAGGATTTATCCATCTTTCTAATATTGATGGCCTGTCCTTAGGATAGGCCATCAATATTACATCTGCGATGATACAACAGCCAGGACCTCTGCAGATCAGCTTTTCCAGGACAGTGCGGCTACAGGTAAAGGTAACAATTCTAGGAGCCACACTATTCACTTGCCATACAAGGTGTAGCAGTAGGTTTAGGTACTGCAGTGGTGCACATGGTATAGTGGGTGAGCAGCATGGCTCCTGACATGTTATTTATTACCTTTAGCCACCTTGTCTCGGTACAGCTGATCTGCAGGGGTCTTGATTGTGGGCCCCTAGAAACAATTCCACTGGTGGGCCCTAGACATCCCAGTCCGACACTGATTGTCTCCCTTACTGGGGCAGTCATCTCCTCAACAAAAATATGCTCTACATCTTCGACAAAAACACCTGCTATACCCAGGCTACCGGGTGCAGGTTCCAAGAAGGGTGTCCAATCTGTCCTGGGGCTCATAGGCTGGAACGCAGCTATGAGGTCGGTCCAAAATTCTCCTTACGGACTCTCCTGACTGTAACACTGAAGTGTCTTGCCAGATTAACCAGAGTATTCCAGATTCCACTTCCTCTCCCAATGAAGGCGAAGACCATCGCTTCCTCTTAACTAAAATAAGCTAAGTTAGTGATTTGGCGGCACATCAGCAGCAGGCAGGATCCTCCCTTAAGAAAATCCTATACAACAGGGTCAGAGCAGCGGGAATTCTCTGCATAAATAGGCCTAGGTAATTCTAAGTACCCTGGGGTTACAATGGCAGCCATATTGTTTGTCACCCTGGTTTTCCAATCCCTGATGTATCCAGTTTCTTCATTAGAACACACAGCTGCTGCAGCTCATCTTTATCAAAGTCTTCAATGACGTCTTCTCCATACCTTGAGTGGAGCTGTGATTGACAGGTCGGTGGCAGCCGGCACATCTCATCAGCCTCCTGCCGCGCTCAGAGTCTTCTCCCTTCAATAATAAAATTAATGCACTGACATGACTGAATTCCAGCAGTGGGGAAAAGGGCGTAAAAACTAACATGTACTGTCAGCTGGTGACACATGATAAAAGGGCGTACAGAGTCCTGCTCCAAGTTTATGGGAGGAAATCTGGGTGATATGGGAAAAACTAAACAAACTCTTCCGAGATTAGACATGGAAAATGGAATTTTTGCTTTAATTCTAAGCACAAAAATATTTCTGCTGTCCGAGCTTTAATCTTTGCAAACAGCTGATAAGTGCGAATGGAAAACATGAGCGGCGGATGGACGCAAGACGGAAACTGGGGAAAATAAGTGCAGATGGTATAGAGTGTATACAGCTCATGCCGGAGGATGGAAACATTGTCACGAATGCAAATAATACATAGAATTAGTAAAATGTATAATGTAGAAACCGTACAGACCTAATAGTTATCACACCTGAGGGTTTGCTACAGTTATATTCAGTCCATAGTCTGGTTCTACACAAAAACAAGACTTCATGAGAAAGTAGGGAATTTTCTGGACGGGATACAATTGTAACAAACCCTAAGCTGTGAAGCGTATTAAAGGGATTTTCCAGAATTTAAAAGGTTTTTTTTTTATGACCTATTTTTAGGACAGGCCATAAATATCTGAAAGTTAGGGGATCAACAGCAAGGCCCCCACCCCTTACAGATCAGTTATTCAGTGGCGTCTCCGGTCCCCATACTATAGGGTGTATGAAGCCAGAAGCAGTTGGCTCTGTGCCCTGTGTAGTGGCCAGCGCTGGTACTGCAGCTCCAACTGAAGGCAATGGGAGCTGAGCTCCCGCATCGGCATCCAGCCACTATACAGGGCATGTATCCGGGGTGTATAGCACACACCCCAGACACACCTCTGAACAGCTGATCCGTGCAGGGGACATCTGTCACCCCCCACCATTTAGATATCAATGGTCTGTCCTAAGGTTTGGTTATAAATTAAAAAAATCATTGAAACCTTTAATATTGATGATTTATTAATAGGGTACCGAGGGTTGTTTATATAGACAGCGCCATATGTATGGTGGTGACTGTGCTGGGTACTACATCTTAGTGCCATTTTCTTTAATAGAGCTGTAGTACCAAGTGCAGCCACAGTGTTACTTATGGAGCTGTGTCTGTGTCAGCTGATTGGTTAGGATTTGGACACTCATATATTAAATACTGATGTCCTCTCGGAAGAGGTAGCCACAGGCATTCATCTCCATCTCTCCATAGTTAGGTAGTATCACAGAACAGATTTCAGGATAGCTCCATTTTCCTCTCTTTACATTTGATAAAGAGTCTACCACCACCAAAATCTCTTTTGTGCTCTTTATATACTGTTGTAGAGGCAGGTAAATGCTCAATAACTTTTCAGATAACTTAGTCTCATTTCATGAAGCATGTGATTTGGGACCAAAATGTAATGTACTTAAATTAAAAATGTGTCTGCTTTCTACCTGAAAAACCTCTCTACATGTCCTACCACTAGGTGTCTCCCTTCTAGCTAATTTGCTGTTCAATCTTGTTAGTAAGGAAGTCCGTCCATAAATACTTTCCATTCCATCTTTCTTACCTCAATGAGTAAAGAGGGCAGTACTTTTCTCTCTTTAAACAGTGAATGGAGAGGGGAGGGGTTGATTCTCCTTACAGCTTCTACACAGACATGTATGCAAAAGACTGAGGATCCTGAAAATCTCATAGTTTACAATGTAAGAAAAGTATTCTATGTACTTGTATCTACTTCTTCCTGCCTGTGTGGTTACAGATGGGATATTATTCACAGACCGCAAACAACTTTACTGACTGTGCTCATAAATTGTTTTTCCTTGTGTTTTATTTGCTTGGTTGCATGTATTTGCCTTGTATTTTTAGTCCAGTGTTTCTAGATCTCCTATATTATGGTCACTCGACCTTTTCTCAGGTATTTGTTTGCAATTGTATAGTTACTACTGGCAGAATGGCAGAACATTATCATGGATGGGGGAAGGGGCAGACTGTTTTTTATTGTACATGCCCCCTGCCTGAGAGACAAATGTAAAATGTGCTGCAGCCATAATATGATTATTAGCAGCAGAAAATCGGATAGGACACCATGTATGAAGGCTTATACAGCCAGGAACAGACTGCCCAGTAAGACCCTGCAGAGATTTCAAGTTTTTATGAAAACTCGGGTACCCTTTAATAATTTAGTGTACATAACTTTTAATTGGTATCTAATTGAGCTGTTCTGTGCGCTCAGGTCATGGCCATGTTTGGCAGAGTACCCATTTTGGTCCGTGGCCACTGCATATCAGGACTTGTAAATCTTTATATTATGGGGTTAGTGCCAAGTGACAACCACCAGTCAAAAAGGTTGTTCCAGCACATGTGCTCACGGTGTGGATGCACCAAACCGATTAAAGAGGACCTTTCACCAATTCCTCCTCTTTGCACAGTTTCTGATTCTGTCACAGTTGGAATTTTTTTCTCTAGCCCCCACCATTCCTGAGGAATTGGAGTTGTTAGTTTCAGCACCCAATATGGTAACTATGTAACTATGCTCCCTACTGTCAGCTGGGCCCACCTGACAGTAGGGAGCCAAATTATCATATTGGGAGCTGAAACTAACAACATAGATTGCTCAGGAACGGTGGGGGCTAGAGAAAAAATTCCAACTATGCCTAAATCAGTGGACTGCGCCTATTGAAGGATGCAAAGAGGTGGAGGTGGTGAATGGTCCTCATTAAATGTTGATTTTCTCAACTTTAACACAAAAAAGGTACGTGCACTGTGTCACTCACTGCCCCTACGACTGCACCTAGGCGGGACAGAGATTTTGATGGTGGTGACTCCCTGTAATTATTCTTTGCATTCAGATACCTTGATCTCTACACCAACCACAGATCTGGATCTTACAGTCTGACTCTGATCTTGGAGCGAGAGAAAAATTGTCACCCATCCAACGAGCAAACGGAGAACCTTACCCAGCTGCAGGTTACTACCATTTCCTGCCAACATAGCGGCGCGCATGACAAAATCTCTCCCATCTCCATTAACATGCACTTTAAATTGTGACTTCATCTTGTGTCTGACCTTTCGAGCACCTGTTCAATAACACCGAGCACAGAGCCGCCTGAGTTAATTGATGTCCGTGCTGAAATTCAGGTGTCCGTACACCGTGCAATGATTTGTAACAAGAAGCATAGACTGGTGTTCAGAGAATAGAAGAAGTCACGTTCAGTGGCAGTAAAAGTAGACAGACGCGTTTCAGAGTGGTGGGGGAGGGGAAGAGGAGAAGTTTGCAAAAAGAACAAAAAATGGAAAGTTTCTTCCACAGCTCGGAGAATACTTTGTGCATGTTCCAGCTCGCACCTGTATATACGTTCCCTGCGCTTTGTCATTACATCCACTATGTATATATCTACGGGGAGTCATAACGTACATGATCTCTTTGCATCTGGCTTAGGAGTATCCCCCATCCAGTCGCTTGATGTTATTTTAATGTCTTTGTCAGGTGCAGCAGATACATCGATGACATTGCACACAGACACTTAAATAAATAATGGAATTTATTCTTTTTGTGCTTCGAGGCCGGAAAGCAGATTGTAAGGGATTGTATCATGTACTGCAAATAGACTTGTTTCTTTATCCACCAAAGATACCGGCTGTAGGGGAAGCAGATGTGATCCGGGGTGCACCACTGCGGACAGAAACTCTATTATCGAATGGGGACTTAGGTACTGAAAAGGTTAAAGGGGTTTATTAGGACTAGGATAATGATATCCGATCTGTGCGAGTCTGACACCGACTTCATCATCACAGTCTTCACGTTCATGGGTCACCTGGCCTGTTTGTAGGTCAGTCCCATTCAAGCGAATGAGTGTCAGCTGTCACACAGACTCCACTCTGCTACATTGTTGCATCGGCCACAGACTTCAATCTGTTAGGGTATGTTCACATGGCAGAATCTGGCACTTATTTGTAGGCGGATTGTGCCCTGATTCTGCCTCGATCTTGTCGCAGACTCCCTGGCCGATTCAGCTCTGCTTCGGCATTCCACCTGGGGAAGCTAGGGATGGAAAATTAGGCAAAATCTAAGGGGGATCTGTCTCAGTTCTTCTTCATTTTCTGCCATCTAAATCGGCCCTTACATTGCTGTCCTAGTTTGCTGTAGTATAATGTTGTACCGTGTTAGCCATTGAAAGTAGTGGAAGAGTGAAGAAATCAGGCGATACCTTTTAGAGGCTAACTGAGTATATTTATAAGTAAGCTTTCAGGAGTACTCGCTCCCTTCATCAGACATGGTGTGATACAAGAACTGAAAATTAACAGATTTTTATACACATGGTTTTCAAAGCATTTTAGAGTCCTTAAAAAAATTGCAATCTAAGTAGAGAAGTTATTTACAACAGGTCAAAAAAAACAGTCTGGAAACTTGTGGTGCGTGACGGAGGGATCAGTAATTCTTGCTGTTATCTGTTTGCTATCAGGAGGTGATTTGTGTCCCTCACAGGTCACACACAGTGTGATTTGAAGCTGGCATGAATATTGAGTTCAGTTCATGGTTCAAACATAGTGTGACATGAAGCTGGCATGAATATTAAGTCCAAATTGCAGAGTTTGAAATTTTTGCATAAATTTATACTCCATTTCTTTTCTTTTCTCCTGTGTCTTAAAATGTCCCATTAAAACCACAACCCGCAAATCTTCAATAGAGTGGTTTTCTCCGGAGAAATGTGCGGCCACTGGGAGATCGGTTCTGCTGTTATTAATGGTGGATCTGTGTGAGTTCATTCGTTGACTGAGTCTCTGCCCTGTTTCCCCCACATAGAGGCCTGTGGTGGGACATTGCACACACATTATGAGGTACACCACATTGGAGGACCTGCAGGAAAATGTCCCCCTAATGTCCCCCTAGGTGCACAGAATTAGGGGGACATTTTCCTGCAGGTCCTCCAATGTGGTGTACCTCATAATGTGTGTGCAATGTCCCACCACAGGCCTCTATGTGGGGGAAACAGGGCAGAGACTCAGTCAACGAATGAACTCACACAGATCCACCATTAATAACAGCAGAACCGATCTCCCAGTGGCTGCACATTTCTCCGGAGAAAACCACTCTATTGAAGATTTGCGGGTTGTGGTTTTAATGGGACATTTTAAGACACAGGAGAAAAGAAAAGAAATGGAGTATAAATTTATGCAAAAATTTCAAACTCTGCAATTTGGACTTAATATTCATGCCAGCTTCATGTCACACTATGTTTGAACCATGAACTGAACTCAATATTCATGCCAGCTTCAAATCACACTATGTGTGACCTGTGAGGGTCACAAATCACCTCCTGATAGCAAACAGATAACAGCAAGAATTACTGATCCCTCCATCACGCACCACAAGTTTCCAGACTGTTTTTTTTGACCTGTTGTAAATAACTTCTCTACTTAGATTGCAATTTTTTTAAGGACTCTAAAATGCTTTGAAAACCATGTGTATAAAAATCTGTTAATTTTCAGTTCTTGTATCACACCATGTCTGATGAAGGGAGCGAGTACTCCTGAAAGCTTACTTATAAATATACTCAGTTAGCCTCTAAAAGGTATCGCCTGATTTCTTCACTCTTCCACTAGTTTGCTGTAACAGTCTCCACTCTGCTGCATTTCTGACACATCTTCTGTTACTGACTTCACTTTGCTACATCACTGCACCTGGTCAGCTTAGTCACTGACTCATCTCTGCTATTCCAATGGTTCTCCTCTACTAATCTACTGATTCAACCCTGCTATTCCGCTGGTTCCCCTCTGCTAATCTGCTGGCTCACCTTTTCTGCTTCATTGTCCATCTCCGCTATATTGTTGGTTCTGTTCCACTGCACCACTTGGTCGACTCTGCTACAATACAGACTGTGTTCGGCTGTCCTGTTTGTTCTTCTCAGTTCCTCTACATCACACTATGCTGCTGCATCACCTCCACCGTCCAGGTCTCTTCAGGCATTGCCAAAATCATCAGACAGTGGTGTAGCAGATCCATCACCATTCTTACCTTTCCTATTGACTGGACATGTCCATATATATGTGTCACCATGGACATGTCCATATATATGTGATTTTTTGATATTGTATCACAAAGTGAAATGCTATATTTGTCTATGTGTGGCCACCCAGTGGTTACCTTGTGAATTGCAACCCATCAGGGGGTTTGCTATCATGTTATGTTGTATTGAATTGGTTTCATAAGAATTTGGAGTTCTTAAAAACATCTGGATTGTATGTTTTGAGGGATTTTAGAGCAGCATTTCCTACAGATTCACGTGAGTAGAAGTTAAAGGGTTTAGGGTCAGTAGATACTGTAAACATCACAATCTTTTGATGAAATCACTTGTAATACATCAGTCGATCAATATTCTGAAGGTGTACATATGAGATGTCAGAGCTGTCAGGTTGTTATAGAAGCCAGGCAGGAACATACTGTATACTCCTAAGCTGCGGGGCCCCCTCATTAGAGCCTTGATGTATGGCCGCAACATGATATGACGCCCGTCTAAAGCTTGTGCTGTGGTGAAGAGTCAGGATTAATAACAGAGCACAGAGCCACGTAAATAATTAGGAAAGTCGTCAATTTCTAATAATCTCTTATTTTTTTGTTAATTTTGCTATGGATTGTATAGTTTGCATAGTATTTTGTGAATGTCAAAAATATAGGAAACAGATGGTTAGATAAATAGACAGAAAATAAGTATCGGATAGATATGACATAGATATTATTATTATTATTATTTATTTATATATATAGCACCATTAATTCCATGGTGCTGTACATTATTATATTAATTCCATAGTGCTGTACATTATTATATTAATTCTATGGTGCTGTACTTTTACCAGGCTGTACATTATTATATTAATTCCATGGTGCTGTACATTATTATATTAATTCTATGGTGCTGTACATTATTATATTAATTCCATGGCGCTGTACATTATTATATTAATTCCATGGTGCTGTACATTATTATATTAATTCCATGGTGCTGTACATTATTATATTAATTCCATGGTGCTTTACATTTGCGGATTTACATACGGTACATAAGATATACAAAACAGATAATACAGACAGTGACCAACTGGCACAGCGGGATAGAGGGCCCTGCCCGCAAGAGCTTACAATCTATGAGGGAAGAGGGATAGAGACAGAAGGTGGGGGAGAGACTGTTCAGGTGATGGTGTGGTGACAGTAGTGTTATTGGAGGTTGTAGGCCTTCCTGAATACGTGAGTCTTCAGGGCCTTCTTGAAGCTTGCGATTGTGAGGGACAGTCTTATGTGTCTTGGTAATGAGTTCCAGAGTATGGGGGATGCCCGGGAGAAGTCTTGGAGACGTTTGTATGAGGAGCGGATAAGAGCAGAGCGGAGTAGGAGGTCTTTGGAGGATCGGAGTTTACATGTGGGCAGGTAGCGGGAGATTAATAATAATAATAATAATAATAATAATAATAGTCCTTTAATAGTCCCACAATGGGGAAATTCAGTGTGTTACAGCAGCAAAGATAAGCAAATACAAATACAACATGTACAGGAATGTTCCAAGGTGAGAGGCATTACATTAATAGCAGACAGACAGATAGGACGTAGCAGAGGGGGGGGGGGGGGATTTAACAGGCAGAGAGATATTTCAGTTCTCTGTGTGTAATGATCTCCGCTTAGGTCGGTGTTGGTTGTACAGCCTAACCGCGGTGGGGAGGAAAGACTTCCGATAGCGCTCCTTCTCACACCTAGGGTGGAGCAGTCGGTCACTGACAGTACTGCTCAGCGCGATCACAGTCTCATGCATGGGATGGGACTTCTTCTTCTGCATGGAGCTCACCACGGACAGTATCCTTCTGTCACCCACCACCTGCACTGGGTCCAGTGGGCTCCCCAGGACAGAGCTGGCCTTTCTAATCAGCTTGTCAAGTTTATTTCTGTCCCTGGTTGATATACTGCTCCCCCAGCAGGCCACTCCAAAGAAGATGGCTGATGCCACTACCGAGTTGAAGAAAGTCCTAAGAAGTGCCCCCCGGATTCCAAAGGCTCTCAGCTTCCTAAGCAGGTAGAGCCTGCTGTGGCCCTTCCTGTACAGGACCTACATATGATCTGCCCAGTCCAGCTTATTATTAAGGAGCAAACCCAGGTACTTATAGGTGTTCACAATCTCGATTCCCGTCCCCAGGATGTCCACTGGTTTAGGAGGGCATCTGCCTTTACGGAAGTCACCACCATCTCCTTGGTCTTCCCCGCGTTAATCTTCAGGTGGTTCCGGTGGCACCAGTCCACAAAATCCCGGTTCAGTTCTCTGTACTCCCTGTCATCATCGTCTGTGATGAGGCCTACTATTGCAGAGTCGTCAGAATACTTCTGTAGGTAGCAGCTAGATGAGTTGCACCTAAAATCTGCAGTGTACAGTGTGAAGAGGAAAGTGGCGAGAACCGTACCCTGAGGTGCCCCCGTATTACAGATCACGGTATCTGACACACAGTCTTGGGCTCTCACGTATTGAGGTCGATTTGTGAGGTAGTCTAGGATCCAGTTGGAGAGGTGGTGGTCCACTCCAGCAAGGCCCAGCTTGTCCCTCAGTAACCCCGGCTGTATGGTGTTAAAAGCACTGGAGAAATCAAAGAACATTATTTTCACCGTGTTCCTTGGTTTCTCCAGGTGAGACAGAGCCCTGTGCAGAAGGTGGATGATGGCATTAGGTTGCAGATATATGGAGGGGACAAGTACAGTCATGGCCAAAAGTTTTGAGAATGACACAAATATTATATTTTCACATGATCTGCTGCCCTCTGGTTTTTATGTGTGTTTGTCAGATGTTTTTATCACATACAGAAATAGAATTGCATTCATATTATGAGTAACAGAAGCTTATATTGACAGTTAGAATGAGTTACTGCGGCAAGTCAATATTTGCAGTGTTGACCCTTCTTCTTCAGGACCTCTGCAATTCTCCCTGGCATGCTCTCAATCAACTTCTGGAGCAAATCCTGACTGATAGCAGTCCATTCTTGCAGAATCAATGCTTTAATTTTGTCTGAATTTGTTGGTTTTTGTTTATCACAAGGCATTATGGGAAAGGAGCTGGGGAGCTCATGCGCCCTCTGTTGGATGTAACAAATCCTCAATTTGCTTTTGACTCACCGAGCCTTGAGACAGCAAAAGGGATTTTAGGGTTTTTGTTTGTCCACCCGTCTCTTGATGATTGACCACAAGTTCTCAATGGGATTAAGATCTGGGGAGTTTCCAGGCCATGGACCCAAAATCTCTATGTTTTGTTCCCTGAGCCATTTAGTTATCACC
The DNA here is from genome assembly GCA_947044405.1 of Leptodactylus fallax. Classification (NCBI taxonomy): domain Eukaryota; kingdom Metazoa; phylum Chordata; class Amphibia; order Anura; family Leptodactylidae; genus Leptodactylus; species Leptodactylus fallax. Next base: position 1,795,340 of record CAMRHE010000323.1, read on the forward strand.
TTTGCTTTATGGCAAGGTGCTCCATCATGCTGGAAAAGGCATTGTTTAGCGCCAAACTGCTCTTGGACGGTTGGGAGAAGTTGCTCTTGGAGGACATTCTGGTACCATTCTTTATTCATGGCTGTGTTTTTAGGCAAGACTGTGAGAGAGCCACACATGAATGGTTTCAGGATGCTTTACAGTTGGCATGAGACAAGACTGGTGGTAGCGCTCACCTCTTCTTCTCCGAATAAGCTGTTTTCCAGATGTTCCAAACAATCGAAAAGGGGATTCATCACAGAAAATGACTTTACCCCAGTCCTCAGCAGTCCACTCCCTGTACCTTTTGCAGAATATCAGTCTGTCCCTGATGTTTTTTCTGGAGAGAAGTGGCTTCTTTGCTGCCCTCCTTGAGACCAGGCCTTGCTCCAAGAGTCTCCGCCTCACAGTGCGTGCAGATGCACTCACACCTGCCTGCTGCCAGTCCTCAGCAAGCTCTGCACTGCTGGTAGCCCGATCCCGCAGCTGAAACACTTTTAAGAGACGGTCCTGCCGCTTGCTGGTCTTTCTTGGGCGCCCTGGAGCCTTTTTGGCACCAATGGAACCTCTCTCCTTGAAGTTCTTGATGATGCGATAGATTGTTGACTGAGGTGCAATCTTTCTAGCTGCAATACTCTTCCCAGTTAGGCCATTTTTGTGCAGTGCAATGATGACTGCACGTGTTTCTTTAGAGATAACCATGGTTAACAGAAGAGAAACAATGATGGCAAGCACCAGCCTCCTTTTAAAGTGTCCAGTGGTGTCATTCTTACTTAATCATGACAGATTGATCTCCAGCCCTGTCCTCATCAACACCCACACCTGTGTTAATGGAGCAATCACTGAAACGATGTTAGGTGGTCCTTTTAAGGCAGGGCTGCAATGATGTTGAAATGTGTTTTGGGGGATAAAGTTCATTTTCTAGGCAAATATTGACTTTGCAAGTAATTGCTGTTAAGCTGATCACTCTTTATAACATCCTGGAGTATATGCAAATTGCCATTAGAAAAACTGAAGCAGTAGACTTTGTAAAAATTAATATTTGTATCATTCTCAAAACTTTTGGCCATGACTGTAGATATGATGTAGATAGGTATGAGATAGATTGATAGATAGATACAGTGGTGAACCTAGCCTCTTTGCTGCCTGAGGCAGACTATAGAAAGACGCCCCCCCCCCCCAAAAAAAAACAAAAAACTGAGTTTCCATGCTACTAGTTTGACACACTGTTATCGTCGCACAATATACACAATACACAAAGTTATAAAACAGTTTTTAAGAATTCTTCTTCCTGTATTACTTCAGTATCAGATCAACAACACGGCATTAACAATGAAAGTAACTTCACACATCTTCTGCTTGGTGGATGGACGAGCCCACGTGGCCCCCATTCTCTATAATAGGAGCCCCGCAGATAGCTGAGTACTGGATTTTGGGTATCTTTGGCACTCCCATTGAAGTGAATGAGAGCCACGCGGGTTTGTCCATCCACCAAGTGACACACCTATATATATGGCTGCAGCCAGGCTGGATTCCCACCTAGTGGGGGGAAAAACCCCAGTTCTCAGGCTCAGTGGGGTCTCAGCAGACAGACCCCCATCACTCAGGTATTTATCCTCTATCATTTAGGTGAATACAGGGCAGTAACATTCTGTGACTTACAGGTGACGTCTCTGACTAATTGGTCACATTTCCCTTCTCTTCCCTCTGGACCGCCATGACCACTTCTTCCAGCTGTGACTTGTCTCTGTAAAGGTTGCAGCACAGACATCTTTGGCTCCTCACTTTTCCAGGCATCCGACCCACATTGTCCTCACCTACACAAAGCCCCCATCCTGCTGCTACCCCCAATTATAAAATATATGATATAACCCCCCATAATGAATAATACCCCCAAGTGCATCTTTATATTAATAATGTCCGTGTGTACCCTGTATAAATAGTGCCCCTTATTAATAATACCCCAGGTGTTAACTAATTAAAAGGTTTTCCAGGTCATTAATAAACTAATCAGTGGGGTTCAAAAACCCAGGACCGCCACTGATCAGCTGTTTGAATGGTACCTGTGTAAGCGCCGTGACCGCTTCTCTGTTTACATAGTGTATTTCATCTCATAGCGGCCATGTAATGTAACTGCAGCCTCGTCCTGTACATGTCTACAGTATGTGACAAGGCTACAATTACATCACACGGTCACTATAAACAGACAGCATATAATATAAACAGGTGCCATAGCCCATGTTTATAGCGCCCCATTTACACACACTATAAAGTTCCACAGCAGCCCCTGCACACAGTATTACACAGTGTTATGGCCCGCAGCGGCCCCTGCACACTGTATTATGTCTCTCAGCGGCCCCTGCACACGGTATTATGCTCCATAGTGGCCCCTGCTCACGGTATTATGCCCTGCATTGGCCACTGCACACGGTATTATGTTCCGCAGCAACTCCTGCACACAGTTTTATGCCCCATATTGGCCCCTGCACTGGTATTATGCTCCATAGTGGCCCCTGCACTTGTATTATGCTCTATAGTGGCCCCAGCACACGGTATTATGCTCCATAGTGGTCCCTGCACTGGTATTATGCTCCAGAGTGGCCCCTGCACAGGGTATTATGCTCCATAGTGGCCCCTGCACTGGTATTATCCTCCATAGTGGCCCTTGCACTGGTATTATGCTCCATAGTGGCCCCTGCACTTGTATTATGCTCTATAGTGGCCCCTGCACTCGGTATTATGCTCTATAGTGGCCCCTGCACTTGTATTATGCTCCAGAGTGGCCCCTGCACAGGGTATTATGCTCTACAGTGGTCCCTGCACAGGGTATTATGCCCCATAGTGGACCACCCATGAACTATTATTATACTCTGGGGTCTTTTCAGACCCCAGAGTATAATGATTGGAGACCCAGGGGAGAATACAAACATAAAAATCAGAGTTACTTACCTATCCTGGACACCGGTGCACTCCTTGCAGCTTTCGGCCCTGTTTAATTGCGAACACACGTCACGTGATCAGGCCGGCGACGCGACCTGATGACGTCACCAGAGGCCCCAAGCCTGCTCGGAGTTACATCAGATCGCAGGAGGTGAGTAACATTGGTTTTTATGTTCCCTCACCAACCCTAGGCCTCCGATTATTATACTTCGGGGTCTGAATAGACCCCGGAGTATAATAATAGTAGTATTTGCGGCCCGCGGCCTAACTTACCGATGCCCGCGGCCGCTCACAGCGGCATCCGCTTCCCTTTCTGCGGCCCATAGCAGAAGGGGAAGCGGGGGCGGCCACGAGCAGACGCGGGTAGGTAAATAAATAGGCCCTGACCTGCCGGGGATACTCCAACAGGTTACGGCCTATTTATATAGATAAAAAAAAAGCTATACTCACCTGCGATGCCTTGATGCAGCCGCCGCCTCCCCTTCTTGTCTGTGTCTCAGCGTAGGCGGCGTGATGACGTCATTGTATCGCCGCCTGCGCTGAGATGCGACGTCTTGTAAACCAGCCCAGGACAGGCCGCGCTCAGCTTTGGTTTTTTTTTTTTTTTTTTAAAGCGGCCTGTCCTGGGCTGGTTTACATTAAATAGTAAAATGCCGCCCCCTGGACAGTGCCGCCCGAGGCGGCCGCCTCACCTCGCCTCATTAGCGGTGCGCCCCTGGATAGATAGATAGATAGATAGATAGATAGATAGATAGATAGATAGTAGTAGGGGGTAGATAGATAGATAGATATGGGGTAGATAGATAGATAGATAGATAGATAGATAGATAGATAGATAGATAGGAGGTATATAGCTATGTGAGGTATTCCAGCAGTAATTATTTTGCCCGGTTCCTTCTGACCACATGCTGTAGGTTCTGTCATAATGTGAAAAGGGAAACTGAATTGTTCATGACGCCTCGGGCTTAGAGTTAGGAAATAAAAGATCGGGGTCTCCTGCGAGGCGAGCATTCTTGTTTTTTCATTGGACATTTCTTTCCTTTTATCGATTTCCCTAATCTCTTGTACTTGGAGGATTTTCTTTAGTGGGAAGTTCTAGTGATGGGTAATACTGTTCTGTTAGGTGATAATATACTTATTGGTTTCTTATACCACTATCTACAGTATATAGCTGTATATGCAGACGCCCATATCCTGAAGCTGGAGGTTCTGCAATGGCAAATCCAAAAAAGAAACCATCATCTATAAGTATACATAGGATATTCAAAGCCTGGGCCACATACAAGGACTGCGCTGCAGAAACTCCTTATACTCACCTTCCCTCACCTCTTCTGGGCTACCTCACAGTCCTCTTCAGTTGTCTTCTGGCCTCCTGGATGACGTCATGGACCCTAGGAGGTTGCTGATGCCTGTGATTAGGCCTTAGCAGTCACTTGGGGTGTGTCAATGTCGTGATGTGCATGTTAAAGGCCTCAGCTGTCTCCCAGGGTCCGTGGCATCACCCAGGAGGACAAAAGAGGCCAGAAGATGACCAAAGAGGACCCCAAGGGACTGCCTGACGCTTGTCCTATCCTTAGTAAAAAGAGAAGGGCTGCTTGACCACCTAGGTCTTAGAGCCTGGTCATGTCTCCATGACTTGTCTCTATGATATGGATGTTGTTGACTACTGTACATGTTTACTGTACAGCTTTATTGATGTTATGGCTACAGCATGGGTGTACATAAGGAGGCGGATTCATGGTTAAAGCCGCTTCTTACTGACCCTGACCCACCACCACTCTCCTGAATGACTATGGCGAGTGACGGCACGGTTCAACTTGTGCTCCCCCTCCTTCTTCCGCTGCCACTCCATTTTGAGATCTCTGCCGCCAATCTTCTTAAGGTCCATAATAGCACGGCGGCGCTACTACCTTGATCGTGGCGCAGAGGGAAAATTCAGCAGCACTGGGGTTGGCCCGAATAGCTGAACACCCCATGGATGCCCCTTCTGGAAAATCTTGGATAAGATGCTGGTCTACAATAATAGTTTATGGGGACATCATACTCCACAGACATCCGAATGAAGACAATTTTCTTTAATTTTTACATGCGGCCAGGCGTGACCTCTTCTCGATAAGGACATGGAAGACTCAGAACGGTTTCATCATCAGTAGTTTATTCAAATCAGAAAGCGATGAAGATTGTTCCGCTGCCAATCCGAGCAACAAACTGTGATAATTTGCTGAAAATGAGAAACATAACAGCACTTACATGTAATTATTATGATAAATGTGTCTGTTGCCAGAGGAAGAATAGGAGTATCTTGGCACTGGACTCTTAATCTAAATCTGGACAGAAAATTATAAATGCAGCTGATATTCTCCAGACTGAGAGCTTTTCAGATGTAACAACTGTAAAAAAAAAAAAAAAAAAAAAAAATCAAGATTTTTTTTTTTCTGTAAGTTTAGAAAGTTATGAACTTTTTTAGCTAGAAAAAAATTGTATTTGTGGTGTGTCAACTCTATAAATGTTCACTTTCTCTCTCTAACTGTGCTGAGTGGACGTGTATTTCCTCATGTAGAGTTGGACTGCTGTGCTCTTACCGATCAGACTGCTCCCTCTTCCCCTCTCCCAGCATGGATCTTTCACAAAAGCAGAGGAAGAAAAACTGTGTTATCTGCCTATATGGGATATTTTTGCCTACCATAATTTCTGTAAATATTCATTTTCTCTCTATAACTGTGCTGAGTGGACAAGTTCTTCCTAATGTAGGGCTGGAATTACCGATCAGACTGCTCCCTCTTCCCCTCTCCCATCATGGATCTTTTACAAAAGCAGAGGAAGAAAGATTGGGTTATCTGCCTATATGGGAAATTTTGGCCTACAATAATTTCTATAAATGTTCATTTTCTCTCTGTAACTGTGCTGAGCAGACATGCTCTTCCTAATGTAGGGCTGTAATTACCGATCAGACTGCTCCCTCTTCCCCTCTCATAGCATGAATCTTTCACAAAAGCAGAGTTATAATTTTATTATTATACTCTGGGGTCTCCTCTCACATGGGGACGCTGATGTCATGACACATACTGTCAAAGTGTCATGATGTACGGTATCATGACATTGATGCCCACCACAGGTCTCAGTGGTATCCTGGAGCCGATGACATCAGAGAGAGAGGCAGAACACACAGGGAAGAAGACTTGATGTAATGGCAGAGCCCAGGAAAGGTCAACATAAGTGCTCTTTTTATTTCTATGCACCCTCATTGGCCTCCACTTATTTATATTTCTGAGACCCCAGAGTATAATAATGATTCGTGGGTGGGAATCCAAAATTTTGGGAAAATTTGTAATGATCCAGATTCATTATGAACTTTTAGTAACTTTCTAGTAGCTACCTGGCATTAGAGACCTTTTTTTTTTTTTTTTGCAGACATGCCATATCAGTTTCTTATCTAAAGGTGGCACTGGAGTAAGTCTCCCTTTTTCCACCAAGGAGGACTTATTTTCCCAGAATTCCTAGCAGGGCATACATGGACTAGTAAGTCCCTGTACACCACAAGGCAATAGTCTCCATAAAGAAACAGTACCCCTTCTGAGCCATATGTAAGAAGACCTAGCACTTGGTAGATGTTGCTGATTCTGCATTGGGACCTAGGATCTTTAGGATTTGCCCCGGAAAGACACTTTCAGCTGGTTTTCCCCTTTAAGCTTATTACACGTATTATTTGGAGTTGGAGATACAATCGCACACATGGTTGCCATATGGAAGTGCATTGACTTACAATAAGCTGAGCTATAAGTTGGCCAGTAAATGGTCACTAGAGACGTGCTGGGTCCAGTCATCTGGTTATCATCAGTTCTCGCTGAGGCGGCTGTCTTCTGTCAGGAAATGCTGCTCTCATGAGACGTGTAAAATATGGACAGTTCCTGCACTACCCGTGTCCTGATGACAGAGAGTACAAGTCAGTGCTAACCTTCCCTCCATACATGCTGTACATACCACCGCACATTCCATATAGGATTCCTGTCCGCTGACACTATTCCGCTTGTCACATGAAACGGTTCATTTGTCGGTTTTATCTCATTGCAGTATATGCCAGAAATATAGGAATGCCGTGGTTATCTGTCCCCATTATACATCATTTGTGTAACGTGCGGGCATGTTTACGTTCCATTACATTACATATCCTATCTCTACAGTTATACAGCGTATATATTATAAATTGTAGATTCACAGGACTGTACGGCGCACCCAGGGCTAGACAACAGAAAATAACAAAAATCATTTTACTAATGAATATCTCACTGGTGGTCTAAGGTGGTGGAGGGGTTAAAGGGAGCCTTTCAGATAGATTTGGGACACTAAACCACCCATAGGCAGGGGAATAGCAGATGCTGAGGGCACCCTAAAGCTCTCTTTGCCCCATAAATATACCCCTGTTCTACCTACTCAAGGTAGGTAGGGGCCCCGTTACAGTTTTTGCATTGGGGCCCCGGAGCTTCAAGTTACGTCTCTGTCCATAGGTCTTTATGGACCTGGGATTTAGTGTCTCAAATTTCCCTGTTGTAAATCCATCCATGGCCATATTGCAAAAAAAGCCAAAACAAATCTATATACTTACCTAGAGATGAGTCTGATAAGCCTCACGGGACTCCTCTCTGGTGCTCCTGGCGCCTGCGCAATTCTTGAGTGAAGTTGAGGACGTATACCCCGGCTACACTACACGTGTCTGGCGTATGAGTACACTAAAGGTGAGGTGTATTTCTACGACTTCACTAAAGAACTGCGCAGGCGCCAGGCGTATAGGAGCTGGGTGAGTATATAGCTTTTTTTTTATTTTTAGTACAGACATGGATGGTTTTACAACAGGGCGATTTTGAACACTAAACCCCCTGTCCATAAAGACTGGTTTAGTGGCCCAAATTACCCTGACAAGTTTATTTTAGCATCACAAGTGATCTACAGCAGAAGAGGGAGTATATATTTTTTGGTCTAGTGCAGGGGTAGGCAACCTTTGTTCGGCGGGCCAATTTAAATGAAAAAATCAAAGATGAGGTCCTCTGAGTGCCGGTCAATAATTGTTAGGCTGAGGACCTCTATACTATAGTCATATAGCACAAACCATAACACAAAAGTGAAAGTCCATGTGCAGCCGCCAATTAGTGGTAAATGTATGTGTCCAGGAGCACCGTATGGCGGCATCCTTATGGTGGAAACACACTATACATCTGGATGCAGCTATATTCTAAGCCACTGGAACTTTTACTTCGATGTAAAACTGGGGTCACATGGTGCATTTTGCACAAAAAAAAAAAAGCCTGTGTTTTTTTGTGCAAAAACAAACCTTTATGCAGAATAATGTTACATAGCGGCCCCTGCACAAGGTATTATATCCCATAGAGGCCCCTGCACAAGGTATTATGTCCCATAGCGGCCCCTGCACATGGTATTTTGTCTCATAGCGGCCCCTGCACACGGTATTATGTCCCATAGTGGCCTCTGCAGACGGTATTTTGTCCCATAGCGGCCTCTGCACACGGTATTATGTCCCATAGCGGCCCCTGCACACGATATTTTGTCCCATAGCGGCCCCTGTACACGGTATTATGTCCCATAGCAGCCACTGCACACAGTATTATGTCCCATAGCGGTCTCTGCACATGGTACATGGTATTCTGTCCCATAGTGGCCTCTGCACACGGTATTATGTCCCATAGCGGCCTATGCACACGGTATTATATCCCATAGCGGCCTATGCACACGGTATTATGTCCCATAGCGGCCTCTGCACACGGTATTTTGTCTCATAGTGGCCCCTGTACACAGTATTATGTCCCATAGTGGCCCTTGCATACCGTATTATGCCCCATAGCGGCCTCTGCACACGGTATTATGTCCCATAGCGGCCCCTGCACACGGTATTATGTCCCATAGTGGCCCCTGCACACAGTATAATATTCCAACTTAAATAATATTACAATTTTCGCCACTCACTAGCTATTATTATACTGTGGGGTCTCTTCAGACCCCAGAGTATAAGAAGTGGAGGGCCAAGAGACAAACATAAAATATAATGTTACTCATCTTCCCTGTGCTGCGGAACCGCTCCATTCTCTTCGACACTTCTGCCTGAAGTAAGCGACCGCTGATAGACCCAAACAGTGGTCTCTTACATCAGGCAGAAGCGCTGAAGAGAACAGAGCGGCTCCGGAGTGCAGGGAAAGTGAGTATCATTATTTTTTATGTTTCATCACCTCCCCTGGGGCTCCACTTATTATACTCTGGGGTCTGAAGAGACCCCAGAGTATAATAATAACAGTTTTGTTTTGGTGAGGACTCGGGGTGCCCATGCCAGGGAAATAAGCCTCGCATGCTGGGGGTTGCCGACTCACGGTCTAGTGTATGCAAGAAATATTTTGTTTCCTTGTGGTCTAAGGTAAAATAAGGGGTTAAAGGGGCTGTTCACGACTAGAAAAAATGGCTGCTTTCTTCTTCTCAGGAAGTGACATCAAGTCAGAGAGCTAGAGAGGTATGGAGAGCCCTGATAATGGCTCAGTTGGGAGGTGAAGCTCATATATGTAGGGGGATGATGCTTTGCAGTGAGGAGACCACCCACAAAAACTGGCTCTTCAGCTACCGAGGAAACCCCCTGGGTGCACCAAATTCCTTAATTGCATTAAGAATAAAACTTTTTTATATTTAGCAGCTACTTTTTACATTTCAGTAAAGGTTTATAAATTGTGGAATGACTCCTAGAACGGCCTGGGAACTGCTTACAAGCCATTTGGAAGGTGGTAGACTCCCTTTAAATACGTTGTTCTAATAACTTTTTATTGAAAATTCTTAACATAAGATCATTGGAATTTTTGTTTTTCTACAGCATGAAATTAGATATATTAAAATCTTGAAGTTATTTTTGGCTCGGATATTCAATGTGAACTGAAATTGAAAACTCAAAATGTTACCTGAAGGGATAATATACCATAACTTCTAGTGGAAAGACTTTGTACACAAAGTCTTGTAAAGTAGAACATTGGTATGTTGGATCCCATAGAAGCTGATGAGTGACATTGTTCAGGACCCATGATGATGTATGAGGCCCCATCTTACCATATATCACTGGTATATGCAAGGTCTTCTCCAGGAGACCAGTTCTGGATTTATACCTGGTACCTTCCTCGTGTGATCTCAAAAGAGCCTCCAGGAGAACAAAGTCTACGTGAGAACTCAATGGCTGAGAGCCTTCTAGACACGATGCACAAAACATTGTACTAAATCTTAGAAAATATGACTAGTTTCCTCTGTCTTAAGCCGACATTCTTTTGATATGAGCCCAATAAGACCTTCAAAGAGTAAAGATTGCAGACCGCAAATCTGATCTTCTGAGGTGTTCATGTTGGTACATGTAAAATATTAATCCATACAAAGTAATCTACTTATGGAATTATGTCTCCTAAAATATATAAGATGCAGCACAAAGGTTTTGTATTTACATTTTATGTGCCCCCCATGAACATCTCAGAAACCTAGAGCTGTGACAACGACAACAAATTGTTATGTAACCCTACTGAAAACCATGTAAGCCGGTATGTCAACTCATAGAGTTTACTGGACATCACCCTATGGCTTCCTTCACCTTGTCACCCATTAAAATATGGTTTTTGCCCATTTGACAGAGAGAAGGCCCAGCATCTACATTTTAAAAAACAAAAAGAGAGAAACATGGACATTATCTGTAATATTGACCCAATAAATAGTGACCTGTATACATACCCCACAGTTTTTGTTGGTGGTCTCCTCTCCTCGATGCATAGGTCACCCCATAACTGTATGAGCAAGGCCTTCCACCTGAACCAGAATCACAGCTCCCTATACCAGTGTTTCCCAAACTTTTCAGACTCGGGGCACCCCTGAAATAAAAAATCCTCTGGGCACCCCTACCAAATAAATGTTACCAAAATACAAAAAAACGTCCTAAGGTTGCAGATAGTTATGTTATGTGGTCATTTTCCCAACTAGAGTACATAAAGAGAGATAAATATGGCAAAATTAAGCCATGCCCCTAACCCCATCCATTTCAACCAAGTCCACACAGCCATAGTGCCCTTTTTTGTACAACGCACAATGATGATGCCTCCTTAGTTCCCCTACACAGTATGATGACCTTAAGTGTCCCCACGTGTTTCAATGCCTGCTTAGTGATTCCCACATGGTGTAATGTCACCTTAGTGGCCCCCACACAGTATAATGACCCACTAAGTGACCCTCACACAGTATAATGCTCCCTTAGTGGCCCCCATGCAATATAATGCACCATTAGTGGCCCTCATACAGAAGTCATGTCACGAATAGTAAAGAAATACTCCCATAGCTCACGTTCCTATGGAACAGTGTGCAGTTCTGTTCTAGATTTACCTATCTCTGGTTCGGCACAGATGTTGCTCCACTATTGTATTGTAAGGGCACAATGTTGAAATTGGGACATGCCGCCCACCACCCAGAAATTTGTTACTGGATCTGGGACAGCCGACAGGGGGCCCACCACGGCCATTGGGACTTGTACAGGTGCAACATTTGCTCTATGGTCAAAGAAGTCCTGCCTGTGGCCCCAAAGCAGAACTTCAAAGGAAGCCCCATTCCACTATAAGCACCCTAAGGGATATGCAAATTTGAGAAATGGAAAGAATATGACCACAGGGAAAATTAAGTATTGCACATAGTTTACTGGAGCAAATGGACTCTCCATGTAATGCATATGTACTTGTTGGGACCTCCAGTGGGAGAGACACTCTTTGTAGCTGCTCTTCACCAGGGTAATAGATGATGCCCCGTCTGTTAACTTATATTCCCTAAAGGGGTTATAGGAAAGGGGATTTCTAAATGAGACATTCCCTTTAAGGATGCCCTACAATGCACCTAACTTACTCTAGCGTCTTTTTCATATGGTTTATGCCTCTACCAGATAATACTGAGGCTCCATCTAGATCTCAGCTACAGTCATCTTTTATGGTTCTCGGAGCCGTTTTCTAACAATACTCTTTTTCTCAGCAGGGTGCGCTTGATAAATAGACCATGAAATGCATTAAAATTCTATTTCACAGTTGAAGTTTAATGGAGCTTATTTGCCATTTGTAATATTGTACTAATATTGTATCTCGCACCAGTGCCGCTCACACCATTCCACCCATCTCTATATGTATGTCTTCTGGATTTCTTTATTTTCATCTTCATTGGATGCCCTTTACTCCCAACTCTGATCTCATATGATGGGACATATAATGATGGAAATGCCTTACATAAAGCTTTATCTTATGTATTGGGCCTCTTCCTTAAGGGGAACACCCCATAGAAGAACATTTCAGTGCAATTTTGGGCATTCGTGGAAGAACAAAGTCTTGTTCATAAAAGAAAGAAAGGTGTAAAACTTGGCGCACAATATCTGTTATCTGTCGCTTAATGACATTTTATACTATGTCTTCCATTGATCTCAGGGAGATTGAGGAACTTTTCTTCCTGTTATTGCCCCTCTTCCCAATCACAGTTACTGACAACTCTCGCTGTATAGATTCCAGTGACCCTAGACATAGGAATTAGAGATAAGTGAACTGGTTTACAACAAAAATTTTGGATTTGGCTCAACCTGAAATTTTTGAGTTCTCTTGACTTGAATCCAGCAAAGTTGATTATACTCTGGGGTCTCTTGAGGCCAGGGAAGTTGTTTAAAAATAAAAAAAACACTGGGGCCTCTTCAGGACCCAGAATATAAAAATTGGAGACCAAGGCATTTGTGTAAAAATATAACAAAACACTGGGTTCACATCTCCTCCAAAGTCTCCAATGGGGATTCCGTCGGGGAGAGAAAAGCCCTGCACAGAGGACTTTTCTCTCTGTCACTTACAGTTTGAAAAGGATGGACACCCAGTGGACCTTATGGGTCAAAGGGTCCGCCGGAGTCTGGATATAGCCGCTGTTTTAGCGGTCCAGCTATCCATCGTTTGGGTCCCCTGGTGGATCCAAACAACAGAGACCACAATGCTAGTGATGACCTAGCGTCGCCATACCTGGACTCTTCAGCAGCCTCCTCCGGTGTTCCAGACTTAGTCAAAGCATGATGACATTGATTTCCCCATGTGACCGCTTGATTTTTACACTTGGCCTCCAATTATTATATTCTGGGTCCTGAAGAGACCCCAGAGTATAATAATCGCACTTCAGATTCAGTGCAAACCTTGCGAATATTCATAAAACAAATTTTACAAGATATACCCATTCTTATAGGGATACAGGGACTTTTCTTCATGTTATCATCTAGAGATGAGCGAATCAAAGCTGCAGAAGTGGAATTCAATCCGAATTTCTAGAATTATTTGATTCGCATGGAATCCGAATTTCCTCACGCTTGGTGGTAACGATTCGCATTTAGTTCAAAATCGCTGCTGTACATGGGGCAAGGAACTCTGGGAACGTGGGATCACCCAAGATGCCATGTGTACAGCCAATCAGCTGCCAGCCCTGTGATGTCACATTCTTTTAACCCCTTTGCAAGCGCACTCGGCATGTTTATCGAGCAGGGTGTTAGCTGTAACTGACACCTAACACCCTGCTCCATAACCAACGCCGGGGGTTTAAACACCTTGGATGCAGGTGACGGAATGGCGGAACCCCTTGGATGTTTGACCGTGGCATCCAAGGGGTTCTGCCATTTTGGCGCCCACCCCGACTCTTTGCAGCCAGTAAATAGCTGTTTTTGTTAAACAATTCGCCGCGATGTAATTCAGATCAAATAGAATCATATTGCAAAATTCGGCGAAGTTGCTGAATCGAATTTTTGAATACTTCGCTCATCTCTATTATCATCCCTCTTACCTGTCACAGCCTGTTACTGTCAAATCTCCCTGCAAAGTCTCCATTGACCTCAAGAGACTGATCCAGGACCATTCTTAACACGATCTTCCCCCTCACCAATCTAGAAGTATACATGCTCTTTGTTTTCTACTAAATGGTGAGAATATGATGGGTTGCATTTCTTATTGCCCCCCACACCGAATCAGGGCAGTTGTCAAATCTATGACGCAAATGTCTGGATCACAGATGTTTTTCATGTCTGCTTTTGCTGATTTGTAAAGGCATGGGGCGTGTAGACATAGATATAAGTGACATGTACTAACTCTGAACGCCTTGTACTTTTATAGAAGTATAATATAATTTATTCCAAATTTTATAATTAAGGTTTTCCTTGTGTGAAAATTGTCCCTAATCCCATGACAGCAAAAGACTTACTTTCTTAATATGTCTTTTTAGAAGTCAAAGCTTTGCTTTTGGATACAGAGTTCCTGATCCTCTACATAGACCTAGTCAAACCGTACTTGCAATTTTGCTCAAATGCAAAAAAAAAAAAAAAAACAATGCATGGGTTTGTTACCTACATGCTACTCTTTCCATTCATAGTCATTGTTTGCTTATACCAACCTCTGCTGTTCCCCTGCCAATCTTATTGCACTTCTTCTATCTGTCCTCTCCATTCCAGGGGGTGTATAAGGAGTCTTGTATCAATGGTGGTGCTGGGACTTCTTCTCCCGAACTTCCCATCATGCACTGCACATGCACAGGCCAATGGGAAGCATAATATGGTTTTTAATATTAACCTTTTTTTTTTCCTTCCCCCGATTCAAAGCTGTCTGCAGCCACAACTAACCTGTGTGTCCCATACATCTCACCTGGCCCTGTATTCTCTGTGATTCACACTGTCAGCGCCAATCACAGTGCAAGAAGTGGTTCTGCGCATGCATCGATAGTGCGAATCAAATCGCAACTGCAAGAATACAGGCCCAGGCAAGACTTCTGCCTCATCTGGCCCTGTCACTCTCAAATATCAGCAGCAAGGCGGCCAATGATAATGCAGCACTCAGGAGCAGTATGGACCACTGGAGGCGCCCTTGTGCTCCGGATTGCTTATTTGCATTATAATGTTATCTCTGCATGGCTCCCTCTAGTGGTGGCTGCAGGCAGACAGAATTGTATCATGTAACTGAGAGGATTTGGAGCTCTGTACCAGAAAAGTGGAGTTCTACCCATAATAAAAATATATTGAAAGAGGACCTTTCATCATCTCCAACAAGTCCAGCTCCTGACATCATTTAGTAGTTGCTGCTCCACTGATTGGAATTTTCTTTCTAGCCCCCACCATTCCTGAGCAATCAGTGCTGTTCATTTTGGTCCCTGATATATTATTTAGGCTCCGTACTGTCAGGAGGGCGGTGTCAGACAGGAGCAGACAAGGGGTGTGATTCTGAGCTCTGACACTGGCTGCCTCTGATTGGTGCCCCCTGCCTGACACCGCCCTTCTAACAGTACAAAGCCTAAATAGCACATCAAGCACCAAAACTACCTGTGCTTGTTGCTCGGGAATGGTGGGGGCTAGAGAGAAAATTCTTACTGTGCTGGAATCAGTGGAGCGGCATCTATTAACAGATGCTAAGAAGTGGAGTTGAGTAATCAGGCGATACCTTTTAGAGGCTAACTGAATATACTTGCCTGATTTCTTCACTCTTCCACTACTTTCAATGGCTGACACAGTGCAACATTATACTACTATCAAGAAGCGGAGTTGGCAAAGGTGGTGAAAGGTTTTCTGAATTAGTACAAAATTATGGACCTAAAAAAACATACCTATAAAAAAAGGGCAGCAACTTGCATTTTGTATTTTAGTGCTTTATGCAGGGTCCAGGGTTCAGTTCCAATCAGGATACATTGTGGTCGAGGGTTGTTTGTTTCCTCGCCTAGTAGAATCCTAAGCAATGCTTGTCACAGTCGTCCTGCGGTAGGGAATTTGGATGGTAAAATCCGCTGAGGTTAGACCAAATTTGCCTGCGGATAATTCCCTTATTCAGGGCTGTAAAGTCTATAGAACAAGGGACAGAAGCCGAGGATGTTTCCAGTAAATGCTCTATTCATCTTGGCTGCACAATTGGTATTTAGACCACCCCATTGACGAGATTTCCTAATCCATGTCAGAGCGTTTTCCTCGGCATCTCTGTAACGCTTGCCAGGGCCGCCCTCACATGGCTTTTTTTGATACCTCCAGCCATCTGTGCAGTGCATGTCTATTCATTCAGCTTTATAAATATGGTTTGTATTATGGTTAATAAATGATGAAGCTCTCATTGGAAACGTCTCTTCTCTTGAAATCAGCCTTTCTGACATGTAACTAATAATGTTTTCAGTAAAGCTTCGGGGCATGTGTTCCAGTCGCCGCGCGCTCACTCTCTCCTCTGCACAATTAATTTCTTCCTTTCCACCCAGGGCGGCAATGCTCTTAATTTTGTTGGGGGAAAAATAGTTGATATTGCCAATTTCCTCGTGAAAATGGAAGAAAAATGTAGTGAGGCCAGAAGTGATTGAAATTGAATGTTCTCCTTGCTAGGATCTTATATTACTTTGCACTGCCGTCTTGCTACGATGTTGGTACTAAGAAATCTAGGATATGTTGTTATCTTAGGAAATTAGATTTTGTATTTAGACCTTGTATCATATTGTATAGCACACAAGTGGTCGGTATTATTGTGGCGGTGCTGGCTATGATGAACCATTATCATGTCCAGCCATGGATTCTATGTTGACCGTTATATCTTCTAGTAGTCAGAGCTCAGTTTTTTATGATACCAAATGTCAAAACTCCTGTATATAAAAAAAATTCTAACTTCTTGCAGTCGCCAATAGGGGAAGCTTAAAGGGGTTGTCCAGGATATATAGTTTTTGGCAAGAAGGCCAGGGAAGGTGAAAAAATACAACAAACCCATACTTGCCTGTCCCTGGTGCTGCGGTGTCTCCCGCTGCGGTCCGGTCCTGCTGCTCCCAGGGTCTTGTTCTCGCCACGCGTGATCGCTTTAAGAATGACAGGGACACAATAATGAACCAGCGCATGTGCACTCATCTAACTGTGCAAAGAACTGCAGCTGGCCTTGAATAGGGCCCCACTGCAGTTCCCTGCATGACCAGATGGCTGGGAGCGCTGCTGTGCAGGTGATGCAGCATTGAATCAGTCCTGTAGACTCTTTATTTTCAGGATCATGGAAAATTAAGACCATGCCATCCCTTTAAGAGATGGTAGGCCAGATTTGCCTATAGACAGCCACGACGAGATGACTGAAAATGTCATTAACAACTATAGGAGCAGTGTTGGCTGGAGAGCCAGAGCACTTGTGGCTGCCTGTAAGCACATCTGGCCCTCCACCACTGCACTGTGCAGTACTGTTCACAATGTCTAGGAGGCTCCTCAAAAAACGGGGAGACCTTCTGAATTCCTGGAGAAGTTTAAAGTAACTGACCAAGAGGACGCACTGGAGGTTTTCCTCTTGTGAATCGCTGCCTCCATTGATGTGATATCACCATTTTTGTGAATATGCAAATTGGCTCTTAGGAGCAACAGAGGCGCTGCCATTGCTCCAAAGAAGTAAGAGGCAATGCCTTCATTGCTCCAAAGAGCTTATTTGCATATCGATAAAAATAGTGATATCTCAGTAAAGGAGGCAGCGATTCACAAAAGGGAAACAATTTATGATTCAGGTAACCCTAAAATATATATTTGTGGGGCTAGGTTGATATACTGTGTTCTGGTAAACACTAACCTATCTATCTGTGATACTGGGTTGATTTCCTGGATTCTCATGACCCTAACCTATCCATCTGCAGGGCTGGGGTGATATGCTGGTTCTGGTGACACTAACCTATCTATCTGCAGGGCTGGGGTGATATGCTGGGTTCTGGTGACACTAACCTATCTATCTGCAGGGCTGGGGTGATATGCTGGGGTCTGGTGACACTAACCTATCTATCTGCAGGGCTGGGGTGATATGCTGGTTCTGGTGACACTAACCTATCTATCTGCAGGGCTGGGGTGATATGCTGGGGTCTGGTGACACTAACCTATCTATCTGCAGGGCTGGGGTGATATGCTGGGGTCTGGTGACACTAACCTACGCAGGCGGGGGGGATCTATCTGCAGGGCTGGGGTGATATGCTGGGGTCTGGTGACACTAACCTATCTATCTGCAGGGCTGGGGTGATATGCTGGTTCTGGTGACACTAACCTATCTATCTGCAGGGCTGGGGTGATATGCTGGGGTCTGGTGACACTAACCTATCTATCTGCAGGGCTGGGGTGATATGCTGGGGTCTGGTGACACTAACCTATCTATCTGCAGGGCTGGGGTGATATGCTGGGTCTGGTGACACTAACCTATCTATCTGCAGGGCTGGGGTGATATGCTGGTTCTGGTGGCACTAACCAATCTATCTGCAGGGCTGGGGTGATATGCTGGTTCTGGTGACACTAACCTATCTATCTGCAGGGCTGGGGTGATATGCTGGTTCTGGTGACACTAACCTATCTATCTGCAGGGCTGGGGTGATATGCTGGGGTCTGGTGACACTAACCTATCTATCTGCAGGGCTGGGGTGATATGCTGGTTCTGGTGACACTAACCAATCTATCTGCAGGGCTGGGGTGATATGCTGGGGTCTAGTGACACTAACCTATCTATCTGCAGGGCTGGGGTGATATGCTGGGGTCTGGTGACACTAACCTATCTATCTGCAGGCTGGGGTGATATGCTGGTTCTGGTGACACTAACCTATCTATCTGCAGGGCTGGGGTGATATGCTGGTTCTGGTGACACTAACCTATCTATCTGCAGGGCTGGGGTGATATGCTGGTTCTGGTGACACTAACCTATCTATCTGCAGGGCTGGGGTGATATGCTGCGTCTGGTGACACTAACCTATCTATTTGCAGGCTGGGGTGATATGCTGGTTCTGGTGACACTAACCTATCTATCTGCAGGGCTGGGGTGATATGCTGGGGTCTGGTGACACTAACCTATCTACCTGCAGGGCTGGGGTGATATGCTGGGGTCTGGTGACACTAACCTATCTATCTGCAGAGCTGGGGTGATATGCTCGGGTCTGGTGACACTAACCTATCTATCTGCAGGGCTGGGGTGATATGCTGGGGTCTGGTGACACTAACCTATCTACCTGCAGGGCTGGGGTGATATGCTGGGGTCTGGTGACACTAACCTATCTACCTGCAGAGCTGGGGTGATATGCTGGGGTCTGGTGACACTAACCTATCTATCTGCAGGGCTGGGGTGATATACTGGGGTCTGGTGACACTAACCTATCTATCTGCAGGGCTGGGGTGATATGCTGGGGTCTGGTGACACTAACCTATCTATCTGCAGGGCTGGGGTGATATGCTGGGTTCTTGAGACAGACAGCCCATGTCCTTCAACTTTTTGTTTTAACTATTTAAAACTTTCATCTTAGCCTGGCATCCCCAATCCGCACCCCCGTCCCCCACCCTATACCTTCACCATATAAATGCTCCTTTCTCTCCTTCTTTTAAATTAGAAACCGTTGGTGCTTATAAAGCAAAATAGCATTTATATTAGGCAGAGAGATTTGGGGCCTCTGTAATTTCGCGGACATTGTGTTTCTGCGTTTTTAATATTCACACTGCTGTTTTTCCTGCCCTCTCCCTCATTTATCTCTCATTTTTTATGTCATCGGCAGCACTTGAAAATGTCACAGAACAGTTAATACTGTCACTGTTGAAAAGGTTTAATATATTACACATATCATCACAACATGAGTGGTTTTACATCAAGGCATCAGACTCTGGATCAGCCGTTCTTTCTTATTCTTCTTTTTTTTTTTTTCTCGTTCTGAAGAGAACAGAACGTCTTAAATCACTACTTAGCGTTACTGAATTTAATCTTCCCTAAGTTTGAGGATTCTTTAGTGTGTTGTATGGTTGTGCAGCGGCGTCTCTGGCTCATCAGGACTGACAACATCCTGCTGCACATAGTTTATTGCATCATTGTGTTATTGTGCTACCTGATTTTTCATCATCTGGATTCATGTTCAGTACAGATATCCTGTCAGTGTAATCATTTGCGTAAGCAACATCTGGTGCATACGTATTCCCTTAAAGAGGACCTTTCATCTCTTCTACCAACTGGAGCTCTTTTCATCCTTTAATAGCTGCCCTTTCACTGATTCCAGCGCAGTTGGAATTGTTTTTCTAGCCCCCACCATTCTTGAGCAATCAGTGCAGTTTTAGTGACTGATATGCTAACTAGACTCCCTAATGTCAAGTAGATGGAGCAGGCAAGGGGGCATGACTCCACCCACCACCCACGGGCCATTACAGAGTCTAGTTCACATACCAGGCACCTAAAGTTACTTCTCTGATTGCTTGGGATCGGTGGGGGCTAGAGAAAAAAAATTCCAACTGTGCCTGTATAAGGGGATTAGCAACTATTAAAGGATGAAAACAACTCAAGTTGATGGAGAAAGTGAAAGGTTCTCTTTAAAATGAAATGTTTGAGTGCTGCAGGGTTGTCACTGCTTCTTGGTGCCGTTTTTGTCAATCCTGACATGTCTGTTTTTAGGAAATGCTTGAATTCTTCATTAAATAATAATTTCGAGATACTTTTTTGTGTGTTCCTCTGTTATTCCTCCTGGAGTTTTATGAATAAATCCCCTTAACAATACAGTGTGTTTCTGTTCAAGTCTCAAACTCATAATCTGTCAGGACTATGTAGTGTAAAGAATATGCAAAGAAGTTCTTTTTGGTTGGAAAAGGGGAACTTGCTCTTGTGCCATCTTTTGAAATGGAGCTCCCTATACAGTGGGGAAAAAAGTATTTAGTCATCCACCAATTGTGCAAGTTCTCCCACTTAAAAAGATGAGGCCGGCCTGTAATTGTCATCATAGGTAGACCTCAACTATGAGAGACAAAATGAGAAAACAAATCCAGAAAATCACATTGTTTGATTTTTTAAGAATTTATTTGCAAATTATGGTGGAAAATAAGTATTTGGTCACCTACAAACAAGCAAGATTTCTGGCTCTCACAGACCTGTAACTTCTTCTTTAAGAGGCTCCTCTGTCCTCCACTCATTACCTGTAGTAATGGCTCCTGTGTGACATTGTTATCAGTATAAAAGACACCTGTCCACAACCTCAAACAGTCACACTCCAAACTCCACTATGGTGAAGACCAAAGAGCTGTGGAAGGACCAGAAACAAAATGGTAGCCCTGCACTAGGCTGGGAAGACTGAATCTGCAATAGGCAAGCAGCTTGGTGTGAAGAAATCAACTGTGGGAGCAATAATTAGAAAATGGAAGACATACAAGACCACTGATAATCTCCCTCCATCAGGGGCTCCACGCAAGATCTCACCCCGTGGGGTCAAAATGATCACAAGAACGGTGAGCAAAAATCCCAGAACCACACAGGGGGACCTAGTGAGTGACCTGCAGAAAGCTGGGACTAACGTAACAAAGGCTACCGTCAGTAACACACTACGCTGCCAGGGACTCAGATCCTGCAGTGCCAGACGTGTCCCCCTGCTTAAGCCAGTACATATCCGGGCCCGTCTGAAGTTTGCTAGAGAGCATTTGGATGTTCCAGAAGAGTATTGGGAGAATGTCATATGGTCAGATGAAACCAAAGTAGAACTGTTTGGTAGAAACACATTCGTCGTGTTTGGAGGAGAGTGAATGCTGAGTTGTATCCAAAGAACACCATACCTACTGTGAAGCATGGGGGTGGCAACATCATGCTTTGGGGCTGTTTCTCTGCAAAGGGACCAGGACGACTGATCCGTGTACATGAAAGAATGAATGGGGCCATGTATCGTGAGATTTTGAGTGCAAACCTCCTTCCATCAGCAAGGGCATTGAAGATGAAACGTGGCTGGGTCTTTCAGCATGACAATGATCCCAAGCACACTGCCAGGGCAACGAAGGAGCGGCTTCGTAAGAAGCATTTCAAGGTCCTGGAGTGGCCTAGCCAGTCTCCAGATCTCAACCCCATAGAAAACCTTTGGAGGGAGTTGAAAGTCCGTGTTGCCCAGTGACAGCCCCAAAACATCACTGCTCTAGAGGAGATCTGCATGGAGGAATGGGCCAACATACCAGCAACAGTGTGTGCCAACCTTGTGAAGACTTACAGAAAACGTCTGACCTCTGTCATTGCCAACAAAGGATATAGAACAAAGTATTGAGATGAACTTTTGTTATTAACCAAATACTTATTTTCCACCATAATTTGCAAATAAATTCTTTAAAAATCAGAGAATGTGATTTTCTGGATTTGTTTTCTCATTTTGTCTCTCATAGCTGAGGTCTACCTATGATGACAATTACAGGCCGGCCTCATCTTTTTAAGTGGGAGAACTTGCACAATTGGTGGCTGACTAAATACTTTTTTTTCTCCACTGTATATCAATGCTCAGTTTTCATGAAACCTTGTGACATGATCTGATTAAAGCCAAGCCAGAATATCTCCTCTAAAAGGAAGAGATACCCATCTGCAGGGAGAAGTTTTGGGGTTATTGCCCCTCATCAGTGCAAAGCTGGGTACTGGTTTGGGTAGGTCATTGGTCATAGACATGGGTCAAGGAGAACTTATTTGCATATTCCTTTCCCAGAATTCCTAGTAGAGCATGTATGATCTGTAAGACTCTACACACTGCAAGGTGGCCTGCAAAGGCAATGTCTTCTTAAAGAGACACAGTACCCCTTGTCACCCACGTCAAGGACCTCTCATCTAGTCAAACTAGTACCCTGCTTCACACTGATGAGGGGCAATAACCCCAAAACAACTGTCTGTGGATAGTTCTCTCTTCCTTTTGGGATCGATTTTTTTGTTTTGGCTTTAATCCCAGTCAATGTCACTAGGTTGTAGAGAGAATATTCCTCCAAAAGGAAGAGAGACCCATCCATAGATAGTTATTTTGGGGTTGCTGTCCCTCATCAGTATGAGGCAGGCTGGGAGAGATGCCATAGATGTAGGTTAGTAGGGATGCTATATCTTAAGGAGGGTGCCTTTGCAGATCAGCTTTTGATGTACAGAGTCATACAGACCATACATGCTCTACTAAATGGATATCCAGGCATTGATCTATAGGGAGCTACCTTCCAAAAGGTGGCGCTAGAGCAAGTTTTACTTTTAACACCCAGGACAACTTATATGCATTTTCTTTTCCCAGAATCCTTGTATGTATGGTCTATAAGTCCCTGTACATTGCAAATGGGTTATTCACTTTGTACAATCGATGGTCTATCAATATTAGATCTGTGGGGGTCCGACACCTCGAACTTCAGTAGGGCAGCGCTGCAATACCTACACTCGCCTCTACAGTTTGTACATCAAGTGAGCATTTCGCTGCCTTGGTACCAGTACAGGAGACCCCGCAGAAAACTGATGATTTTACCAGGTACACCACAGTCAGTCAGGTACTTAATTTACAGTGGCCTCTGCTGGGGAAATGAAGTACAACATGGTGGCCCCCACTATATCAACACAGCTCCGCAGATAGGTAGGTTAGGGTCACCTGAATCAAATGGTGTTTTCCAATTGTGAGTCACTGTCTCTTTTATTGAAATATCACTGTTTTGTCAATATTCAAATAAGCTCTTTGGAGCAATGAGGGCGTGGCCACTTATTGCTTTGGAACAATGTAACACCCTTGTTGCATATAGCAAAACAGCAATATCTTGGCAATGGAGGTGACAATTCACAAGTGGAAAACACTGTATGATTCAGGTGACCCTAACCTATCTATCTGCTGGCTGGGTTGACATGCTGGCTTCTGTTGACAAACTCCTTTTAGCTGTCCATAAAATACATGGATGACTTGAGTCCCCCGGAATAAGAGCCCCTCACAGACACAATCCTCTCCGTGTGATGGCCCCTTTAATCTTATGACCTGTAAATATAACTGTACGTTTCTACCCCCTTCAATCAGCAACTAATAATAATGAAATTTTCCCTATTAAAAGAGCCGTAGAATTAGGTCATATACCGCCATTAGAAAATAATTGAGCCTTCGAGATGATGACCTGGTGGTATTTCTACCAATTATACCGACCGCCCATCCAGTGCTTGACTGCCTCGCCATGTACCGTAAGCGGTTAAGGTGTAAGTGAAAATCAGCATCAAATAAATGTAAGGTGTGGAAAAAAAAGAGTAAAGCTTTAGAATAGGATTAATGGCATAAAACCGTACCTGAATAGAGAATAATTATATCAGCACGAGCCGCGTCTTACACAATTACTGACCCTTTTCTGGTACCGAGAATTACTTTTTGATTAGCCTTTAAGAACAGAATATTAAGTGCTACGATAAAGTATCTGCTGTCAGGTAGAGAATGGACATGTCTATAATGCCCTTTCATGGTAAATGTACTTTGTATACAATACTGTATATACTGTATATAGTGAATTTGCTGTTTAACTCTTTCAGACCTGGGGAGCACTGTGTGGCACTACCTATATGCACTGTGTGAATGAGAAATCAACACTCCTGTGGGTTTTTTTTTTTTGCTCTGCAAGGTAGTCATCAAAGTAAGCTGTCACCCATGTATAGCACCTGTACCCATGTCTAGTTCCTATAGCCATGTCTACTACCTGTGCCCACATCTAGCACCTATACCCATGCTTAGCACTGTTCCCATGTCTAGCTCCAATCCCCATGTCTAGCACCTGTACCCATGTCATACTTGTACCCATGTCTACTGCCTGTACCCATGTCTAGTACTTGTACCCATGTCTATTGTCTGTACACATGTCTATTACTTCTTCCCATGTGTAGTACCTGTAGCCATGTCATATCTATACCCATGTGTAGAGCCTGTACCCATATCTTCTACCTGCTCCCATGTTTAATTACTGTTTCTGCAAAACTGCAGAACTAATCTAAAAGTTGACCTTCCAAGACCTTACACTGTGAGCTTGATGTCTCCAAAGGTCCTGCAAGCTGCACCAACTACTGCTGACAATACAGGGGAATGTATTGGAGGCATGGTGACCTGACTGTGAGAGAGGGGAGAACTGTGGGCAGTATGTGAGAGGGGGGCAATAGAGAACAGATGTGAGAGGCAGAGGAGGAACAAAGAGTTAGAAGAAGAGGTAGGTCAGAAGAACAGGTGGTGGGACTTTGATGAATCTGTGATCCTATGCAGGGACGTAAATACTGGGGTACCAGCTGCCACAGGACCCTCTTTTCAGACCCCTGAGTATAACGATTGGAGGCCCAGGGGAGGTGAGGGAATATAAAAAAACAACGTTACTTACCTCTCCCGCTGCTCCAGCAGGCTTCGGGCCTGTTTGGTGACAACCCAGACATCAGCCAACGTCATTAGGCGTTGCAACGCCAGCCTGGCTCACGCAAGAACTGGTCCAACATTGAAGATGGCCGAAGTAGCGGGGAATGCATCGGAGACAGGAAGAGGTAAGTAACATTGTTTTTTTGCTTTTTTTTTGTATGCTCCCCTGGGTCTCCATTCATTATACTCTGGGGTCCACAATGGGGCATAACACAGTGTGCAGGGGCCACTATGGGGCATAATACTGTGTGCAGGGGCCACTATGGGGCATAATACTGTGTGCAGGGGCCACTATGGGGCATAATACTGTGTGCAGGAGCCACTATGGGGCATAATAGTGTGCACAGGAATGTGTGGGGAGGGGTTTGAGGGGCAGTCCAGGGGGGTTGGGGGCCCCTACAGTTAATAACAGCCCCACCCCCATACATAGGTAATGTTATTAACTGGAAGGGCACTATAACTGTAATAGTGCCCTAGTAGTGCCCCCACAGGTAATATTATCTGTGTGTATGGGGGGACTATTACAGTAATAGTTCCCCCTGAGTGATGGTCCTCCCTGCCCTACCTATTCTTTATTAAGGGATCTCTCTCCATATCAGCCCTAATTGAGTGAGGGCCCCAGCTCTACCCTTTCTTTAATTAAGGGAATCATCCATATACCAATAAGTTATGGCTAATATATATGGAGAGAGATAAATGTATACATGTAGTTGTCACTCCTATGTCATACCACATTGCATACTACAATCTATTTTGCTATATGACACATTTAGCTCTGCTACATCTGTAAAACCCCACAGAACACATTACATTGCTGACGCCAGCGGCCGTCTTTTCCCTTTGCAGCTCTTGAATTACCGTCACTTTCCAGCAGGTCTTCAGAAACCTAATCCGAGAACACAATGGCTCACGCCACACACAAAGGGGAATCGTCGAGCTTTAAAGTACATAAAGACAATGCACGTTTGGTGGACCCCACTGTTGTCCTACTAGAACGCGGCTTATAACATGGAGGCGGCCGCTGCTAAGGAACCATAGGTGATAAGCGGAGACTTGAAGTCTTAGGATGGTGATTTCTTGTTACAAACCCTGATCTAAATTGAAAAGTATACTAATAGCGGTGGCGAAAAAAAAAGGGAAAAAAGTGCGAATTTCATTTAATGATCAGTGGTTCAATCTTCCGTCTTGGCGGTTTCAGGCGGCCGCTCTTCTTTATTAGGGTAATCAGTAAGTGAATACCAGCTGAGACACTGATCAAATCAAAAAGACTTCCGCACAGTACGGAAGCGAAATGTCCGGCGCACGCCACAATCACACTTATTAGGCTCTAGTCGTTCTGTGCTATTGAGTCATTTGCATTGTTATCCGTATGATTGTATTTAATCTAGAAATCAGATACTTCTACCGTCGGCTGCATATTGATTTATGGAGCCGCGCAATCAGATATGGCAGCTAATGAGGATGAAAGAATTTCTATATACTGTATACAATTCTTAGGACATGACGGGTTTGTAAAGAGGGATTGCAAGCTGGCTTGATGTGAACCATTTTGTGGGCTGAACTAAAGTTTAGGAGGGAAAAAAAAATAACATCCGGCTTATAATGGGTTCATTGGTCACATTCAAAAAAATGGTGCTGAGTTGCAATACAAAGCACAGCCACTATACGATGTGTGGCGCTGTGCTTGGCAAATAGTGAATAAGCCAAAGCAATCAATATCATAGTTCTGGACAAGCCCGTTGAGGTTGGGGGTCTTGATCTGGTAGTACATGGTGGAGTAGGCTCAGCGTAAAAGTGGTTGAAAAAAAGCTGGCAAGAGGTTTAATATGGGTTAAAAGAATTTAAAGATGATTCACCACCACTTTTGTTCTGGTCACTCTCAACTTACAAGAAATGCTGCTCAGCCAATCACTGGTCGAGCAGAGTTGTCTGTCAGGGAAAAAAATTAACAGCCGACTCCTGGGGTCCATCACGTCTAATGGTCATATGATCATGCAGTAGCTCAGTTGCATTCAAATAAATGGTGCTGAGCTGCAATACCAAGCACAGCCACTACACAATGTGTGGTGCTGTGCTTGGTAAGTAGTAAAGAGGTCACAGCAATGAATATCATAGTCCTCAACAACCCCTTTAAGGTTGGAGGTATTAATCTGGCAGAACATGGTGGAATAGGCTCAGCACCCAGGATAACCGCTGGCCTCTGATTGGGCTTTAGTGGTGACATGGGAACGCTGAGTGTCATGACGTCACCAGGAGAGCGCTGGACGCCACAAGGAGGCCAAAAAGAGATAAGGGAAGGTGAGTATAAATGTTTTTTTATTTTTCACCTCCACTGGGCCTCCACCTATTATACTCTGGGGTCTGGAGAGACCCCACAGTATAATGCCGTGGTAATTTTAGTTGAATCGAATATTGGAATATGGAATATTTGTGTCAAATCTGCCTTGGAACGAGCCGGCCTGCCCATCTCTATCCAATACATTTCACATTAAAAAAAACACATGGAAAATAACCACAGAGACACATAGCTGTGCATAGGAGCTGTATACGCCCAATTCTAGATTATTTCTATTGAAGATTATTTCCATAATTTCTATTGTATTTTATACTTCACATAACGTGACTATACGACGTCTACTCTGTAACGTAACCCATATCCTACCACCCTTCCCTATGAGCTGGGTGAACATATCTGACAAATGTCATTATGACCACTTTTTCGGCTTTCTGCTTTAACCCTTTCACTAGATTGTACCAATTTAGGAGTCCCCTCGACATAACCCTGTGAATAACTGACAAAAATGAGCCGGTAATTGCATAATTACTTAGTACTTATGAAGTGTTTGAGAATGCCGCAAGTCAGTGTGTTTACCCGGGTCTGTCTCCACGGGCGCAGCGAAAATTACTATCTCTATAGCTTTAAAACAGTGGGAAATCTCAATAAATAGAAATAGATCTTCGGCGGAGCTGCAATTAAAGGCAATTATGTATTTTCCCCACTCTGGAAACCTTAGAGCTCGGATTGAAAAAGTGAAAGTGGCGAAAACCTGTAAGTGCCAATTCAAAGGCCTAGATTCTGACAGGGATATTGATGGCCTCTTATTGTCATACTTATCCTGGTATGAATACGGTATAGAGGTAGCATATATAGATGGGCGAACGTCTCAAGATTCGTTTCATTTCGTGTTTGGGTCCCTCATTTGTTTCGGGTCCAACGAGACTGGATAGAAATGGAAATGAAATTATTATAGTGTGGGGTCTCTTCCAACCTCAGAGTATAATGGGGGGGGGGGGGGGGGTGTTAAAAATAAAAAACATTTATACTCACCTTCCGTTACCTCAGTTGGGCCTCCTTATGGCATCTTGTGCTCTCCTGGTGACGTCGTACACCCAGCGTCACTTCTGAGGCCCAATCTCATAGGCACATTGAGGGTAATGATGCTCGGCATAACCATGTGACCGCTGTGGCCTAATCACAGGCTTCAGTGGTAGCCCCAGGAGCATGACATCACCAAGGAGACCTAGAGAGCACTGGACACTGCTAGGAGGCCCAAAACAGGTGAGGGAAGGTGAGTATAAATGTTTGTTTATTTTTTTTACCTCCTCTAGACCTCTACCTATTATACTCTGGGTCTGAAGAGACTCTAGAGGATAATTATCTACTGCAATGCATGTCGTAGCAGCCATTTTAGTTTATCCGAGACAAATCTCCAATTTTTTGGTTTTGTACAATTTGGAATATTCAGGTCGAATCCCAATCAGAGTGAATCGCCCAGGGGAGGTGAGGAAAAATCAATAATTATACTAATCTTTCCTCACCTCTTCTGAACTTCCTTGCAGCGTCCAGTGGTCCATCATTGTCTTCTTTAGGCCTCTGCCTAATGTCACATTCCCTGAGGTCACCACCAAGGTCTCTGATTGGGCCAAAGCCTCATGACGTCAGTGTGCCCCACATGACCGCTGAAGCCTCACTTCCTTTGGGCTTCCTCCAGCGCTATACTGGTGATGTCACTTGCCCAGGGTCACCGATGAGACCAGTAATTGGGCCACCAGCGGTCATATGAGCATGCCGAGCGTCATGATGCTTGAAGTGCCCATGTCACTGCTCCTCATGTTCACCTCAACCTCTATTGAAAGTAGTAGAGATCATTCACTAGAGTAACAGCCTTCCATACTCTGTTTCTTAGGTTCAAATCCCGGCAGATAAAATTTCAGGGGACTGAAAGTTTCCCTAAGGCCTTGTTGTGACTTATAGTTCTGGCAGCCCCATAGAAGTGAATGGAACGCCATTAGCAAGGAGGCAATAGAGGGACTCCTGGTCACTGGTGGACCAGATGATCGGGCTCACAGTATTCTGTAGATACTTATCCCCTGTCCTGTTATGTGTCCATAATATTCACTATACTGAAATGACGTCACAGAGCAGCAAATACCAATGAGCTGGGGAAAGTGACTATTCATCGGGCATCCGTCGACATGCCTGCATGTTCACATTGTGTGGTGTTAGCCTCAAGGGATTAAAGTAGTTGTAGAAAGTACGCAAACTTGTTTTTGGAGCCCACTTGGGAAGCCTTTTAGGAAAAAGGCTTTTAGGAAATTGAGGTACAAATTTATGTTTTTTTTTAAGTCTTTAGATATTATATATAGATATTAAATGTACAGCCCAGCAACAAACACCACTAGTCCTGTGTATTTTTGTGATTCTGGATCTCTAAAATGAATTATATTGCTATATTGCTCAATGAGGGAATAGAATCTCGAAGTTTTTGTATTTTTGAGTAAGGAATACAAATAAAATTCCCTAGTAAAAAAGAGGAATTTACTGCTAGTGCCACCTATTGGAAGAAGCTCCCTTTAGATTAATACCTGGTTTTCAAAGGAACCTAGGGACATAATCTGGGAATAATAGCCAAGCCAGTCTACCTCCTCCTGAAGGAAGAGGTTCCCATGGAATGAGAGCCATTACCCCTTCTGAGCTATATTGAGTGAATCCTCGAGCACTCGGTGTCCTGTGCGATTCATGTCGAGTGGGCAGTAGACCCGGGAAGCCATCATTCTGTATAATGTCATAACAATGAATGAGGATGTTTTTATAGCGATTTTCTTGCTGACTTGCTGGCTTTTAATGTGAATACTGAATGCGGGTGCTGTATTTTTTGAGGATTCGGTTCCCATAGTATGGGAGAGATGACTTTCTTGTCCTCAGATGGATGTGGACGTCTACGGTTCATTTAGTCAATGCAATCTGTTTTGGGTATGAAGAACAATTCACCTAAAACTTACTGTACATTATGTGACGGTATTATATGTTTTATGACTACGGTATTATATGTTCTGTGACTGCCCATTGTCTTCCTAAAACGTTATCCTAATGAAGATAGAACAAAGCATAGCAAGTCTCCCACGATATCTTGTTCGTACTACTGTATATATTGTCACATGAGGGTGTCCTGGATGGTCATGGAAGTCGTCCTACTAAAGGGGTTTTCTAGCCCCAAATCAATTTGACCTATCCTGCCTGCACCGCCCGCCCACTAGTAGCTTCCAGCACCTGTGGATAGGTCATCAGTATGATAAATCGATTTGGGGCCAGAAAACCCCTTTAAGGAACTCTTTGGACCAAAGTGCTGCATTGTATTATATTTAGTATATTGCATACATTTACAAAGATGAATCTGAGATATGAAATTATGTTTCTTGCAGTGTTTACACTACAAAACGACAATGACCAATTGGCATACCTATAGTATGTCAAAGTTCTACTTTAAAGGGGTTGTGCAGAACTCAAAAACATGACTGCTTTCTTCTTCTCAGGAAGTGACATAAAGTGAATGGGACTGAGCTGAAGCATGGCCATGTGACCAACGGAAATGATGTCACTTCCTGAGAAGAATAAAGCAGCCATGTTTTCAAAGTTCTGCACAACCCCTTTAAGTCCCTCCTAGCTAGGTCTGTGTACGGTTGTGAGCATTAGATTGTAGTTCTTTGCGGTTATGTGTGTGTTGTATTGAAAAGTTTGTTACTGGGTGATCATAGAGAGAACTCTGCAGCCCATAGTATTACAACTGCATGGCCCTCTCTATCCTTACTCTGCACTCATCTCTACAGTGTGGTCCCTGTTAATTTTCTAGTCCTGAATTACAAAATAGAAGCTTAGAGGGGTCAAATAGTGAGAAAAGTTTTTGCTTTTTATGATGCAGAAGAGATAAAACTTGTTTATCAGATGAAAAGAATATTAGGGTGGACTATGACTATTAGAATGGTGATGAGTCTGAAATTCAGACTGAGATTTAATTCCATTTAATCATATCAATTAGTGCTGGTCATAAATTTTCTCTAGAGTGATCACTACAGGTGAAATCTGGTATTACATTTTGGCCATCAAAATGAATGGCCAATTGTGTAACATGGAAAGTAGAGGGCAGGAGTTTGTGACAGGAGAACCAATACTAAACTGGTATTAATGACTCTGCTCCGTAAGAGGTCCTAATTGAAGACTCCCCCGTCTTCCCCCATGATATCCATATAGGATATAAGAAAAAGGAATGTTATTTATATTACGTTTGCCCTGGGGTGGAAAGTATCAGCACTGCACATCACATTTAATATCAGGTACAGTAGTAGCGCCGTATTCAGATCAATATATATGTCAAGTCAATTATAAAGTTTACCGGCACAAAAATTATGTAAGTTTTTGTAGAGAAAATACAACAGGAACAAGAAATGATCTATTGATTATACTTCACAGACTATGAAGCATCAAACATGAATAACTCTTATTTCTATCAAACTGCCCGAGATGTGGAGCGTAAAAGTATTACAAGGAGCCCGTGTCCACGCTGTGTGTATGTCCACAATACAATCTATTCTTTGGTCTCACCATCACAGCTCCTTTTAACTCAATAAAATATCATTATTGTACAACTCCAATTCCAAAAAAATTGGCCTGCTGTGTAAAATGTAAAGACAACAAGAAGGCAATGATTTGGAAATATCATATAACATATTTTATTCACAATAGAACACGTATCAGAAGGTGAAAGTTACACAATAGAACATCGAAGACATATCAGAAGGGGAAATGTACACAGCAGAACTCATATCAGAGGGTGAAAATTATACAACATAGAACACATATCAGAAGGTGAAAGTTACACAATAGAACATAGAACACATATCAGAAGGTGAAAGTTACAAAATAGAACACATATCAGAAGGGGAAAGGTACACAACAGAACTCATATCAGAGGGTGAAAGTTATACAACATAGAACACATATCAGTAGGCAAAAGTTACACAATAGAAAACAGAACACATATCAGAAGGTGAAAGTTACACAATGCAACATAGAACACATATCAGAAGTTGAAAGTTACACAATAGAATATAGAATACATATCAGTAGGCAAAAGTTACACAATAGAACATAGAACACATATCAGAAGGTGAAAGTTATACAACAGAACACATATCAGAGGGTGAAAGTTACACAATAGAATATAGAACACATATCAGAAGGGGAAAGTTACACAACAGAACTCATATCAGAAGGTGAAAGGTTATATCATGGGTTTTCCTAATCAGACAACCCCTATACAGTTTAGTTCTGATGCTGCCTCCTGGTGCAGAGACATTGTAGATAACCTAGTTATAGCCCTTAAGAGGGAGGTCGTCTATCAAGATCCTCATCTTTTTACCAGAGAGGAGAGCAGAGATGGGCGAATCTCCCAACATTTGCTTTGTTTCGGGTGGCTCGGGTCCCTGAGTATTTTCAGATCGAACAAATTCCAACACCTTCCCTGGTTCTCCACCTATTGGAGAACCCTAGAGTATAATAATTTACCGCAATGTATGTCGCGGCTGCCATTTTAGTTCAGTCGAGACTAATCCATCGTTTGGCATATTCATGTGAAGCCCAGCTTGGAACGAATGAATTTGCCCATCTCTTGAGGAGAACAGTTACAAAGATCATCTCTTGCTTTGGAGGACCTGTCCACCAGACAATACATTAATTTCAAAGGACAATGTGTAATGCTTTATTTCTCCTGTGGGGGCACTGCGGTAAAATGAAACACTTACTTCTAGATTATGTCTGGGGGGTCCCAGCAGGAAGGCACTTTCCTAACAGGACCTTTCTGACATGTAAACCCCTTTAAAATGTCATTAATGGCCCAGAAATCCCATAACGGGTCACGTGCTCAGTCTCTATGTGTGTAATAATTGTACCGCTCCGTTGTGTCTTTTACAATGAGAGATGTGTACGCATATAATGCTATAGTGAGTAATACAAGGCTACACATTATTTTATTATTTCTCATTCGGAGTGTTTTTATAGAACATCAGGGTTAAGGCCGCTAACTTCTATCAACACAAATGTGATGAAAGTAAAGTTAATGAGAGTGCCTGCGCTGGGCGACTTTTCTCACCGAGCCCGGAGAGCTTGACAAGGTCTGTCTGATTATTCTTCTTAATGAAACAGCTGAATTGATACACATGGATTGATTAATAGAGAGTACACACTTGATCCAGAGGGCTCGGCGTGATGAATAGATGCACATGGCTTCATACTGGCGGCATTCTGGTTTGTTTACAAGACTGCGCTATGAGCCGATATTCCCACAAATGTGACTTTGCTTCAGCTGCAGATCCAGCTTTGATCTAAATCCTCAATACACAATAACATCTATAGAACTCTATGGCGTTTTATAATTCTATCAAGTAGAATATTATTAGCTACATATGTGGCAGATCCGAGTTTATCGTTTCACACGTCGCATTGTGCTATCATGGTTTTGCTATATTGTCCTAATAAAGTGCCTTGCGAAAGTATTCGGCCCCCTTGAACTTTTCAACCTTTTGCCACATTTCAGGCTTCAAACATAAAGATATCAAATATTAATTTTTTGGTGAAGAATCAATAACAAGTGGGACACAATTGTGAAGTGGAACAAAATTTATTGGTTATTTTAAACTTTTGTAAAAAATAAAAAACTGAAAAGTGGGGCATGCAATATTATTCGGCCCCCTTAAGTTAATACTTTGTAGCGCCACCTTTTGCTGCGATTACAGCTGCAAGTCGCTTGGGGTATGTCTCTATCAGTTTTGCACATCGAGAGACTGAAATTCTTGCCCATTCTTCCTTGGAAAACAGCTGGAGCTCAGTGAGGTTGGATGGAGAGCGTTTGTGAACAGCAGTTTTCAGCTCTTTCCACAGATTCTCGATTGGATTCAGGTCTAGACTTTGACTTGGCCATTCTAACACCTGGATACGTTTATTTGTGAACCATTCCATTGTAGATTTTGCTTTATGTTTAGGATCATTGTCTTGTTGGAAGATAAATCTCCGTCCCAGTCTCAGGTCTTTTGCAGACTCCAACAGGTTTTCTTCCAGAATGGTCCTGTATTTGGCTCCATCCATCTTCCCATCATTTTCCTCTTCCCTGTCCCTGCTGAAGAAAAGCAGGCCCAAACCATGATGCTGCCACCACCATGTGTGACAGTGGGGATGGTGTGTTCAAGGGGATGAGCTGTGTTGCTTTTACGCCAATCATATCGTTTTGCATTGTGGCCAAAAAGTTGAATTTTGGTTTCATCTGACCAGAGCACCTTCTTCCACATGTTTGGTGTGTCTCCCAGGTGGCTTGTGGCAAACTTTAAACAAGACTTTTTCTGGATATCTTTGAGAAATGGCTTTCTTCTTGCCACTCTTCCATAAAGGCCAGATTTGTGCAGTGTACGACTGATTGTTGTCCTATGGACAGACTCTCCCACCTCAGCTGTAGATCTCTGCAGTTCATCCAGAGTGATCATGGGCCTCTTGGCTGCATCTCTGATCAGTCTTCTCCTTGTTTGAGATGAAAGTTTAGAGGGACGGCCGGGTCTTGGTAGATTTGCAGTGGTCTGATACTCCTTCCATTTCAATATGATCGCTTGCACAGTGCTCCTTGGGATGTTTAAAGTTTGGGAAATCTTTTTGTATCCAAATCGAGCTTTAAACTTCTCCACAACAGTATCACGGACCTGCCTGGTGTGTTCCTTGGTCTTCATGATGTTCTCTGCGCTTTAAACAGAACCCTGAGACTATCACAGAGCAGGTGCATTTATACGGAGACTTGATTACACACAGGTGGATTATATTTATCATCATCAGTCATTTAGGACAACATTGGATCATTCTGAGATCCTCACTGAACTTCTGGAGTGAGTTTGCTGCACTGAAAGTAAAGGGGCCGAATAATATTGCACGCCCCACTTTTCAGTTTTTTATTTTTTTACAAAAGTTTAAAATAAGCAATAAATTTCATTCCACTTCACAATTGTGTCCCACTTGTTGTTGATTCTTCACCAAAAAATTAAAATTTTATATCCTTATGTTTGAAGCCTGAAATGTGGCAAAAGGTTGAAAAGTTCAAGGGGGCCGAATACTTTCGCAAGGCACTGTATCTGGAGTCATTGAGGTGTAGAAGGATTACATGACAAATTTAGCTCTGCTACATTCACCTCATTACCTTTGCTCTGTTAACTTGTGGAAGTAAAGGCAAGGTGGGCTAAGGGATTCGGGGGTGGTCTACAGGGTCTCCTTTTATCTATTGCAGACAGTAGGGACCAATGGAGAACCTTTGCCCTTTTCAACACTCATAAAACCCCCTAACATCAACCACAATACCCATAATGTCATCCATAATGCCCCATAATGTCATTCCCGATGGTCTTCCATAATTTCTTACCCAGATATATTAGCAATCTCTCTATTTTTTTCATACCCAGCAATATATAACTTTCACGTAGTTGCCCCAGAGAGGGGAACATAACATAGGCACCCACCACATATAAGAAAAATCATCCCCAATCTATTGGATTAATCCAATAGAGCGCAATTTGTATCTCTCCCAGATTTTGTTCAGTTCTACGGGGTTCTGATATTAATATAGGGGATGTGTCTGCCTGGGGTCTGAAACTAATTTGGGAATCTGGAATTTAATATAGTGGGCTAATCTGGGGTCTCACATTAATTTATGGGGTTTGAATATATTTAGAGGGTATATATTTAGCCATACTGTTTTATGTAAACCACGAGCCTCCAAAAAGACCACTCCCATTTACTTAAATCGTTGATTTTTTTGCCCTATGTCATTGTCATGATGAGATTACCTGTTCACAGGCATCTGTAGCAAAAGAAGAGAGGAGGACTGAAGCACTGAGGGAATGGTATTATATTATGGTTAAAGTGCAGGGAATAATTCAGGTGCCATTGTGGCTGACATTAGGGGTATTGTGGCTGACACCAGGGAAATTCATATTAACACTGGGATGCATTGTGCCCAACTCTGGATACTCACTTAAAGGGGTTTTCCCATGAACATAACCATAAATAAAATTGTAGATAATTTAAAGGGAAACATTTTTTTTTCAAATATACTGTAAATAATTTAAAAATTTGAAGAGTTTTAAATATTTTCTCTAATCATCTTAGTGGTGACATCTGTTGTCTTGATCAGTTGCCAATGGATATTACCATGAATACAGGAATTTTCTGTTTTCTGGGACTTGTCAGAAATCCAGCCATGATGTCCTTATCATGGACAGGTTATCAGGAGGGACATTACATGTATGAGAAGATAGCCCGGACATAATAAGGACATCATGGCTGGTATCAGGAGGACCTCATGTATGAGGAGAAACCGACCACAAAAAACAGCGGTAAGGAGGACACTACATGTATGAGAAGATAACCCGACCACAATAAGGACATCATGGCTGGTTATCAGGAGGGACACTACATGTATGAGAAGATAACCCGACCACAATAAGGACATCATGGCTGGTTATCAGGAGGGACACTACATGTATGAGAAGATAACCTGACCACAATAAGGACATCATGGCTGGTTATCAGGAGGGACACTACATGTATGAGAAGATAACCTGGACACAATAAGGACATCATGGCTGGTTATCAGGAGGGACACTACATGTATGAGAAGATAACCCGGACACAATAAGGACATCATGGCTGGTTATCAGGAGGGGACACTACATGTATGAGAAGATAACCTGACCACAATAAGGACATCATGGCTGGTTATCAGGAAGGACATTACATGTATGAGAAGATAACCCGACCACAATAAGGACATCATGGCTGGTTATCAGGAGGACACTACATGTATGAGAAGATAACCCGGACACAATAAGGACATCGTGGCTGGTTATCGGGAGGACACTACATGTATGAGAAGATAACCCGGACACAATAAGGACATCATGGCTGGTTATCAGGAGGGACACTACATGTATGAGAAGATAACCCGACCACAATAAGGACATCATGGCTGGTTATCAGGAGGACACTACATGTATGAGAAGATAACCTGACCACAATAAGGACATCATGGCTGGTTATCAGGAGGACACTACATGTATGAGAAGATAACCCGACCACAATAAGGACATCATGGCTGGTTATCAGGAGGGGACACTACATGTATGAGAAGATAACATGACCACAATAAGGACATCATGGCTGGTTATCAGGAGGACACTACATGTATGAGAAGATAACCTGGACACAATAAGGACATCATGGCTGGTTATCAGGAGGACACTACATGTATGAGAAGATAACCCGGCCACAATAAGGACATCATGGCTGGTTATCAGGAGGACACTACATGTATGAGAAGATAACCCAGACACAGTAAGGACAACGGGACTGGGTTTTAGACCATAGAAAGTTCCTACATTCATGGTCGTATCCATTGACAACTGATCGAGACAAATTATGTCATCACTAAGATGGTTAGAGAGAATCTTGGGAATAGAAGAGGGAGAAAATATCTTGGGTGAAAATTTGGGCATGTCTGTAGTTTTAAATTGTGGGAATTCAGGTCCTTAAGTCTGCTTTATATATGGAAAGAAGAGTCAAAGATGGGGTTAGGATTGTACTGGCTGTAGCCTTTACATGAGCCTTTAAGCTGTTCAGG
The DNA here is from genome assembly GCA_947044405.1 of Leptodactylus fallax. Lineage (NCBI taxonomy): Eukaryota > Metazoa > Chordata > Amphibia > Anura > Leptodactylidae > Leptodactylus > Leptodactylus fallax. The sequence goes on from CAMRHE010000323.1 coordinate 1,833,442, forward strand.
TCTCACAGGAAAGCCAAACAAAGCTGATCAGACCCAAAGGGACACAGCACTCACAAAAATCGCCTTGGCTTCTTCTTAGTCTTTCTTAGCGCGGGTACATTATGTCTTACCAGCCTCTCTGCGCAGGATCACGTAGATCCTCCCGCCCTCCATTCCCAGCACCTGAAATATTACAAATAATTTTTCTTATTCTAAAATCTCAAATATTATTTAGAAGTAAAATTTGTTATTTATTGGGAAAAAGAGGAAAATCTTAAAAACAAGCACTGGAAGACAAATAACATGAGTACGGTTTATGGGATGTCACAACACTGGTTATAAATAACGTTCCCGCAGAAACAAGACCTTCTTGTGAGGGAATAGTATACGAGAAACAGGTGGTGCCTTATTTTTTACCAAAAGCCGCCCCATATTTACAGTATGTTATTCCTGCTCCTCTTCTGCTTTTGTATAAGTAACAGCTTTCGGATGTGGCCTACAAATTTTTTCATCGCAGCCGTCTAAGAGCCATAAATTTTTGGTTTTCCAACAACATAGCCATATGAAGGCTTGCTTTTTGCGGCACAGATTGTATATTTTTATGGGTACCATTTTAGGGTGCATATTTTTTTATAGACAAAAATTATATTAAAGGTGTTGTCCAAGATTTTTTTTAATGGCCTATCGTTTTCCGAGAGGCTGGTAAATCACAAAGGTCAAGATTGACAAAGACCCTAAAGCTACAAGTACTACAATAATTGGAAGCTATTATATCAGATAGCCAGGACTGGATTGGATCCCAGTACTTTACAGTGTACAGAGTCAGAAGCAGATACACTGTATAGTGGCTGGCAGTGTTACAGTAGCTCACCTCCCATTTTCTTCAATGGTAGCAGAGCTGCAGTAGCGTTTCCAGCCACTATACATTATACAGAGCTATCTCCTTCCAGCTCTGTACACTGTATACTACAGAGATTCAATGCAGCCCCGAACAGCTGATCTGTGCAGGGTCTGTTGGCCCTCAACTTATTAGGTATTTATGGCCTATGATTAGAATAGGCCATAAATAATCCAAGACAATCGCTTTAATTGTTTTTGGTAAGGTGGGAATTGAAATAAAGCAGTTTTACATTTTGGGGGTTTGTGTTTTTGGGTTTAATTTTTACAATGTTCACCTTGTAGTTTATTATGTGGGTCAGTGCAATTACAGATGTACGAGAATTTTATAGTATTTATGTGTTTTACTACTTCTTCGGGATGGGTTCACATCTGCGTCAGAGTCTCCATTGGAGACTCCATCACAGAGACCTAATGGACAGCCGGCGGACACCATTATAGTCAATAATACTCTTCAATACTTCTACATTGTAGGTGATTATGCCTGCCAGACCATCTATTAGTCCCTTCCTCTGGCAGGACTTGATAGGTGTATTAAGATGGCAGACTTACAGACCATTGCTCACAGGGCTGTGAAGTCAGTAGGCCAAAGCACCGACTCCCCTATATTCCGACAGCTTGACTCTGACTCCTTCTCTAACTCCTTCATAAATGGCTGACAGTCATGGTCAGAAAAACCTAAAGTTCTTCTAATTCTGGAAAAAAGCCTGTGATTGACTTTCTATGAAAGTACAGTGCTGGCCAAAAGTATTGGCACCCCTGCAATTCTGTCAGATAATACTCAATTTCTTCCAGAAAATGATTGCAATCACAAATGCTTTGGTAATAATCTCTTCATTTAATTTGTCTTCAATGGAAAACCACAAAAAGAATTGTCAAAAAGCCAAATTGGATATAATTCCACACCAAACATAAAAAAAGGGGGTGGACAAAAGTATTGGCACCCTTTGAAAAATCATGTGATGCTTCTCTAATATGTGTAATTAACAGCACCTGTTACTTACCTGTGGCACATAACAGGTGGTGGCAATAACTAAATCACACTTGCAGCCAGTTGAAATGGATTAAAGTTGACTCAACCTCTGTCCTGTGTCCTTGTGTGTACCACATTGAGCATGGAGAAAAGAAAGAAGACCAAAGAACTGTCTGAGGACTTGAGAAGCAAAATTGTGAGGAAGCATGAGCAATCTCAAGGCTACAAGTCCATCTCCAAAGACCTGAATGTTCCTGTGTCTACCGTGCCCAGTGTCATCAAGAAGTTTAAAGCCCATGGCACTGTGGCTAACCTCCCTAGATGTGGACGGAAAAGAAAAATTGACGAGAGAGTTCAACGAAAGATTGTGCGGATGGTGGCTAAAGAACCTCGACTAACATCCAAACAAGTTCTAGCTGCCCTGCAGTCCGAGGGTACAACAGTGTCAACCCGTACTATCCGTCGGCGTCTGAATGAAAAGGGACTCTATGGTTGGATACCCAGGAAGACCCCACTTCTGACCCAGAGACATAAAAAAGCCAGGCTGGAGTTTGCCAAAACTTACCTGAGAAAGCCAAAAACTTTTTGGAAGAATGTTCTCTGGTCAGATGAGACAAAAGTAGAGCTTTTTGGGAAAAGGCATCAACATAGAGTTTACAGGAAAAAAAAGAGGCCTTCAAAGAAAAGAACACGGTCCCTACAGTCAAACATGGCGGAGGTTCCCTGATGTTTTGGGGTTGCTTTGCTGCCTCTGGCACTGGACTGCTTGACCGTGTGCATGGCATTATGAAGTCTGAAGACTACCAACAAATTTTGCAGCATAATGTAGGGCCCAGTGTGAGAAAGCTGGGTCTCCCTCAGAGGTCATGGGTCTTCCAGCAGGACAATGACCCAAAACACACTTCAAAAAGCACTAGAAAATGGTTTGAGAGAAAGCACCGGAGACTTCTAAAGTGGCCAGCAATGAGTCCAGACCTGAAGCCCATAGAACACCTGTGGAGAGATCTCACAATGGCAGTTTGGAGAAGGCGCCCTTCACATCTCAGGGACCTGGAGAAATTCCAGCAGAGCATTGTAAGAAACTCATTGATGGTTACCGGAAGCGGTTGTTCGCAGTTATTTTGTCTAAAGGTTGTGCTACCAAGTATTAGGCTGAGGGTGCCAATACTTTTGTCCGGCCCATTTTTGGAGTTTTGTGTAAAATGATCAATGATTTGACTTTTTTTTTCATTCTCTTTTGTGTTTTTTCATTGCAAGCAAAATAAATGAAGATATTCTTACCAAAGCATTTGTGATTGCAATCATTTTCTGGAAGAAATTGAGTATTATCTGACAGAATTGCAGGGGTGCCAATACTTTTGGCCAGCACTGTAAATATGTAACAAACTATACATTTTATTACATAATATTCATAATTGTATAATGCAAAATATGTATAAAAATAATGAATCATTTTATTTTGAAGCTAGAGTTGGTAACTTTTTTCCAACTCCACCCAAAACTGGCCCCAACTCCATGACTACGACTACAGCTCCAAAGTCCCAATTGTTAGGTACTCAGCTACCATGAAAACCTTTTGGAACCTGTGATTGCATCCCGGTAGGGGGGGTGACATTGGATCTAGTTTCGCTCCTGGATGTTGTTACAGGGTGTCACCTATATGTTGCAGTTGACATCTGCTTCCTATAGCCCGGGCCTACTCTTCAATCCCTGTGCTCCAAATTGCAGTGGTTTGCACCAGCAGGGTGTTAAGGGGTTAATAAATGACAACAAGCCTAGATCGTGAAGGAATTCAGACTGAAAGTATATTGGAGAATTGTATGTTTCCAGAATTAAGAGAATGAGTTATAGAAACCGGAAAAAGAAATTGTAGCTACGCGCGGACTATTGCTATAGGGGCTCGTGCTTCACATTGTCGACATTTGTTCTCACTTTGACATGAAAGAATCTTTTGATTGATCAGCTTTAATATTAATTCCACCGTTATTCAGTGCTGTAGCCGCATAAAACATGAAAAAAGCCCAAGGGGTGAGAATACTTCTCATAGACATTATATAGCAGGTGTCGATAAAAATAAATTCTGATTCCACCATGCTGGGAGCGGGAGAAGGGACTGAACAGGAAAAAACGTACCATGGGATATATATGGTGGGTTTCTATAGAATGGCGTTAATGTGCTGACCACGTTTTCATTACACCGCGAGAATAATTGAACATTATTATTATAAATGACTTCTGCTGACTCCACGTTTTGCTGTCACCAATCTGCTCTGGTGTATCATAATGTACGTCTGCTAACACTGATTAATGCGCTATAGATATTCCGTGTATTGGCGTCTTCTCCACAAGCCGGGAACTCTCATATACCAGATATATATTCCCCAGCTTTATACCTAGTAGTTAGCGCTACCTGCTAAAAATTCTTGACATTTAAAGTGTCCCTCCAAATCACTTCTCCCGAATGATATGACATTGGTTAGGGAGAAGCACAGGGTTAATGCTGGGTAGCACACTTGCCAGAGAAACGGCATGGCACCACAGCAAAAAAAAAAATATAGGCAATTGTCCCAGAAACCTTATTTTGGCTGTGAGTTGGATTTTCCAATGGAACCATTTAGGGCACCATTACTAAATGGTGGCCAAAATGGTACCATTGGAATTTTTTTTTATAATTTTTTTTTTTTTTTTTGCTTTAATAGTTTTTAGTGATCAGTTTTTCAATAAATGCACTGTTATGTTGCGCGGGACTTTCAGGTATGGGGTTTGTCAGAGGTGCATCATTTTCTGCTTGCCTACCCACCTACTACACCTTAAAATCCTCTCTATACCTGGCCTCTATACTTTGTAATTTTCTCTATACCCACCCACTACACCTCATTTTCGTTTTCAACTCCCCACCTTTCAAATGCTATAACTTTTTTATTTTTCTGTTCACAGAGCCATATAAGGGCTAAATGTTTGTAGGACAAATTGTACTTTGTAATGGTACTATTTATTATTCCATACAATATAGTGGGAAGCTGAAAAGAAAATTGGAATATTTTTGTTTTTTTTTGTATATATATATATATAGTAGATAATTTTTTTTTTCCTGTAATTATTAGACCCACTAGGGGTCTGATCACTATTGCACAATGCAATACAATGCTAATGCAAAGACAGCACTTCTATTATAGCCTGCAATAGAAGTTAATAGGAGACAAACCTGGATGCCTTCAATAGGCTCCAAGCTATCATAGTAATGGATCGACAGCTCCGGATCTCCATAAGAAAGTGGGGCCTTGGTCAACTTTGATTGAGTTGCCAGGGGGGTCAATGCCCGCGATCAATGTGGAACTTTCTATGGTTTGAAACTTGTCAGAAGCCCAGCCATGATATCCTTATTGTGGACAGGTTATCAGGCAGGTGCACTACATGTACGAGAAGATAACCCGGATACAATAAGGACATCATGGCTGGTTATCAGGAGGGGGCACTACATGTATGAGAAGATAACCTGACCACAATAAGGACATCATGGCTGGTTATCAGGAGGACACTACATGTATGAGAAGATAACCTGGACACAATAAGGACATCATGGCTGGTTATCAGGAGGACACTACATGTATGAGAAGATAACCTGACCACAATAAGGACATCATGGCTGGTTATCAGGAGGACACTACATGTATGAGAAGATAACCTGACCACAATAAGGACATCATGGCTGGTTATCAGGAGGGGACACTACATGTATGAGAAGATAACCTGACCACAATAAGGACATCAAGGCTGGTTATCAGGAGGACACTACATGTATGAGAAGATAACCTGACCACAATAAGGACATCATGGCTGGTTATCAGGAGGACACTACATGTATGAGAAGATAACCCGACCACAATAAGGACATCATGGCTGGTTATCAGGAGGACACTACATGTATGAGAAGATAACCTGACCACAATAAGGACATCATGACTGGTTATCAGGAGGGACACTACATGTATGAGAAGATAACCCAGACACAATAAGGACATCATGGCTGGTTATCAGGAGGACACTACATGTATGAGAAGATAACCCGACCACAATAAGGACATCATGGCTGGTTATCAGGAGGGGGCACTACATGTATGAGAAGATAACCTGACCACAATAAGGACATCATGGCTGGTTATCAGGAGGGGACACTACATGTATGAGAAAATAACCTGACCACAATAAGGACATCATGGCTGGTTATCAGGAGGACACTACATGTATGCGAAGATAACCCGACCACAACAAGGACATCATGGCTGGTTATCAGGAGGGACACTACATGTATGAGAAGATAACCTGACCACAATAAGGACATCATGGCTGGTTATCAGGAGGACACTACATGTATGAGAAGATAACCCGGACACAATCAGGACATCATGGCTGGTTATCAGGAGGACACTACATGTATGAGAAGATAACCCGGACACAATAAGGACACCATGGCTGGTTATCAGAGTATAGAAAGTTCCAGCAGTCATAATCGTATCCATTGGCAATTGATCAAGACAGAAGATGTCACCACTAAGATGGTTAGAGAAAATCTTTAAAACTGTGAAAAATGTTTATTTATATTTGCAAAAATATTGAACTTTTAATTATCTACATATTTAGACATTGTTTATGTTCATGGGAAAACTCCTTTAACCAATGTCCATGACAAGGGAATAGGAGGACTCTTGAGCAGATCTACGACTCTTTGGACCCTGAGTGTTGGGGTTGCGGGATATTATTACGAGTTAAGTACATATTATTTACCCAGTGTCTACACAATAATTATATAGGGTGAGATAAATGTCTGTTAAGTGGCTGTTAAATGCACAATGAAGCTAACATTTGTTGTAGGCTCTCACCCATGGCGGCAGAGAAGGGATGTTATTCACACACCATTATGCCGCTCTCTGGATCTCATTCAGCTCCATTGTGGGATAATTAGAGGCCTCATTGTTGGTGTGTGAGCCTCAGACCGGGCAATATGTAGTTTACTTCCGCATCCCGAATTGTTTTGCACATATTACTAATAAGCATCTCGCAGCCCAATTCATTAATGTTGTGATTAAGATCTGCAAACTAGATTTTTTTCGCACAATACTTTCTGCCAATTTCACTCTGCTTTGGGAGTAGCATAGATAGACAATACATTTCCCATCACAGATGGTTATAGCTTATCCTCAGGATACATCATAAAAGTATGATAGGTGGCAGTCCACGTCCTGACCCCATGCGCATTGGATTGACCAAGGATCACCCAAACTCATTTTCAGCTGGTAAGAGCCACCACATCCAGGTGGAGATGTCCATGTCCACAATTCTCTTACCATGGTGAAGCCTCAGCCAAGGAGTATGGACTCGTGATGTCATTGTTGTACAGTAAAAGGTCTTTGAGACGACCAACCGAAATTGCATGAAAATGTGATCTTCTAGAGAGGCGGTCTTCTCAAAGAAGATGGTTAGTGTATAAAACTGAATAACTGTCTAAAATGTGGTCTGGGTAAGGAGGTGGTCTTCTTGGAGAGGGGGTCTTTTGGAGAAATTTCACTGTATTTTATTAGGGCTAAACTGGGTGGTGGAGTCCAAGGCTGGGTTCCGCGGAATTTGAGGTGGCCTTCTGCCTCAGATTGCTTGACAAGATCCGGCATTCTCATGTATCTATTTTTCAAAAAGGTACCAAATTGGTGTCGAAATGTGTTGCCTAATGAAAGACAGAAATTGTTGACTCCTATGGCCTAGCATCTGTGTCCTGCTGCCAGGCTGAATGTGGGTGGGAATGGTGGTGATCGTTGCTCCCATTCACTACATCACGCCGGAGATAGCCAAAATACAGCATTCAGGTTGAATGTGGAGTGGGAGAAAGGTCCTGCTGAGTTTACTTTGTGGGACAACCCGATTAAAGGTTTTTTTTTTTCTCATATATGCAACCTGGAGTATTATTGCATCCAGGTTATATTCTCATACAAGTAGTGTCCTCCTGATAACCAACCATGATGTCCTTATTGTGGTCAGGTTATCTTCTCATACATGTAGTGTCCTCCTGATAACCAGCCATGATGTCCTTATTGTGGTCAGGTTATCTTCTCATACATGTAGTGTCCCCTCCTGATAACCAGCCATGGTGTCCTTATTGTGGTCGGGTTATCTTCTCATACATGTAGTGTCCCCTCCTGATAACCAGCCATGATGTCCTTATTGTGGTCGGGTTATCTTCTCATACATGTAGTGTCCCCTCCTGATAACCAGCCATGATGTCCTTATTGTGTCCGGGTTATCTTCTCATACATGTAGTGTCCCTCCTGATAACCAGCCATGATGTCCTTATTGTGGTCAGGTTATCTTCTCATACATGTAGTGTCCCTCCTGATAACCAGCCATGATGTCCTTATTGTGGTCGGGTTATCTTCTCATACATGTAGTGTCCCCTCCTGATAACCAGCCATGATGTCCTTATTGTGGTCGGGTTATCTTCTCATACATGTAGTGTCCCCTCCTGATAACCAGCCATGATGTTCTTATTGTGGTCAGGTTATCTTCTCATACATGTAGTGTCCCTCCTGATAACCAGCCATGATGTCCTTATTGTGGTCGGGTTATCTTCTCATACATGCAATGCCCCTCCTGATAACCAGCCATGCAGCATCTTAGCAGCTCCAGCTATCTCCTGAGTTTCCATTTTATGGATGACGGTGGTGCCATCACCTCTCGATACATCAGCAGGCAGCCACAGACTACCATTCATTCCTACTCTTTTACAGCATTGGGCTTGTAAGTTGTACAGTTCAGTCAGGTTATCATAATATATTTGGGGGACATTACACTCCCTGCTCCCCTAACCTGCACTATGGAGCGCCCTTCTTTGTATTTTTCACTACACTTAAGACACTTTCCTTGTGTATGTCGTGAAAAGTAAATGGTGTCCGCTCTAGATAAAGTTTATGCCCCTTTTGATGTTGCGATTTTAGCAGAATTTTGGGAGAATTTAGTATAGTAAATTTCCCCATGTTTAAAGGAGCTTCTTCCCCCACCCCAAAAAAGTCTGAGGGCAGGAAAGGGGGTTAACTTATTTTTTTTGTTAAAGTGATACTCACTTCAGTGCCAATGGTAGGGCCCTGGTACTCTACATTGGTCTCCAATGATGACTTCAGTGGCTCCTTCATGGCTGCTGCAGCCAATAACTGGCCTCAGTGGTCATGGGCCATAGTCAGGTACATCATCGCTATAGAGTTTCCGATGCTGCAGAGTTGATGTACCCTAACTGACTGGAACACTGAGGCAGGTAACTGGGTGCAGTAGGGACATAAGGGGCCACTGACGTCATCACACGAGCGCTGAATAGGACACCAAAACAGAAAAGTGGGCTTGCCAAGAAGAGGGGTATTCCAATTAGAACAGGTTAAACCCTATTCAAAAGATAGAGGGAAAACTTGCTGATCAGTGGGTGTCCCACCCATGGGACCCCCACAACCTTGAGAACTTGGGTGTTTTGCACCCCAGTTCCAACCAAAGTAACTGGTCATACAGCATGCGCCAATCCACTCATTTGAATGGGTACCATTGGAGGTAGCCAAATACTTACTTGGCTATTTCAGGCAGTTCCCATTCAAAAACATGGTATGACGGCTGCATGACCAGATGCCCTGGTCAAAACTGGGGTGCAAAACACCCCAGTACTCGAGATCGGTGGGGGTCCCAGTGGTGGGAAAACTACTGATCAGCAAGCCACTTGTTCTGACTGGAATACCCCTTTAACCCTCTCTCTGTCTTTAGCCATTTTTTTGTGGGGCGCTATAAACCCTTTAAGTATTGAAAGTGAAAAAAAATTGCACCATTAATGTGCCCCTAGTTTAGGTTTTGTTCACACTGCCATTCAGGAGTCTGCGTGGCGCTTCCAACAGTATTAAGAATAACAAGAATAGAGCAGTGTGCAGCACTTTTCCTACTGTCAGAATGAAGATAAACCTCAATGGATTCCATTATAAGCATTGATGGTAAGAATAACACAAAACAAAAGCCAGTGTGAACAGAGCCTTACAGAACCCCTTGATATGTTCCGAGGTCTGGCGGTGCTTGGCTTCTCCCACAACATGATCTCTTGGCTTTGTACAGAATGAATGACATGTCATGTAAATTACAAGTTTCAGCCGGAAACCTCGGCAGAGTGGAGCGGACTTGTATACGCTGGATTTCTATTTTCTTCCACAAAATAGACACTGAAAGGATTTCCAGAGAGACGGTAATGTGGAGCCTGTCCATCATGCCGCCGTCATCTCCCAGCCTGCACTTACAGTAGTCTGTGACTAACATGTGTAACATTACTGGGAAGAGAGAGCGCAGAGCGATCAGCCATTTCCCTTACAAATTCTTCTCTGTAAAAGATAATTATTTTGCTGTTGTTTGCCGTTACATTACATCTCCATCAGTCATCCTGCTCAGAGGAAAGTCAGCTCTGAGCTGGAGATGGAGGAGGCTGCTGTACCAATTTATTGTCTAAGGCAGTGGTTTCCAGCCGCTGCAAAACTACAACTCTCAGCATGCCACCTCTGCCACTCTGATGGGAGTACTATAAATCGGACATAATGGTTAAGCATCCTATCACGGATTAGGCATTGGGGTCAGGAACATTATGTTACACTTCTAGTTCACCCACACAGTATTACCTACAGTCAAATCATTCTTAGCATGCACTGAGAGTGGAAAAGCTGCAGATATGCCCTACAGCCCCCCGGAGTCTGTCACCAGAGCCAGCATATCAATCCAGCCCTGCAGATAGATAGGTTAGTGTCACCAGAGCCAGCATATCACCCCAGCCCTGCAGATAGATAGGTTAGTGTCACCAGACCCCAGCATATCACCCCAGCCCTGCAGATAGATAGGTTAGTGTCACCAGACCTCAGCATATCAAATCAGACCTGCAGATAGATAGGTTAGTGTCACCAGAACCAGCATATCACCCCAGCCCTGCAGATAGATAGGTTAGTGTTACCAGACCCAGCATATCAACCCAGTCCTGCAGATAGATAGGTTAGTGTCACCAGAACCAGCATATCACCCCAGCCCTGCAGATAGATAGGTTAGTGTCACGAGAACCAGCATATCACCCCAGCCCCTGCAGATAGATAGGTTAGTGTCACCAGACCAAGCATATCAATCCAGCCCCGCAGATAGATAGGTTCGTGTCACCAGAGCCAGCATATCAATCCAGCCCCGCAGATAGATAGGTTAGTGTCACCAGAGCCAGCATATCAATCCAGCCCTACAGATAGATAGGTTAGTGTCACCAGACCCAGCATATCACCCCAGCTCTGCAGATAGATAGGTTAGTGTCACCAGAGCCAGCATATCAATCCAGCCCCACAGATAGATAAGTTAGTGTCACCAGACCCAGCATATCACCCCAGCTCTGCAGATAGATAGGTTAGTGTCACCAGAGCCAGCATATCACCCCAGCCCTGCAGATAGCTATGCTGGTTCTGGTGACCCTAACCTATCTCAGCCTGCAGGGCTAGGTGGTGACTCAGCAGACCAGCCATCACCCCAGGCCTGCAGATAGATAGGTTAGTGTCACCAACTCAGCCTATCACCCCAGCCCTGCAGATAGATAGGTTGGTGACACCAGAACCAGCATATCACCCCAGCCCTGCAGATAGATAGGTTGTGTCACCACCCCCCCCCTGCAGGGCTGGGAGTGTCACCAGACACCACCTATCACCCCAGCCGCAGATAGATAGGTTAGTGCACCAGACAGCTATCCCCAGCCCCGCAGATAGATAGGTTAGGGTCACCAGAACCAGCATATCACCCCCCTGCCAGATAGATAGGTTAGTGTCACCAGAACCAGCATATCACCCCAGCCCTGCAGATAGATAGGTTAGTGTCACCAGAACCAGCATATCACCCCAGCCCTGCAGATAGATAGGTTAGTGTCCCCAGACCCAGCATATCACTCCAGCTCTGCAGATAGATAGGTTAGTGTCACCAGTCCCCAGCATATCACCCCAGCCCTGCAGATAGATAGGTTAGTGTCACCAGAACCAGCATATCACCCCAGCCCTGCAAAAACCCAGATAGATAGGTTAGTGTCACCAGAACCAGCATATCACCCCAGCCCTGCAGATAGATAGGTTAGGGTCACCAGAACCAGCATATCAACCCAGCCCACAGATAGATAGGTTAGTGTCACCAGAACCAGCATATCACCCCAACCCTGCAGATAGATAGGTTAGTATCACCAGACCCAGCATATCACCCCAGCCCTGCAGATAGATAGGTTAGTGTCACCAGAACCAGCATATCACCCCAGCCCTGCAGATAGAAGAGGGAATAAACACTCAAAAATTTGAGTAGTTATTGAAAAAAAAAAACATTAGATGTTACAACGCATTTCGTGGCTCAAAACACCCCTTTGTCAAGTGCAAAACATATCGGGCGCATGCTTTGTTTTTTAAAATAAACAAAACAACAAATGTGATAGAAAATTCTACCCAAACACACAAAATACTTTAATATTATCAAAAATTACCTGTTCAGCATAAATGGAAACTAAAATATTCCTTTAATAATAATTGTCATTTTTTTTTTTATAAAGCACCAACACATTCCGCAGTTCTTTACAAATTAAGGTAGAATCTAAACTTTTTGTCTCTGTCCCTAAAAAGACAACTTAAAATAAAATGAAAACAAAAAAGTTACAAAAAATCCTGTCTCGACATTACGGCTGTTTTTCCTTTAGGCACAAAAAGAGTTAAACACCAAATAAGAAAACAACGGCACATGTCCACTGCCGTACAACACCTGACCTACTTCTACAAGAAGTGGCTCTTGAAAATTTCCATCCCCTTGTGATAGGTTGAGAAAAAATAATGATCGCAGCGTTCACCGGTTGTGTTGAACTTTGAACTCAAGTCGCAAATACGGCCAAGTCAGAACTTGCGGAAGGGCCTGTATTTAATCAAGCCAGGCAGAGAACTGTCATGGAGGAATTGATTTTTATCCATCCCTCCCCCCGCAATATAATTGCATTAAATGGAATAGAAATTTAGATGTTTTTTAATTATATTGTACGCATGACACAGCAGAACAGCTGAAGTTATAAATTATGGGTACATAGATGATGCATTTGTAATAAAGAGTAGGACCACAAATTAGAATCCATGGATGAAATTTTCACGCAGAATATTTTTGCTCATTTACCACGTCGCTCAGATGAGCCATGGTAATGAACAGAATTTTTAGAAATCAAATTCATACAATGCTGTCAAAAACTTTATGGATTCATACTAACAGGATAGGGGATATTTCTAAAAAAATTCTTCGATCGCAGTTTCTAGAACTCTTCTTACTAATTAACAAAAAGGAAATTATTATCGCTGTCTGCCATGTTACATATACTGTGGATCTGTAGCCCAATCACTATCTCTACAAGCCTGCTAGTTCATATTATACTTGCCACTCATCCCCTTCCACCCCCTTACTATACAAAGGGAGAAAGATAGACTGTCTGCTCAAATTACTGCTGATTCTGCTGTAATCACAGGACTCTATTATCTATCAAGTGCCCTTTACAGGCACACAGACAGTTTGTAATTCTTTGTTCGTGTAAATTATCCAGGTCCTTTCTCTGTCTGTCTGAAGTGGAACATATGTGTATTTTTGAAACCTATTTTCATTGCCCTAAAGAAAATAAATAAATAAACAACTTTACAAATCATCTCAATTAAAATTTCCCCTCTCTTTTGTGTTTACAGCTTAAATGCAGACAGTATTTGCCTTTGAGAAATATCCTCAGTGAAAAATTGTGAGCAGTTCATGAAGCCATACAATCTTATGCCATACTTCTTAAAATATCGATCACACAGAAAAACATCTAGTATGAACCATGACGCCTTGTAGTTCTGCCATGTTACATATACTGCTGCAGCCCAACCACTATCTCTTCAAGCCTGCTAGTTTATATTACACTTGCCATTTATACCCTTCCACCCCCATACTCTACAAAGGGAGAGAGACTGCTTTCTTAAATTAGTGCTGATGCTGCTGTAATCACAGGACTCTATTATCCTTCAAGTGCCCTTTACAGCCACACAGACAGTTTGTAATTCTTTGTTTGGGTTTGAATCAAGGGGATCAATACAAGTCTCCATCCCTTGACCAGATCGGCAGTTAGGGAATTCTTTTGACGATGTACTGTAGTGCTTTTAGAATTAGGTCCTCTATGGTTATTAGATGCACTGTGCAACAGAGTACCATATGGGGTTTTGGAAGCCCACACAAGTAGAACTTACAAACGTCTTTCATACATTCATCATTGGAAGTGCCAAATAAGTCTTTTATGATATCGTTTGTTGAAAGACCTCAGAAATGTATAGCTGGCTGTATACATTTAAGTTATTGTTGACCACCAAACTCACCAACTCTCTATTGTGCATGGGGGTCTTGTAACCATCTCTCAACAGCAATGTTTGGAGAGAAGGATGGGATGGATGGATTGATTGGATTCAACATGTCCGATCATTTCGATCTCAGAGGAGATAAGCTACCACCAGAGGTGTCTGGCAGTAGCTTACTCAATTTCCTATTCAGGATACATGCATACTTGACCAACAGTTGAAGTGTATAGAGAACCTTTCACCACCTCTACCAATTCCAACTCATCCTACAATAGCTGCTACTCCACTGATCCAGCGCAGTTGGAATTTTTTCTCTCTCCCCCACCGTTCCTGAGCAATTATTGATGTTAGTTTCAGAACAATTAGGCTCTCTACTGTCAGGTGGGCGGACCTAGACTGGATCAGAAAGACAAGGACCTCCTACCTGACATCAGAGAGCATTATATAGTACTGAAACTTACATCAATGATTGCTCGGGAATGGTGGGGGCTAGAGAAAAAATTCCAACTGGGCCAGAATCAGTGGAGCAACATCTATTGAAGGATGTAAACAGCTGGAGTAGGTGGAGGTGGTGAAAGGTCCTTTCTAAAGCTCATCTGGACTTCATAAACTACGAGCCCTAGTACACACGCGTCATAAAGATCATCTGTCATTCTCTGTCCTCCTATATTATCATCAGACCACAGAATTTCTATTTCTTCCTCCACTTGTACCTTCTAATTTATAATTACTAGTGTTCTATGCTTTATTTTTTTTCAATACGTTGCCATTTTCACAGGAGCGATTTTGATGAAAAGTGTGAACATTAGTCACACGACTATAAAAGAAAATAATTACTGGTCTTAGTTCTTTCCCACATGGACAAGAGTAACCATTTAGAACTACATGACCTGCAATTTGTCTTAGCTGACAGTCTCTCTGGAGGAGAGCATTGCTAATGTGGAGCATTGACTGTGTGCTGCACGGAAAGCAATCTGAGCACCGCGCTGTAGGGCACCGTCATGGCAGCCTGGCAGCATCCGGGTTTTGGTGGTCTGCAATACAATGTGACTACACAAAGATCTATGTGAACTAGTCTGGTGGGGAAGGTGTTAAGCCAGGCAGTGCTTGCTACTAATGAAGTGTGCTGGTAGGTAGATGGATGACTCGAAACTTGGCAGAGTTTATGGAACTGATAAAAAAAAAAGTTTTGGCTCTGAAGATGAGATGTGAGAAACTTTCATTTTAGTTCTTGAGTATTCTTCGCTTCGGAGAGAGAGCGCCTCTTACAGGCTTTCTATGTAGCTCCTTTGAAAAGGAAATGTAGCAGATACGGACACAGTGCAAAATGAAACAGCCTTAAAATTTGCACCAAAATCTTTAATGAAATTCACACGTGTTCCGCGAAGTACATGGGTTTATTTTTGCAGAATTTTGGTCCGGATCCCAAATCAAAAGTAAATTCTTAGAATTTTTATACTTAATCATTTTTGTTTTTACTTGCTATTATTTATTTATTTGCTATTTTTACCAAAGAAACTTGGACCTTTCCTTTCCATAGGGAAACAATGAAGTGGTGGTAATGCGACTTTACTGTGAATTGCAGTTGACTGAGTCTCCGTAGAGTCTACCCTTGTGGCATGACACAGCAACAAGTATAACATATGACTTTACTCTAAGGGTGGAATTATAAATTAAGACTTTTACAAGGATATAATGTCCAACGATACATATAGGAAGAGATTTACAAAGTAAAATGCACCAGATCTATGGCTGAAATTCACCAAAAAAATTTGGGTAGTAATAATAAATCTCCTCCATTGTGTCTCAGAGACGGGAATCTCTCTCCTTGGGGAGAGCACCAGTGAAGGTGTGTAGAGTTTTGAATTGCCTTTTGCCCTCTACCAAGGATCTACATATCACAAGGCATTATGGGAAAAGGAGCTGGGAAGCTCATGCGCCCTCTGTTGGATGTAACAGATCCTCAATTGTGTCTGGCAGCGTACCTGACACTGACCCGTGACACTGACATACCCCAGGATTAAACCGGTCATGTTTCCTTGGATACACATTGCTCAGATATTTGCAGCTTCAGACTACAAATCAATGGATTGTAAATCTGGCACACCTGGGAATTTTTCTTCCCCGTCAGTAAATGATCCCTGCTTCTATCTAGAGGTAATATTTAGCAAATTCCTCTGATTCCCATCCATTTCCTTAATCTGTATTTATTGACTACCTATGAGGTTCTCCAAGAAGCAATGTCCTCAAGCTTACATCGCACCAGTCAAGTGCGTTTTTCATCCTCGTATAGAGATGTATGCTACCATTTCCATTGTATGTTACCATTTCCAGATTGTTTTACTTGTTTTCTACTTAAAGTGTATCTAAAGCCAAGAATTAAAAAATTCATATTGCTCCAGAATTCTCACACGCAAAGTCCAAAATTCACCGCTTTTTTTCCCCTGCAGACCAGTTAATTGAAAACATGATATTTACAAGGGCCACAAGTTAGGTTTTCCCGGTCTTCTTCTGAGCCCATAAGTATGTGGTAGTCCAGAAAAGGTTGTTTCCCTCCCCTGGATTTTTATTGTGTTTGATACCAGTAATGGATCATTTATCCTGCCCATAATAATCGACGATACAGCAAGTTGGTTGATGCTCATTTAGTTTACACCTATATGCAGTGATTGTGGTGTGTTTGTGTAGAGGCCAGGGTCCCGAGTCCACTCCGACTATACCAAGTAAGTGTTTCTCCAGACTGGTCGCATCTACCACTACTCTGGACTACCCAAGAACTGGGCAGATGGACTTCCTTCTGCTAGAGTGTAATGAAGACACAGCTAAAGATGGGTGAACCACTTTGGCACGAGCCTGGATCGATCCAAATATCCCAAATTATTTAGCTTTTAACAAAACTGAACAATTGCGGATTTGTCTCGAATGAACTAAAATGTCCACCGCGACATGCATGGTAAATTATTATACTCTGGAGTCCCTTCATACCGCAAAATATAATAGGTGAAGGCCCAGGGGAGGAGTAAAAAATAACAAACATTTACACTCACCTTCCCTCACCTCTTTGGGGGCCTCCCTTTGGCGTCTGGCCCTCTCCTGGTGATGTCAATGATGAGGCTTCTGATTGGTGTCATGATGCTCAGCGTGCCTATGTCACCATGTGACCCTGGGAGCATGACGTCATTGAGAAGAAAGAGAGAGAGCACCGGGCACAATGAGGAGGCCCAAAAGAGGTGAGGAAAGGTGAGTATAAATGGGAAGGTGGGCCTTCCTATTATACTCTAATTTCACTTCCAGTTCTGAACTTATTTGATCCGAAATGAATCAGGGTCCCGAACCACCCGAACCGAGAACAAAACGAATATTGGGAGGTTCGCCCATCTCTAGTCATGGCTAACAAATTCACACTGCTCACACAGGCACATTGTCACAGGTATTTACTGATGTAGGTGATGGTCGGCACAACACAGGTTAATGTCGGTTGCTCAACAGTCAGGATCAACATCAGCAGTACACTGAACCGGAAGAGAACTTCTTGAACTGTCAGAATGAGGGTCCCGTGGAGCTCACAGCGATTGCCCAACACTCACAGTAACCGGTTTTCATGCAGACATGGTTTCACCACTCTAGCCTTCAGAACAACTGCCTTGGCACCGGAATGGAACGCCAAACCAGTAGCAATGGACCAGACAAAGACCAGAAGGAAAAATTCCCTTTTCATCCCACAGGCTTCCTGCCCAATGTGACTACAAAGTATTGTAATGTGCGAAGACCATACATCGAGCGGTGCCAAAGGGACACTGACTGCTGCACAGCCAATGGCCTCAACCACGTTTTACCCATTTGAAGAGCCATCGCACCCCTTTAAAGAGGACCTTTCATGTCCTCATGAAAGTGCTGGTATGTGCCCCAGTGGTGGAGATATCGGTGCCTTTAGGTCCCCTTGCATCTTTTTACAGCCTCTTCTGGCCTCTGGCCCAGTCACAGGACTCAGCGGTGACCCTAGGGCACGTGATGTTAGCCAGAGGCTGGAAGAGGACACCAAGGAACCTTAGGGTGTCACCAGACACTAAGAGGATTTCCAGGAGAGCTGAAACAAGGTGAGCATATCTGTTATGTTTACTCACTTCACATGGCTCTCCACTTATTATTCCCTAGGGTCTGAAGAAGCCCAGGAGTATAATAGTGTTTCATGGGTAACAAACCTCAAAAGTTTTGGGTCAAATCCAGTTCATTCCAAATCTGTTCTCTCATCCCTAGTTTTAATCTTACACACAATGGGATAGATTTGTTATTGTGGTTACAACTAGACTCTGGCGTAATTGTGGTGCATCTTTGGCTTATCATGGTGCATCCAGTTTGAGGTTAGAACTTTCAACTTGCTAGACATTTGGGCATGGCTGCTCAGAAATAGGGGGGGTGCTTTATATGTGGCAAAAATTTGAGTAAAATTCTGACTCAAAGTAAACCATCTAATAGGTGGTATAAACATAGACTAAGCAGTGTAAAGATACCCCAGATTTATCATCCAGCAACAGCCACTGAGACAAATCTGGTGCATTTTCAGACTGCATAAGTTTCCACTGTCTATTAGGCCTCATAAACATGACCGAGTGTGCCAGCGATGCCATGGGTGCCATTTTTTTTTTTAAAGGAAGTCAATTAGATCACACTCAGATGGCATGGGTTGTTCCGTTCCGATGACACTTAGAAGACATGGAGTGTTCCATTCCATTCCGATCCGATTTCAAGGCGCAGGATAATTCCTGCACTATAATTATCAGAATGGAGCCTCGGAGGCCCCCTTGGTTGTGTGCATGAGGCCTTAGTAAATCTGGGCCAATCTTCTTTCCTATCTGTACTAATTCAGATCCAGACTGATATCCCTCACGTCATGCATCTGTGGGTACTATATATTAAATATTTTTTGGAAGATTCTGGTCCATTGATCTCTTTGCATAGGTTGCTTATCAGAGCTGCACATACAATGGTGTCGGAGGCTCAGACCGGCTTCTCTGTACTTTTTTTGTTAATCAGAGCGCTGCACAAAGGGCCAAACTCAGGGACAAGTTGGAACAAATCTGAAGATGAGTCACCGACAAAGAAGAATTTCTTCAAAGGAAATGAACTTTCAGCAGCGTCATTTATTGGCCCAGTATAACTATCCTTTAAAGGAAAAAGGGTCTGCAACAATAATTCCTCCTGTCAAAGCTGCATTTCAAGTGTGATAGGCAAATAGTCTTCTATGAAGTGAGGCTCAGGGTAAGGACTGACGCACACAGCATTGTCACATGCTGAACCCTGTATGCAGTGGTGAACCTAGCCTCTTTGCTGCCTGAGGCGGACTATAGAAAGACGGCCCCCCCCCCCCAAAAAAAAAAAAAAAAAACTGAGTTTTAAGAATTCTTCTTCCTGTATTACTTCAGTATCAGATCAACAACACGGCATTAACAATGACAATAACTTCACACATCTTCTGCTTGGTGGATGGACGAGCCCACGTGGCCCCCATTCTCTATAATAGGAGCCCCGCAGATAGCTGAGTACTGGACTTCGGGTATCTTTGGCACTCCCATTGAAGTGAATGAGAGCCACGCGGGTTCGTCCATCCACCAAGTGACACACCTATATATATGGCTGCGGTCAGGCTGAATTCCCACCCAGTGGGGGGAAAAACCCAATTCTCAGGCTCAGTGGGGGTCTCAGCAGACAGACCCCCATCACTCAGGTATTTATCCTCTATCATTTAGGTGTTTACAGGGCAGTAACATTCTGTGACTTACCGGTGACGTCTCTGACTAATCCTTCACATTTCCCTTCTCTTCCCTCTGGACCGCCATGACCACTTCTTCCAGCTGGGACTTGTCTCTGTAAAGGTTGCAGCACAGACATCTTTGGCTCCTCACTTTTCCAGGCATCCAACCCACATTGTCCTCACGTACACAAAGCCCCCATCCTGCTGCTACCCCCAATTATATAATATATGATATAACCCCCCATAATGAATAATACCCCCAAGTGCATCTTTATATTAATAATGTCCGTGTGTACCCTGTATAAATAGTGCCCCTTATTAATAATACCCCAGGTGTTAACTAATTAAAAGGTTTTCCAGGTCATTAATAAACTAATCAGTGGGGTTCAAAAACCCAGGACCCCCACTGATCAGCTGTTTGAATGGTACCTGTGTAAGCGCCGTGACCGCTTCTCTGTTTACATAGTGTAATTCATCTCATAGCGGCCATGTAATGTAACTGCAGCCTCGTCCTGTACATGTCTACAGTATGTGACAAGGCTACAATTACATCACATGGCCACTATAAACAGACAGCGTGTAAGATAAACAGGCGCCATAGCCCATGTTTATAGCGCCCCATTTACACACACTATAATGTTCCACAGCAGCCCCTGCACACAGTATTACACAGTGTTATGGCCCGCAGCGGCCCCTGCACACTGGATTATGCCTCTCAGCGGCCCCTGCACACGGTATTATGCTCCATAGTGGCCCCTGCTCACGGTATTATGCCCCGCATTGGCCACTGCACACGGTATTATGTTCCGCAGCAACTCCTGCACACAGTTTTATGCCCCATATTGGCCCCTGCACTGGTATTATGCTCCATAGTGGCCCCTACACTTGTATTATGCTCTATAGTGGCCCCAGCACACGGTATTATGCTCCATAGTGGCCCCTGCACTGGTATTATGCTCCAGAGTGGCCCCTGCACAGGGTATTATGCTCCATAGTGGCCCCTGCACAGGGTATTATGCTCCATAGTGGCCCCTGCACTGGTATTATCCTCCATAGTGGCCCTTGCACTGCTATTATGCTCCATAGTGGCCCCTGCACTTGTATTATGCTCTATAGTGGCCCCTGCACTCGGTATTATACTCGATAGTGGCCCCTGCTCTTGTATTATGCTCCAGAGTGGCCCCTGCACAGGGTATTATGCTCTACAGTGGTCCCTGCACAGGGTATTATGCCCCAAAGTGGCCGACCCATGAACTATTATTATACTCTGGGGTCTTTTCAGACCCCAGAGTATAATGATTGGAGACCCAGGGGAGGATACAAACATAAAAATCAGAGTTACTTACCTATCCTGGACACCGGTGCACTCCTTGCAGCTTTCGGCCCTGTTTAATTGCGCACACACGTCACGTGATCAGGCCGGCGACGCGACCTGATGACGTCACCACAGGCCTCAAGCCTGCTCGGAGTTACATCGGATCGCAGGAGGTGAGTAACACTGTTTTTTATGTTCCCTCACCAACCCTAGGCCTCCGATTATTATACTTCGGGGTCTGAATAGACCCCGGAGTATAATAATAGTAGTATTTGCGGCCCGCGGCCTAACTCACCGATGCCCGTGACCGCTCACAGCGGCATCCACTTCCCTTTCTGCGGCCCATAGCAGAAGGGGAAGCGGGGGCGGCCACGAGCAGATGCGGGGTAGGTAAATAAATAGGCCCTGACCTGCCGGGGATACTCCAACAGGTAACGGCCTATTTATATATATAAAAAAAAGCTATACTCACCTGCGATGCCTTGATGCAGCCGCCACCGCCTTCTCCTCTTGTCCGCGACGTCTGTGTCTCAGCGTAGGCGGCGTGATGACGTCATTGTGTCGCCGCCTGCGCTGAGATGCGACGTCTTGTAAACCAGCCCAGGACAGGCCGCGCTCAGCTCTGGTTTTTTTTTTTTTTTAAAGCAGCCTGTCCTGGGCTGGTTTACGTTAAATAGTAAAATGCCGCCCCCCGGACAGTGCCGCCCGAGGCGGCCGCCTCACCTCGCCTCATTAGCGGTGCGCCCCTGCCTGTATGGCAGCACATGGAGTCCCTATGGGTCTAAATAATAAATACTCAGCAGTCCCAGTGGTGCGGTATGATGCTTTTGTGTGGCTTCATAAAATAAATGCTTTTAATACAGTATAAGATGAACATACCATTATTATACTTTTCTGCATTCATAGAGTATATGTGAAAAAAAATAACCTCTGTATGACCTCATATAACAGCATAAGCATGCTCAGGTGCAGTATAGACTCAAAGATTTACATGGGCCAAGTCTGACTTCTGGAGCTACCTAGAAACTGGGAGACCACGTAAAAATTAGTATGGCTTTGCCACAGCTCTTTGTTCAATAGTGTGGGCAAGAATGTACTCGCTATAATACTATCCCCTATGTACAAGAATATAACTACTATAATACTGCTCCCTATGTACAAGAATATAACTACTATAATACTGCTCCTATGTACAAGAATATAACTACTATAATACTGCTCCTATGTACAAGAATATAACTACTATAATACTGTCCCCTATGTACAAGAATATAACTACTATAATACTGCTCCTATGTACAAGAATATAACTACTATAATACTGCTCCCTATGTACAAGAATATAACTACTATAATACTGCTCCTATGTACAAGAATATAACTACTATAATACTGCCCCCTATGTACAAGTATATAACTACTATAATACTGCTCCTATGTATAAGAATATAACTACTATAATACTGCTCCTATGTATAAGAATATAACTACTATAATACTGCTCCTATGTACAAGAATATAACTACTATAATACTGCTCCTATGTACAAGAATATAACTACTATAATACTGCCCCTATGTACAAGAATATAACTACTATAATACTGCTCCTATGTACAAGAATATAACTACTATAATACTGCTCCTATGTACAAGAATATAACTACTATAATACTGCTCCTATGTACAAGAATACAACTACTATAATACTGCTCCTATGTACAAGAATATAACTACTATAATACTGCTCCTATGTACAAGAATATAACTACTATAATACTGCTCCTATGTACAAGAATATAACTACTATAATACTGCTCCTATGTACAAGAATATAACTACTATAATACTGCTCCTATGTACAAGAATATAACTACTATAATACTGCCTGCTATGTACAAGAATATAACTACTATAATACTGCTCCTATGTACAAGAATATAACTACTATAATACTGCCCCCTATGTACAAGAATATAACTACTATAATACTGCCCCCTATGTACAAGAATATAACTACTATAATACTGCTCCTATGTACAAGAATATAACT
This sequence comes from Leptodactylus fallax, assembly GCA_947044405.1. NCBI lineage: Eukaryota > Metazoa > Chordata > Amphibia > Anura > Leptodactylidae > Leptodactylus > Leptodactylus fallax. Next base: position 1,856,817 of record CAMRHE010000323.1, read on the forward strand.
ACTATAATACTGCTCCTATGTACAAGAATATAACTACTATAATACTGCTCCTATGTACAAGAATATAACTACTATAATACTGCTCCTATGTACAAGAATATAACTACTATAATACTGCCTGCTATGTACAAGAATATAACTACTATAATACTGCTCCTATGTACAAGAATATAACTACTATAATACTGCCCCCTATGTACAAGAATATAACTACTATAATACTACTCCTGTGTACAAGAATATAACTACTATAATACTACTCCTGTGTACAAGAATATAACTAGCACCCCCATGTACAATTATATAGCTGCTATAATACTTCCTTTTATATACAAGAATATTATTACTATAATACTCCCACTATGCTCATGAAAATAATTACTATTATAGTATTAGTACCCAAAAAAATGGGTGTGAAGAAACGTAGGATAATAATCTTGTAGTCTGACTGGATGTGCCCTTCGAGGTGACATCATAAATGTCCCGTTTCTGGCTAGATGATGGTAAGTCAGGTAATGAGCTTGTGCCTTTAGTATGTGCGCGGTGCATAGATTTGTACAGAATGGCGGTTATAATTGGGAGATATTGTGCTGTTCTGAACATTTTGCCTTTTCCTCGTACATGACAATAATTACCGCCGCTGTGTGAATGTCATCGAGAAGTAGACAGGTAACTGCAGCTTAATGTTCCTGCACATTTTTGCACCTAGTAATAAAATTAATATTGTGTAGTAGGAATCTGAAATATTCATTTATTTTTTATGGATGTATTATCCACGCTATATGCTGATCTATACATTTTCTTGTCATCCAAGGCAAATGACGGCTCTTTAAAGAGAATGTTCACACCTGGCATAACCTCCATTTTACACTGCTTTGAAATGCTACATTAAAGGGGATGTCTCATCATGACAATGATGTCTTGTAATAGAAGCCGGCCAGCTGAAGCTGTACTATGAAACTCCTGGGGATCATCCGCTACTGCAGAGGAAATATACATTCCCCCACAGCGGCCACTCCAGGACACATTTAGTATTACATGCTACACCATGTAATACTGTATACGGACACAGAAGAACCTCTGACTAATAGGTTATCCTGAACACAGCGCCCTATGATGTCCAAATGCCCTTGTAGACCCCAAACCAGTTCTTATACAGAGCTCAATTCTGATTTCCTGTATTCAGATCCCAGACCAATGCCCCACTATATAGACCCCAGACCCCCTTATACAAATCTCAGACCAGTTCTCCTCTATACAGACCCCAGACCAGTTCTTATACAGATCTAAAATCTACCTCCTGTATACAGACCCCAGACCAGGCACCTTTATAGAAAATCCTAGACTATCCCTCCTTTATACAGACCCCAGACCATTCTCCCTGAATACAGACCCCAAATCTTAAATCAGAATCCTGTATACAGACCCCAGACCAGACCCCCTCGTACAAATCCCAGTCCAGACAAATCCCAGACCCCACATAGTCCCTCCTTTATGGAGACCCCAGACCATATTCCTTGTATACAGAACCAAGATCCAACCCCCTTATACAAATCCCAAACCATTCCTCCTGTAAAAAGACCCCAAGCCAGACTCCCTACATACAAACCCCAGACCACCCATTGTACTCCATACCATCCCTTTGTGTAGACACCCAGACCAGAACCTTATATAGATCTCAAATTACCTCTAGAGATGGAGGAACCTCCCAAGGTTTTGTTTTGGGTTCGGGTGGCTCAGGTCTCTGATTCAGATAGAACTGGAAGTGAATTTATTATACTCTGGGGTTTCTTCAGACGTCATTACACTTGGCATGCCCATGTGACTGCTGTGGCCCAATCAAAGGCCTCAATGGTGACCCCAGTCACCAGGAGAGCGCTGGATACCGTAAGGAGGCCCAAAAGAAGTGAGGGAAGGCGAGTATAAATGTTTTTCATTTTATACACCTCCCCTGGACCTCCACTTATTATACTCTGGGGTTGGAAGACCCAAGAGTATATTTTACCTCAATATATGGCATGGTGGCCATTTTAGTTCATCCAAGACTAATCCCCAATTGTTCGGTTTCATTAAAAACCAAACAATTTGGGATATTTAGCTCGAACCTGGCTCGGAATGAGCCAGGTTTACAGACTTTTTTTCTCCATTCTCGGCAAATGCCACAAGAGAGCCCCCTGGACATACTATGTATGCTAAACTAGGGGACACATGAAAGAGAGTAATATTCTATTGCCAGATCAGACTACACATGGGGCTTGTTTGTAGTCTGTAACCATGACGACACATAGGCCTGTATATGAACTGTATACTCAACAATACCAGTATGCGAGTTGATGGTATCAGGGAATGATGGAATTATCTTGTACTGGATTTTGTATTTGGGTGGTGTTGTGTTGGACTGTGAGCCCAGAGGATGCAGAGGTAGCAGTCCCACCCAAAACTTCCTGAAGGGGCCCAAAGGCCCCCTTGTCACATAAGAGGACGCTAGTAGTATAAAAGACACATGGTGTTTGGGGGGATCAGATACATAATTTACATTCTAGTTACGCCCCTATGGAGGCATGGACGCCTAAAGAGTGGGAAGGGGAAGGGCACCATTGACTCTAGACTACCCATTATAGGGCAATGTATGTGTGAAATCCGATAATTTTCTCTCTCTCCATGGAATCTAAATTTTCCATTATTTTACCCATTCAGATTAATAACCTATGCTGAGCAGCAGGTGTAAAATATAATTCATGGCGAGATAACATGTAGGATTAAACGCGTCTTTTAAAATTTAAAGATCTCATATTATGGAGTCTTTGTGAATATAATTATTTTGCCTACAAATAGATTGGAGGATACGGAGGTGTCTGCTCATATAAAGGAGCTGCATTCAAATGGGTTTGTTAATATTTGATAATACAAAAGAAGGATCTATCTGTGGCGCCGTCTGTGCTGTAAGGGGTTAGCACTCTGTTTCCGCAATCTTAAAAAGAGATTAGTTAACAATATAAAATTGGTGCGAAAACGGAGATATTACTGTAAAATGATAAATATCATTCCTCGCATTGTGGTGTATTCAATTCTGACATTCACTTTATTATTCCTTGAAGGTTAAGGAAGGAATATAGACAAGAATATCATAGCATACCGAAGAAACGATGATTATTTTATCCCCCTAACCCCTTAAAAACCTCAATGCTTTAAAGAATACCTCTGGTTATAAAACACCTTTTCCTAAATGAATAGTACAGGTGAATATAAGAAACTTTGTAATATAATATATTAAAGAAATCTGTTTCCTTCTCCATTTATCGGACTGAGTTACTTTTTACATAGGAGTCTATGGAGAGGGAAGGGGAAGGCAGCTGGAAAAGACATACAAATATCTGCAGCTGCTACACTGGGAGAGAGCTCTTCTGGCACTGCTGTATCTTCAAGATAAGACTCTATCACTGCACGGATTGATGTAATAAATAGATTGACAGCTTTTCTTCCTCTAGTATAGAATTTTATTCCCCCTACCCCCTTAAAAACTCATTACCTTAAAGTACACCTCTGATTATAAAACACTTTTTCATAAATGAATAGTATAGGTGAATATAAGAAGGTTTGTAATAGATTAAAGAAATCTGTTTCCTTCTCCATTTATCAGGCTGAGTTACTTTTTACATAGAAGTCTATGGAGAGTAAAGGGGGAGGAGGCAGCTGGAAAAAACATATAAATAAGTGCAGCTGCTACTCTCTGAGTTAAGGCGCTATTCTGACACTGCTGTATCTTGTTTGGAACTTCCAGTTCGTTCCAAACAAGTTCAATCCAAAACGAACCAGAGGGCCGAACCTCACAAATATTCATCAAAACAAGTCTTGCAAAGCTCCTCCATCTCTAATAACTACCTAGATGCAAATAAACTAATGATCTCACTTCTTTGGTCTTCATGCCCATTGCTATCCCTGTACCTACCCCACAGTAACACTGCCATGATGTGACCCTTGATTTACACTGCTCCTTCCTTCCTTCTGATCAGAAACGTACATTCCTTCTTAGAAACATCTATGGTCTTACTTCAATGCTTTAAAGTTTTCTTTCCTTCCACTAACTAGATTCTCATCCTCTGTAATCCTCCCTCCACTCCTCATCTTCTGCCAATCTTTTTAATGGCTTCAAATATGCAAAAAATCTTATCAAAAGTATTTTTCTTTACCTCATGTCCTTCTGTCTATCCAGCCTCCCCTACAAGTTGCCCTCTAACCGCCTTCTCGGCCCCCTGCTCTGATCTCCTGTCCTCCTATCTCATAGCTTGTTTCCATTGATGACTTCTCTTGAGCTGCCCCAACCCACTGGAACTCTCTTCCTCAACTAGACTTGCCCACGCATTTACACTGTCTACTTGTCTATATGGCTGGTTTTTCTAGATCTCTATGAATGGTTTCTACTGAGCACGACTTGCAGCCTTAGGTATACATAACTATGGTTCATTAGAAGTACTGGGGTCCAGGGGTTGCACTATTAATACTGAAATTGGCCGAAGCCTCATGTCCACAGTTGTGCCTGCAGCTACATAAAAGATAACATGTTGACAGCCATATACAAGGCAGCCACTGTCTCGAATGATCTTATTACTTCAGAACATTAAATCTTTTCTATAAATAATGTAAATTCGAGCAGTCGTCGCTTATCCATTAGGCTTCTTAGTGATGCATCGTGTACAAGCTCCCCACATAGTCTCGTCCCGGACACCAATCCCCCGTGCTGAGATGTTCTTGTTTAATTGATACAAAGGTGAATAGCCCTCAGAGAGAAAATGAAGTAGACAAATAATTTCACAGCCAGCCGGGCCATTCCCTCTGCATGAATGAGCTATAATCCCCTCCAAGCAGGAGTGCCCCTAGCATAGAAGAAAAAAATGCTGCAAAGTAAGAACGCTTTCAGAAATAGAAGGGTTAATAGTTTATTCTTGTCAATTACCAAAATTATGTGAATGAAGAAAAGAGAAATGTAAATCACATCAATATTCGGTGTGACCTTTGCCCTTTGCCCTCCATCAGTTCTTCTCAGTACTTGCAGACAGTGTTTGGCAGAACTCGGCAGGGAGGTTGTTCCCGCCATCTTGGAGAACTAAGCACAGATCTTCTGTGGATGTAGGCTTGCTCCAATCCTTCTGTCTCTTCATGTCATCCCAGACAGACTGGATGATGTTGAGATCAGGGCTATATCTGTGGGGGCCGGATCATCACTTCCAGGACTCCTCCAAAGGGCAAAAGTCATACCAAATATTGATTAATTTTTGTTAATTGAAAAAAATAATCTATTAACCCTTCTATTTCTGAAAGCATTCTTACTTGCCAGCATTTTTTCCACACTGACCTAAAACTTTTGCACAGTGCTGTAGATGCTGGTGTAAATGGTCCATTTGGCAACAAAAATATATTACTATAAGCATTAGCACCTATTACTATGTATCCAAGGGGGGCATGCTACAATTAATAGGGTCTGTCCAAACCCAGAACCCATATAATGATAAAGTACCAGCATATCCTGATACGGTTAACACCCACAAATTTATTTAATATCCAGTAAAAATGTAAACGTTCACATTATAGGTCCATAGACACCCCATTTGGCGCATTTTCTTTCCGCCGGTTACAGTTTTGAAATGCGAAACCCATTTTAGTCAATGGGGTCTGCCGGTGTCAATGTGTAACCACTGTTTCACAGTCCAGGTCCCACGGCGGACCCGAACAATGGGGAGCCTGGCGCTGAGGTGAACCCAGCAAGACCATTACCATGCCATGTCACTATCCTTTGTGAACCTGCATTAACTACATATACACTCCATACTGTCTGTTTTGTTTTCTGACTGACCCAAACCCCCAAAAATACCTTCATTAAAGTTAATGTTTCCCTACCTACTGCTAAATCTGAAGGTCCACCAGTTCTCTACAATTGACAATGACATTCACTCTCTAGATTTCTTCTTAGGTATTCAAGGTCTACCACTTCCTTAGATCTCCTGGGTCCCACGCTGCACACCAAGCCTAATAATAGACTGGCAATTCTGTAGGGGGTCTTCTTTGCATCAGTCACCCCATGTACATAACAGACAGGATCACAATAGAAGATAACACCTCCATAGATAACTCCATTAACCCATCATTACATCCACTACTGACAATAGATGATGTCACATCTTATCTCCTCCCCCTACCTGCACTGAGCATGTCTGGGAATAAAAACAGATTGCAAATTGTAATATATATTGTATCTGGTTTTATAAATAAATAATAAATATAATAATTTAATAATTTATTTTCGTAATAAAAAGTTTTAAAAAAATTTGGCGACACCTTCTCTTTAAGCAGACAGTCGTCTGGTCTTCTTCGAGCTGGCGTTACATAAATGTGAGCTATAGAATACCTTGTACTAATTGACGTTCATCCATTTTATTTTGGGCTTTTTCGCGGCGCACACTTGTGCTTTGCTAATGCAGTTTCTCCCCTTCAGCCTTCTCCTTAGACTAATTCTGATTTACCATCTGCCCAATGCTTCATATAAATACCACAGAAGGAATAATGCTTGAAATAATTGGCACATTAGATCTGTCTGTTTCAACCTTCCATGACAACCAAACTGTGCAAAGCAGCATCTTGAGCTGTGAGCGTCTCGTAGAGCTAAAGAATATTTCCACTGAAAATTGGCAGACAAAGTGGAAAAAGTTAGAAAAAAAAAACCCATTGACTCAGTTGTGGAGTCTGCAGCAGTGAAATCTAAACTAGTGCTGAGATGATTTGTTTGGTAATGGAGATCTGCCGACACGTTTACCTAGTGGCGGCTCAGACGCTGCCGCTGTAGCGGGGGAACCATTATTGTTATCATTAGCAATGGATCAAAATCGATTTGTACTCCTGAGCATCATGTGTCAGTCCGAGGGGCCAAATAGAGTGCAGGCATGTCTGAAGTTCCCATCACAGCAACTTGCAGGGGTTAAATTGGAGGGGCAGTGGTCGTATTGTTAGGGTGGATCACTCCGATGAAAGAGAGACCCTCTGAGTGCCCCACTTAATTGTGCCATCATAGTGCTATATTTAACAGTACCGTCAGAGTGTCTTACATACCGAATCAACAGAGTGCCCTATAAAAAAAAGTACCATCAAAGTGCACTATTTAATAGTGCCATCAGAGTGCCCTACAAACAGTACCATCAGAGTGCCCTTCTTAGCAATGCCATCATAGTGCCCCACTTAAGGGGGGTTTTACAGGCTAAAATTATTGATGCCACCACCTATCAGCTGTTCTCATAGAGAGAATAGAGCAGGAAGCAGACAGCACTCTTCTCTGTGTTATGACTGAACCAAGTCAATGAAGCTTAGGTCCTATTCAAGTGAATGGAAGCTTATCTGCAGTACCTAATTTGACCACTTGACAGAGAACAGAGCTGTCTGCTTCCTGCTCCATTCTATGTCTACGAATTGCTGAGAACAACTGATTAGTGGAAGTCATGGGTGTTGGACTCTCACTGATCTGATAGTGATGACCTATTCTTAGGATAGGTCATCAATATTTTTAGCCTTGAAAACTCCTTTAAGTAGGGCACCCTGATGTTGTTAAGTAGGTCACTCTGATGGTGCTGTTAAGTAGGGCACTCTGATGGTATTGTTAAGCAGGGTACACTTATGGTACTCTCAAGTAGGGTACTCTGATGGCACTCTCAAGTAGGGCACTCGGATGGTGCTGTTAAGTAGAGAGCTCTGATGGTACTGTTTGTAGGCACTCTGATGGTATTGTTAAGCAAGGCACGCTTATGGTACTCTCAAGTAGGGTACTCTGATGGTACTGTTACTTAAGGCACTCTGATAGTATTGTTTGTAGAGCACTATAATGGCATTGTTACATAGGGCATTTTGATGGTACTGTTAAAGAGGACAATCTGATGGTGCTGTTAAGTAGGGCACTCTTATAGTAATGTTAAATAGAGCACTCTGATGGTACTGTTTGTATGGCACAATGATGGTACTGTTTGTAGGGCACTATGATGTTACTGTTAAATAGGGTATTCTGATCCTACTGTTAACAGAAGTTTATTTTGATGGTGCAGTCTGTTACTATAAAGGGGACACTCTGACAGCACTATTAACAGGGCACTCTGAGGGTGCTGGTGAATGGAGTAGGCACTCTGATGGAACCGTTAATGTGGTGCACTCTGTTGGCACTGTTAACAGGGGATCAGTGTGATCCTTCAGATTGTAGTGTTAAGAAGGGCACACCAATGGCACGGTTAAGTGGGGAGGTCGCTAAAGGCACTGTTAACAGGGGGAGGGGTCTAGCATGCTGTTCTTCTATATATATTGTGGTAGATCAGAAGAATATGTCATAGTATTACAGTAGATCTCTATGTAATGTACTTAGAACTAGAACCTAATTTCAGGATAGGTAGATAAATGGGTTTGAAGAACACCCGTCCTCCAATACCCTGTAAGAATGCGAAAATAAAAATCAACTAAAATCCTCATCTCTTAGCCAGAATGGCTACAAGGAGTGTCTCTCTCTCTCTCTCTCTCTCTCTGGAGGACCTTCCTGTCCTGCATTATGTAGACAGTACATTGATTTGACTAAGCAATGTGTAATACTTAATTTCCCCAGTGGTGGCACTGCAGAAAAATGAAACACTTACACCTAGGCCACCTCCTAGATCGGTGATCGGTGATCGGTGGGAGGTCTAGCAGTGGTTATTTAGTGTTGTTGCCAAAGGGAACCTTTAACAAATTGGGATAGTCCAAAGCAGAGAACCCTTTTAAGGAGTCCTAATGAAGTGTCACAACTGTATTACTACTGGAGTTCCCCTTTAATGATGCAATAAATGTGTTAATAATCAGATCTACTAAATACTGAATGCACGCAAACTGTGAAACGACAATAATTGGAAATTCTGTGTGCGTTTTACTTGTCTAAAATGATTAATTTCCTTTATTTGGAAAATAATGAAATATTAAGTGGTTATGAAAATGAACATAGACACTAACATTTAATGAGCCATTGACCTTTAAATTGGGTGAACGTGGGATGCGGCGACAATGCAGGGTAACTACTGTCTTAGGAGCGGAGTGTTTAACCCACTTAATAGAATGGAATATATGACCTTTATGGTATGCGGCTTTTATGCCTCGCTTGCTTTGTTTACTAGACGGGGGAGGGGCTCTTCCAATTATATGGTTTTTTATCAGTACTGTACTCATTTACAGACTAAGTGATTAAAAACTGTCAAGTGTGATTAATATATAACTCTAAGGCGACATAGTTATAGAATATTTGTATTATAATCCCCAGAATCCACAGGGGTTATCCACATTATAGGGGAAAAGTGTCTGATCAGTAAGGGGCCTGACTGCTGAAAACCCAATGATCACAAAAACAGGGGACGCCATATCCCTTGTGTAAATAGAGCATTGGTGTGAATACGTGACCACAAGTCCATTCACGTCTAGAGAGCACTGTATTCGGCTATCTCCATTAGTCCCATACAAGTGAATGGAGAGATGGCCGCGCTAAGTTTGCCACCCTGCTGATTTTCTTTCACCTAAATGGATGTGCCTATAAATTTACTGGTAATAATAGACGGCGTTTTTTTCAGGTACTTCTAGAAATCATCTCATCACTTATTGCAGTTTTGCTGCTTCCTACTTATTAGGTTTGTTATTTTTATTGAGACATAACTACAATGGGTAATGATCTGAGACACTGTTGTAGTTAGTTGTTTAAGGACCTTCACCATATCTTGTAAGGTCCTTAAGCAAAAGGAAGAAGCTTCAAGAATCCACAGAAGATGAAGGGATGAAGACTTCAAGTGTCAGTTCTGCGTGTCTGGGGTCTGTATTTATTTTGGGATCTGGTCTGGGGTATTTATTCTGGGGTCTGGACTGGGGTCTGTATTTATTCTAGGGTCTGTATTTATTCTGGGGTCTGGTCTGGAGTCTGTATTTGGTCTGGGGTCTGTATTTGGTCTGGGGTCTGTATTTGGTCTGGGGTCTGTATTTATTCTGGGGTCTGGTCTGGGGTCTGTATTTATTCTAGGGTCTGTATTTATTCTGGGGTCTGGTCTGGAGACTGTATTTGGTCTGGGGTCTGTATTTATTCTGGGGTCTGGTCTGGGGTCTGTATTTATTCTGAGGTCTGGACTGGGTTCTGTATTTATTTTGGGGTCTGGTCTGGGGTCTGAATTTATGCTGGGGTCCGTTCTTGGGTCTATATTTATTCTGGGCTCTGGTCTTAGCCCTGTATGAATAGGCTCCATTTGGATAGATGACCGAGACCCCCCAGTCTCATGGTCAGTGGAGATCCCCGCTGTCAGACCCCCACAGATCACCATATTATCCCCTACCCTGTAGATAAGGGATAACATTAAAACTTGGACTGGATATTGATGACCTGAATATTAATGACAAGTTCAACGTGTCCATTAGCCCATTGATGCCCCTGCCAGTTATTCATCCAAGTTCAAGCTCTTAACTTGCCAACCATTGGAAAATTTCACACCAATCTGGCACTGGTGCTAATCTTTTTAGTAGGATTAGTAGGATACCACGTCATTGTGCACTAGATTAAAGGGCTTGTACTATATTATATTTCCTAGGCTGATAATGGAAGAATTTGCCACCGCTGCCATCGCACATCTTGGTTATCCAATATCAAGATCCAACATGACTGGCTCTCAGGATGTCACCTCGTGTAATTAATCATTGTGGGAGTTTCCCAGGTTAAGAGGATAAAGAAAACAAGGGAAATGTTTGTCTAAACTGATGCAGCGGAACCATTGAGTGCTAAGATGACAGTAGTCAGCGGTGTAGAAACACAAGCAATGGCTTGCCTCTGAACACTGGCTGCCGTCACTCACAGACGTGAACTTTCTGCAATGCATTGTATCAATACATCTCCATTCAAGCCAAAAACGCCATTGAGCCAAGCACATGTTCATATTCATGCCTGGGCTGTAATTGAAGAGGTTACGGCCAGATCAGTCAATGGGAGAACTGGAAGAGATTTCAAAGCAAACATTTAGCTGAACTTTGCATCCTGAATAGAAGGATTGTTGGAGATGATATTTAATTGCAGAGAGAACTGTCTACATGATGAATGGATAGATAGCTCTGGAAAACCATCAACACCAGGCTAAGAAAATATTTCAGATTTCACTTTTCATATTTCCAAAAAATTCCCCCTATGTATTATATAGAGATAGTTGGGAATCCAACTAGAAGAGAGTCTTTCATGGCAGTGCACCCGGGGCAAAATAACAAGACTGGCACACAAGCCTAACTCCCTGGTACAGCAGATTCTGTGCTTTATTATCCATGATCACTCGGCCCCCATTCTGTCAGCTCTCCGGCACCTGCACGTACCAATCCAATCCATAACTTGGCAGTGAGTGGAGGACCATGTGACCACAGTATAAGCCCCCACATAGTAAAATTTCCCAGCTCCCACATACTATAATTCCACCAACCCCTCACAGTATAAAGGACCCAACCCACACAGGGCCGGTTTTAGACAAAGTGGGGCCCTGGGCAAAATTAAAAGCGGGGCCCCAAACGCTGATATGCAAACAACACCATCGTCTTGCAGTGGCAACCCCTATAATAACGCCTCCTTTCTGCCAACAAAAAAGTAATAACAAGCCCCATTTTACCACACACAATTCAAATGAGCACCTTTGTACCACCTAATAGATTTTTGCACCCAGTCATCAGTTACTATAGCGCCTCCTTATAAATAATAGTCCCTGCTTATAAATAATATTACACCTTATCAGTAATAGCGCCCTTATAAATGATAAATAGTGCCCTATATCAGTAATATTCCCCTTATCAGTAACAGTCACCCTGTAAATATAATACTGCTCCATTATAAATAGCCCCCTCATAAATAATAGTTACCCTTATAAATAATAGTCCCCATTATCACTAATAGCCCCCTTTATAAATAAGCCCACTTAACAATTATACCCCCCTTACAAATAGTTCCCCTCTTATAAATAATATCTCCCCCTTATAATGGATGCCTTATATATAATAGTTCCCCCCTAATAAATAATAGCCCATCTTATAAATAATAGTTCCCCCTTATAATAGCCCCCTCATATTTAAGTTTCCCAATTATATATAGTAACCCACCCTTATATATAATAGTTCTCCGTTATACAGTGTCGGACTGAAGGGCCTTAGGCCCACCAGAGGATCTTGTTCTGGGCCCCACCCAGCAGCTTCCTGCTAATAGCCTTCACCACGGCTCCTTCACTGACATCTTACATATGTGCTGACTATCCGGTGTTACTGAGTATGTTCCCAGTATAGTCAGCCCCTATAGTACTGTGCAGGCCCCAATAACTTCATGGCCAGTTCATGCACAGTACTGTATGGGGAATGACATGGTCATGGAGCACTACACGTATGTGCAAGATTATAGTGAGGGAGCTGTGATGCAGACATAGCACACAGGGCTGCCAGCAGGAATTTTGAGCCCCCCCCCCCCCCACAGTATAATGCTCCACATGGTATATAGTTCTCCACAGTATACAATACTCCCCTGAGCCCTCCACAGTTTCCCCACATGGTATATAATGCTCCACAGTGGCCCCACACAGTATAAAATGCTCCCCTGAGCCCCCCATAGTGGCCCCACATGGTATATAAGGCTCCACACAGTATAATACTCCACAGTGGCCCACAAAGTATACTACCCCTTAGTGGCCCCAGATAGTGCAATATGCTCCCCAGCAGCCCCACACAATATAATATGCTCCATACAGTATAATATGCACCCCACAGTGCCCCCCAGTATAATGCTCCACAGTGGTCTAACATAGTATAACATGCTACACAATGGCCTCCACACAGTATGATATACTACCCAGAGGGGTTCCCCCAGTATAATGCTCCACAGTGGTCCCCCCCAGTATAATGCTCTACAATGGCCCCACAGAGTATAACATGCTCCCGAAAAGCCCCACACAATATAATACACTCCACAGTGGCCCCACACAGTATAACCAGCTCCCCACACTGCCCCTTCCCCCCAGTATAAAGCTCTACAGTGGCCCATAGTATAATATGCTCTCCAGAGGGCCCCCACTAGTATAATGCTCCACAGTGCCCCCCCCCCAGTATTTTGCTCCACAGTGGCCCCACGCAATATATTATGCTCCCCAGAGCGTCCCCCAGTATAATGTTCCACAGTAGGCCCCACGCTGTATAATATGCTCCCCAGAGGGCTCCCTAGTATAATGTTCCTTAGTTCCCCCCGCAAAATGCCCCACAGTGGCGCCACACAATATAATATGCTCTGTTGATGGCCCCCCCAAAAGAGTGACCCCACTCAGTATAACATACTCCAGAATGGCCTCCACACAGTATAATATACTGCCCAGAGAGGTTACCCCAGTATAATGCTCCACAGTGGTCCAAAACAGTATAATATGCTCTCCAGAGGCCCCCCAGTATAATGCTCCACAGTGGCCCAAAACAGTATAATATGATCGCCAGAGCCCCCCCCAGTATAATGCTCCACAGTGGCCCAAAACAGTATAATATGCTCTCCAGAGCCGCCCCCTCCTCCCCCATACACTGGGGTCCCCTCTGGAGAGCATATTATACTGTGTGGGGCCACCGTGGAGCATTATACTGGGGGGGGCTCTGAAGTGCATATTATACTGTTTTGGGCCACTGTGGAGCATTATACTGGGGGGCCCCTCTAGATAGTATATTATACTGTGTGGGGCAACTGTGGAGCATTATACTGGGGAGGGGGCCCTCTGGAGAGCATGTTATATACTGTGGGGCCACTTTGGAGCATTATACTGGGGGGCCCCTCTGGAGCGCATAATGCTCCAAAGTAACCCCACAGAATATAACATGCTCTCCAGAGGGCCCCCTCCCCAGTATAATGCTCCACAGTGGCCCAAAACAATATATATGCTATCCAGAGGGGGCCCTGTAGTATAATGCTCCACAGGGGGCCCACACAGTATAATATGCTATCCAGAGGGGGCCCACCCAGTATAATGCTCCACAGTGGCCCTACAGACTCCGTCAGTGCTATTATTATATTATACTCTGGGGTCTCTTCAGACCCCAGAGTATAATAATCGAAGGCCCAGAAGAGATAAGGGAAAATAACAAACAGTTATACTTACCTTGTCTTACCTCTGCTGGGCCTCCTCGCGCTGCTCCGCTATCCCCGCCGGCGACTGCTTCCTCTTCTCTGCGGCTGACGTCACGCATTGTGGACGTCATTGCTGAGGCCTGTGATTGGGCCTCAGCGATTACGTGAGGCAGGCTGTCAGCACGCCCCACGTGACCGCTGTAGCCAGGCCTCAGCGGTGATGTCCGGAATGCCGGAAGATGACGTCGAACGCCAAGCCAAGGATAGGTGACTAAAAATGTTTGTTATTTTTACTCACATCTGAAAGGGACCCTGCGGCACATGACGCTGGGTCCCTTTCTGTTATTAATATGGCCGTCCTGACTCCGAGATCCCGAGTAATCAGGCTCCGGATCCCGGGGGCCCCTTTGGGGACGGGGCCCTGGGCAGTTGCCCAGTTTGCCCCCCCCCTAACGCCGGCCCTGACCCCACATACAGTATATTGTCTCCAGTCCACACATAATGTAATGCCCCCAGCCCCAACACACCATATTGCTCCTAGTCCCCACATACTATAATGACCCCAACCCCCACAAACCATATTGCCCCTAGTCCCCACATACTATAATTCCTCGCCCCACCAATAACCAATGAGAAGATTCATCAGTAATAATGGAAGTACTGGCATGACCTGGTAAGGATTAATCCACTGCTCTTCTGATGATTATCATCATCATCATCATCATCATCATTCAGGACAGCGGTGCACACCAGGGTCAGCATGGGGGATCATCTTAGCCATGAAACTACCTGAACCTACCTGAGATATTGATCTGTCTTCTCTTGCTTCTCATGGCTGAGTGGCGGAGGATCTGAACAAGCCTGTGTAGCGTAGAAAGTCTGTACATTGTTTCAGCAGTGTACCTAGAAGACAGTCGCACCTGGGACCTGGTACTCAAGGACACGGAAAATTTTGCATTGGAGTGTAAGAGGTTCAGGTTGCCCCTCTGATTGTATAATCCTTTTTCCTTCCAAGGGGTTTAAAGGGGTCAATGAAGAAAAGTATAACAAAAAACAAACTATACTCGACTATCCAATCCCCGATGATCGAGGGGAGACACTCTGTTGATGTCACCGGTTCATGACTCCCAGAAAGTAAGTCACCTCATTGCTGGGCCAGGGATCACATGGCCAATAGGGTCCAGGGTCGGATCGTCAGGAGATCACAGGATTCAGTATATGGTTTTTTAAATTATTTTAAAATATTTAGTGGTGTCATTTTTTGTAACTGCGTACAATGGTATATTTCCCATAGAGCTCGCCCCATCCGTACTGGGTGGTAGAACCTGCACACGGCATGAGGTTCTCCAGAGGATCTTCATGGATTTAGATGAGGGGAACTGGTCCATATATGGTAGGGAAACAAATAATAGGACCTTTCCCCTATGTGACCTAACACAGAACCACGAGGTCCCATTTTGATTTTTGGAATGGTTCTCTTTCTCTTCTATGTAGTCCAATGGTGGTCACCACACAAAAAGAGTGGTTGCTAGGCAACATAAGGTTCTAGAACCTTCAGAAAAACAGGAGAGCACTGGAAGAATCGTAGTTAGCTGAGCTACACCTTACACTATGGTATGAGAAGGAGATGGAGGAAACTACGGCATCTGCTTTGGATTTTGTATTATATTCTTTGCTCCTTGTACAATTTCTTCTAAGCATTTGTATTCCAGAGCTATAAAACTATGACACGATATTAAATACACTAAAATGTTCTCATTTAAAAAAAAATCTTTCTACCGCGGCCTCAAGGCTTGTTTTATTAACACAACGTGTCCCAAGTGGGGTCTGAGTGCAGGAGGTGGGTCTGAAGGATCCATATAAAATGCAGGGGAGAGATTTGCCTGATTAAATTACCGCTGATTTTTGTTATTTTTTGCATTTTTTTCCTTTTGTTCTTGAGCACAGCTGCAGCTGGGGAGGCCGTAAAATCGCCACAGAACACGCAGCTACAGTCAGAGATCCCCGGGCATGATATATTTCTAAGGGAAGTTAGATCTAATTGTTTCATCCCTGTTCCTTTTGAGAAACGTTTTATGAATTAAAGGCTGATTTTAATCCAAATAATAACCGGATGGCGGTGGGGGAGGGGTTGGTCTCTTGTATGGGGGACATTAGGTTGCTTGACTAATGCCAGGTTCACACTGCACAGTTGTCATATCCTGCTATACAACGGGTCTAAAAGTGACCATTCTAGGCACCCTAGGAAGAAAAGAATGGGGCATGCAAAATTCAATATGCCCGATCCTACTTACCTCTTGGGTGGACAATCAGGAAAACCTCATCCACATCATATAGTCCGCTGACCATGCGATTGGACGACAACTACCTACTATCTATAGAAACCTTAAAGAGGACCTGTCACATGCTCATCTTCGCTAACTAACCCTGGCAATTTTTTTTTATCCTTGGCTCTTCAAGAGACATGCTAATGAAATGTCAAGTGGGTGGTCTCCACTGCTCGGTGGAAACCGCCCACTTGACCATTAACTAGCATCAAATGCAAAACTAATGATTGCAACCTAATGGTGGAGGCTAGAAGGAAAGAAAAAAAGACATGATTGTATGCCTCTACCCTGTACTGTGACATCACTTTGTGCATTATTCCTGTACTATGACATCACTGGTGGGATGTTCCTTGGCTGTGACAATACTACTTGTGTGAATCACAAGCTGTAGGTTTACTGGATGTATTCCAGTAATGTGACATCATCACTATCTGTATTCTCTCACTATAGTGACATCATTAGTGATAACATTACTTAGAAGATTATCCTTGTACTGTAACATCACTGTGTGCTTTATCGCTATGCATTGTTTCAGTGCTGGGCAATATACTGGTACTGTGACATCACCATGTGCACTATCTGTATACAATTATACTGATATTATGACATCACTTTGTACTTCATGTCTGTATTGTGACAACTCTCTGTGCATTATGCTTATACATTATCTCTCTACAGTGTCTGTCTAAGGTATCTATATCTATCTGTCTCTCTATATCTCTAGCTATCTATTATCTGTCTCATATCTATAATCTATTTTCTGTCTATCTATCTGTCTTTTTATCCACTATCTATCTATCCATTATCTTCCCTCCTGTCTATCCCTAACCTGTAGTCCATTTCTGAGGTGATATTTAACCCTCACATTACCAATTGTTGGGGAACCATTTGCCATGACTAGTATTATGCAGTCTTGCTATTAAGTACAATGCTGAGCAAGTCCAGGGTGCCTGACGTGTAAGTCTTCATGTAATATTTACTTACAATAGGTGTATACATAATAAATTGCATTAATCTATGGAAAATGCCCCGTCTACAATAAGAATACTCAGATGATTGGGTTTTATGACTGCTCTATATTTCTTGCCTTCCACACAAATGAACAGCAGAACCTTTACAATGACTTTGTAATAAATTCTGCATCGAGATCTTTCTCAGAAATTGAATTTGTCCATAGTAACTCTGATTAGAAAGGTAGATTGAGTCTGAATCCATAAAATAATCTTCCCATTTATTTTATATATGCGAGTCCTCCTTAATTGAGAAGTTACAATTTGCCGGTAGCGCTGAAAGCATTAAATCTGTTGATTTACAACCACACCGACCTGTGAGCGAAATGCCATATTTTATATGACCCAAGCCAACTTCTAATCTTTGCTCTGTCCTCTCCATGTAGAATAATTTAGTTAAGGAATTACTTATTCATCACCACAAATCTGAGAAAAAGAACTGTTTTCACTTGCTCTGTTGCTTTCTTGGGAGGAAAGTTGGCAGTGCTCCTTTTAAGAACATTTCCCCCTGAAATGAAAAATAAAATAAATATAGACCCTTCTGTATTATAATTCTAGTCATCTATTTGTCTGTTATGTCTGAAATGGGAAAAGCTGAGTGAAAGTTAATTTGTGGGGGTCACTTACAGGTAGGGGTGTACCATAAAAACATAGGAAGCAGGAATTCGCCAAATGAACCTGCATAATGATGTAATTACTGTAATACTGCCCTCTATGTACAAGAATATAACTACTATATTACTGCCACTATGTACAAGAATATAACTACTATAATACTGCTTCTATGTATAAGAATATAACTACTATAATACTGCCCTCTATGTACAAGAATATAACTACTATAATACTGCTCCTATGTACAAGAATATAACTACTATAATACTACTCCTATGTACAAGAATATAACTACTATAATACTACTCCTATGTACAAGAATATAACTACTATAATACTGCTCCTATGTACAAGTATATAACTACTATAATACTGCCCTCTATGTACAAGAATATAACTACTATAATACTGCTCCTATGTACAAGAATATAACTACTATAATACTGGTCATATGTACAAGAATATAACTACTATAATACTGCCTCCTATGTACAGGAATATAACTACTATAATACTGCTCCTATGTACAAGAATATAAATACTATAATACTGCCCCTATGTACAAGAATATCACTACTATAATACTGATCCTATGTACAAGAATATAACTACTATAATACTGCTCCTATATACAGGAATATAACTACTATAATACTGCCCCTATGTACAAGAATATAACTACTATAATACTGCTGTTATGTACAAGAATATAACTACTATAATACTGTCTCCTATGTACAAGAATATAACTACTATAATACTGCCCCTATGTACAAGAATATAACTACTATAATACTGCACCTGTGTACAAGAATATAACTACTATAATACCGCTCCTATGTACAAAGAATATAACTACTATAATACTAGTATGTACAAGAATATAACTACTATAATACTACCTCCTATGTACAAGAATATAACTACTATAATACCGCTCCTATGTACAAGAATATAACTACTATAATACTGCCCATATGTACAAGAATATAACTACTATAATACTGCTCCTATGTACAAGAATATAACTACTATAATACTGCTCCTATGTACAAGAATATAACTACTATAATGCTACTCCTATGTACAAGAATATAACTACTATAATACTAGTATGTACAAGAATATAACTACTATAATACTGCTCCTATGTACAAGAATATAACTACTATAATGCTACTCCTATGTACAAGAATATAACTACTATAATACTGCCCCCTATATACAAGAATATAACTACTATAATACTGTCCATATGTACAAGAATATAACTACTATAATACTGCTCCTATGTACAAGAATATAACTACTATAATACTGCCCCCTGTGTACAAGAATATAACTTCTATAATATTGCTCCTATGTACAAGAATATAACTACTATAATACTGCTCCTATGTACAAGAATATAACTACTATAATACTGCTCCTATGTACAAGAATATAACTACTATAATACTGCTCCTATGTACAAGAATATAAACTACTATAATACTGCTCCTATGTACAAGAATATAACTACTATAATACTGCTCCTATGTACAAGAATATAACTACTATAATACTGCTCCTATGTACAAGAATATAACTACTATAATACTGCTCCTATGTACAACAATATAACTACTATAACACTACCTCCTATGTACAAGAATATAACTACTATAATACTGCTCTTATGTACAAGAATATAACTACTATAATACTGCCCCCTGTGTACAAGAATATAACTTCTATAATACTGCCCCCTGTGTACAAGAATATAACTTCTATAATATTGCTCCTATGTACAAGAATATAACTACTATAATACTGCTATGTACAAGAATATAACTACTATAATACTGCTCCTATGTACAAGAATATAACTACTATAATACTGCTCCTACGTACAAGAATATAACTACTATAATACTGCTCCTATGTACAAGAATATAACTACTATAATACTGCTCCTATGTACAAGAATATAACTACTATAATACTGCTCCTATGTACAAGAATATAACTACTATAATACTGCTCCTATGTACAAGAATATAAACTACTATAATACTGCTCCTATGTACAAGAATATAACTACTATAATACTGCTCCTATGTACAAGAATATAACTACTATAATACTGCTCCTATGTACAAGAATATAACTACTATAATACTGCTCCTATGTACAACAATATAACTACTATAACACTACCTCCTATGTACAAGAATATAACTACTATAATACTGCTCTTATGTACAAGAATATAACTACTATAATACTGCCCCCTGTGTACAAGAATATAACTTCTATAATACTGCCCCCTGTGTACAAGAATATAACTTCTATAATATTGCTCCTATGTACAAGAATATAACTACTATAATACTGCTATGTACAAGAATATAACTACTATAATACTGCTCCTATGTACAAGAATATAACTACTATAATACTGCTCCTACGTACAAGAATATAACTACTATAATACTGCTCCTATGTACAAGAATATAACTACTATAATACTGCTCCTATGTACAAGAATATAACTACTATAATACTGCTCCTATGTACAAGAATATAACTACTATAATACTGCCCCCTGTGTACAAGAATATAACTTCTATAATACTGCATCCTACAGGTATATAAATTGTGAGGGTCTCTGTAGAGCTATCATGCATTTCTGTGAATATTTCAGCAGGTGCAGTGCCCCCCCTCCCCGCACACATGGATAATGACATTGCAGGTTTTAGTGACAAGTAATTCAGTATACATTAGAAGTTTGCGTTTCATGGTGAATGGCGGTGTCTCATTATCGGTTCCTGCTCCTTATTGTTTAACATTGTGTGTATAATGAGATCTCTCTCTCTTCTTGTAGAAGTGTGATTCTGCCTCTGTAGCGCATTTAACCAAATGCTATGATATGTGACAGTATAAGTGATGTTGACTTCTGTGTTATTGTGTGACAATTGCTATATAAAAGTTTCTCAGATCATAATTATACATCTACATAATAACCTCAAGTTAAGTCTTAAAAGTACCTTGAAGAATTCTCCAGTTTGCAGTTGACTTTCAGTGTGTATTAGGCAACGGTTCTCCCAAGGGATTTCCCATGAACATATTTATATTTGTGGACAATTAAAAGTGCAACATTTTTGCAAATATAAATAATTAACTTTTAAAGATTTTCTCTAATCATCTTAGTGGTGACAACTTTGCATGCTCTGTAATAGTACTTAATATTTAAGTATTATACAGTAGAGATCCAGCGCTAATGCCCACAATAACTGCCCGCACTGATCGTGGGCATTAAGGCCCTCGGGGGCCTCAGTCAAAGCTGATCGTTGTGCCATTTTGCTTTGGATCGCAGGCCCCCGTTGTGAGATTTGGGGCCGGCATCCTGTGACAGCCGGGAGACTATTGAAGGTTCCCAGGCTTGTCTGCCATTCATTTGTATAGCAGGCTGCTATACATTAGCATTGTAATGCATTGCATTAGTGATCAGACCACCTGGGGTTCAAGACCCCCTAGGGGGTGTAATAAATGTAATAAAAAAAATAAATAAATGAAAAAAGTAAAAAAATAAATAAATAAAAGTTCAAATCACCCCCCTTCCCTAGAATAAATATAAAAGTTAAAAATTACTATGAAACACATACACAATTAGGGATCCCTATGTCAGAAAATGCCCGGTCTACAAACTTATAAAAATATTTTTCTGTATGGTAAACGCCGTAGCAAGAAAAAAAAAATCAAAAGAGCCTTACCGCTGTTTTTTTCACTGTTTCACATCTGGCCCCACAAAAAAGATGAGTTATGCATCCCCGTACATGGAAATATAAAAGTGTTTGGGGTGTGAGAATATTATATGATGACTCCAAGAATTTTTTTTTTTTGCAAATTTTGGATTTTTTTTTTTAGGGACATAAAAAAAATATAGATAAATTTGGTATCAGAATCGTACTGACCCATAGAATACAGGTGACATGTCATTTTGTCTGCACAGTGAATGCAGTAAAAACAAAGCCCGTAAGAAAGTCGCCCAAATGCAGTTTTTCTCCAATTCCACCCCACTCTGAATTTTTTTTCAGCTTCCCAGTACATTGTATAAAATAATAAATGGCACCATTATGAACAATATGTCCTGCAAACATTAAACCCTCATATGGTTCTGTGTACGGAAAAATTAAATATTTATGGGGTTTGGAAATCGGGGAGTCAAAAATGAAAATTGAAAAATGCAGGAAGGGGTTAAACAGCAATCTACCAATATAATGTTAGGGATTATGCACACGTAATAAAAAACACATTAATTACAGATGAAATAGTTCACTTTTAAAGCCCGTTTTCCATCCATGTCACATATTTTTCATCCATTTTCTCATGGTCTGCCTGGTTTTAGCAACCATTTTTAACTGTTAAAAAACCTGATGAAATTCATTGTTTTGTTTATTGTTGTTGTTGGTTTTTTTTTTTTTTTTTTTTTATCCAGCCCTCTGATACTTTTAACATCCATGAAACAGACATTAAAACTGATCCATAGACTTGTGTTGTGTCCATCAGGCTAAAAAAAAAAACAGACCCACTGACTTCCATTGTACTAAAAACAGACTTTTGATGGACATTAAGAAAACATCTATCACACATCATGTCCAAAGCAAAGCGGCTGCTGAAATGTTATACTAATGCAAAACTGCACCAAAACTGCAAGGCAGTGATCGGGGACCTTCATTCTCGAGATAGATGCAAGTCTCAGAGGTGGGACAAGCATCTGTCCAACATTTATGGGATTTCCTATGGCCATAAATGCCCGAGATGGGAATACCCCTTTAAGGTCCATGGTTGCCGTGAGTAATCTTGCATACAGTGGGGAAAAAAAAGTATTTAGTCAGCCACCAATTGTGCAAGTTCTCCCACTTAAAAAAATGAGGCCGGCCTGTAATTGTCATCATAGGTAGACCTCAACTATGAGAGACAAAATGAGAAAACTAATCCAGAAAATCACATTGTCTGATTTTTAAAGAATTTATTTGCAAATTATGGTGGAAAATAAGTATTTGGTCACCTACAAACAAGCAAGATTTCTGGCTCTCACAGACCTGTAACTTCTTCTTTAAGAGGCTCCTCTGTCCTCCACTCATTCCCTGTAGTAATGGCTCCTGTTTGACATTGTTATCAGTATAAAAGACACCTGTCCACAACCTCAAACAATCACACTCCAAACTCCACTATGGTGAAGACCAAAGAGCTGTGGAAGGACACCAGAAACAAAATGGTAGACCTGCACCAGGCTGGGAAGACTGAATCTGCAATAGGCAAGCAGCTTGGTGTGAAGAAATCACCTGTGGGAGCAATAATTAGAAAATGGAAGACATACAAGACCACTGATAATCTCCCTCCATCAGGGGCTCCACGCAAGATCTCACCCCGTGGGGTCAAAATGATCACAAGAACGGTGAGCAAAAATCCCAGAACCACACGGGGGACCTAGTGAGTGACCTGCAGAAAGCTGGGACTAACGTAACAAAGGCTACCGTCAGTAACACACTACACCGCCAGGGACTCAGATCCTGCAGTGCCAGACGTGTCCCCCTGCTTAAGCCAGTACATATCCGGGCCCGTCTGAAGTTTGGTAGAGAGCATTTGGATGTTCCAGAAGAGTATTGGGAGAATGTCATATGGTCAGATGAAACCAAAGTAGAACTGTTTGATAGAAACACAACTCGTCGTGTTTGGAGGAGAGTGAATGCTGAGTTGCATCCAAAGAACACCATACCTACTGTGAAGCATGGGGGGGCAACATCAGGCTTTGGGGCTGTTTCTCTGCAAAGGGACCAGGACGACTGATCCGTGTACATGAAAGAATGAATGGGGCCATGTATCGTGAGATTTTGAGTGCAAACCTCCTTCCATCAGCAAGGGCATTGAAGATGAAACGTGGCTGGGTCTTTCAGCATGACAATGATCCCAAGCACACCGCCAGGGCAACGAAGGAGCGGCTTCGTAAGAAGCATTTCAAGGTCCTGGAGTGGCCTAGCCAGTCTCCAGATCTCAACCCCATAGAAAACCTTTGAAGGGAGTTGAAAGTCCGTGTTGCCCAGCGACAGCCCCAAAACATCCCTGCTCTAGAGGAGATCTGCATGGAGGAATGGGCCAACATACCAGCAACAGTGTGTGCCAACCTTGTGAAGACTTACAGAAAACGTTTGACCTCTGTCATTGCCAACAAAGGATATATAACAAAGTATTGAGATGAACTTTTGTTATTGACCAAATACTTATTTTCCACCATAATTTGCAAATAAATTCTTTAAAAATCAGACAATGTGATTTTCTGGATTTGTTTTCTCATTTTGTCTCTCATAGTTGAGGTCTACCTATGATGACAATTACAGGCCGGCCTCATCTTTTTAAGTGGGAGAACTTGCACAATTGGTGGCTGACTAAATACTTTTATCCCCACTGTATATGCCACCATGTAAATATACATTTTCCCTTGTAGTGGCCACTGCAAAGGGGATGTATTGCTAGACAGGCCCACTTTTGATCAAACAGGCAAGATTTGTGGGGTGTTCTCAATATGTGGTGGTTAATATCTTTCATAAGTGATCCAAGGAAGGACAATACATCAATTGGTGATGGGATCATGGGTGCCCAAAGCCCACTGATGTGTATAAGGAATGAAGGCTAACTTGTCCAGTCCAGTCTGGAACAAATTGCTAGAAAAGTTCATCATTGACCCCTTTAGAAGCCTTGTGAAGTCCATGCCTTGACTTCGAAAACATGTGATTTCCTAAGAAACAGAAAGCAGCCATCACGTCTATTGGTCACATGGCCATACTGCAGATCGATCCCATTCATTTCAATGGCAGTAAACTGTATCTTTGCCATGTGACGAACACTTCCTGAGAAGTAGAAAGCAGTCATGTTTTTGAAGTCCTGCACAACCCCTATTCACACCACTGTTGTTATAACAGCCTGTGTGACCAATCCGAGAAATACTAGAGCAAGTAATTTCTTGGGCTGATTTGACAACTCCGTCGATAGACTCGAGTCTATGAGGGATCCATGAATATGGGTTATCCTTGGGTGTAAACACAGTACTTTTTCACATCCGAGTGCACAGCACACTCGTTGGAATATGTACTTAGAGCCTAGTCGGACGACCAATATACTTAACTGTGTACTGTCTGTGATTTGTGGCAAAATAGAACCTGGATTGGATCGGACTATTGTGTCTATACACCCATTGCGGTGAATGGACCCAATCCATTCTCTCATGGATCCATTCAACACATGGCCGAATCTTGTGAATAGAACATTCTACATCTTCCTGCCTTATCACTTGATGACCAATCTTTGGCGGCCCTCAAACCCATCGCCACAATCCATCATGGTTTATCCAGAATTACCCGGCCCCAATCACTTAAATTTGGTTCCGTGGATGGGCCATTATTGAAGAGCTCATGAAATCCCTTCAAATCCTTTTGTTCTGTCGAGTATCTCGTTGCGGCGGAGCCCGCGGAGTCCTTGTCATTGTTGAACTTTGATTGAAGTTGTTACCGTCACGAGACGCGCCTCTACTAGACACCTCTCTTTGGGATGAGGGTTACATCCTTAACATGTTTAGTACCTTGTTAATTGTTAGGCATTGTCAGATACGTTAGATCGTAGCGTCTTGATGTCTGCGGTGTAAAATTAATTAAAACGTGCAAAAATGCTTTGTCTTAATTGTCAGCTTTAATTTGATCTCCATCCAGCGTTGATTTTACTTATAATTACGTGGGTGTCAGGGAAAAGCTTGTCATTATGTGCGAGAGGAAAATCTGAAATATTCTTTTTTTTTTTTTCCTCGATGATTTATAGTCGCAGCATGAAAATCTTTCCTGCTCCTCTTAATATAATAATTTCATCTTATGAGGCCAATGAGGCTATGATTGCATTTCTCCTAAGCCATAATGATTGCGAGCCTGAACCATTTTTAGGTATTTAATGATGAGCTAGAAGAACTGAGTAGAAGCCAGACTCTTCATATCCCAAATGAGCATTAAAAATGGAAAACGGTTCGTCCTGGCGAAGGCGTTTTTTTAACCTTTTTTGTGTTTTTGTCGACGTTGATGTTACTTGTTGCTATGGCAATCGCGACACTGATACATGTTTTATTAAATAGGTTTAATAATATGGATAATCAGCATTTGACCCCATGTAATGTGTCTGTGGAGTATACGGGTAAATGTAGCAGCGGAGGCCAGGATCATTAATACAGAAAAGTATGAATTATCTATATTGCAGCTGTACAGATGGGATTTAGCGCTTAGCCGTCTATTTCGGAAGTCACAGTCAGCAAATTGGCCGGCGATTAACAGTATTTTTCATACATATTAAATTGTTGTGGCATTAATAATAATAATAATAATAATAATAATAGTCCTTTAATAGTCCCACAATGGGGAAATTCAGTGTGTTACAGCAGCAAAGATAAGCAGATACAAATACAAATACAACATGTACAGGAATGTTCCAAGGTGAGAGGCATTACATTAATAGCAGACAGACAGATAGGACGTAGCAGAGGAGGGGGGGGGGATTTAACAGGCAGAGAGATATTTCAGTTCTCTGTGTGTAATGATCTCCGCTTAGGTCGGTGTTGGTTGTACAGCCTGACCGCGGTGGGGAGGAAAGACTTCCGATAGCGCTCCTTCTCACACCTAGGGTGGAGCAGTCGGTCACTGACAGTACTGCTCAGCGCGATCACAGTCTCATGCATGGGATGGGACTTCTTCTTCTGCATGGAGCTCACCACGGACAGTATCCTTCTGTCACCCACCACCTGCACTGGGTCCAGTGGGCTCCCCAGGACAGAGCTGGCCCTTCTAATCAGCTTGTCAAGTTTATTTCTGTCCCTGGTTGATATACTGCTCCCCCAGCAGGCCACTCCAAAGAAGATGGCTGATGCCACTACCGAGTTGAAGAAAGTTCTAAGAAGTGCCCCCCAGATTCCAAAGGCTCTCAGCTTCCTAAGCAGGTAGAGCCTGCTGTGGCCCTTCCTGTACAGGACCTACATATGATCTGCCCAGTCCAGCTTATTATTAAGGAGCAAACCCAGGTACTTATAGGTGTTCACAATTTCGATGCCCGTCCCCAGGATGTCCACTGGTTTAGGAGGGCTTCTGCCTTTGCGGAAGTCCACCACCATCTCCTTGGTCTTCCCCGCGTTAATCTTCAGGTGGTTCCGGTGGCACCAGTCCACAAAATGCTGGTTCAGTTCTCTGTACTCCCTGTCATCATCATCTGTGATGAGACCCACTATTGCAGAGTCGTCAGAATACTTCTGTAGGTAGCAGCTGGATGAGTTGCACCTAAAATGAGTTGCACCTACATGCGCAATCAGGGGTGTACACAAGGGGGCAGTTTCACGGATAAAACTGTCCTCTTGCTGATCCTGATCGGCTCCACTTTGCTGAATTATTATGATCATCAACAAGAGAGGCGACTCATTGGTTACCGTGGCCTGACCATAACCAGAGAGCAGTTACCGAGCGCTGACTAGTTACCAGTGGGGCGGGGAGGTGAGCTGTGAGTCTGCCTATCGGTACTCACTGCTCTTAGGACTCTACAGCTATTTCTTTGGGCCAGCATTGATCTGACGTAGTGTGCACTGGCGCCACGGCTAGAGAAGGTGAAGGGAGTCCTGAGAGCAGTGAGTATTCAGAAAAATATTCATTGCTCCACTGCCTGGGCCCCATACTGTGTCTGTGCTCGTGGCAATGGCATTATACGGTGGGACCTGGGGGCATTGTATTATGTAGGATCCGGGGACATTGTACTGTGTAGGAGCTGGGGACAATGTACTATATGGGGCTAGGGATTATACTTTTTTGGAGCTGGGGACATTATACTGTGTGGGAGCATTGTACTGTATGGGGGCATTGTACTGTTTGAGAGCTGGAGTATTCAAATTGTGTGGGGGCCACTGAGGGGGCATTGTACTGTGTGTGACCTGGGGACATTATACTGAGTGGGAACCGGGGACATTGTACTTTGTGTTGGCTGGAGGTATTATACTATATGGGACCCGGGAACATTGTACTGTGTAGGAGCAGGGGACATTATACTGTGTGGGATCACTAAGGAGAACATTATACTGTGTGGGGTGCACTACAAGGGCATTATAATGTGTGGGTGGGGGGGACTGCCCCCACAATTACTTCCCCTCTTCAAAATTCTGCATACACCGCTGTACACTATATTGGTATATCCATGTGCAGCTTGAGAAAGACCTAGGCATCTTGTAGGACCAAATCTCATGGTGCTATCAGTCATCTACACAGGCTATGAAGTGGCGTAGATCTCAGCCAAGGTGCAGA
Source organism: Leptodactylus fallax (assembly GCA_947044405.1). NCBI lineage: Eukaryota > Metazoa > Chordata > Amphibia > Anura > Leptodactylidae > Leptodactylus > Leptodactylus fallax. The sequence continues at coordinate 1,885,261 of CAMRHE010000323.1, forward strand.
GTCTGGCATAGGATGAGCCTAATTCATGACAAGGCCTTCATGTCATCATTAGTCAGGCAAATCCTCCACTATCACTGGTATAATACGCCAGTCTTGATGAATCACCATGTTTTATTTTTAGGATTCTGCATTGGGCACCTGTTCACCCCATCCATCCCTTTCTTCTGGTTAGGGTCCAGGTAGATTTCGGGAATATTGATGATCATGCCATTGAACTGTTACGGTAAATGTGCCTCGGCTTTCCAGTAGAACAAGCCTAATACTATTTTTTTTTCTTTATTACAGCCTCGACTGAAAGTTCTCCGTAACATAATAGAGGCAGAGCGCCGGTCCATCCTACTGCAAAGAATCACAAGCTTCCAAAACGACTGTAGAAGAATGTATCTAAAAGACGTCATCGAGCCAACGAGAGGGAAACTGCAGCGTGTCATTAAGTCTGTGATTTATGGCTGCCTGTACCCGTGTGGCTCAATGCTCTCCGCCTCTTATTATGCTCTCCTGCCATGTGTTTCAGCCGCACATACGGGATCATTTGCTGGGACTTCACTGTGCGTAACTACCATGGCTCAACAAAGGCCCAGCCATCACAATAGCAGGCACTTTTTTCACACGGCACCTATCAAATTCCTCCCCTATTAAATACATCAAGTTTCCTTTTCTCGCTCAATGCCCTATTCACATCTGTTAGACATTATCACAGACTTCTACCACTGATCAGAATGTAAATGTTACACCGAGCTCTTTATAACCCGGCACAAAGGCGGAGGAAACAATGTATCTCTGTGCCGCCGCCGCCGGCCTGTATAGGGTAATCACGTCGCGTTATTGAATTATCAGGGTATTTTCAATGAGCACCTACTGAATCTAATCTTCACTCAATCGGTATGCCTATGTTTAATGCATGTCACTTGTGCAGTTTCATTGCTTAAAGGGATCAGTCCTTTTTGCCGTGCTTTCTTAAAAAGAGAAATGGATATAGGTATGAAGCTGAACTGTTACGGGACAGAGATATAGAGGTTGAGGTGTAGACCCCAGGACTTGCGCTTCCCCCCTTGCTTTGAGGTCGGATAGCGCTGGACCCATCACTCAATGGGAAGCAGGAGAGAGTAGAGTCGGACCGCCCATTAGGACAGTGCTTCGACCGCAATAAAGATATATTAGGACATGAATCATTACAGAATTTTGGTCTTGATGCCAAAAGCTAGAATTTTTTTTTAAGGTTTATCTCCTAATGACAGTTTATTGTAATTGTCTATTTGGTCGTATAGAGGTGGGGGCACCAATAAAGAACCAATTACCTATAGCAATTGGTGACTCCAATGGGCTAGTTTGGCTCTAGAGGCCAGTAGGTGTTGATGCATTGCACAGGTGACAGTTTATAGCAGTGGGCACCATGTAGTGATTGGGAATGTACCCAATTTATTGTTGTACCTAACATTGTGCCTACACGATAAGGTGGTCAATGGAGGACTTGCTAACTGAAAGGAGTCTGCTAAAAACTACATAAAATGTTGAGTAACTTTGCACTTTGTTTTACTTCTGTAACAATGACCTAATATTACACCTATAGTCTAGTCTCATCCAGAGCAGCAGAAGTTTCTCCTGCACACCACCTGCTTATCATGGGCTCGTGGAGGCATCGACCTTGTCCTACAGCAATAGGTCCGTTGTAGTCAGGTACATGCCCACCACTGAATATGCTCTGCTCTGCTTGCCAGTCTGACCCACATTAGTGAATGGCATGGCAGGGTTTCTCTGGATGTCCATTATTTGTTATTCCCTGTATTCTTCTGAAATCTCGGTTTTCACCGTAAAGTGAAAACAGTGCTCTGTATATTTTGGCACATTGTAAATGTATTTTTTTTTTAATTCAGTGACGGCACTGATAATACTGAATGTGTATTTTACTTGTATTATTTCCTGGTCCTAATAAGGTTTTCACCATTTGGTATGGTGGTTTTACAGGTGCAGAGTATGAATGTTTTTTTCCATAAGTTTAATGCAAAATATAATATTACCAGACCATATGCCCACATGCTGGAGGAGGCCCGATATCCCCTACTTTTTTTACTATCACCCTCAATGTGCTTAGTTTTTGCCTTACTCTTATGTAGCCTTATTTCATTAATATGTATGAACCAATTACTTTCCCCTGCTGCTGTCATCATGTATGTAATCTTATTGATTTAGTTACCCTAATTCTGTTCATTTATGACACTGTTCCTCATTTGCAGGACTTAATCTCAGGAGTGGAAATATCACTTCCTTCCCTAAAATCAACACACTCTACTGCTGCTGCTATCACTCTTATATCCATTATCCCATTATCTGATTGACTATTGACTACATGGTGTTCTGTCTTCACCTCTGTCACATCACAGTTCTGTCCTCACAAACATAATGACATTACTGGCCAGGTCACTGTCTCCCACAAGATCAATGCACTCCTCTCCTGCTGCTGTCATCATTTACATATCTTATTTAATGCAATTACTCTTCCTTTATCCATTCATGACACTATATCTCACTTAAAGTACATAATCTCTGGAGTTGACAGATCACTTCCTTCTACAAGATCAACACACTCTTTGCTGCTGCTATCACTCTTACCATTATCTGATTGACATTGACTACATGATGTTCTGTCTTCACCTACTTCATATCACAGTTGTGTCCTCAAACATAACCATATTAGTGGACAGGTCACTGGCTCCCACAAGATCAGCACACTCCGCTCCTGCTGCTGTTATAATTTGTATGATTTTATTGACTAACATGACTACAAGTTACTTTAACGCTCTCCATTCATGACATTGAGCCTCACAAAGATTATGATATCATTATACAGGACTCCTCCGCCACCACATGACCAGGCATCACACTCTTCTGCTGTTACTGTCATCATTTCTATGATCTGATTGACTACAGGGTGTTTTAGCCTCACCTATGTCATATCACTGTCCTGTAATAGACAGCCCTGTCCTCACATACACACTGTATTGTATGAACGAGCAGGTCACTGCCTTCAACAAGTTCAACACACTCCTCTCCTGCTGCAGTCTTTATTCCTATGACCTTATTGACGGCAAGTTATTCTGCCCAATTATGACACTGCAGCAGTCCCTCAGTGTACATAAGCAAATAGGTCACTGCCTACACAAGATCAATGCATTCTTCTGCTGCTGCCATCAGTCTCATGATGTCATTATTAAGGTATTCTATCTACTTCATATCACTATCTCTGTAACATGCAGCCATAAAACACATGAATGGACAGGCTACTGTCTTCCACAAGATCATCATACTCCTCCCCTGCTGCTGTTTTCATCAGTCCTTGAGGCTGATAGACCACCTACAGTCTTATCACGATCCCTGTCACATGTTGGTATAGTGATATATATATACACTCATCAGTCCTTGAGTCTCATTGACTACTAGGCATGAACAAAGTGGTATGTAATGAAGAAGAGTTGATGCAAATTTTCCAAAAATGTTACATGTGGCCACCCATGAACCACTGTTATACTCTGGGGTCTCTTCACATACCAGAGTAAAAGGCATAATGTCAAACTACTGGGTCCCAATGCAAAATTTTTATTGGGGCCCATTACCTACCTTGGGCCATTTTGAATGTCCTTATATTTTATGTGGCAGGAGGACTTTTTGGGGACCCCTCAGGGTCTGGTAGCTGTTTACATCCCCCGACCAAGTATAATAAGCGGAGTGAGTAAACATAACAAACAGTCTTACTCACCTCTCCTTGTCTCCGTTGCCCAAGCATTATGACATTGGCGTGCCCCATGTGACCACCGAGGCTCAATCACAGGTCTTAGCAATCTCCACTGACATTATTCAGGTGGCTGGAAGAGGCCCAAAGAAGATGCTGAGGGACTTCCAGAAGTCTCAATGGGACCCAGGAGAGGTGAGTAAGACTGTTTGTTACATTTACTCACCTCCCCTGGACCTCCACTTATTATACTTTTGGATCTAAAGTCATCCCATAAAATAATAGCAGTTCTGCTTTGGAAACAAAACAAGCGGGTCAATCTCTTGAGGTTCGCCCATGTCTACTGACTACCTACTGTACTCCATATCACTATCCTTGTTACAGGCAGCCTCAACCTTATGAATAGACAGGTCACTGCCTTCCACAAGATCAGCACACTCCTCTCCTGCTGCCGTCACATCATCATTCCTTGGAGTGATTGACTTCATTCTGTTCCATATAGATTTTTCTCCTTCACTCCGCTCACCCACTCCTGTAACCAGGCGTTAATAATATCTCTCGGTCTCTGAGTACTTAGAACAAATCGATGCTCTGCAGATCTTTGAAGAGGTTGCAGATTTATTAATTTGCAAATAATTAGCGTAATAGAAGGGGTCAGTGTGAATACAGTCTTTGTATCGTATATGTTTGCAAAGAAGATTGCGTACATGGCATGCAAAATAATGCTGGTGCCGGCAGAGAAAAATAACGGCAATATATCATCTCTGTGTTAATGGGGGTTTGTGATGTTATCGCGTCAGTACTTTTATTGGGTGCATGTATAAGCCGCAGTGTAGGATCATATGGAATACTTAGTTCGCACATTCAGTATATCCTGTGACCAATGTCATGCTACAATAACGGGTTTGCATGAATATTATTAGAAAAAAGTGGCCTGCTTTTGTTTTTCTAGAAACAGCGCCACCCTTTTCCTTAGGTTGTGTCTGGTATTGCAGTTCAGCCCCCTTCACTTGAATGCAGATAAAATAGATAAAATTCATGAGATGTAAAGCTAGCCAAATACTCATTTGATTGACAGAAGTTCCTCCCAACTACCCCATACACATGCACCCTCAGTTTGGAGGAGTGTACATGGGCTCTAAATGTGGCAAGGGGAGTTAGCTACTGCCAGACACCTCTAGAGGCGGCTTACCTCCCCTGAAAGCAAAAGGAGAGAGTACGTTGAAATCCATTCTTCTTTACTCCGCCATATACAAAGTTGGGGCACTGTCACGCCAAAATTGATAGGTTAGGGGATAAGTGTCTGGTCCAACCTCTGGGATCTCTGGCAATCCCATAGAAGTGGATGGAGCAGCAGCCATGCTGCTCACATGGGGCACTTTGGGGTGATCGCTGGATGTGCATAGCTGTCCATAGCTGGGTGTCCATAGTGGGACAACCCCTTGAAGTTGAATGGGCATTGGTTGGTTACAAAATGCTATAACATGCTAGGGGACACATTTGTAAAAACTGAAGAGGTTAGATCGTACTTGCCGAGTCAAGGAGTGACCTTTCGGAGTCTTGGAAGAGTCAGCAAAACGCCTCTTCTGGTCATGTTATATGTGATGCTGGCACTTTATGTGCTGGTCGCATCATGAAAAAAGAGGTATGACGCGAATTCCCCATAAGGCACCATGCACGTGAGACATATGCAATGTACAGTGAAAGCGGAACAGATGGCACACGGATTGGTATCCATGTGCCGTCCGTGATTTTCACTGATCCCTACACTTTAATGAATGGAATGGAGTTGCAAAAACGGACAGGAATAGGACCTGTCCCATGTTCTAGGGCCTGGACACAGATCCGTAGAAACTACACATGTGTGTATGGGGCCATAGAAATGAATGGGCCGTATGTTATCCGCAATTATGGATCTGTAATGGTCATGTGTATGGGGCTGAAGTTCGGCCATGGCACAAAAATCAAGAAGAGTAAAAAAATATCTGCCACTGACTCCCATTGAAATGAATGGGTAGAATAGCTGGGCGTTTTTTGAGAAGAATGTTATGGTGGAATCTGCCTCCAAATCCACCTGCAAAAAACTCTGTGTGAATGGGAGCCATAACTTGAAGCCCTAGGCCCCAGTGCAGAATCTGTAATGGGGCCCCTATTTTCCTTATACCATTTAGAATAGTGGTATAGTTTATGTGACCTCTGGGGCCCCCTCAGGATCCAGGGCCCGGTAGTGACTGCTACCTCTGCAACCCCTACGTAAACATACCCTAACCTTATATGGGAAGTAAAAAAAAAAATTGTTCACACCTATACAAGTACACATGCAATATAATATACCCCACGGGTGCAAAAATTGAATACGATAACTATTTCAGCAGCAAAAATGGCGCCAAAACACATTTTTAATACATGTGCCTTAAAGTGTATGATACTAAGAAGTCTCTGACCGGACTTAGAGAGACTCTACGATTGTTTATCCTATTTGGTGCTACAATTGGAAGCCATAGAGACGGGGGCGGCGACCGCGGCGATGATTTCACATTCATTCCAAGTCTATTTACATTCCGGAAATCGATAATGTTTCTAAACAGATTATATTCGGGCAGAATAAAGTAGTGGCGTAGAAACCAATTTCCTTCATCAAAGGCAGGAGGAGAAGGCGCGGTGTCGTGCGCTGGATGTTCCAGTGGCTGCTATTAGTGGGATCGTACATCACTACACTTTTATTAATGCTTTTTCATTAAAGCTTCCCAGATGGTGCGCCACATTCATTACATCGTGCAGGGTTTATTATGAGCTCCCGCGGATCGCTGCCAAGTGCAGGGGTGCGGCGCCGCTACTCATGACTTCAGCACTTTGTTTGATTAAACTCCTTTTCCTAACTGCAGGGGGGCGGAATTTCTCCAGATACCTGTCAGTCTGTGCCATGCCCCAAAAATACATCACTCCTGGCACACAGACATCCTGTGCCAAGCCCAGAGAGAACAGAAAGGAAAAGGAAGTTACATGAACTCCTTCTGATAGGCTGCTCACCTGGAACTTCCTGTCTAGTGGAGGGAAGAAGTAGGCGTAACACACTTTAAGGGCTCGTTCACACACTGGAATCTGGTACTGATTTTGGGGAGGATTCCAAGAGATCGAGGCAGGAGGCTTAAAAAAAGCGTCCCGCTCAATCTTGCCGCAAATTTTGCAGAAAATTTGGATGCAGTGTCCATGTCTTGAGATTCCCAACGGATTAGGCTCAATGATCTGCAATGAATCTGATTCAACTCGAATATTCCAAATTGTTCGGTTAACGGGGATTCATCTCGGATGAACTAAAATGGCCTCTGCGCCATGGATTATGGTAAATTATTATACACTGGCGTCACTTCAGACCCCAGAGTATGGAGGTGGAGGCCCAGGGGAGGTGACAAAAATAGCAAACATTTATACTCCCCTTCCATTACCTCTTTTGGGCCTCCTCACTGCGTCCGGCGCTCTGCCTCTGCCTCCTTGTGGTGTATCCGGCGCTCTTCTGTGACGACATGCGCCCAGGGTCACCGCTGAGGTATGTGATTGGGCCACAGTGGTGACATGGACATGCCGAGCGTCATGAGGTCTGAAGTGATCCCAGAGTATAATAATTCACTTCCGGTTCTATCTGAACAATTTCGGATCGACCTGGGGGGACCACTTTGTCCGAACAAAGGACGAAACGAATCTTCCGAGGTTTGTCCATCTTTTGGTGGTGGAAAGCCAAAGCTCAGAGAACTGGCATAGATAAGTTAATAAATTCTCCCCAATGTATGGTGCAGTTCTTGGAAAGGTCATCGATTCCAAAAGGCATGGGATTTGGGTAAAATTAGCCAAAGTGGAAAGTTTGTGGATGCTCCTGGGTGGGAAAGGGGTGTTCCCTGTTGGTTTTTGGTGAGGGCTATGCCTATTGTGTGCCACCTAGATTTCCTCGAAATAGACACAGCTAAGAAACCTACAGTCATGGCCAAAAGTTTTGAGAATGACACAAATATTATATTTTCACATGATCTGCTGCCCTCTGGTTTTTATGTGTGTTTGTCAGATGTTTTTATCACATACAGAAATAGAATTGCATTCATATTCTGAGTAACAGAAGCTTATATTGACAGTTAGAATGAGTTAATGCAGCAAGTCAATATTTGCAGTGTTGACCCTTCTTCTTCAGGACCTCTGCAATTCTCCCTGGCATGCTCTCAATCAACTTCTGGACCAAATCCTGACTGATAGCAGTCCATTCTTGCAGAATCAATGCTTTAATTTTGTCTGAATTTGTTGGTTTTTGTTTGTCCACCCGTCTCTTGATGATTGACCACAAGTTCTCAATGGGATTAAGATCTGGGGAGTTTCCAGGCCATGGACCCAAAATCTCTATGTTTTGTTCCCTGAGCCATTTAGTTATCACCTTTGCTTTATGGCAAGGTGCTCCATCATGCTGGAAAAGGCATTGTTGAGCGCCAAACTGCTCTTGGACGGTTGGGAGAAGTTGCTCTTGGAGGACATTCTGGTACCATTCTTTATTCATGGCTGTGTTTTTAGGCAAGACTGTGAGAGAGCCGATTCCCTTGGCTGAGAAGCAACCCCACACATGAATGGTTTCAGGATGCTTTACAGTTGGCATGAGACAAGACTGGTGGTAGCGCTCACCTCTTCTTCTCCGAATAAGCTGTTTTCCAGATGTTCCAAACAATGGAAAAGGGGATTCATCAGAGAAAATGACTTTCCCCCAGTCCTCAGCAGTCCACTCCCTGTACCTTTTGCAGAATATCAGTCTGTCCCTGATGTTTTTTCTGGAGAGAAGTGGCTTCTTTGCTGCCCTCCTTGAGACCAGGCCTTGCTCCAAGAGTCTCCGCCTCACAGTGCGTGCAGATGCACTCACACCTGCTTGCTGCCATTCCTCAGCAAGCTCTGCACTGCTGGTAGCCCGATCCCGCAGCTGAAACACTTTTAAGAGACGGTCCTGCCGCTTGCTGGTCTTTCTTGGGCGCCCTGGAGCCTTTTTGGCACCAATGGAACCTCTCTCCTTGAAGTTCTTGATGATGCGATAGATTGTTGACTGAGGTGCAATCTTTCTAGCTGCAATACTCTTCCCAGTTAGGCCATTTTTGTGCAGTGCAATGATGACTGCACGTGTTTCTTTAGAGATAACCATGGTTAACAGAAGAGAAACAATGATGGCAAGCACCAGCCTCCTTTTAAAGTGTCCAGTGGTGTCATTCTTACTTAATCATGACAGATTGATCTCCAGCCCTGTCCTCATCAACACCCACACCTGTGTTAATGGAGCAATCACTGAAACGATGTTAGGTGGTCCTTTTAAGGCAGGGCTGCAATGATGTTGAAATGTAGTTTTGGGGGATAAAGTTCATTTTCTAGGCAAATATTGACTTTGCAAGTAATTGCTGTTAAGCTGATCACTCTTTATAACATTCTGGAGTATATGCAAATTGCCATTAGAAAAACTGAAGCAGTAGACTTTGTAAAAATTAATATTTGTATCATTCTCAAAACTTTTGGCCATGACTGTATATGTAGAGTTTTCCTAGATGACTTTGAGATGATTTTTGGGGGGATGCTCTTCAATCATCTAACCACTAAACCCCGCAGAGCAAGAAAAATGAAATCCCACATTCTTTAGGACAACGTTCTTCTATTTTACAACCAGTATTGTACCATGTGAAGCTGATAATGTGCCGTGTCTGCAGGTTCTTCATTGGAAGGTTGTTAATTTACCAGGAACGCACACAAATAACGTCCGCGAAAATGTGTCAACATCTATAGCAGACAGTAACAGTGTGAAATCTCGTGTTATCGGCCAAGCATTCACACCCTCCATGGGAAAAAAAAGCTGAAAAAGGAATTTTAAAAATAACCATCTAACAAAGTGTTAAGGTCAAACCCTATAGCAGGCGCTTCTTCCATTAAATTCCTCTAATTTGCTGGAAACTCACAGGTAGCAGATATGGTGCTAGATAATGGCTGGTCCCTGGACGGGGGACTCTAATATCTACAGTGAACTACTTAGTCTTTCCAAGGTGCCAAAGTAATGGGTTGGTGTGATCACCACAGATATCATGGGCATCGGATGGGCAGAAAGCGAGAGTTACACGTGCAGCTTTCGAAAGCACATTTATATTTACCTTCTATTACTTGTATAGAATCAAAGTATGAAGGGGAAGGCAACCAAGTCAACACATAACATATTAAAGGGGACCTTTTACCTCTTTAACCAACTCCAATTTTTTTTACCCTTCATTAGATGCCACTCTGCTGATTCTGGCACAGTTGGAACTTTTCCTCTAGCCCCCACCATTCCTGAGCAATCAGTGCTGTTAGTTTCAGCACACAATAGGTTTATGAGGCTATCTACTCCCATGTGGGCAGTCCCAGACTATCTGCTCCAGCTCAGGACCGCCCACCAAATAGCAGAACCCGAATTGGCATATTGGGTGCTGAAACTAACTGCCCAGGTAGCTCAGGAATGGTGGGGGCTAGAGAAAAAATTCCAACTGTGTTGGTATCAGTGACTTTTCTCTCCTCATTTTTTTGGGCGGAAACCAGGCAGACACCTGGCGGACTCCATTATGGTCTATGGGTTGCACAGGTTTCCACGGGTAACCGCTTTTTAAGCAGATTGGGTTTCCATTTTTTGGGTTCCCAAGCAGACCCGAACAACTGAAACTCCAACGCAGGTGTGAACCTAGCGTCATGCACTACTTATAGGCATGTGTACTAAGACTTCCAAGCATGCACCAGTCCCATACAGTGCTAACATATATTTTATGCATGCTTAGTGCATAAATAAAAGCATGTATCTACATACACACATGCACGCTTACTGCATACAGACATACAGCATATACATATAATCATGGCGGAGCATTAAACATAGTAAACATTTGCACACTTACCATATACATACATTTATTTGTGCACATTTTACACAGTAATGCACACATACACATATAGTATGCAGAGATATACATATGCATGATCACTACTGTATATACAGTCACATACAGACATGTACAGTAAATACTATATACTTGCAAAATTTACTCGAATTTCTGGTGGCAGCAGTTACTATGAACAAAAAAAAAGGTTGTACTCCTTTGCCCTCCCATAAATATTGCCCCCCTAGGCACTTGCAATCTGGAGCCTGGTGACAAATACTAAATAGTAATAGTAGAGTCAGCTCTGGCATAATAATAGGAGACGTGCGGATCAAATCCTATAATGACGCCAATGCAATGTTCAGTCCTTCCTTCTTCCAATTATATTCCCTGTTTTTCACCAAAGGGCAATGCAATAATGCAGGTATAAATAGCTCTCTAGCTATAGTGGAATATACAGTGATGTGCAAAAGTATTAGGCAGATGTGGAGAAATGCTACAAGGTAAGAATGCTTTCAGAATTAGAAGGGTTAATAGTTTATTTTTGTCCATTACCAAAATTAAATGAATGAAGAAAAGAGAAATGTAAATCCCATCAATATTCGGTGTGACCTTTGCCCTTTGGAGGAGGAGTCCTGGAAATGGTGATACGGCCCCCACAGATATAGCTCAACATTATGCAGTCTGTCTGGGATGACATGAAGAGACAGACGGATTGGAGCAAGCCTACATCCACAGAAGACCTCCCTGCCCAGTTCTGCCAAGTACCGAGAAGAACTGATGGAAGGCAAAGGTCACACCGAATATTGATGGGATTTACATTTCTCTTTTCTTCAGTCACTTCAGTATATTAATTGACAAAATGATCTATTTACCCTTCTATTTCTGACAGCATTCTTACTTACGATTTTTTTTCCACATCTGCCTAAAACCGTTTGCACAGATTCCAATTATATGACTTGTCGCTCTTATGAACATTTGCCATATACCAAATATCATGAAGTACTAGAATCAAAAACAGCTTCATGGACTTACTACTTTATGGTATTTGTTGTCTTCCAGATTAGAAAAATGACAATTAAACATTTAATGGAGTCCTAGATGTTTAAAGAGGTTTTCAAGGTTTAGATCGGTACAAAATGAAAAGGATATGGTATTCCTGCGAGTTTCATGTTCCCATAATGTTTCCTGCTGTAGAAGCTTCTCTATATGTGTAAAAGGGACAAGATAAAGTGCTAGACACCGCAGCCCATGTGGACTCTCACTGAAACTTTGATCACTGGGGTCCAAAAGGTAGGACCTTACCCATCAGGCACTGGTGGATTAAATCTAAGTAAAGAAAAGAAGTAAGCCCCAAGGTGTATCACCTGCAAATATGTCTCCATTTCCTTCTGGGTTTCTCCAATAAGACCAAATAACCTTTCTCCTTTACCCCTGAGCTATATCTAAGGCATCTCTACCAGCTAACCAGTACCATGCTCTATAGTGATGAGGGGCAAGATCTCTGAAACAGCTGTCTACAGATGTCTCTATCCTCAGAGGAAGTACTAAGGAATCACTTATACATGATCTTCCATGATTAGCTAATATACTCGGGGGAAGTACTAAGGGGGTTGCTTATAGACAATCTTCCATTATTAGCTAATATCCTCGTGGGATAAGGGGTCACTTATACATAATCTTCCATTATTAGCTAGTATCCTCAGGGGAAGTACTAAGGGGTCACTTATACATGATCTTCCATGATTATATCCTTGAGGGAAATACTAAATGGTCACTTATACATGGTCTTTCATGATTAGCTAGTATCCTCAGGGGAATTACTAAGGGGTTGCTTATAATGTACATCATCTTCCATGATTAGCTAGTATCCTTGGGGGAAGTTCTAAGGGGCCACTTATACACAATCTTCCATGGTTGGCTATTATCTTTGGGGCAAGTTCTAAGAGGTCATTTATATATGATCTACTTGGCCTACTTTGTATCCTCAGAGGAAGTTCTAGGGTGCCATTTATACCATGATTAGTTAGTATCCTTGGGGGAAGTATCAAACAATGTTGGGCACACTTAAGATGAACATGACATGCCTTACAAGGCTCCTGAAGGGCTCAGTATGCCTTAATAGGTCAAATACATATCAATTGTCTTCTATAGCCATATGGATCAGTTTGGCCTTTCCAGCATCCTCTTCTTTGTAAATGTGTTTACATAGGTCTTCAGAAGTCATGAGCTAATTGAAACCGGCTCGCCAACCGTGCCAAACCATCCATTTATCAGAAACGCTGACTCGATAAACACCACCACCCCTTAAAGACTGGGACTGTTAGTATATAATACTGGTATGATTATAGGCAGAAGAGGACTACCAAGTGTGGTGGGGTTGTGGAGATCATCTTACGCTATGCTCGAATCCAAGGGACTCCAGCAATACAGTCCATCTGTATAAATGCCTAACACACAATTATGGAATGGGTTATAGGATGCGATTGATGTGAAATGCATATAGAATTATAACATATACAGGAAAACCTGCTGTGCATTGATTTTGTCCTACTCCGTTCAATTCTAATAAAGTTAGTGTATGGTGGGAGGGCTAGTAGCATCTAAGGTCACCTTCAGAATAATGAATGGTCCACAGTATTTAAGGCTGGTTGGCGAGTTGAAAGATTTTATACCTAACATGACCTATTGTGGTGACCACTAATGAAGTCTGACCAAGAAAGACTTTTATTGGAGCTCCCACCACATTTTGAAGAATATGCCAAAAACTCTGTTGCCTATGGTCATGGACATGCTGCAAATTTATTCTTGGTCTGTAGTCATTTTCTTTACTATTCTAATGTATATACAATAATCATCTAATAACCAATTAATAATATATATCAAGATTCCTGCCACTTAGACCAATAAGTACTGGGACCCTTTGTGAGCCTTACACAAAGTTGCAGTGTGGCGCACGACAGGGATCTTTCAATGCTGTATGCTTTGGACTGCTTTGAGAAGTTTTACATTATATTTTTGTGATTGCTATAATTTCTTGATAAAACGGTATGAAGGCCTACGAGGCCCTATGATGACTTGATCCACCATTTTGTATATAAATCACTGGCTGTATTTCTTATATATTTTACAATATGACAGTTAAAGGATGTTTATTGATATTTAACACTAATGTTATGAACACGTTTTGTGAAATAAAATGAAATGCACCAAAAAGAAGCATTTTAGTCTTCATTCATGAACTGGAGGTATAACTTAAAGAGGACCTTTCACCACCTCCACCAACTCCAACCTATTGCATGCATCAATAGTTGCCACTCCACTGATTCCAGAACAGTTGGAATTTTTCCCCTAGCCCTAACCATTCCCGAGTAATCACCTCTGTTACTTTCTGTACAATTATGCTCTCTATTGTCAGGTGGGTGGCCCTAGGCTGGAGCAGAAACATAGGCAACGCCCACCTGACAACACAGAGCCTAACTGTGCTGAAACTAACTGCAAAGATTTCTCGGAAATGGCGAGGGCTAGAGAAAAAATTCCAACTGCACCAGAATCAGTGGAGCAGAGTTGCTAGAGGTGGTAAAAGGTCCTCTTTAAAGGGATTATTCAGGACTATGATACTGAGCTCCACTTCTTCTACTCAGAATCTATTTTTGTCCTCACCTTTATGACGAAGAGGGGCCTACTGAGCCACCACAGGGCCTAGGTTCTACTGAAACGTCCGTATTCCTATAGCTGCAACACAGGTTCATAGACAAAAGCTGGTCATACAATTTAGATTCATGTCGGCTGAATGCTCAATTGGCCAACAGTTGTCTCTCTTGACCCGCTATTACACATGAAAGCTTGACTCATTCAATAGGAAGATTGAATGAGTGAGGACAATAATTCACTGCCAGGAACCTCTAGCGTTGGATTATCTGTCTTCGGAAAAAGGGATTGTCGCGTTCCAATTGCACAACCCTTATTTTCCTCAGTTTTGGAGGGCAATCGGGATACCACCAAGCACATCAGATGGTTGACAAGTCCCACTGAAATCAGCAGGTTTGGGCAATATACATCTAACGTGTATGGCCACATTAGTAAAATTAGAAGGAGTTACAGAAATTTCCGGTTTGTGGTCTACTTCCGTTTTCCTTAGGTGGAAACATTGCATATGCCAATAGGACCTGGGATACTTATACTTAATGAATAACATGGATTGGACATAATAAAATGGTCACCGGGTGACATTACTCCACTGGGTAATTCGTAACACCAAAAATGACATTTAGGCAAGACAAAATTACTTATCCTACAAATACTGTATTTTCAGAGGTGCGTGAGAGAGATAGCTTATCAGTTCTGAATATATTATAGATGTAGACACAGTCATAGAGGGGTCAGTAGAGTATGGTGTAGCTGATCGGAAAAGGGCAATAACAGATTGATGTACATAGACTGATAGGTTGAGAAAACCCTAAACCCTAAGATAGTTTTCCCCTATAAAGCATCACATACATGTGGTATAAAATTGTACGTGGACGTGGTTATAGGAGAAAAGTTGTCAACCAAGATATCAAGCCAACATGAAAAAGACAGAAGACTACGTAATCGGCAACCAGATCAAGAACAAAGGTTGTTCTGGTGGCCGAGTTATAACCAAAGGCAACATTTCTGATCTTAGAAAGTGCTTTAAGATATTACACTGAAACTGAAATTCAGTTGGTTTCCCGCTAGGCTGTACAACATTGTCTTGTACTAGGGAACACGTGGTAAAGGAGTGTTAAAATGAGCAATAGACAAAGAGTTTTAAGACTAGCAAATGCGGAAAGTCCAGAGCAACTTGCAAGGCCAAACTTACCATGGAGACCTTGGTGTAGCTATGGGTCCATGTTGATGAGGGTTCTCAACTACATTGGACCCATCATTCTTCCATATGGGTGGTAGAAACCCCTTCTCCATAATCATAGCCACATTAGCAAATAAGTGCAGGTGACACTCATTGTTAGGCCCTCCTGTTCCATGATGGAAGTGGTTTGGTAGCAAGGAGCAGCACCAGGAGAGTAGGATCTCCTACCGTCCACCTCTTCTAGTAAAATAGATTGTAAGGCTGATAATAGACTTATATTACTCTACAGTAGTTTAGCTTATTATCCTGCAATGTGAATCCAGAGGAAGACAAAATCCCCATGAAGTCGAAGCCAATTTTCCCATATTTTAGAAAAAAAAAATTCCTTCTCAAATTGAAATGTAGCAATCTAAAAATAAATCTCAGGGTCAATGTCCTATCTCCAGAAATCTAGAAACCTGTTCAGGATTTGGAACAACCCATGGGATAGTTGGGGCAGCGATTCTAGAAGGTGGGAGGTTCACGTGACTGCTGAGAGGGTCCAATCACGTCACTCACATATGACACAGGTTCCTTACCAGTGCCGATGAGGCTACATGATCAGCAAGACCAAAGGGCTTCCAACACATGATGGAAACTAGACCGGAGGGCAGACAGTGAAGCGCCAGAAGTTGCAAAGGGAAAAGCTGATTGACTGTATATGATGCAGTTTTATGCTCCATTGTTTAATCTTCATTACGTTCCCACAGTTAAATATTTGGGATCTCTATCAGCAATGTATCACGGAAGGGAAATGAGGCAATTATAAGGTCTGCCGGAGCCCTTTCATAGTGTTCTCAGCATATGTTTACTAGAGTGAATGCACCTGTCAGGAATTAAGCCATTTGCCAATTAGGTTTCCTATTACAGAGTGAGTGGTTGATGTAAGAGAGCCAGCCAGGCAGCGCAACATCTGGTTATCTGCGATCTGCTCATCTCACATGTTTATCGGTCGCACTGCACAGCTAATGTTTTCTTAGATATCTCGAAGGTTCTTCTTGTTTTTGTGAGTTCTTTATTTTAGTTTTGCTGCTTTGATTTAAATCCTGCCTTGAAATAAAAGGGTTGTAGAGAAATCCTAGAATTAAAGGGGAATTTTACCCACATCTATGTTGGTTGGGTACAGTTTCCAAAAATGGAGGTGTAAGGGGTTAAATAGGAGCATACACTCCATTGTATTATGTCTTTAAAATGTTTTCCATTTGTTCTGTACAGGTATTTCAGTGCCTGGGAATTGTTCAGGGGCAGAGTCCCAGACACTACAGAGTAAGAGACAGTACAGCCAAGAAATATGGCGTGGGGGACAACTTGAAGGTATACGCAAATTCCAGGAGAAGCCCATGAGACTGGCAAGATGGAGATTGCTAGAGTACAAAACAGCCCAGGAAGCAGTGTAGAACTACAGCCAAGTTCAACACCAGACTTAGTAGGAGGCAGCTGTACAGAGTCAGGCTAGAGAAGCAGCCAGGTACCTGCTGCCAGAGCTAAAGCTGAAGATAAGTGACTGTAACTGTTTACATGCTAGAATCTATATGCAATGGAGAAAAGAAAGAGTGTTTTTAACAACTGCAGGTTGGTCTGTATAGACTGTTGACTTGTGTACGTCAATGACTGTTCCCTGATTTAACCACCTGGTTTTCGTGCCTTTCCCTGCAAATTTACGGCTTTGATACTGGTTTGACAACTGTTCTGGTAAGGCACAACCGATTTCATCTTTCTACTCTGGGTGTGCATTGCCCATATAAACTATATACTGTCAGCAAAGGCGACTACTAGCCACACAATCACCAAAAGTAAAGGCTAGGTCAAAAACAATAGTCTGCTATGGAATGGCAGCAATGTACAAACCAGGTGCCCATAGCAATGACACAAATACCTACCTTTCCAGGTGCTGCTTGACATCACCATATGCCTATCCTACTATGTAGGTCACAGTTGGTGCCCTCATCCCATTTCCATACAATATGGAGATCACATCATTGTGAGGCAATGTATCCCATTTGGGAGAGATGGTAGAAGGACCATGCCTGCCCTGATAAGAATTCTGGGTAATTAATATGCAAATAAGACCTCATTAGTGGAAAAGAGGAATGAGTTTTAGCGCCACCTTCTAAGGAGCTCCCTATAAATGAATACATAGTTTTCAAAGAAACCGAAGGGCATAATCTGGGAATAATAGCCAAGCCAGAATAACTCCTCCAAAAGGAAGAAGGTGTTTGTGGATGGGACCCTCTTCCTTTTGGAGAAATTATTGCCATGTCTGGACTGCCAGACATCAAAAGAGATCACAGTGTTGTAAGGGACCAGTGGCCCCCACCTCCATGGGCCCCATAGCAATTGCCTACCATTGTACCATTGCATTCAGCTCTGATGACCATCTAGAAGTTTACATCCACAGTTATTCCACATACTTTGGAAATCCATTACATTACTTATCCTGTACTCATTCTAAGTGTTTAGTACTCCAGAGCTGCATTCACAATTCTGTAGGCTTCACAGATAAAGTGCATAGAATTCCTTCATGGCTCAACAGAGCTTGTAGAGAGTTAGATCCTGAGAGTGGCCATCTTTATACCAGACACGTGGAGTAAGTTGTACCTGTAAGTACGTGAATTTGGTGTGTCTGTTAACAAGCACGTTGACTGTTTCCAAAAACATCGCAGCTGTCTGACATCACAGAGCTGTGGTAATTTTTGTATATATTACATAAGTATGTTCATGAGCTACAACCCACTGATTCCCATAACAAAGGAACTTCAGTTCTGGGTGAAACCTGAACCCCCATTGAAAATGCTCCAAGACAGAATGAGTCCCATCAGTCAAGGCCTTTGTTGAATGCTTAGATTCATGCACTTGGACATTTCCCTCGCTCTGAATCTCCCATCCAGTATTTGCACTGGAGCACCACTGTTTTTAGCATTAGGGGTGTAGAGCATAGCAGTGCCAGCAGTGTGAATTTGTCACCTATGTCCTATCTAAAAAGGACAGTCCTAAGAGTATAGATGGGTTTACCAATTTGTTTAGAGACGGGTTCAACCCCAATATTCAAAATTTCTTGGTTTTTAACGTACTCAAACAATTGGGGATTGGTCTAGGACTAATTAAAATGGCCGGCGCGACATGCATTGCGGTAAATTGTTATACTCTGGGGTCTATTCAGACCCCAAAATGTAATAGGTGGAGCCCAGGCGAGGTGAAAAAAAAAAATTAAAAAATACTCACCTTTCCTCACCTCTTTTGGGCTTTCTTGCGGAATCTGGCGCTCTCCTGGTGACGTCATGTGCCCATCATCATGACACTCAGTGTGCTCATGTGACCGCTGTGGCCCAATCACATGACATCATCAGGAGCACTGCGGATACCACCAGGAGGCCTAAAAGAGACGAGGGAAGGCGAGTATAAATGTTTTTTATTTTATACACCTCCCCTAGGCCTCCATCTGAAAAGACCCCAGTTCTAGCTGAACTTGTACAACCTGAAACCTGAGCCACCCAAACCCAAACCTATACAAATCTTGTGAGGTTCACCCATCTCTACCTAAGAGGTAGGAGGACTCTCAGGTGTCGGTAATGGAATAGGCAGGTATTACTTTGCTTTTGAGCTGAGCTCTGGAGCTTTGTCATAGTAAGTCTGAAAAATGTATTTTACCTTCATGGTTCATCTCTGAAGATTTCAATTTTAGGGTTTGCTAGTCTTTTAACAGTATTCTCTGTCGTCAATCATTGGGAGTAGCAGCTGGTCTCCTCCATGTGAGCCGACCATAAATCTCCAGACTCAAGATGGAAATTAGGTACCTAGGTTCATCAAAATCACTGCACAGAATATCATATTCATGGACGCCGCATCCACAGGCGTAATATACTCTAGATTAGTTTTAGATAATATTTCACTTCATTAAAGTTTACCTTCCATTCCCATTAGCTGGTGACATCTGCTAGAACTTACTCCCCATGGTTCATGATATAAAGCTGATTACTATTGTGTGACCCTTTCCCCAGATACAGCCTGGATTCCTCTGGTTTCCATTAAGTTAAAGCACTCCCTCCAGCTAGGGTAGCTATACAAATATTAAAGCTGTTGTCCGATCATCTCGATCAGATGAGATCACCAGTTACAGAAATCCCAAGGAATTAAAATAATGCTTAACTGTGTGATGCATGGATGGTCCAAGTCTACCAAATGTGCCATGGCTCAAAGATAGAGACCATAGGTGGAGTATTTGCACCCACATTGTCCATATTATCTTATGGGACTCAATGTCAGACTGACACCTCATGGGATCCTCTGGCAGGGCCAGGCTCTAATACAATAATAGTCCGGCAGAAGACACTCAAATTTGAAGGGTACTATGGTCTATTTCCTAGGGGTTATTGGAGGGTGGGCTCCCAGAATCATTTTATCTGGTAGGCCAAGGGGACCTTGGTCCAACTCCGATGGGGCACACGGCAAAGGCTTGTTGAGATTAACTATTCTATAAGTATTTCTATTAACTTTCTGTATATTTTTGGACTATGGAAAAAAAATGGGAAAATCCAGAGGAAAGCAGAGAACACGGGGAGAACTCGATGGAGATGTTGTCCTTGACTGAATTGGAAACAAGGACCCCAATGCTGCAAAGTAAAGCTAACCACTGAGCAATGTGCTGTCGCCACAGAAGAGATGACCAAGAGAACTGCAAGGGTGCATTGAATATAATGTATAGAGATAAATCAATTTGTTTGTAATGAGTCAGGTTCATTATGAATTTTTCCAAAATCTTGGGTTTGGCTGGACCCAAAATTGTTGGGGTTTCGCTACCCATGAAATGACTATTATATTCTGTGGGATCTCTTTAGACCCCAGAGTTGAAAAACTAGAGGCCCAGGGGAGTTGTGGAAATAGAAAAAACACTTATACTCATCTTCCCTCATCTCTCCTGGGCTCCCGCATGGTGTCTAGCACTCAACTGGTCCTCTTCCAGTCTTCCTGGGTGATATCACAGGTGATATCATAGTCGTGTTGCTGCCCCCATTACCTGAGCATAGGGACCTGGCCACAAAAGAAACATTGGCAGGTTTTAAGGGACTCTGAAACCTCTTGTTTCAGTTGCAAGATCCAAGTGCTCTGTTTCAGTCTTCGGATCTACAGTAACATCTCATTCCTTTATGCAGAATATCTCAATCTTGAAAATGCATTTATTTAAATGGCGGTAATAAATATGCACATAAGCACAGTATGGGCAGCATTAAATATGCAGTGAAGTCATTACTCTATAATCGAGGCAGTAAGCCCTGTGTCATTTCCACTTTCAATCTCTTTGCACCAGATCTCTGCTCATTTGCATGCCCACAACCAGCCAGCATGTGAGCAGAAAGTCTCTGACATGAGAGTAGACACCGAGAGACATAGACACCCCCCCCCCCCCCCCGGCTACTCCATTTATATCATTTAAAGGGAAGACATCTTTAGAAAATGATCAGATGACCGATGGTTTAGAGCAAAATTTTATGCTACAAAATAATTTTTTGGTCATTTTTAATTTCCTATAGTACTATAAGTGTTAAAAAATGGAAATTTTGTAGTTTTCATGCTAAATCAAAATAGCCTGACACTTCCTGTTCTGTAGAGATCACTTCGCAATCGTCATCTCACAGGCAGGGGTACTATAACAGGTATCACTTACAGTGCTGGCCAAAAGTATTGGCACCCCTGCAATTCTGTCAGATAATACTCAGTTTCTTCCAGAAAATGATTGCAATCACAAATGCTTTGGTAATGATATCTTCATTTATTTTGCTTGCAATGAAAAAACAAACACAAAAGAGAATGAAAAAAAAAGTCAAATCATTGATCATTTTACACAAAACTCCAAAAATGGGCCGGACAAAAGTATTGGCACCCTCAACCTAATACTTGGTAGCACAACCTTTAGACAAAATAACTGCGAACAACCGCTTCCGGTAACCATCAATGAGTTTCTTACAATGCTCTGCTGGAATTTCTCCAGGTCCCTGAGATGTGAAGGGCGCCTTCTCCAAACTGCCATTGTGAGATCTCTCCACAGGTGTTCTATGGGATTCAGGTCTGGACTCATTGCTGGCCACTTTAGAAGTCTCCAGTGCTTTCTCTCAAACCATTTTCTAGTGCTTTTTGAAGTGTGTTTTGGGTCATTGTCCTGCTGGAAGACCCATGACCTCTGAGGGAGACCCAGCTTTCTCACACTGGGCCCTACATTATGCTGCAAAATTTGTTGGTAGTCTTCAGACTTCATAATGCCATGCACACGGTCAAGCAGTCCAGTGCCAGAGGCAGCAAAGCAACCCCAAAACATCAGGGAACCTCCGCCATGTTTGACTGTAGGGACCGTGTTCTTTTCTTTGAAGGCCTCTTTTTTTTTCCTGTAAACTCTATGTTGATGCCTTTTCCCAAAAAGCTCTACTTTTGTCTCATCTGACCAGAGAACATTCTTCCAAAAAGTTTTTGGCTTTCTCAGGTAAGTTTTGGCAAACTCCAGCCTGGCTTTTTTATGTCTCTGGGTCAGAAGTGGGGTCTTCCTGGGTATCTTACCATAGAGTCCCTTTTCATTCAGACGCCGACGGATAGTACGGGTTGACACTGTTGTACCCTCGGACTGCAGGGCAGCTAGAACTTGTTTGGATGTTAGTAGAGGTTCTTTAGCCACCATCCACACAATCTTTCGTTGAAATCGCTCATCAATTTTTCTTTTCCGTCCACATCTAGGGAGGTTAGCCACAGTGCCATGGGCTTTAAACTTCTTGATGACACTGCGCACGGTAGACACAGGAACATTCAGGTCTTTGGAGATGGACTTGTAGCCTTGAGATTGCTCATGCTTCCTCACAATTTTGCTTCTCAAGTCCTCAGACAGTTCTTTGGTCTTCTTTCTTTTCTCCATGCTCAATGTGGTACACACAAGGACACAGAACAGAGGTTGAGGCAACTTTAATCCATTTCAACTGGCTGCAAGTGTGATTTAGTTATTGCCACCACCTGTTATGTGCCACAGGTAAGTAACAGGTGCTGTTAATTACACAAATTAGAGAAGCATCACATGATTTTTCAAAGGGTGCCAATACTTTTGTCCACCCCTTTTTTATGTTTGGTGTGGAATTATATCCAATTTGGCTTTTTGACAATTCTTTTTGTGGTTTTCCATTGAAGACAAATTAAATGAAGATATTATTACCAAAGCATTTGTGATTGCAATCATTTTCTGGAAGAAATTGAGTATTATCTGACAGAATTGCAGGGGTGCCAATACTTTTGGCCAGCACTGTATGTATAGATACCAACCATTCACAATAAGTCATAGCTCATCTTTACAGCTTTTGTCTGTTGGCCATGTATGAGGTAGTGGGGGTCCGAGGTGCAAAAATAGAGGAGTCAGAGTTGATGACCCTGATGCCCACAACACTCTTACATCGAAGTAAACAGTGAGTTATCTTTAGTGTACAGGTTTCTATGGTTCATGTGGCTGCTGTAAAGCATATCTCTAAATGCTGCTAAAAGCAGCTCAGGAAAGATGGCCGTCCTCATAACCATACAAAGTGCCTGAAAATGTTGGAGTTTTTAAGGGTGGTATCTATATATGCATATGTATGTTTATACAATATGATGTGTTTATTCTCAGGGCCGATACAAAAAGAAGATGGAGTGAGGGGAGGAGATATATCACCCACACATACTATGGGGAAGCCTTAGTAAGTAGGATCTATAAATCTTAGGAGATGCTATTCCTGGACATTGGCAATGAGCCCTGACGCAAGAAAAGTGCTGCAAAAAAATATTTCAGGGATCATATAAAGCACAGGTGTCAAACACAAGGCCCGCGGGCCGAATCCGGCCCGCCACTTATCTGGCCCGTAGGGCCGCGGCATTTTTTATTGTCTATGTACATTATGTAATGTAAACCAGCCCAGGACAGGCCGCTTAAAAAAAAAAAAAAAACAAAAGCTACGCGATACCTGTCCTGGGCTGGTTTACAAGACCTCTGCATGTCAGCACAGGCGGCGATACAATGACGTCATCGCGCCTCCTACGCTGACACGCAGACAAGAAGAGGAGGAGGCCGCGGCTGCATCAAGACATCGCAGGTAGGTGAAGATAAGTTTTTTTTTTATATATATAAATAGGCCGTTGCCTGCTGGAGTATCCCCGGCACGTAACGGCCTATTTACTTACCGATCCCCGCTGCTGGTCGTGGCTGCCCCCCGCTTCCCCTTCTGCTATGGGACGCAGAAGCGGCTGTGTGCAGGAGCGGGGATGGTAAGTGAGGCCGCGGCTGGCGAACCCCATCAAATACTACTATTATTATACTCCGGGGGCTTTTTAGACCCCGGAGTATAATAATCGGAGACCCCGGGGAGGTGATAAACATAAAAACCAGAGTTACTTACCTCTCCGGCGATCCGATGTTACTCCCAGCAGGCTTTGGCCTTCTTTGGTGACATCGCAGGCGTCACGTGAGCCAGGCCGACGTCATTATGTCGCGACGCCGGTCTGTGTGACATTGAAGAAGGCCGAACGCAGGGAGCGCACCGGAGCCCAGGTAAGTAACACTGGTTTTTATGTTTGTCACCACCTGGGTCTCCAATCATTATACTCTGGGGTCTGAAAAGACCCCAGAGTATAATAATAGTTCATGGGTGGGGGGGGTCACTATGGGGCATAATACCATGTGCAGGGGCCACTATGGACTATAATACCGTTTGCAGGGGCCACTATGGGGCATAATACCAATGCAGGGGCCACTAAGGAGCATAATACCGATTGCAGGGGCCACTATTGAGCATAATACCGTGTGCAGGGGCCACTATGGGGCATAATACCAATGCAGGGGCCACTAAGGAGCATAATACCGATTGCAGGGGCCACTATGGAGCATAATAACGTGTGCAGTGGCCACTATGGAGCATAATACCGTGTGCAGGGGCAACTATGGAGCATAATACTGTGTGCAGGGGCCGCTGTGGGGCGTAATACCATGTGCAGAGGCAACTATAGAGCATAATACCGTTTGCAGGGGTAAACAGTATTTGTATAGTGCTTAATTTTTGATATATTCAGAAAAGGATGAGGATAGTATGTAACATGCCAATGTCTTAGGTTTTAACAATGCATTATGTTCTTCCTGGTTGACCTCAAAGGGCTGATTGTAACAGTAGTAATGTACAAATGTAACTACTGCTTAATGGCTCACTTATCTGTTAAGGAGAAGTTACTTTTATACACGTGTAAAATAATCTTGGCCCTTCAAGGTACCCCGTGAGGCTGAAGTGGCCCCCGGAGAAAATGAGTTTGACACCCCTGATATAAAGCCAATATTTATGATGTGGATATGAAGTAAGCCGGTCATGCCACTTTTTCACTAAGTGACTGGTGCATAATTTGCCCATGTCGCATAACCATGTGTGAACTTGGGACCATTCTATTGGGCCCAGGAGATTTGCTCACTTATCTGGGACTCCCTTTTTGTCAACAGACCATGGACTGAGTTTTCTAGTGATACGATACAAACTGTTGCGTGTTTGGATCCATTACTGGGTTGACCCACTGTTGATAAAGTTAACCCATTGAACTGCCTCCAGTGTGTTGCCTACAGAGCTACTATACCCTTGATCATGACAACACAACTGGTGTAGTATGAGCATAGCAGCCTCTTGGGCACACTTACAAATTGTATTAGTGATGCCAATCACTTAAAGCGGTTTTCCAGGCTAAAAATTATTGCTCCGAAGGATAGGTCATCAATATCAGATTAGTAAGGGTAGGACACCCGACACTCTCAGGATGCAGACAGCTCTGTTCTCTGTGTAATGGCCAAACCAAGTACAGCAGGTCAGTTCCCATTCACTTGAATGGTACCTAAGCTACAGTTACTTGGTTCCTCCACTACACGAAGAACATCGCTATCTGCTTCCTGCTTCATTCTCTATAACAGCTACTGAGAACAGCTAATTGATGGGGGTGCAAGGTGTCAGTCCCCCATACATCTTATAGGTCTCTAATATCTTTAGGATAGGTCATAAATCATTTTTAGCCTGGAAAACCCCTTTAACAGAATGGTTAAAAGAAAAATATCCCCAAACTTTTGTAGGTCAAGTTTCCACTGAACCTTGAAGTCTAAGGAATGGAAACCCCCCCTTACCGATTAAAGTCAATGTGATCTAATGTGGATTCTTTGGGATCTGTTTTAAAATGCATCATAGTCTATCCAGTTTATCCACGATGGCTCCTGTATAGACGTGTGAACACGACTAGCCACTACTGCTGCACCCCCCTATAGTTATGCCCCTGTAAGCAGAGATACCATTTGGGTGTCTTGGAAAGAAGAGTGATGTTGAGTTTTAAAGCTTTTTTTTTTTAGAAATAGCTATACATAGGCCACTAGAATAGAAACTAGTTATCTCATTGTCAGCTTTGCTGTTTAGATCAGACATGTTGAGCAGAGTCATCTCATTACCATGAGACAATAGGTAAATTATCTCAAAGCTCTGTTTTACTATAGGAGGCCATGTTACGTCAGTATGCCTATATACTATATACAGTATAGTAACACTATATATCTTATACACGGATAGATTATGTATTCGGTCCTCGACCACCCACATCTACAGGAGCTCCACGAACACTCAAGTAACCAGCCTTCGGAACCTCTACAGAAACAAACAATGATGCACACATGCATCCCTATCTGTCCATTTATAACGGTGGGACCTTATACGTTCTACCTGTACAGTACAAGACATATACTTTACTGTACATCATATACGCATTTCCATATGAGTCATACATCTTGGCATAACGCCTCCCGTCTGCCACCTCTTATCAGCTAATATCAGCTGTTTTCAGTCATGTACGTGAAAAAAGAACAGCGAGATTAAAAATCTGTAATGTCGTCAATATAATTTTTCATACATTGATGTCCTATTTATCCCATAGGAATCCGATAAGTTATATTTAGAAGACGTTAGCTCGGCTCTCCGGCCACTGGTGCAGGTGTCTCTAAGGGAAAGCTTTGCATTCTGGAAGCATAAGAAGCAAACTATAATGTAATGTCAAATTCCCTCACCAATCTAGCAGCTGTCTCCATCTAAATGATGAGCTCATGATGGAAATTAAAGAATTTGTATGATAAGTCTGTAAACCTTGTGACAAGATTGGCTCCAATGTCATTTACATACCTCTGCACACAGAATATTTTATTGTGATATTTGCTTTTTGATAGACCAGAGCGCTCGGAAAATAATTTAAAATATGCTGAATCCCCAAGGGCCTAGAAACAAAAATAAGCCGTCAATCAGACATCTCAACCACTCACCACAACCATCACGATGAGGAAAGAAATACTTCACATACTCAACCTGCAGGACCGGGAAATGAGGACATAAGTAGTTAATGTAATGCCTAAAAATAGCATGGAGGCAACTAAAAATCAGTCGATCCCTACTGCAATAAATTCAAAACTTTGGTGCACACTGGTGATCCGATAGATTCCAGCGATTGACTCCAAAGTCAAGCTCAGATAGGGTTGTCTTCTTCTTAGTTTTATATTACTATTATATGTACTGTATATATTGTGTAACCTACCTCTTTGGTTGGGGCTGAACCACTGCAGGATGGGAACTGAGAGATGGAATGACCCACCTACAGAGTTCTGGAAGGAGGAGAAGATCAAGAGTCTTCTCCTGTCTTCTGGAGTGAGAGGAAGTGTGGAGTGTAAGAAGAGACTGAGCCAGAGCCCAAGATAGCCAGGAACCAAGTCCAGATAGCTCAGTCCTGCGTCTTGAGATCGGAATAATCCCTCCTCAACTGGCAGTACAGAAAGATGTGTGCCTGATAAGGATCTGTGAAAAAGTGTTATATGGACCCTGGGGCTACAACCCTGCCTCAGGACACACAGAGCAACCCTGCTGATCTACAACCCGCAGTAGGAACCTGTAGAGCAGGGGTGGACATACCATTGGTGCAACCTGTATAGCTGCCCAGAGAACAAGCAAGTCAGGGTCCCTATCACCTTAACACTAGCCTTCTACTGTCTATTAAATTGCAGGTAAATGACTAGGCTAATGAACTTCAAGGCTAATGATTACTGGTAGATTGTTAGAAAGATGTAAAGTGGAAAACAAGGGGCCCAAGCCTGTTATTGCACAGGGGCCCTTAGTTGTCCACCCCAGCTGTAGAAACTTTATGGACTTTTTGAGAGAGTATTGTACATTAACTAAGGTGAAGATTGCTCTAGCAAGTAAGACACAGACTGTGAAATGGTGTACCATCTACCACCTCAGCCCCAGCCTACATTGGTAATATTATAAGAGTTGTACCTCCAGAAATTGGATGTTATGTCACTTGATTCTACCTCAAGTAAAAACTACAAGTTAACCCGTCTCTGCATACCTCTTGTCTCCTGAGTCTTATTTTTGCACGACCATCATGGGCACTCCGACCTTCATCAGGTTCAGGAAGTCTGACAGTAGCTAGGACGTGCCCCAGGAGAAACTCTACTGCCACCTGGAGAAGAGCTGGAAGAGTCGTTCAAGTCTTCAGCCACCGTGACCATTGTAAGTACTACTGCTCCCAGCCTTCTGGCATCCCCCAATGGATAGATGTACTTACTGTCATAGGAGCCAATTACTATCTTAGAACCTGGTCCCAGGTGGTCCAGTCTGACCTGTTGAGTATCTATTCTATGAATGTTGAGAGTCCAAGCTGGCAGAAATAAAATGAACTACACAAGACGTACTGTATCTCTCCTCAAGTACCAGTGAAAGCAGGCAGTGTCTTTAGGGAAGTTATCAGATTCTGATGTGATATCATCAGAATTTCCTCAGGGAAAACACAAATATAGAGTGAGGCATTCCTCAAGATATGTGCTTGGTTCTACAATTCCTATTGCATTGCTGGTACTTCTTTTGTTGCAAGACAGATCCCCTGTTACTGACCCACTTTGACCCCTACCTTCCTTCTATTGTTGTTGACTCCTGATCCACCTGTTTTCTCATGAGGCCATGCCAGGTTTTTTTGCCATCTGCCATAATATATTCGAAAATTCTCTGTGTGTTCCAGGTGGCAAGACACCCCTGTCTGTGAAGGCCACTCCAAAGAGCCAGCCACTGATGTCCACCATACTCTGTTCAAGCTGTCTTTATTCTCCAGTTGATACCCCATCAGCCAGCTGTAGTAATACTAAGAATATCAGAGGTCTCCAGTATATTTTCTTTTTGCTTCAGACCTTTGTAGTTCTCAAGGTACACAACAGCAATCCATTGACCTTAATTTTGGAAGAATGTATAGTAGGCACATTGAGCACCTCTAACTTTAATTGTTTAAAGGTGTCTTGTAGATGCCCACAGCCGAAAGTTATAACCACAAGTGACAAACATCTCAATTTTAGTAAGTGTGTATGTATCACTGGAGCTATGATAAAAAGAGGCCTTACCTTACCATGATGTCCACTGGTATTATCAATGTTCAGTCCATCACCTTCCACCACACAAGGAGATCAAAATATGGAGGGTTGATCAGAAGTTACTATGTTTGGTCCCAACATGGTGCCCATCTTTAGCTTATATGAAGTTTAGGGGTTTGCAGAGATAATTTGACCCTAAAACTGGCCATACACTTCAGACATCAGCTATCCAAGTGGGTGTGTGTTCAGAATGAGGAGACGGCAGTAGACCGCTGCCAGACACTTCTACTGGCGGACTATCTCCTCTTAGAACACAAGGCTCAAGCATTTTAAAGTCCAGCTCCCCATCCTTCTCCTTACTGACATCTGCCCTCAGGAATGAGTTGGGAGATCTCCATAGACATTAGATGGTCATCAAAGATCGTCCATGGACTAGCGACTCTTGGATGACTTCTTTCCAGATCCATCAAAACAATTATTTGCTCTTAAATTTCACCCAACGAACAATTGTTACGCCTGAAAATGTCCATTTTGTTCAACTTTAGACTACAGTATGTGGCCACCTCTAGGCATTACAATGTTTTGACAATGGTTTGAGAACATCTTAGGATAATTGAAACATCAAAAACAGGACGAAGAAGTAGGAAGATCTTAACACTCTAATAAATGAGTAAAAAGTAAGTTTTGTACCAATCATTTAAGCTGCGTGCGAAAACTCTAATTATATATGAGCAATATACTTCACCAAATGCGTGCTCGGAGCCCTGACAATTAGTGACAGCTGTGTCAGGGATGACAACGGAAGTCTTGATTTACAGGGTGATAATTGTATGCAGACTTCACTTTTGTCAATTCACAAGAGACGTTCTATAAGAGTTATCAAGCAATGAATGAACAGATGAGCAAGTGTAATAATCGTGATAGCAATCACTCGGTGGAAACATACCTCTACTGGATCTCTATGGGGATTTCAAGAGTCGGACAAGAGTTCACAAAGCAGAACGTGACATATGGTACAATTCTTGTCACTCGAAACTACCGCTGATATCAAAGAAGAGAAAATGTGAGCAATTAGAGAATGATATTTTCATGGCAAACTGTTATTAGAGAACACATCATTTTCTAGTAAGACGTTTGAGTGTTATTCATGAGACTATGGAAAGTCTTGAGAAGATGTGAGCTTTTAATTATCAGGAAGGTATTTTATGGATTTATCTACTATTGCTTTCCTTGTGACTGTGATATTGATGCCTGATCCTTACGGGCAGCAGTGTCAGCCTCTAAGCCCTGATCTTTGACACAGTGTGTGGTTCTGTAGGTCTACACTGTCTGTAAGAACCTTCCAAAATGAAGAAGAGAACCTTTCGTTCTTCCACAATTTCCCCAGTGATTTACCCTTAAAGTGGACTGAGATCTTAGGTTCTTCCCACTCACCATAGTTAAATAACATTATGGTTATGGCTACACAGCCACTTTGGCTGAAACTTCTCTTGCACAACCAAAGGTCACCATATGGACGTTCAAGTCCTTCACCAATGTAAGTAAACAGAGTCGCATTGTGACCCTGAGGAAGGTGGGACTGTAACCTGTAGTTGCAAAAAATTCCAGCAAGGCTTGATCATTTTGCTATTACAAGTCACGGACGCAGCACCCTGGGGGTCACAGTGTGACTCTATACAGTCATGGCCAAAAGTTTTGAGAATGACACAAATATATTTTCACATGATCTGCTGCCCTCTGGTTTTTATGTGTGTTTGTAAGATGTTTTTATCACATACAGAAATAGAATTGCATTCATATTATGAGTAACAGAAGCTTATATTGACAGTTAGAATGAGTTAATGCAGCAAGTCAATATTTGCAGTGTTGACCCTTCTTCTTCAGGACCTCTGCAATTCTCCCTGGCATGCTCTCAATCAACTTCTGGACCAAATCCTGACTGATAGCAGTCCATTCTTGCAGAATCAATGCTTTAATTTTGTCTGAATTTGTTGGTTTTTGTTTGTCCACCCGTCTCTTGATGATTGACCACAAGTTCTCAATGGGATTAAGATCTGGGGAGTTTCCAGGCCATGGACCCAAAATCTCTATGTTTTGTTCCCTGAGCCATTTAGTTATCACCTTTGCTTTATGGCAAGGTGCTCCATCATGCTGGAAAAGGCATTGTTGAGCGCCAAACTGCTCTTGGACGGTTGGGAGAAGTTGCTCTTGGAGGACATTCTGGTACCATTCTTTATTCATGGCTGTGTTTTTAGGCAAGACTGTGAGAGAGCCGATTCCCTTGGCTGAGAAGCAACCCCACACATGAATGGTTTCAGGATGCTTTACACTTGGCATGAGACAAGACTGGTGGTAGCGCTCACCTCTTCTTCTCCGAATAAGCTGTTTTCCAGATGTTCCAAACAATGGAAAAGGGGATTCATCAGAGAAAATGACTTTACCCCAGTCCTCAGCAGTCCACTCCCTGTACCTTTTGCAGAATATCAGTCTGTCCCTGATGTTTTTTCTGGAGAGAAGTGGCTTCTTTGCTGCCCTCCTTGAGACCAGGCCTTGCTCCAAGAGTCTCCGCCTCACAGTGCGTGCAGATGCACTCACACCTGCCTACTGCCATTCCTCAGCAAGCTCTGCACTGCTGGTAGCCCGATCCCGCAGCTGAAACACTTTTAAGAGACGGTCCTGCCGCTTGCTGGTCTTTCTTGGGCGCCCTGGAGCCTTTTTGGCACCAATGGAACCTCTCTCCTTGAAGTTCTTGATGATGCGATAGATTGTTGACTGAGGTGCAATCTTTCTAGCTGCAATACTCTTCCCAGTTAGGCCATTTTTGTGCAGTGCAATGATGACTGCACGTGTTTCTTTAGAGATAACCATGGTTAACAGAAGAGAAACAATGATGGCAAGCACCAGCCTCCTTTTAAAGTGTCCAGTGGTGTCATTCTTACTTAATCATGACAGATTGATCTCCAGCCCTGTCCTCATCAACACCCACACCTGTGTTAATGGAGCAATCACTGAAACGATGTTAGGTGGTCCTTTTAAGGCAGGGCTGCAATGATGTTGAAATGTGTTTTGGGGGATAAAGTTCATTTTCTAGGCAAATATTGACTTTGCAAGTAATTGCTGTTAAGCTGATCACTCTTTATAACATTCTGGAGTATATGCAAATTGCCATTAGAAAAACTGAAGCAGTAGACTTTGTAAAAATTAATATTTGTATCATTCTCAAAACTTTTGGCCATGACTGTACACTTACATTGGTGAAAGAGTCACAGGGCAAAATGGCAATCTTTGGTTGTGGCCAATGTCACCATGTAGCCCTAACCTCTTCACCTTTTTTGCAGGCCGTAATAGCAATGTATCATCCAAAAATGACTTGAATCAGGTCTTATGTTTTGATGTCGTGAAACATAATTTAACAAATAATTGACTGTGTTTCCTTTTCTTTCCTTTTACAATCCAGATAAAAAAAATCTTCCAATTTTCATACTGTCCACAGAAGATACTGTAGGCTTACAGTTTCTGTTTTCTGTAGCTCATTTGTGAACTTTGCTGTATAGACTGGGACATGTGAGCAGAGTAATCTCTTTAATTAATTAGATGTATAGTTTGTTACATATTTACTAGAGATGAGCGAACCAATTTGTATCTAAACAGATATGACCCAAATTTTCCAAAACTTTGAGATTGGACCCAAATCTGGAACTTTGGATGTTCGTCACCCGCGAACCAGAAGTGAAATTATTATACTTTGGAGTCTCTTCTATAATAGGTGGAGGCCCCGGAGAGGTGTAAATAAATAACCAACAGTTATACTCCCCTTCCCTCAGTTCTTCTAGGCCTCCTCGCAGTCTCATGTGTCACCGCTGACGTGTTGACACACGTCATGACATCATGTGACCATTGAGGCCCAATCACAGAAGGGGTGAGGTCTACTGACTCCAAAGCTCTGGATGTCCGGAAGGAGCCAATGATGTGCACCATTTTTTGGCTCAAAAAATGAATGTAAAGTAAGCCAACCAAGAGGTGGCATAAGGAAAGAGTCTAACATGTCTAGACGCACAAAATTTATCACACAGAGAGCACCACTTGGAATAAATTGGGCGCCACTTGTTCCAGTCATATCTAGATTCATGCTGTCTAAATTTAGTATTTAGTCCAGTATTTTAGTGCTGATAAGCTCCGGTTGATCGCCTGGTACCTGATATCTACAACGTGATACAACAGCACAACACTTGTTAGAGAATCTGTTATAGTCTAATTATATGGCGGCGTTATAATCGCTCAGTGCTGACAGTAATTGCTGCTTTCACATCTTAGAATCTAGGCCAGCTCCATTGTTAATAATCTATGTCTCCTATGGATATAGAAATCACAATTTTTCTCCAGTATTAAAATATTCACATCCGCGTGTCACCTTCTGATGACATGTTGTCTTCTATAGATAAGATATCATCTCACCTGCTGCAGAGTTCTCCCGCACATCACACGCTACCTCCCATCACTCATCTCATTAGAATTATTACCTACCATACGGGAGAATATCCATTTTATCTAAGGCGAATTTAGGTATCCAAATGCATTTGTTTTCAGAAGGCGTTGGATGTTTTGACGTCTGCGCTGCTATCCTTGTGTATGTTCTGGAACTCAGTGATGAATCTTTGCAGAATATTCATTGAGACATTTTTCGGGAAGGCACCATCGGTTGCCTGGCACTTTCTTACTATTTCAGAGGTCACTCGGGCAAGAAGTATTAGAGCCTACTATGAAATAATGTATTGGAACAGATGGTTATTGCCTAAAAATTGCAGGGAATTTGTCAGTCATTCTGATGTTTACTGTGATTTCTAATAAATTGCAATAAATTGAAATAAAATCTGTGGCGAGTAATTTCTCAATATACAGTGAAACCTCCCCAGATGACCACTCCTGCGAGAAGACACCCATCCCTCTTAAACTTCGATTTTTTTTCAGGGACTCTATGGAAGCTGCCGCTCTACAAGCAAACCAACCCGAAGCTGCCGCTCTTCAAGCAAACCAACCCCTTATCCATCCAAAGACCACTTTTTTGAGCAATTGTTTCAGTGGAAACCTTTATGTAAAGACCACCCATTGGACTTACACAGAGACCAATATGGACGCCACTCTGTGCTGATCACATGACTGGACTGCAGCAACCAAGAGCAAGAGACTTCCAAGGGACATCAGGGAGAGAAGTCGCACTAGGGCAGAGAGTCCATGTCATAGTTAATGCCAAGCATATATGGCAGTCATAATTGTGCCAGGACAATCTCAAGAACTTGCCCACAAAATGGATGGTATTCTATGTATACCACACACCAAACTATAATACCAGAATGGGAATTCTTGGGGCCTTCCCAGGTGGGCTTTAAAGTTCAGATTTTGGCGTATGAAATGTCAGCTAGAAAGGTCATGGCAAGCAATGGGAAAATGGAAGGGGATACCATGCTGGAGACTAGGAATGAGAGGAGAACCATACTGAGGACTAAGAGTTAAAGGCTAGGAATGGGAGGAAAGCTATGCTGGTTACAAGATTTAGAGAGATGCCATGCTGGGGACCAAGAATGATGGGGCCATCTTGAACTAGGAAATGTGCAGGTCTCCAAGTGAGTAATACAGAGTTGGGACTAAAGATGGGTGAACCTCAGAAGATTTTTTTTAGTTGTGTGTTCAGACAAAGCGAACTCCCGGTTTGGTCCGGAAAATATTATGCTCTGAGGTCTCTTTACACCCCAAAACTTGATAGGTGGATGTCTAGGGGAGGTGACAAAAATAGAAAGAAACATTTATACTCACCTTCCAGTACTTCTTTTGGGCCATCTTGCGGTGTCCGTCGCTCTCCTATGACATCATGCACCCGAGTCATGGGCACCCGTAGCGTCATGATGCCTATCAATTGGTCACCACTGAGGCCTGTGATTGGCATCATGATGTTCGGCACACCCATGCAACTGCTGAGGCCCAACCACAGGCCTCAACAGTGACCCCGGGTGTATGACGTCACAGATGCCGTGAGGAGGCCCAAAAGAGGTAGCACAAGGTGAGTATAAGTGTTTTTTTTTTTTTATTTGGTCACCTCCCTTGGGCTTCCTCTGAAGAGACCCCAGAGTATAATAATTTTCCCACGGTGGCTATTTTAGTTAGTCCGAGATGATTCCCAAATTTTTTGGTTTTGTTAAAAACCGAACCATTGGAAATATACGGGTCAAATCCGGTTAGTTGTAAACCGATTAGGCCATCTCTAGTGTGGGTCGTAGAGACTTTTGGACAGTACTTTGGTTGTTTTAATAGTCCTAGTCTAGGCCTGGTTCTATGTAATGAGCATAAAATACATTATTTTTGGCTCTTTAGTCATTATTTAGGGGTTTTAGGGGGTTGTATACGCTCGCTGATGCCATTAGACACTGTAACCGGCATTCTGTATACTTTTTTCTTTGAGAGGACCACCCCTATAAAAGACCATTTTTCTGTTCAAATGTGGGTGGTCAACTCAAAGAGGTTTAACTGCATGGATATAGTGGTAAAAGCAGGACCGTAGAGTCAGTAGGACAAAAACCGACTCTGATGCTTTCATAAATGGTTTGCAGCCATGGCCAGACAGATGCATGGATCTCCTCCAATTCATGAAAAAAGCACCTACTCTGACTCCATCCACGGTTCTGACACCAGGCACCTCATTCCCTCCTCCCTCTGCTCCATGTTTAATGGTATGACATGTAGAAGGGGGTTGGCAGACTCCATATACATGTCATACTATTGAACAAGAAGTGTCAGAATCAGCCCGAAGTCTGAGGTTCAACATATAATGAACCCGAGCAGTTAGTATGTAGGACAGGCTTCCCAGAAAATCCCTTTAATTTTGAGAATTTACCTCTGAATCCTTGTAGCATGTGGCTGGCACTAGCAGGAGTCCAATTTTATTTATAGGCGGACTTGTCCTTGTCTTCTAGTTGCTCATTGACAGATTTATCCCTAATACTGTGTATAGGGAGAAAACTGTCAATCGGCTGTAGGTGGGAAGAGGTAAGGTGCATATCATGAATACATTAAAGTCCTTGCAGGGATGTAAATTCTCAAAACCAATTTCACATTAACACATAAGTGGTTGTCAAAGTGGGAATGGATAAAAAAATGGCGGTGACAGGATCCATTTAAAGGTATACACTCATTGTAAAGATGTCATATGAGCTTTTCAATTATTCTACGCACAGAAGAATACGGGCAGGGTCACCTCTATAATAGGGTCACCAGAACTGATAATATCTTATTGGAAAACAAGGCATGAACCTACAACCCCGGCCTTTGTCTTGCTGGGGCGGTAGATGTAAGGGGCAGGTTTCCTGGACAGCACTTTTATTGCTTTGGCTTCATTTCAGGTATTCCTTGGAAACTTCAGGAAAGCAAAGAACTCATAAAAGCTATTTCTAGCTAAGTGATCCCATCTTATAGCGCGCACACACTGTATTTAACCTCCAGCGCCGTATATCATGAAGCTTCATATGACATTGTTGACACGGACTGTAAGCTGCAATAACATGTTGCAAAACTTCATACTGGTAAAATGTTTCCCGGCCGTATCCTATTAAAGTGGATCTGTCCTCGTAAAAAAAAAACACATCAAAGCCCTTTTATAGGTTACTGTGTAAAAAGGAAACTTTTTTCAATAACTTTTTGGTTTCTCTGAGCTTTAGCAAATGAGCTTCCAGAATAGATGTTGAATTGAAGGTCACGGCTGTAAAGCTGGATCGGTTCATTCATTATCTACCGACATAGGATTTATATTGGTTTTTGGCTTTCTGTGCTTACCAGCCCAGTTTCTATATCATCAGACAGGGGTGAATTTCCTTGATGGCTACAGATGTATAACCCAGAGCTCCTCTAGAAACAACTCTGGTTAAATAGACAAGGGTTAATGAAGATATAAAAACATAGGTAAAATATGTATAGAAGCATAAAGTAAAAAATTAAGCACCTGTGGAACTACAGTCATGGCCGTAAGTGGTGGCACCCTTGAAATTTTTCCAGAAAATGAAGCATGTCTCCCAGAAAATTATTGCAATTACACGTTTTGCTATACACCTGTTTATATCCTTTGTGTGTATTGGAACAACACAAAAAAACTGTGAAAAACGTCTGCCCCATCTATCTCCACTACTACTGGTTACTTTACATGTAATTCGGTCACACGTGACTGTAAAATGGCAAACAAATAGCTCAGAAAAGCCCAAGTGACTGTAATAAAGGAGATTCATGGACAATCCAGGTTATGATTAGACATGTGTGAACTGACTCGTACTGAGCCAGGTTCAACCCAAATATTCCAAATTGTTCATTTTTTTACAAAACTGAACAAATGGAGATTAAAATAACTGCTACATTATACTCTGGGGTCTCTTCAGGTGAAGGCCAAGGGGAGGTGACTAGATAAAAAAAAAACATTTATATTCAACTTCCGTTACCTCTTTTGGGCCTCCTAACAGCATCCGATGCTCTCCTGGTGATGTAATGTGCCTGTGATTGGGCCACCTGCAGTCACATGGGCACGACAAGCCATTAGGTGAGAGAAGGTAAGTATGAATATTTTTTAATTTTTTTCCACTTTCACTGTACCTCAACCTATTATAATCTGGGGTCTGAAGAGAGCTAGAAATTGGATAGATAGTTCCTAGGAGCCCTTACATTGTTCTACACTATGTTTCATAGATAGGTTCCTAGGAGCCCTGAGAGTGTTATACACTATGTTTTATAGATAGGTTCCTAGGAGCCCTGACAGTGTTCTGCACTATGTTTTATAGATAGGTTCCTAGGAGCCCTGACAGTGTTCTACACTATGTTTTATAGATAGGTTCCTAGGAGCCCTGACAGTATTCTACACTATGTTTTATAGATCGGTTCCTAGGAGTCCTGACAGTGTTATACACTATGTTTTATAGTAGGTTCCTAAGAGCCCTGACAGTGTTATACACTATGTTTTATAGATAGGTTCATAGGAGCCCTGACAGTGTTATACACTATGTTTTATAGATAGGTTCCTAGGAGCCCTGACAGTATTCTACACTATGTTTTAATACATTTTAAGGTTTGGTTCGCACTGAACTTGTTCGACCCAAAAATTAATCTTGGACCCAAGTCACCCGAAACAAAATGAATCCTGGTAGATTTGCCCATCTCTAGTTATGATGCAGTTAGTAAGATCCCTGACACAGAAAAGGAGAGATCTGATCACAATATGGAAAGCTGCTTGCTGTCTAAGACTAACATCCCATCAGCGATAACACAAGCAGCTAGTCAGAAGTAGATAGAGTCTCCTTACTGAGTATGTCAGTGAGAACACTTTGTGTAATTGCGAC
Source organism: Leptodactylus fallax (assembly GCA_947044405.1). NCBI lineage: Eukaryota > Metazoa > Chordata > Amphibia > Anura > Leptodactylidae > Leptodactylus > Leptodactylus fallax. The sequence continues at coordinate 1,923,536 of CAMRHE010000323.1, forward strand.
ATGACGGAGTGTCTTTAGTCCCCTCTTCCGCAGTTTAATAAGTCTCAAAGGGGTTTTCCGCGACTTGTATGTTGATGTTCTACCCTTAGGGTAAAATCCAACACCCAGGTTTCCCACAGATCATGTGTTTGAAGATGCTGCTGCACTCACGAGTGTTGTGGCCTGTCATGATGACATCATGTTCATCAGTCACATGATACAGCAGTAGTTCAGTGCTATTCAACCATTGGATGATTGACTGAACTTGTCAAAATTGGCAGGTTCAGCCAATACAAGACTAATATGTACTGTACGGCTATGTGCACCCCCCGCTCCATTCACATGGAGCGTTCAGGGGAACATTGGAGACCCCATTCTCCTAATTGCTGGGGGTCCCAGCATTTAGATCTCCTGCGATCAGGCTGTAGATAGGGAATAAATGTCATTAGAGTTAAAACCTTTTAAGGACCATCTACAGTTGTGCTAAAAAGTTTACATACCCCATCGATTTTTTGGTTTTTTGACTTTTTTCAGGGAATATGAATGATAACACAAGAACTTTTTCTCCACTCATGGTTAGTGGTTGGTTGAAGCCATTTATTATCAAACTTCTGAGTTTTCTCTTTTCAAATCATAATGACAACCAAAAACATCAAAATGACCCTGATCAAAAGTTCACATACCCTGGTGATTTTGGCCTGATAACATGTCCAGAAACCAAACCATGGTCAGGTAGACCAACTGCCCGAAAAATTGTTCGGGATGCAAAGAAAAACCCACACATAACATCAGCTGAAATACAGGACTCTCTGAAAACTATCGGTGTGGCTGTTTCAAGGTGCACAATAAGGAGGCACTTGAAGAAAAATGGGCTGCATGGTCGAGTTGCCAGAAGAAAGCCATTACTGCACAAATGCCACAAAGAATCTCGTCTTCAATACGCCAAACAGCACAGAGACAAGCCTCAAAACATCTGGAACAAGGTCATTTGGAGTGATGAGACAAAAATCGAACTTTTTGGCCACAGCCATAAACATTACATTTGGAGAGGTGTCAACAAGGCCTATGATGAAAGGAACACCATTCCTACTGTAAAGCACGGAGGTGGATCACTGATGATGTGGGGATGTGTGAGCTTCAAAGGCACAGGAAACGTGGTCAAAGTTGAAGGAAAGATGAATGCAGCAGGTTATCAGCAAATACTGGAGGCAAATTTGCACTCATTAGCCAGGAAGCTGCACATGGGACGTACTTGGACGTTCCAACATGACAACGATCCAAAACACAAGGCCAAGTCCACCTGTCATTGGCTACAGCAGAAGAAAGTGAAGGTTCTGGAGTGGCCATCTCAGTCTCCTGACCTCAATATCATTGAGCCACTCTGGGGAGATCTCAAGTGCGCAGGACATGCAAGACAGCCCAGGAATTTACAGGAACTGGAGACTTTTTGCCAAGAAGAATGGGCAGTTTAATCATCTGAGAAAATAAAGAGCCTCATCCACAACTACCACAAAAGACTTCAAGCTGTCATTGATGTTAGAGGGGGCAATACACGGTATTAAGAACTGGGGAATGGGAACTTTTGAACAGGGTCATTTTGATGTTTTTGGTTGTCATTATGATTTAAAAAGAGAAAACACAGAAGTCTGACAATAAATGGCTTCAACCAGCCACTAACCATGAGTGGAGAAAAAGTTTTTGTGTTATCATTCATATTTTCTGAAAAAAGGCCAAAAAAACAAAAAATCTGCCGGGGTATGTAAAATTTTTAGCACAACTGTATGTAAAAATTTTCACGAATTGTAACCAAAAATTCCACAACATTTTCTAACATTCCACCCCTTTGCTAAATGTTATATTTTCTGGGACACCACCGCAGCTTTTTGACAGATTAGACCCAGAAAACAGAACCGCTCCATTGTTTTACTTTTCACTCATCTGTTTCAACAAGAACAATGGAAAAGTTTCCCAAAAAAAAAAAAAAGTGAGAGCTCTTAAAATTATTGAAAATCGTAGCCTGCTGACTTTGCTGGCCTACTTCCTATAGCATTATTAGATTTATGAAGCTATTTGCACTAACCAGGCAGCTCTGCTGTACAAGCAAATGCATATCATAATTATATTGTACAAGGACAGTGTTTCCACTGCTATCTGGCTTTATGATGAATTATACGATTTTGTCATTAAGTAAATATTGGAATTTGGAGCACTCATACAACCTGCTCCTCCGTTCTCCTGCTCCCTGCTGTGACCCACTTCCTAAGTGTGCCATAGCTGCGGGGTCTTAAAGTGCGGCTGGAAGACTCCGACGTTAATGGACTGGACTGTCTAATGACTCACAATACAGATCCTTACAGTAGAATTCCCAAAACTTCTGGTAATCCAGCACAAATTTCTGGCAAAAATGACAAAACCAGGAAAAGGACTGAGTGCCAGAAACCAATTTCTTGGTCTTTTTAGTGATCACCTACCCTGCTAGGTACTGTTATGGTGCAGTCATAAGAGTTGTGCCGCGGCATCACTGGAAAGTTTCAGCTTTAATATAAAGCTGACATAGCGCTCTACTAGTCAGGTTTGGAGATTTTCACTGGCGTAGCTTGTCCATTGGAGGACTAGAACAATGGACAAGCGGACCTCTAAATTTATGCTACATATGGAGACTGGCAGCCCCCGTTGACTATAATGGGGTCTGTTGGGTGTCTGTTTTTTCATCCGCAGATTTCAGGCTGACATTGCAACAGAGAACATAGCCTTAGACTCCATAGCAACCCGGGATATCTTAGTAGTTTAATTATACTTGACAACTTTACTTGACCATTTTGGAGGCTGCCAACAAATGGGGTGACAGTTCTAGATGACCTGACAAACATCCTTGGCCTGGCAGAACACTTCTACATCCGACGGTCTAGCAGTCATTTTATATGTGACTTGGGCACTTAATGTGTCAATTACTTCTGAGAAAGGGGTGTGTCAGCACGTCATACCCATGTCTCAAAAAAGGGAACTTGATCATGTTCAAAAGGGGACATAGTCACACCTGTATGGGGCATGGTCTCACCAGAAAATTGGAACGCAGTGCTGTTCTCCCCAAGACTCAAATGTTGGCAAGTATGAGTTTAATAGAGGGAGATTGCTCTCTTTATTAGTTCATCTGCATCCCATAATGAGGTATTGTATTGTCAGTGACTTGCCATAATAGCCATGACATAACCAGGGCCCATACATTATAGGATTTGCAGAGGTATGGCCTACTAGATTGCTCATTGGGGTGTTGTGGTTAGGCTGAGGACTAGAAATTGGAAAAACTATCAAGATTTGTTTCAGGTTGAACAAGTTCAGTTTGAACCACACCTTAAAATGGCTAAAACATTGTGTAGAATACTGTCAGGGCTCCTAGGAACCTATCTATGAAACACAGAGTAGAACACTGTCAGGGCTCCTAGGAAACTAACACTGTCAGGGTTCCTAGGAACCTATCTATAAAACATAGTGTATGACACTGTCAGGGCTCCTAGGAACCTATCTATAAAACATAGTGTATGACACTGTCAGGGCTCCTAGGAACCTATCTATAAAACATAGTGTATGACACTGTCAGGGCTCCTAGGAACCTATCTATAAAAACATAGTGTAGAACACTGTCAGGGCTCCTAGGAACCTATCTATAAAACATAGTGTATGACACTGTCGGGGCTCCTAGGAACCTATCTGTAAAACATAGTGTAGAACACTGTCAGGGCTCCTAGGAACCTATCTACCCCCCTAAAATATAGTGTAGAACACTGTCAGGGCTCCAGGAACCACGGGCGCAGGGCCCTGGAAACCTATCTAGAAAACATAGTGTAGAACACTGTCAGGGCTCCTAGGAACCTATCTATAAAACATAGTGTAGAACACTGTCAGGGTTCCTAGGAACCTATCTATCCAGTCTAAGGCAAACAGACAAAGTTATGACAAAGTGAAAAGTGACATTATTATACTCTGGGAAGTATAATAGGTGGAGGCCCAGGGGAGGTGTAAAAAAAAAAAAAAACATTTATACTCACCTTCCCTCACCTCTTTTGGGCATCTGGCACACTCCTGATGAAGTCATGTGCCTGGGGTCACCGCTGAAGCCTGTGATTGGGCCAGGTCAGAATGTACCTGGAAGTGCCATAACACGCTTCTGACAAGACTGGGCATGCACTGTAGTGTGTACCAAGCTTCCTGCAGATTTTGCAAAAGCTGAGCTGGGACAGAGGGCTGGTTGGCGGACATCAGAGGGCTTTAGGAGCATGTAATCTGCAGCCTCACCAAAGCCCAAACTGCATATTACTCGCCCCTAAAGCCCTTTTCACCTCATTTGCATATTTTTAAAAGACGGAATACAGAATATTCGGAATACCGCTCAGGAGAGGTGTAAAAAATAAACACTCACCTTGCCTAACCTTTTGGGCCTCCTTGCAGCATCCAGCACTCTCTTGTGACGTCATGTGACCAGGGTCACCACTGAGGCCTGTGATTGGGCCTCAGCAGTGTCATGGGCACACTGAACGTCATGACGTCATGATGCTCAGCCTGCCTATGGGACCACTGGTGGCCTAATCACAGGCCTCAGTGGTGACCATGGGCGCATGACATCATCAGGAGAGCATCGGATGCTGCGAGGAGGCCCAAAAGAGGTAACAGAAGGTGAATATGAATGTTTTTTACTTATTTCACCACCCTGGGCCTCCACCTATTGAAGACACCCCAGAGTATAATTTCTCTTCCAGTTCTATCTGAACAAGTTTGCACCGAAACAAACTGGAGGATCACTTCACCCAAACACAGGAAGAAACAAATCTTCAGAGGGTCACCCATCTTTAGTTATTGTGCTTTTTGTAATTTGTTACTTTTTTGTGGTAATTTTTCTCAGATGACTCCTACATGATAGGATACTAGTCTATAATAAGAGTGTGCATAGTATATGTATTACAATATATGTATCCTACTTAAAAGGGAATGTGTCACCAGAATATCACCTGTTTTATAAACCAAGTTTTCATGTGAAACATATTTTTTAAGAATTTCTGATGATTTATAACATGTAAAAATAAGTACTATATTCTGCAATTTTTCCTCTCACCACTAAGCCTAATAATAGATTGTCAGTTTTCTTTGCAGCAGTTACCTCATTTACATCCCAGACAGTATTACAATAGAAGATAATACCTCCATAGTTAACCCCATTGAGCCATCATTACATCCACTACTGACAATAGATGATGTCACATTTTATTTCCTCCTCCTCCTTGCACAGAGCAGGTGTAGAAAATTCTCCGTAGACCTCAATGAGATGGTCCAGACAATTGCTGCCTATGGCCATGACTATGCTGTAAAGCAGATCACTAAATGCTGTTAACGTGAGTGATTAGAACTGTGTACAGCACTATAGAATATGATGGCGCTATATAAATAACACTAAGCATAGTCGATCCATAGAGGACTCTCTGCCACTCAGGGGGATATGTTTTCCAGTGAAGATTTCCAGTTAACTTTCCTACTTAATATTCTATTCCCCGGTGGATTAAAATATGAGATAAGACTGATCAATAATGCAGCATAGTCGTCCATGAGTAATAAAAAGCTGACCTCTGTGTACAGGAAAATATCGATCCATGTGCTAAAACGCTCCCGTCATGGAAGGAGCTCGATCAGAAGGAAAACATATTTTGCTATTGCGAACAGCCGGCAGGTACCGCGATCCATCTCCGTAATTCAGCTACAACCCCCGAACGCCAGACAGCCCCATTACATAAAAACACATCTGCGCAAATAAACATTCCAGGTTTTTATTACTTTCTGTGCAATTATTCTCAATTCCTTGTAAGAAACGTTCTTCTCCTTCCAAGATCTCCCGAGCACATCTGTACGAAGCCTCTCAAGTCCTAGAAGAAGAGCCAGCAAGGTCAGGGCGATAGAGCTGGAGAGAGAGCCCACGAGTGCGAGTAAAATGAAGACAACGTGGCACGTCCACGTGGCACGAAATTTCGGTCGACTGCTCCTAAGGGGGCGATCTTATTTATGGAGACATCATTAAGGATCATTATGGTTGAGGAGCGGCGTAGAACAGAACACAAGCAATCCCGCTCTAATGGCCTGATACCTGTGATACACGTTATTACGTTGCGCTACCTGAACAGATTTTCTTAAAATAATTAAGAGTGATATTTCCGGAGTCATAAATGACTTTTCTTCAGTTTTTGGGAGATGAGATCATGTGGGATTTTTTTTTGGTTTGACTGGTTAAGACAACCAGGATGGGGCTCCTCGCTTGAGGCGATGCAGAAGACCCTTGAGACGTCTAACAAGACTCGGCACCTGTTCATTGGTGTCTTCGATCAATATGAGGTCACTCACGTCATGGTCCCCGGGGTGCTTCCCGACGTAGTCCACTTTCGACAGCTCTTAATGTATTATCTGTATTTAAAGATAAAGGGGTCTGAGGAACTTCTCTGGTCAGGGTTGACATTGACGTCAACATGGTTAAAGGGAACCTGTCTGGTCAAACATGGTGTCGTATCTGCAGGGAGTATCCTATAGAGCAGGAGGAGCAGAGCTTCTATGTAAGAAAAAAATATATAATCTGCAATGGATTCATTTAAAGCCGTGCTCTTTGTATGCTTAAGAGTCCAGTGGGCGGTCCTACATAGTGATTTGCATACAGCAGTAGCGAACCAGGGCTATGGAGTCAGTAGGTCAAATCACCGACTCCTCTATTTTTCCACAGCCCGACTCTGACTCCTTCACAGCTGACAATGATGGTCAGACAGCGCAGTACAATTCCTCTACTACAGGACAATTCAGCCAGTGATTGGTTTCTATGTAATTATACATCTAATTAATTATACAATATTAATAATTGCGTAATATTATTTAAAGAATGAATCATTTCATTTTGAAGCTGGATTCAAAATCGGCAACTTTTTTCTGTCTCCGACTCCACCCAAAACTCTACAACTCCGACTCTGGCCCCCACAGATATAGCCCTGATCTCAACATCATCCAGTCTGTCTGGGATGACATGAAGAGACAGACGGATTGGAGCAAGCCTACATCCACAGAAGATCTGTGCTTAGTTCTCCAAGATGGTGGGAACAACCTCCCTGCCGAGTTCTGCCAAACACTGTCTGCAAGTACCGAGAAGAACTGATGGAAGGCAAAGGGCAAAGGTCACACCAAATATTGATGGGATTTACATTTTTCTTCATTTACTTCATTATTATATGACAAAATTTAAATATTAACCCTTCTATTTCTGAAAGCATTCTTACTTTACTGCATTTAGGAGAAATAATTACTTCAATTTGTTATGCTTGACCTAACTCAACAAGCAGAGAGAACTTTACCCATTCTCAGGTTGCTTCCAAGTACTATGTAAGGATAGCTCTCTCTGGGTCCTCTTCCAGGCTTCTGGTGATGTCATGAACCCGGGGTCACTTCTGAGGCCTGTGATTGGGTTTTAGTGGTCACATGGGGCATGCCAAGCATCATGATGTCAGAGAGAGAGATGCGAGGAGGCCCAGAAAAGGTGAAGGAAGGCGAGTATAACTGTTTGTTATATCTCCACCTATTATACGCTAGGGTCTGTAGAGACCCCAGGATATAAATTCCTTCTCTTCTTTGCGGATGAGGAACCCCCAAAGTTTATACTTCCTAATGAACCTGAAACTTTTGGATTTCTTGGGTTGAATCCGGCTCGACCATCTCTAGTACTATCAATAATGGTACTTGGAAGCAACCTGAGAAGGTCTTCTTGGTCCTTTAGTCAGATCTTCATGGTGGGTTATGGTCAATGGCACCATCTTTAGAAAACTGAAGAACTAGTTGGATTGCACTTAAGTTTTCGTCTTGTCTAAATATCTAGTTCGATAGTTCACCCAGCTTACTACTCTGGTACATGGCCCCATGGACATACCAACAAAGTAAGAAACCAACTAAATGGACCAACAAGGTCAATAAATTTTGTCTCTTTCTTCCACTTTATCTAGCCGCCATTGACAATCCTGACATTTGCTGCTATAACATACAGTGTGTGTGGTGCACACTTTGCCTAACTCGCTACTTGATGGTGATGAGTTATTTTGACAATGGGAGCACGAAGCTTCAGGTTGTAGGAGACGCTTTGTTTTATAATATAAGAATATCAGCCGTGAGATCTCCAGGCACAAATCTGAAGTTCTGTAGAAATTACTCATCATGAAGTGTAGTTATCTGCATTGAGATTACGCCGCACGCATTTCACATTCTCCGTACACAGCGGTACAGTATATAACGCAGCGATGCGGGCAGATTAAAGATTCGACAATGGATCTATTAGCTTCAACTGAACAGCTCTACCACCGGGGATTCTCTACATATTGCCATGGAATAAAGGAGAAAATATGAAAATAATGTCTCTCTGCCACTAACCTCGGAGGATTGACATCAATATCAGACTGTAAATACAACATCACTCACCGAGAATCACAGCAATGGGTTGGAGCCCCCAGCATCACTGTAACATGGTTTCGGGGTCCCAAGTTTTGGGCTGGGTTCATAGGGTCAGGGTTTTGATACTACATAAAGCTTAAAGAGAATTTTCACTACAAAATATAAAATTGTCCATGTATTAGTAAATCAGAAGCTACAGAGGCCGCCGAAATTTACCAGCTGTTTATTCACGAACAAAAGCGACAGATCTACCACCAGTTTCTAAAAAAAATGTGGAGAACAATCATTATAGCTGCACTTCCTGTTGTCAATTTTTGTGACCAATGAACGTGATGTCACTTCCTGGGAGACAGAAATCAGCCATGTTTTCTAATCCTGCACAACCACTTTAACCCTTTAAAGGGGTTGTGCCATTCTTGACACAAGACAGGGGATAAGTGTAAGATTGCTGGGGGCTTGATCGCCAGTTGCTCCAGCAATGAGGAGAAGCGGGGACTGAAAGTCCCCCTACGGTCTCCATGGAAATGGAGTGCCAGTGCGTTTGTGTGACCGGCGCTCCATTCATTTCTATGAAGCTGCCAGGATTGTCATTTCCAGCAGCACCCGCAGCCCCCATAAAAGTGATCGGAGCGCTGGTCACACAAACGCACTGGCTCTCCGTTCCCAAGGTGACCTTAGAAGGACTTTCGGTCCCCCCTCTTCCTGATCACTGGGGAACCAAGTGATCGGGCCCTCAGCGATCAGACACTTATCCCCTGTCCTGTGTATAGGAGATAAGTGTTCATAATGGGACAACCCCTTTAATGACCTATATCCTTTACACAGGAGTTCCAGTTCCCATGACATAACCATCACAATGGTAGTAGAAGAAAGTCGCCATGTTTTCTAATCCTGGATAACCCCTTTAAGGGAAGCATGATATTATCACATATAGACACAGCCATATCTATATTATCCCCACAGTCAAAGCTTTTACTATTCCAGTAATCAATAACTTTGCCTCAAAGTGATGATTTCCTGTTGCCATGTTCTCCTTCCACCACTAGGAGTGCTGTTACGTCAGCGATCAATCTGATCTCCACTGCAGGATGACAGCATTTTGACAACCCCTGCCTGACTACTGCCCCTTCCAAACCCCTGCACCAGCCTCTGACTACACTGTCTTTCTGCCATCTATACCCGGTGCGCCCCTCTCACCCCCTCCTGTATGTCCCGGTCCACATTATTAACCAGTATATATTTTAATAAAGTGACATAAGTAAGTTATGTCTGAATTTCAGCATAGAAACAGATCAATAGTGACAGAGCGCCCCTCACCCGGAACACAAGCGTTTTATTACAAGGCATGTTTCTTCTTAACATTTTTATTATGTCATCTATTCGGGAAGCCATTGCTCATATTTCATCCTTCTAGATACAGGATCTTGGCAGGTTATTTCTGTCTGTCAGCAGTAACCTGTCCTTTGGGGAAGGTTTTTATATAACTTTGTTCATGGTGTCTCTGCTGATGTTTTCCGAGCTATAGAATAATTATCTAGATATTTACACTACGGATCTACGGAAACGTCTAGATAAAGGCCATGTCCCCCGGAGTAAGCAAAGCAATAGTCACAGATTTTATCCTGCTTTAGTAATAGCAATACTACAACATCTATTCTTACAACTCTGTGTTGAGCTGTCCCTCTGTTATTCCTACTGGAAATGTATGAATAATATGACATGTGGGCATTAACATTCATTTTGCCAATAGGCATCCCTATACTCGGATCAATCAGCGCTGACAGTGTGAGGTCAAACCTTATTGACGAGGAGTATGGTAATGCCCAGTTGTCATGGATTGCCAGGAGGAATAACAGAGGAATTGCAAAAGGCAGACAATAGATAGATTAAAATAAATGCTTACTAATACAGATAAATCAGGAGAGCTGCTAGTCCTTTTAACTCTTTACCACCCAATGGTTTAAAGGGGTTCTCCAACCCCAAATGCATGTTTGATACTCATGACAAATCCACGGAACTAGAAGTGGCGCGATGATGCAATACAGTTAACATAGCGGTGACATACAAAATACTCTGTTCAATGAAGAGTCATCAGCATTGCCAGTAACAACACACACACAACTGTAAAGAACTACAAACTAATGCTCATAAACGTACACAGACCTGTCTAAGAGGAACTTAAAGGGGTTTGCAGGACTTCAAAAAACATGGCTTCTTCTTCTGCTCAGGAACTAACATCATGTCTGTTGGTCGCATGGCCATTCTGCAGCTCAGTCTCATTCATTTGAATGGGACAGAAATGTGGTGTTGCCATGTGACCAACGGATGTGATGTCACTTCCTGAGAAGAAGAAAGCAGCCATGTTTTTGAAGTCCTGCACAACCACTTTAGCATCAGTCATCCCTTTAAAGGGAGAGTGTCACCAGAACCAGCATATCACTCCAGCCCTGCAGATAGATAGGTTAGTGTCACCAGAATCAAACAGTGTCTTCCCCTTGTGAATCGCTGCCTCCATTGCCGAGATATTGCCACTTGTTGCTCCAAAAAGCTCATTTACATATTGATAAAAATGGTAATATCTCAGCAATGGAAGTAGCGAATCACAAGGGGAAAACACAGTTTGATCCAGGTGACTCTAACCTATCTATCTGTGGAGCTGAGCTCTGGTGCCAGACCCTCTAAAGGCTGAGGCCCCACGTTGCAGAAATGCAGACTTATTGAGCCAAAGTCAGGAGTGGCTACGAAAGGAATGGGAAATATAAAGGAAGTTCTTAGACGTTTCCCTTCCATTAATCCACTCCTGGCTTTGGCTCAAAAAAACGCTGCAAAATCTGCAACAAAAAACGCTGTGTTTCTGCAACGTGGAGCCTCAGCCTAAAGGGGTTTTCCCATGAACATAACCTTATTAAATTTGTAGATAATGAAAATTTAAACATTTTTGCAGATATAAGTCACTAAAAATTTTGCAGAGTTTTAAAGAATTCCTCTAACCATCTTAGGGTGTGTTCACACGGAGGAATTTGCAGCGGATTTGGGGGTGGATTTTGCCCCCGAATCCGGAGCAGATTCCTCCCACAATCCGCCTCCTTTTGTTTTCAATGGGAGGCAGTGATCGCAGCAGGATGCAGAAAAAAGAAGCGTCCTGTTCGATCTTGCTGCGGATTCGGCGGCTCGAAACTCCCTCTGGATTAGGCCCATTCATCCGGGCCTAATCGGGAGCAGGATGTCGCGACGGAATGCCGATACACTGCAACGGCATCCTGTCATGGTTAGACCACGAGGCGAAAATGCCAGCAGCGGAAAATGAAGAGGAATTCTGAATCAGCCGTGCAATCCGCAGAAAGATAGAGCAGGACGCTTCTTTTTTCTGTGTCCTGCTGCGATCTCTGCCTCCCATGGAAAACAATGGGAGGCGGATTCCGGGAGATATCTGCTCCAGATTCGGGGGACAAAATCCGCCCCCAAACCCGAGGCAAATTTGTCCATGTGAACACACCCTTAGTGGTGACATCTGTTGTCTTGATCGATTGCCAATGGATACGACCATTCTATGGTTAACTTTCTATGGTCAGAAACACAGCCATGATTTCCATACATGTAGTGTCCCTCATACATGTAGTGTCCCTCATACATGTAGTGCACCTGCCTGATCACCTGTCTACAATAAGGACATCATGGCTGTGTTTCTGACACGTCCCAGCTCATAGAAAGTTTCATATCGCAATCGATCAAATTAGAGACGTCACCACTGAGAACTACTTTAAGTAGCAAAAATTAATAACTGGCAATTATCTACAAATTTAAATAAAGTTATATTTACGAGAACCCTCTTTATGGATATTACTGTGGCTTTCACCATCTCATGCCTCCTCTTCCTCTTCACTATACTGCGTCTGGCTGAAAAATAACTAGCTGGAGCAGAAACCTCCCTGCTGTGCCGTCTGCAGTAAGACAAAAAGCTCCTCCCCCTTGGCTATGCTCCTCAGTTGATCTCCATTCAGTTAACCCCGTGTCTTCTGCAGGATCTCTACATGACCATTTGTATCAGGGTCATGCTGGAGACTGACAAACACTGAGGACAACTATGATTTTTCTGTACTTTTTGCATTCCTTTCTAGGTTTAGTGTTCCTTTAAGGGCAATACAATCTCAGTCCATGTGTAAGACATCAGTAAACTGTCTTACATGGCGGACTATATAGGAATTTTCCCAGTGGAGCACAGGATATCATAGGCTTATCACAGATGGTGAAGGGTCTACAGGGCTTTTATTTAATCGTGACCATGACCAGCTGACTTTATGATGAATTGAGGCCCATAATGTAATACTAGACTGAAATTGCCAAGCGGCACCTGGGACTATCCATGCGATTTCCTCAACTGATATATGAAGTTGTCTGTCATCTAGGAACCGAAGATATTAGAAGACAAATTAGAGATTATTGGTCCCGTGAGAAGGAAGGAACAGAGAATGAAGGAAAGGTCCCTAGGTTACTTCTTAGCTCACAGCGAGAGACTTGTAATGGACCTCATGATGTCCAGTGTTATCGATCACCAGCTGTGCCCTATGGATTGCTCAGTAAAGGCTATGTCCACCATCGTAACCAATTTTTTAAAATTATTTCATTGCCAACATTGACAACAAATTCTGTGTAGTCTAATCCTGTAGTCATATGTAGTTCCATTTGTTATGATTCGGTATCTGTATGGCGGTACTATTTAGTCACTGTATGGAGGTAATATTTAGTCACATTATTTGTCTACAGTAACTGAATGTTGATATTATTCAGTCACAGCTTGGTGGTATTATTGGGTCATTATATGGTGTTATTATTCAGTTACTGTATGGTGGCTATTAGAGATGAGTGAATCGAAGCTGCAGAAGTGGAATTCGATCAAAATTTCAGGAAATATTAGATTTGCATCGAATCCGAATTTCCTCACGCTTCGTGGTAACGATTCGCATTTAGTTCAAAATGGCTGCTGCTACATATTAGGACATGGGGCAAGGAACTCTGGGAACGTGGGATCACCCACAATGCCCTGCATGCAGCCAATCAGCAGCCAGCCCTGTGATGTCACATCCCTTTAACCCCTTCGCGAGCGCACACGGCATGTTTGACCGCTGCATACAAGGTGTTAAATCCCCTGATCGGTTATGCAGCAGGGTGTTATCTGTAACTGACACCTAACACCCTGCTCCATAACCGATCAGGGGTTTTATCACCTTGGATGCCGCGAACAAACATAACCACAGCATCCAAGGGGTTTCTCCATTTTGACGCCCACCCACCTACCCCGGCTCTCTGCAGCCAATAAATAGCTGTTTTTGTTACATGATTCGCCGCGATTTAATTAGGATCGAATAGAATTGCATCGCGAAATTCGGCAAAGTTGCCAAATCGAATTTTTGAATACTTCGCTCATCTCTAGTGGCTATATTTAGCCATTGTATAGCTGAATAATTCTTCACAATATGGTGATTTTATTTAGTCACTGTAAGGTTGTCTTATTCAGTCACAGTATAGTAGGTGCTATTTGGTCATTACATGGTGTTACTATTTAGTCATGCACAATTGGACTTGGCATTTTAGGGAACCTAAGCAAAATTATATCAGCATGCTGTTCTATTTTATGCCTGGACTCCCTATGCTGTACCCCTCCATATTTTACACATGACTGCTCCCACACAGTATCATGCCCCCTTACTGACCCCCACACAGTATATCACCTGCTATATTCGCCCCCATACAGAATATTGTCCCTTTACCGGCCCCCACATAATATATTCCCCCTTTATTGGCCCCCACACAGTAATTCTATTGGATTATTCCCACAGGTAGCAGCCCTTATTTGACTCATGATTCCCTGCTCCTGTGCAGGCCTACCTCCACTACTGCATGCTACGTCCGGATATTGAACAACATCAGGATGCAACGTTCAGATGTTTTAGTGTTGGGACATAATCTGCTGCGTTGCCTGGAGCCAAAGCAGAGATGGTCCTGGGCAGGAGGGGGGTATGGTATGTAAAATATCTTCTGTTAAAGATTAGTCCATCACAGTATGGTAGCATTATTCCATCACAGTATGGTAGCATTATTCCATCACAGTAAGGTGGCATTATTCCATCACAGTATGGTAGCATTATTCCATCACAGTATGGTAGCATTATTCCATCACAGTAAGATGGCATTATTCCATCACATTATGGTAGCATTATTCCATCAAATTATGGTAGCATTATTCCATCACAGTATGGTAGCATTATTCCATCACAGTAAGGTGGCATTATTCCATCACAGTATGGTAGTATAATTCCATCACATTATGGTAGCATTATTTCATCACATTATGGTAGCATTATTCCGTCACAGTATGGTAGCATTATTCCGTCACAGTATGGTACCATTATTCCATCACAGTATTGTAGCATTATTCCATCACAGTATTGTAGCATTAGTCCATCACAGTAAGCTGGCATTATTCCATCACATTATGGTAGCATTATTCCATCAAATTATGGTAGCATTATTCCGTCACAGTAAGGTGGCATTATTCCATCACAGTATGGTAGTATAATTCCATCACATTATGGTAGCATTATTTCATCACATTATGGTAGCATTATTCCGTCACAGTATGGTAGCATTATTCCGTCACAGTATGGTACCATTATTCCATCACAGTATGGTAGTATAATTCCATCACATTATGGTAGCATTATTTCATCACATTATGGTAGCATTATTCCGTCACAGTATGGTAACATTATTCCATCACATTATAGTAGCATTATTCCATCACAGTATGGTAGCATTAGTCCATAACAGTATGGTAGCATTATTCCATCACATTATAGTAGCATTATTCCATCACAGTATGGTAGCATTATTCCATCACAGTATGGTACCATTATTCCATCACAGTAAGGTGGCATTATTTCATCACATTATGGTAGCATTACTCCGTCACAATATGGTAGCATTATTCCGTCACAGTATGTGTTAGTATTCACTTTTGGTACCAATGAGCTATTGGTGTTACAGAGGTTCTTGATCCACACGTTTCAGGGTAGATAAAATCTTCACCCCCATCAGGTAAAGTTCAGGACCACACCCTTCTGAGTAAAGGTCAATTTCACATACTTGCCAGCTGAAGTCATTCCATTGCTCATGTTCTTCTGTAAACTAGTGAAAGTTGTGTTTATTGTGTAACCTGATGAGGAAACTTCTGAATCACTGCAGAGAGAAATTCACTAGAACAAATAAAAATTATTGCGGAGACTTGTTATCGATGTTATCGCCATCCAGAGCCTACGACAAGTGGTTTCACTCTACACCAAGGAATCGTCTTCCTCCACTGTGATCCTCTGTCCTAATATTTTATGCCTTCAGAATAGCCAGAAAAATATCTTTAGTGGGGTTGTAATGGGCAATGACCCTGCGCTGTGAGACCCGCCCCTCTGACAGTGCAGCGGTATCGGTAGCCAATAGTAATGGCGCCAAAATATCTCTGCAAGCAGGACAGATACTGGCAAAGCTGAAAGTGCTTTGGTATATAACATCTTACCTTAGAGAACATGAAGGGTCTTTAATTATTACTTGATGCCCATTGAAATTAATAAGCTGTGCCCATGGACATGTCAAATACAGATTATTATGAACACTTTAGACAACCCCTATTTAATAGAAAGGGGGTCCATGAGCGATCAGCTGTGATTTATAATCTGACAGCAAGTGTTCAATTTCCCCATAGCACCTCTACAGGAGAAATGAAGCATTACACAAATCACCCGGGATCCATAATCTGATAGTAAGTGTTCAGTTTTCTCACAGCTCCCCCACAGGAGAAATGAAGAATTACACAATGTCCACTAAAATCAATAGGCTGTCTGACATGCCAAATACATATTTTTATGGACATTTTAACCAATCCCTTTTTTTTTTTTTTTTTTAGAAAGCGTACTACCACTGTAATCAATTGATCAGATGTTCAATTTCTACACAGCTCCACCACAGGGGAAATGAAGTATTACATAGTGTCCATTGAAAACAATAGAGAAAAAGTGCTCAATTTCCCCACAACGCCACCACAGGAGAAATTAAGTATTACATGGTGTGCATTTAAAACAATAGACAGCAAGTGTCCAATTTTCCCACAGCGCCACCACAGGAGAAATTAAGTATTACATGGTGTGCATTTAAAACAATAGACAGCAAGTGTCCAATTTTCCCACAGCTCCACCACAGGGGAAATTAAGTAGTACATGGTGTCCATTGAAAACAATAGACAATAAGTTTTCAATTTCCCCACAGCTCCACCACAGGGAAAATGAAGTATTACATGGTGTTTATTGAAAACAATAGACAGCAAGTGTTCAAATTCCCCATTTGTAGGAATGATTGTTGTAAAGTCAGTAGACTAGACTGAAGGGAATGAGTTCTCCATGGCGGCCGGTTCCCCGTAGATTAGACTTTCTTCATTAAATTACAGCTGGACTTTGGGGAACAATTACACTCACTCAGTGACCTACTTGGGGGTTAATAGAAATGTTCTTCATCCTTCATATTCCTTAGGGCTCTCCCAATTATTTCCTTTTTTGTGTGGCCATATGAGCCAGCAGTCTTGTGTGGAGTGTATAATAGCGGTGAGAACTATCAGGACTTGCTCCATGTACCAGCCATGGACTTCTGCTGCTGAAAACATATAGGACATCATCTTTGGATTACTGGTAAATGATGCGCGGAGAGTACAGCGATGGCTCCAGACCGCACACCGCGCCGCTGCAAATTGGATGCATTTATGTGAAACAAAAATATTTATTTGTATCTGTTTTCCTTTTCAATAAGAGACGTTCTGTAGTCACTCGAGCATTAACCCTCTACATTGACTTCTGCTACGCTGCCGAATAATACTTTGCATCACTAATTTACAGATGATCTAGGAAAGAAATGGCTGTGCTGGTATCATTTGTCAAAGTGTATGGTCTTTAGAAAGTTTCTACAGAAAAGTACTAGTGTATTGTGGTTTCTTAAAGGCGATGTCCTTTCTCCCGATAACGGGATAATCATATCCAAGCCATTAAAGCCACCCTACAGCTCGCATTAAAAAATTTACAATTTACAATAAATACATAATGCATAGGTAAAACACTTTAATATTTTTGGTGCAGTTTCCAGGACTCTCAACCCTCTAAGAGTTCAGCCAGAACAAGTCCCATGGTGCCATGGGACCGGACCGAGGTGGGAGACACTGGAGCACCAGGGACAGGTGGGTATGGGTTTTTTTTTGGACTTTTTTTCCCCTTCCCTGGCCTCCTTGCAGAAACCTTAAATTTCTGGAAACCCTTTTATTGATGGACCTGGGGGTTCTGTCTTGGTTCTGAACCCTGGGTCACGTGATTAGAACCAGCGTTCCAACCTCAGGGTCACTCCGCCGCCTTCCCCTGATCTCACAGGTCTATGCCAGCCCCTATAGCACATTAATTATTTGTGGGATCAGGGAAGGAGGGAGGGAGCAGGACGAACGTGAGGCGCAGCAATCCAGGGGTTCCTATTATGTGACCTGGAACTAGGCTGGAACTCGGGTCCATCATCATAGTCCTTCGGATCAGGTTAATCTAAACTTCACAGACAACCCCTTTAATAAATCAGAAACTGACTGATTTCCTGTAGAACTCATGCCAGAAAACTGGGTCACCACCCAGACAGTTGAGTCTTCTCCTCCTAGGTAGTGTGTTAGCTGGAGCCATTTTTGCTCTAGTTAATTTTTGGGGTAAGTGTGCGACAGAGACTGTGAGGGGAATTTTTGAATGGACCTGGCAGCTATGACTGGTACTCAGTCTAGGACTGGCCCATCGGGGGAACCGGTGAATCCCCCAGTGGGCCCCATGCCTTTAGGCAGGGCCAACTTTAAGGGCTGCAAACTGGGCAATTGCCCAGGGCTCCCATCCCCAAACGGGATCTGGAGACTGATGGCTCACAATTCCTGCTGGCAGCCCTGTGTGCTATGTCTGCATCACAACTCCTTCACTATAATCTTGCACATACGTGTAGTGCCCCATGGCCGTGTCATTCCCCATACAGTCCTGTGTATTAACCGGCCATGGAGCTATAGGGGCCCGCACAGCACTATAGGGGATGACTATACTGGGAACATACTCAGTAACACCGGATAGTCAGCACATATGTAAGATGTCAGTGAAGGAGCCGCGGTGTAGGCTATTAGCAGGAAGCTGTTGGGTGGGCCCCCAGAACAATTTCCTCCAGGGGCCCTAGACCCTTCTGTACACTGCTGGTACTCAAGAGCCACATGCCAGGCCCAGCCATCTTTAGGAACCTGCAGCTTGAACAATTGCAGGTATTTGTGTTTGGTGGAAGAGAAGAGAAGCGGCACACTAACCGCCTAAGAGTCACATTAAAATTGCAAAAACCCTCTTGAAAATATCATTTTCATAGCAGATTTTGAATTTATGGCTCAAATAAATATCCCTGGCACATAACTCCGCTGCCTTATGTACATTTTAACCCTTTAGTGATCTAACACATTTTAGCCTTAAACCAGTAACATTTTATCCCTCTCTGCATTCCGGCTTTCATAACTTTTTACATTTTATTTCAGTATAGCTTTACGAGACCTTGTATTTTGTGGGTACATAAGGCTATTTGATCAGTTTTTATTACTCTTTGTTTTTGAGAGGTGAGATGTACAGAAAACATCAATTCTGGCTTCTGAATGTTAAGGTTTGTGGCGTTTATCATGTGGAATAAATAATGTGGTTGTTACAGATGTGGCGATAACAACTTGTGTTTTTTATTTTTTTTTCATTAACAACGGACCTAGGTGCTGCGGTCGGCATTGACCGCAGCATCTAAGGGGTTGAATGGCAAGTATGCTTTCTGATTGATAATGGGGGTTAATATCATGAAAAGTCCACGTTACCCCCTCCCCAGGGTGATGGGACTGGAGAATACTAAAATCACTTTCCCCTCCCTGCACTATCAGCTGCTCGTGTTCTCCAGCACACTGGTTGAAGTGAAGCTGTGAGCATATGCAGCACCACTTTAACCAATGATATCTCAAGATCCTGGTAGGCTACAGACATGATCTTCTTTTAAATCCAGGATTCTTGGATTGGCTAGCACCATTTGACTGCTCTCTCTGCAGTCTCCCTGGACGTATCCTCCAATGTACTTCGCTCAAATACCGTGCAGGGTGGGTGGGTGTTGGGGGGGTTAAAGGAGAATGCCTGAACTAGAGAGTTACTGACTGACCCCAGAGAGAACCATCACCAAGCTCAAATCCAACCCTGTGGTTACCAAGCACATGCCTCCATTTTATTGAATATTCTTCACCTGTCTAACGTCCAGTAAAACTGTCAGTTTTCACTCCATTCGCAAATCCTTAATCCTGTACAAACATCAAGGGCACCCCAACCACCATCAGACTCAGGGATACATACAACTAAGAGTAGAGTACCGGAGGACTAGTGGAACCAATTACAGTCACCATGAGCCCAACTGTGACCGACTACTACTCCCAACCTCCTGCAGATAAACCATTCCAGAACAGAGGAGTGTCTGAGACTACCAAATCACAGTGTGTATAGACTAGTCTGAGAACTTGGTGGCCATTTACAGAAATGAACAGGGTGCTGCAAATTGGTAAGATTATACAGGAGGCACTGAGTATTATAGCTATACATTATATATGTACAGCAGTACAGGGAGGCAATCTGCAGAGGCTTTATGGCTACTAAGCTAATAACAGCACCAGGAAGGGGACTTAGGCTAAGGCTATATATAGAGAATTGCAGATAAAAAGCATTGCCGAAAGAAAATGCAGCAGAAAAAAAAAATTGTTGCCTTTTTCACTGTGTTTTCACAGTTTTTTTTCCATTTTTGAGCCCCCTCCCCCTCCTCCATATAAGTCTATGGGGAAAATGCAGCATTTCCACAGATAAAATTAACATGCTGTGTTTTTCAATTTGCCTGCATTTTTAACCCCGTCATGCAAATACCGGTATTTTGGCTCTTGGGGCATTAGTAATCAGACCTCATGAGGTTCAAGACCCCTACGGGGTCCAATAAATTATGAATGAAAAAAAAAACTAAAAAAATGTATAAGAAAAAGAAAAAAATGTAAATAGAACTATATAAATTTGGTATCTCCGGAATCGTACTGAAACAGAATACAGGAGACATGTCATTTTGGATGCAAAGTGAACGCTGTAAAAACAGAAATGCAGTTTTTCTCCAATTCCACCCCATTCTGAATTCCACCCAATTCCCAGTACATTGTATAGAATAATAAATGGCACCATTATGAAGAACAATTTGTCCCACAAACATTCAGCCCTCATATGGCTCTGTGAATGGAAAAATAAAAAAGTTATGGGGTTTGGAAGGTGGAAAGTCAGAAACAAAAATTGAAAAATGCCACCAGTGGGAAGGGGTTAAAAAGCTACATTTTCAGCAGCATTTTTTCCCGCAATGTGTGAATGAGAGTAAATAAAATCTCATTCACTCTGCTGATACTACTAAATGCTGTGTTTCCGTGTCTTGGCCTCAGCCTTAGAGACAGGTGCGAACATGTGGATAAAGGTAAATTTAGGAGTGTAGGGAAAAGGAACTTTTATTTCTTATGCAAATGAGTTCACAAGTGCTCCAAGGGTGGTCTCAAGCCAAGCAAGTGCTTCAACTCTCATAAGTAGGCCCTGCCCAACTCTAGTGATGTAGAATGATGGAGCTGTTAACCAAGACCAAGGGCTGGGTGATAAGTACAGTGTGTTCCCAAGAGTCAGAGCACTGGCCAGACATGAGCCTTCATTTGAATAAGAGATAAAGGTTCTTCTCTGCACTGCTATGTCTATCTATTTACATATGTCTTATTTAAGAGAACTTGGTCCATTGTAAGATAAGGTTATTTTACTTTTTCTATGTGCAGTATCAACTCAATACCTTACCCTCATAGTCCAATTGACTTGTCTGGTCAGTGGTGCAGAAGGAAGAGTCACACCTGGGCCCTGGTACCTGAGATACAAGGACTCTCCCTCACACAAGACACATGATATATATTTGATGGGAGCACTATTGCTGAATTTGCAATGCTAATTTGCAAATTTAAAAGGTTTGCAAAGTTAAAAGGTTCTAACTTGACATGATCACCAATTATATGGTCAGTCATTCATTTTTGTGGCCAACATGTAATACTACACTTGCCCTGTAGTGGCCACTATAGGGAAAATATATAGTCACCTCTCTATTTCCTGTCAATCACTGATCACTGTGCATCTTCCTCGTAATATGGGTTGATGAGATAAACCCTTTAAAGTACATAGGCTTAGCTTGAATGTTCTTGGCCCATTGCAAAGCAATATCTGGGCGACTATATCTAATGATGAAGTGCTATGTAGAATTTATGTACAATATAATATATAACCATTTGTATTCTTAGATATTATTGCTCTGTCATCTGTCTGGGTGTCTTAGGGGTTCCCAAGGCATTGGGCCTGGTGGTGACTACAACCTCTACAATCCCTATAGCTATGGCACTGTTTGCTGCTTTGCCTTGGGGTCTTCTTAGATAATAAATCTAAGTATCTATTAAGAAGCAAATAGAAGTCTTATTAATTTCACAATACATGGAGTGCAAAGCAAGCGTTAAGCTGAAGCGAGGGAGAAATGTGAATTATGCAGTCACATTTACCACATGCCACATACTGAACTGGAAATCCTACAAAATCCATTGCAAGGAGAAAATCACACTGATAATCATAATGAGACACATAGCCCCGAACGACTGCGATCCGCCGAGCTAAATTAGGAATATGAATCTGAAAGATGGAAATGCAAAATGCATCAGTACATTTCTCTGCTGTCACTTCTCAGATAAAACAGAGAGGATTAATCACATTCTACCCATCACTCTATCAGAGGCAGGAAAAAGGCAAAAACAACAAAAATAACAGGTAGAATCATAGATATGATATATATGTGCAATGTACCCCTATGCTGGGCTGTAGGCCTATATCCAGGGAGACGTTCATCATAGAGGCAAACTAGGTCCATGTCTAAGGCACCCGGGCAAGACTAAGACCACAAGGGGTACATTGCAACAAGCTTTTTTTTTGCAGTGAGTATGCCCCGTGTGCTCGGCCTCAAAGGGGTTTTCTGACCCCAAACGGAATCTCCAATCTGATGGCCTAACCTCAGGATAGGTCACAGCGATCTGTGGGGATTCAACACCCAGACCCTGCACAGGATCAGTTCTTCTCTAGGTGCTGGAAACTGCTGCAGTGGACGGGGAGCCTGTGAAAGCTGTTCCAAATAATAGCAGCCCCGTCTGCTACTCTGTAGCGATGGTTCGGGAGAACTGCACCGCCGCCCCTATTACTTGAACAGTCGTAGCCTGCACACGCTCCCTGTCCACTGTACTGGCTTCCAGTGCTTAGACACACATGATCTGTGTGGGGCCCGGACACCGTCATCAACCCCAGAAAACCCCTTGAGACTAGGGCCCCCTGTTGCGAAAACACTGCGTTTTACATGACCTACAAAATGGATGGGATTCTGGCTAATCCCATCCACGCATTGCAGGAAAAAATCTGCAGTGGAAATGTTTTTGAAAATCACAGCATGTCAATTATACCTACGGAAATGCTGGTGTTTACTGTATAGGTATAATAGGGGCAGAAAGTACGCAGAGGAAAACTCTGGGGCCGTAGCCTTAATAAAATGTCAGACTTATCAATAGGGTATCTGTACACATTCTGATACTGTCAGCACTGTCTGTGCAGGGTCTATAGGAACATATCCCATTGACAAAAGGAAAGGTAAAATGAAGTTAGTAACTGGTCATTTTTTAAGGGGTTGTCCATTTGGGGCAAATTCTGCTTGCTAAAAGTCCTAACCCCACCCCAACCCCGATAAGTTTATCAATGGGTATCACCAAGAAGCTCTTAGGATCATCAAGAATCAGTTGTACACTGTGCGGTATCCTGGCAGCAAGTGTTCAATTTTTCCTGCAGCTCCCCCATGGGTAAAATGAGGCATTACACAATCAATGTGCTGTCTATGTAATGCAAGGATGTGTTGGGTCCTCCAGATTGTAGGTCGCTCTTTGTAGCCACTTTTCACTCTAGTGAATTGATGGAACTGAAATTCACCTGATTGGATAGTTGAAATAGACTTGATAACGCAAGCATGAAGCACCAAAGCACATAAATGTCAGTGACATTGGTGACAGTCGTGGATGTGACATCATCTTTATAAGATTATAAGAAGACTACTGAAGCAAACCATACATTGCTAACAGTCCCAGCTATTATTATCAGAAGATCCAACCAATATCATCGATTGGATATCACTCAACATGGATTCCAACAAGCCCAATCCTTCTTTGTGAACAATCACACAGCAACGGCCCGTGCACACGACTGAGTCAAGTTTTTTGGGGGTCCATGTTAAAAAAAAAAACAAAACACACAATTCTATCATTGTTTTTTGCATTTTCTTTTCATGATGTTCACTCTGCATTAATAATGACATGGCGGCTTTGTCCGGCGAGTCATTACGATTACGGCGATACCAGATTTATATTGGTTTTATTAGGTTTTATCAATTTTACAAATAAAATGTCACTTTTTGAAAATGAACAATTTTCCTGGGGTCACCGTATTCTGACACCTATAACTTTTTTATTGTATAGTTGACGGAGCTATGTTAGGGCTCTTTATTTGCGGGACAAGTTGTACTTTCTATTGAAACCAATGTTTGGTATGTAGGACTTTCTGATCACTTTGTATTGCTAATTTTTGAGGAAAGTGAGTTAACCAAAATATGTTAATTTGCGCACTGCAGTATATATATATATATATATATATATATATATATATATATATTTTTTTTTTTTTTATGGTGTTCACCGTATGGGATAAATAACACTATTTTTGGATAGAGTGAACTTATATGCACATGGGGATACCTATAACCTGTTTGTTCTTTTTCACATTATGTGTTTTTTAAATGTATTTGGGATCAATTGAATCCCAATTGAATTTGGGATCTCAGATCCCCAGTGCAATGTCCTGCAATACATAGTATTGCAGAATATCTCACATAGGTTACCTATGGGAACTGTACATAGGCAGTCAGGAGGCCATTGTCTGACCTCCTGGCTGCCATGGAAACCACTTGGATCCTGCTATCTTATCGTGGAGGATGCGAGGGGTGTCGGAGGTGGTTGGGTGCGGCGATCAATAGCGATCACGGTATCAAGAGTGTTAATCCGCCAGAGTCCAAGTATCTTCCAACTCTGGCGACTGGTTCCAAGTGGTCCCAAGTTGGAAGTATCGCCGTAGGCACAGCTCCTGTGTCTGCGGCATTACAGTACCATACTATTATGGCGCTGAGGGTTAACTATACACTCAGTGCGACGTAATTGTATGGCTTTGAGCATTAAGGGGTTGTTTTATTTTTTTTAACTGGGGTGACGAAGACTTCAAAAATATGTTTTTGTTGACCCTCTTTCAATAGAGGCTTATTACAATCCTTATGGTAACAGGGTGCCCACAAGAGGGTCACATATGGCTCTTCTATGATAGCGAAATTTGTTACTAACAAATATTCATTTCAGAAACTAATACATTTTAGGAAAAAAATTTGCCATTGATTGGCTGCTATCGATGTTCTTTTCGGAGAGGTCTGCGTGTGCATGATAACAATTGATTTTCATGGCCGGTTATATAACAATTCCCATTCTGCAAATGCAAAATCCTGTACATTTTTCTCTGTTTATTCACCTGCCAATGTTTTTTGATTTCTTAATTCCCTTCGCGCAATCTCCAGAGAGACGCGTATTTGCCGTGGTAATATCCCGCTCGGCAAACTTTGCTTTTCAAATTTGATTACACAATCGAGAGGAAAGTAGAAATATCTGAATACGCAACAGTTACATGGCCTGAAATGGCATTTTCCCAGGCGAATCAAAAATTACTGTCAGTTTTATGCAGGGACGACAAACTCCACACACAATAGAGAGGAAACAGAGATGACAGAGCGCCACCGTTTCTAGATATTCGCTGTAAGACTTTCCCCTTAAAGGGAAAAACCCATCTCAGAAAGTCATGGCAGATATACAGGTATGCGCTCACTTTCTGGAGGGTAGGGGTCAGAGAAAAATGATGGGGCCACAGAACTGCTCCCTAAAAATAAGCAGATCACAGGGTGTCCTGCTGATCAGACCTCATATGAAACCTGTCTTTGAGTGTTCAATTTCCCTACAGCGCCACCCCTGGAAAATGTTATACACTTTGTATAGAAATCAAAATGCTATCTCACCATCCAATCCAGAGCTAAGGCAAGCCATTTATATCTATCTCTGCCATTACTTCTCTGCCTGTGATTGCTTCAGTTTTCTGGCTCTGTGTTCTCAGAACTTATCCTGTTTTCTGTTGATTCCCTGATTACTGATTTTGTCTTACTCTCCTCTTTACCCGATCTCTTGTGAATTTTGCTTTATCCGTGACCTCCTAGACTCGAACCTGGCTTGGACTCTGTGTACTGCTGTCATTTTGGATATTTCCATACTCTCCTGTATTTGACCCTGGCTTATGTATTACTCTTTTTGCCTGAAGAATGTTTTCTGGTTTGGTCCTTGTCCTGAAAGTGCACCCATTATCTGACACGTTCTTCTGTAGCTACAACCTGGGTCCTCAGCAGCCTAGTCCATCCTGCCTTCTGGCATGCTCTGGAGAGTAGCTTCAGGGTAGCTTTAGACTCAGAGCAGTGTTGGATTTTAGATAGCTTGGTTATCTTCTTGTCTTCTAGTCCTGGGAGTGACCTGTTGCATAGTAGGAAATTGCCTAAACAGCAACCTTGGGAACTACTTAGGTGGTGATTCCATAAAAGCCACTGCCCCTACAACAGCATATAAGCGGGTTAAAAGTGATAGACTCCCATTAATACTTCCAGAATTTTATCCAACCATTCTAGAGTCGTGATGGCAAATCTACCTAGTAGCACATTGACGGATTCTCCCGATCCCAGTTTTAGGTTAGGGCTACAAGATGTGACCTTGTAACCAATGCAAAAAATCCAACATGGTCAAGGTAATCCACAACCTTCTAACCCATGGGAAATATTGAGGATGTGTTACGATGATGGCAAGCCTTTTACATTGACTTATGCATGACCAAATATTCCTGCATAGTCCGTTCTTCTTTATCTATCTCGGAGCACTCCATGGTAACACAATATCACAATAAAATTGGAGCATTACCCGAACCATGCCATGACTTCAATGCCTTCCTGGAGTCCAGAATCGAGCATGTGCCTGTTTATACATTCATACAGGTACAGGGGATGTATCACTGTATAACTAGGCAGGTTAGTACTATGGTTTTATAATACTATAATTGTCATTTACATGCTTGTCTTGGAATAATTATTTCCTAACTTTTACATGATTTCCCTTCGCTATTCTCTTTCTGAGATGACGGCAGTAATAAGATTACATCAAATAGGTGGAGTTACATTACGTAAGTGAACATTGTTTCAAAACGGAATAAAGTGGCTTAAGACGCCTAAAGATGATAATCGCCACCATGACCATCATCACGTGGGACTGGGTGGGGATGTGGCAAACCCCTAAACACTAAAATGATCATTTTTGTAAAATCCGCTTTTAAACAACAATTTACATTTCAAAAATGTTCATAGAATGTTTATTAACCTTGTAATTTCTTTTCTTCCTTTATCTACTACTGATTTTGAGATTTCTTCTTTAAGTCTAAAGACAAATTCTGATTTCTAAGGGTTTCCTGTCACCAGCTGCAAATGAGCTCTTTAGAGTAATGATGGCGTGGCCACTTTCAACTTTGGAGCAATGCCAACGCCCTTATTGCTCCAAAGAGCTCACTTGCATATTGACAAAAACATCGATATCTCTGCAATGGTGGAAGTGATTCGCAAGGGTGAAACACTGTTTGATTCAGGTGACCGTAACCTATTTATCTGCAGGTCTGGGGTAATATTCTGGGTTCTGGTGACCCTAACCTATCTATCTGCAGGGCTGGAGTAATATTCTGGGTTCTGGTGACAGACTCCCTTTAACCCTTTCCCGTCATCTGCTGTACTATTACAGCGGATGCTGGGTATTTAAATATGGCTGTAGCTCAGAAGCCAAGCAGCCGCACTAGCCACGTGGTCTTCACTATATTATACAACAGAGACCTGGTGGCAATGCCCACAATCAGTGCCCGCACTGATCCACCATTTTGGGGTGAATCGCCTGCCCCCGGAATGAGATCTTGGGCCGGTAATCCATTGAAATGACAGGTGGGAGCCTATTGAAGAGAGAGAATTAAAAATTCAAACCACCCCCCTTTCCTTAGAACACATAAGAAAAGTACATACATAAAGCAAAATACATACACATTAGGTATCCCTGTGGTGTCCAAAAACGACCAGTCTACAAAATTCCAAAATTATTTTTCCCATAGGGTGAACATAGCAGCAAAGAAAAATCAAAAGATCAGAACCACCGTAATCGTACCGACCCACAGAATACAGGTGACATATTGTTTTGTCTGCAAAGTAAACACTGTAAAAACAAAGCCCATAAGAAAGGCATCCAGACGCAGTTTTTCTCTTCCACTCCATTCAGAATTTTTTTCCAGCTTCCTGGTACATTTTACAAGATATTAAACAGTACGATTACAAAGTATTTAAACGGATTGTCCAAGATATTTTAGTACTGGGCCAGGAGGCTGGGTAAGGTGAAACCTAAAAAAAAACTAACATGCTCATGTGTCCCTGGTGCTTTGGTGTCCCCAGCCGCTGTCCAGTCAAGCGGCGCCCCGGGGCTTGTTCCGGCGGAAGTCCTCGACATACATGACCACTGAGGCCAATGAGTGGCCTCTGCAAAAGACTGGTGACGTATGTGAGTCATGTTGCGGGACCTTTCTTGTGACCACTGAGACCAATCACGTGTCACGAGGACTTCCGCCGGAACAAGACCCGGGGCCTGGACAGTGGAAGGGGACACCGGAGGTTTCACCTTCTCCAGCCTACTGGCCCAGTACTAAAATATCCTGGACAACGCCTTTAATTTGTCCTGCAAAATGTAAGCCCTCATATGGCTCTGTGAACAGAAACATAAAGTTTTGGTTTTTGGAGAGTAGGGAGTAAAAACAAAATCGAGAAATGGTGGGATGCCACATGGGTCCTTAGCCTTAGGCTGGACTCACATTGTATTTTTTGCAAAATACTCTGATAAGCATTTTGCCTGTGGAAACCATGGCAGAAACCACGGCGAAAAAGGGCAAGACAGTTCTGTTTCTTTTAAGCACAGAGAAGCAGATTGAGGCATTTTAGAGCAGATTTTCAGTCATAAAATGGCTCATGCAGTGTGAACCCAACCTAAAGGAGCAGAGGGATCATTTAAGCAACTTACATGGTAGAGTACCTGTTATTGCCAACTACAAAATGTAGCCTTAACCCTTTCCCTGCCAACCACTTATCTATACGTCCTGTCAGGGTGGCACTTTCCTAGCCGAGGACGTATCTAATACGTCCTTACTACTAATGTCGATATCTCAGGATTGGTTAGGGCTATGAAGATGATTTTGGATTAATTTTAAAAATGAGAATCTCATGATACCATGATCTTCATGATAGCCAATACAGATCCTGAGCGATTCACTGTTGAAAACGCAATTTGGCATTGAGATCCCTTTGCAGATCTCAATTCCCAACAGCATTTTTAACAGCTCCGAATGTGTAAGGGCTATCATGAAGAGCATGTTATCAATTGCAGCCAATGTTGCAACTTAGGTTTTATTTGTCCATCTCAAAACTGTGAAAATTGTTCTGGCTACCGGAGGTGCAAATTTCCAGAGACCCCTGGCAGCGAAAGGGTTAAAGGGAATCTGTCAGCAGCAAATAGCATATGAAGATAATCACTGTACCTTGCAGAGCTTGAGATGCAGTTTAGAAAAACCTTTTTTTATGACTGTCCGCAGAAATATGCAAATGAGGTGAAAAGAGCTCTAGGGGCGTGTAATCTGCAGTTTGGGCCTTGGTGAGGCTGCAGATTACTGCCCCTAAATCCCTCCAATGTCTGCCCACCAGATGAAGAACAGCCCTCTGTCCCGGCTCGGCTTTCGCAAAATCTTTGGGAAGTGTGGCACACACTACTGTGCATGCTCGGTCACGTCTGAGTGCATCCGGAAGTGTCGCAACGCATTTCAGATGTGGTCCAATCACAGGCTCCAGCAGTGACCCCAGATGCATGACTTCACCAGGAGAGCGCCAGATGCCCAAAAGAGGTGAGGGAAGGTGAGTATAAATGTTTTTTTTTTTTGTTTTTTTTTCACCCCTGGTCCTCCACCTGTCATACTCTGGGGTCTGAAGTGACCCCAGAGTATTAATAATTTACCGCAATGCATGTTGCGATGGCCATTTTAGTTTGTCCGAGACAAATCCCCAATATTTGGAATATTGGGGTTGAACCCGGCTTGGAACGAATCGGTTCACTCATCTTGAATTCAATACTAGTGTGCATAAGTCCTAATAGGTATTTTAGCCATACAATTATATATACTGTATATACTATAATATATATAATGGGTGCTGTTCATTTCTTCATATTATAGAACCCAACTCTTGACGGTACGTAGGCTGGCCCCGACCTATCGATCTTGATGGCCATCCATCTAACACCATTGTACGCTGAAGTTATTCTCTGCATTTTTATTCTATTTCTTCCTTCGGAAATACTTGAGAAATATTTATTTCATGACTTGGTATTATTGAACATGAAGCAGCAGGACTTGTATTGTGCAAGGACTCAATCGCGGGCTTGTTATAATGCGGAATATTGTGACATGAAAAAGAGTCGAAGCGCACAATAAAGAGTACAAGTCCTGCATATAATGTGCTTTGTCTTCTTTGCATTTTTTCATTTTTCACGGAGGAGGATTTTTCAAACTTTTGGCTTATAAGTTCCTAAGCAACAATCTTGAAAGTATGAAATACTGCAATGCTCAGAAAAATATCGCAAAAACAGAATGACCGCATTTCCTCCTCGCTGATACATCGCCATGTAGCCATAAATCAGCAATATGGTTTGTTTTATATTGTGAGCGCGGGAAGTTAATTGGCTGTAAAGTATCTATTACACCAAGCCATCTAGTTCATACTTAATTCTGAGAGGCCAAAATGCGGCAAGATACATAATGTGATATCAAATCTAATGTAGCATTCAATTTTAGGATAGTTCTAGTGTCGGGGAAAAAAATAGCAACGCAATACATCAAAAACACCAAGGCATGAATACAAATTAATTAAAGGGATTATCTGGTGTAGAGGTAAGGGTGGATGCCGAGGGAATTCTTGTGTGTGTGCACTTTTATGCATCTACAGTACTGTGCAAATGTTTTAGGCAACCGTGGCAAAATGACGCACAGTAAGAATGCTTTCAGAAAGACAAGGGTTAATCGTTTATTTTTGACAAAATGAAGAAAAGAGAAATGTAAATCCCATCAATATTTGGTGTGACCTTTGCCCTTTGGAGGAGGAGTCCTGGAAGTGATGATCCGGCCCCCACAGATATAGCCCTGATCTCAACATCATCCAGTCTGTCTGGGATGACATGAAGAGACGGATTGGAGCAAGCCTACATCCACAGAAGATCTGTGCTTAGTTCTCCAAGATGCCGGTGGGAACAACCTCCCTGCCGAGTTTTGCCAAAAATTGTCTGTAAGTACCGAGAAGAACTGATGGAAGGCAAAGGGCAAAGAGGAAAGGAGTAAGGACGCATTTAGGAAGAGACTTGAATCTATGGAGATCGGTATGTCAGTAGTGAGAGACTTCAAGTATAGTGATAGCAGAGCACTATTGCAACAAACACGCCATCCTCTCGAGAGTTACCCTAGACTACTGGGATTTGGGCCACCATTTGTGCCAAGTAACTGACTGATATAACGGCAGTTTCTACCGCAAATATGGTACTACTGGAAGGCTACAACAAGGCCTAGGAACCCTACTCTCCATTTGTGGCAGTGGGTGAACCAAATTAAGAAGGACACAAATGTGTGAGCCATCGCCAAGGAATCTGTGTCTTAGTCTCAGTGGCGTAACTAAAGTCCTATAGTCCCCAAAGTTTGAACCAGTCTCCCATCCCCATCCCTACACCATATTCTTGATAGCAGTGGCTATTGGTACTCATAGACTTGAACAACAGCCACCATTATCAAGAATACGGTGAGTAGCACAGCGCTGGCATGTAAGCAATGCTGGAAGCTGCACGCTCTGGGAAACAGTTGATCTGTAGGAGTCCTGAGGATGGGTCATCAAAAAAAAGCAAGTGGAATGTCCCTTTAATATCAGTGCCAATTTGCCCATTATTGATCACAGTGCTAACAAAATTCCCTATCTTCCCTACAGATGGCAGGTTTGGGTACTGTGTTCAGAGCCTTAGCCCAATATTACCATTGCTACATCCCTGAGACAGGGAAGAACTTGCTGCCAGGCCCGAGAGGGAAGACAGTTCTGTGTAGGAGGAGACATTGAAGTTTATCATCCTCACAGACTGGACCCTGCAGTACACAGCTAGTCAGTGGTACCCATTGGGACTTATCGTATCAATCCCCATACATATATTGGGAGAGGCAGAGTATAGTTATATTGGAGTGAAGTCATCGGCACTGAACATGACATCCATAATTGGGCATCCCCTTGCTGCTAAAGACAATTACCGGGCTCAGTACCATCTCTCACAGTGGAACTCCTGCACTACTACCCCCATCTGAAGGGAAGGGACACGGTAGTGACGTCCCATGTCCTTCGCTGTTGCCACTGATTGGCTTCAATGGCCACGTGCAGGAGGGGTCTTCCACCGGAAGACAACAAGAGACTAGCAGGAACGGACCACGCTGGGAGGCAACGGGGACAGGTGAGTAGGATTTTTTTTTTTCACCTCTCCCAGCTTATTTAAAAAATTAACTTTTTGCCCGGACAACCCCTTTAAGTTAAACTTTGCTACATCTATAAGATAAATAACCCCAACATCATTCCCAATTTATATCAATTGTTGTCTTTGCCTTTGTCTTCAATTGACTACACCGCTGAATTTCAAGACCAAGACTAGGACCCGGCATTCAACTTTTCAATAGTTGGGAACTTTCTTTGCTTCACCCAAAACTCTTTCCTTTTATCTTCAACTTCCTTTAACAAAGTTAAATATGTATCGGCTTCAGCCTCTCGTCCTATTCTCCGTCCCACTATATCAAGCCGCCATCCTTTATTGTAATATATTCTAAAACAAATTTGCTAGTAAAAACTTTCACGGCAATCTTTTTTTCTTTTGTATTATACACAATATGTATGAAATACTTGGAGCATTGTTTTATATTATTTGACATTTTCAATACAACTCGGCATAAATCTGAACTCCATCATGTGGATCTGTAACGTATTGTGAAAGTCTAAGCTGCATATCTATTTTCTAGCCCATAAACTATATTCTCACATTCTGTCAGTTTTCATTTCTTTTTGGTTGTCTGGAATTTAAAAACAATTTCAAATCCCTTTGGTGTCTGAACTCTCGAGCCCTGAGCACTTCCAGTCGTAGCCCTTATTGTTACAAATTCTAAAATTTTCAGCTCCATCAATGAGACGTCTGCTAAGACTTTTGGGTCCTAATTTTTATTTTTTTTATTTTTTTTTTCCTATCTGGTCATTTTAGTGAGTCTGAAACTGTCTGCAAGAGTCAGCCAGCTCCGAGTGTACATTAACCAAATGAAAAACAACTGTAATTGGAATAAGCTGTATCCCACCGATTTTATGTGATTAAAAATGACCATTATGTACGAGTGCACAGCTGTAGTCTTGGATCTATTCCATTCCCCCAGCAACGCACGCAGTGAACATTGCCATCATTTTAATAAGCGCAGACATGAAGACTGAATTACAGCCCCCACCCCCAGAGGCATACGTAGAACAAAGAAGGCCCCGTAACTAGCATCTCAATAGGGCCTCACTTTTAAAGCAATGGACACCTATGACATGGAAAAAATAATTTACATATAATCTACATATGTTAGTGGTTACTTTAAGGTTGTAAAAGTTACACTAATTTTTAGCTTGCAATTTCCATTCCATAATTCACTTTCAGACCCCCTGATATGCAGTTCTAACCTGTTAATAGTATGAGACATTTCTCACGTGGACGTGTTTTGGATGTGAGGACTGTGTGTCCAGGATGCTGCTGCCTTCACCAATTCTCTTCGAGCGAGACAGAGGGCAACACTGTTTGCCCCCTGGTTTGGGGCTACATCCATTAGCCATACCCCACCCCCCCATCCACTCCATATACCGTTGTACTCTCCCCATCTGGGACTCCACTCTAAGCGCCCCATGGCTCTGTCAACTGGTGTCTCCTTTGTTGGTTTCCGCACCCATGCTAGTATTCTCTGCGCAGCAACTGACCTAAAATGTGCGCGCCAACAACCAGGTTCCATGCATGTTGGTAAGAACATCATCCTGTGGCATTCCGGGGTTTATAGTGCCTTGCGAAAGTATTCGGCCCCCTTGAACTTTTCAACCTTTTGCCACATTTCAGGCTTCAAACATAAAGATATAAAATTTAAATTTTTTGGTGAAGAATCAACAACAAGTGGGACACAATCGTGAAGTGGAACTTAATTTATTGGTTATTTTAAACTTTTGTAAAAATAAAAAACGGAAAAGTGGGGCGTGCAATATTATTCGGCCCCTTTACTTTCAGTGCAGCAAACTCACTCCAGAAGTTCAGTGAGGATCTCTGAATGATCCAATGTTGTCCTAAATGACTGATGATGATAAATATAATCCACCTGTGTGTAATCAAGTCTCCGTATAAATGCACCTGCTCTGTGATAGTCTCAGGGTTCTGTTTAAAGCGCAGAGAGCATCATGAAGACCAAGGAACACACCAGGCAGGTCCGTGATACTGTTGTGGAGAAGTTTAAAGCCGGATTTGGATACAAAAAGATTTCCCAAACTTTAAACATCCCAAGGAGCACTGTGCAAGCGATCATATTGAAATGGAAGGAGTATCAGACCACTGCAAATCTACCAAGACCCGGCCGTCCCTCTAAACTTTCATCTCAAACAAGGAGAAGACTGATCAGAGATGCAGCCAAGAGGCCCATGATCACTCTGGATGAACTGCAGAGATCTACAGCTGAGGTGGGAGAGTCTGTCCATAGGACAACAATCAGTCGTACACTGCACAAATCTGGCCTTTATGGAAGAGTGGCAAGAAGAAAGCCATTTCTCAAAGATATCCATAAAAAGTCTTGTTTAAAGTTTGCCACAAGCCACCTGGGAGACACCAAACATGTGGAAGAAGGTGCTCTGGTCAGATGAAACCAAAATCGAACTTTTTGGCCACAATGCAAAACGATATGTTTGGCGTAAAAGCAACACAGCTCATCACCCTGAACACACCATCCCCACTGTCACACATGGTGGTGGCTGCATCATGGTTTGGGCCTGCTTTTCTTCAGCAGGGACAGGGAAGATGGTTAAAATTGATGGGAAGATGGATGGAGCCAAATACAGGACCATTCTGGAAGAAAACCTGTTGCAGTCTGCAAAAGACCTGAGACTGGGACGGAGATTTATCTTCCAACAAGACAATGATCCCAAACATAAAGCAAAATCTACAATGGAATGGTTCACAAATAAACGTATCCAGGTGTTAGAATGGCCAAGTCAAAGTCCAGACCTGAATCCAATCGAGAATCTGTGGAAAGAGCTGAAAACTGCCGTTCACAAACGCTCTCCATCCAACCTCACTGAGCTCCAGCTGTTTTCCAAGGAAGAATAGGCAAGAATTTCAGTCTCTCGATGTGCAAAACTGATAGAGACATAGCCCAAGCGACTGCAGCTGTAATCGCAGCAAAAGGTGGCGCTACAAAGTATTAACTTAAGGGGGCCGAATAATTTGGCACGCCCCACTTTTCAGTTTTTAATTTTTTACAAAAGTTTAAAATATCCAATAAATTTCGTTCCACTTCACGATTGTGTCCCACTTGTTGTTGATTCTTCACCAAAAAATGTAAATTTTATATCCTTATGTTTGAAGCCTGAAATGTGGCAAAAGGTTGAAAAGTTCAAGGGGGCCGAATACTTTTGCAAGGCACTGTACCTCCACTTGTTCCATCACTGACTATATGCGATGTAAATTTTGTGCGATTTTATGATCCTTTTATACCCAACCAACCTTTTGTTGCAATGGTTTGTATTACTAGTACAGAATCCTAGGTTGTTTTTGAAAAAAGTTGAAAGTCACTTGTAAGTCTAAGAAAAGCTTTAGTCAAAAAGCTCATTGTATCCTAAGCAGATATTAGATGACCAGTCAGGTATAATCCGATTCCGCAGTCTAGTCCTATACACACAACACAAGGAGTTGATATAATACAAGTTTTATGAACTCTGCAACCCCCAACTTTATAAGACTTCATAGTCCATGTTGTAAATGTATTCTGCCTGTAACACAGGTGTGCGGTAAAATGACCTCCTCGCTGTTTGATGTATTCGCGGTGCTGTGGGAATATGTTTATAAGCTGCCCTGTTGGCAGGGAGCGGTGTTAGCTTTATGTACAGTACTGGGGAATATAAATAGAATGCTATGAAAAATGAATTTTGCAGGATTGTATTCAGCAGTAGGCTCGTAATGCAGACACTCGGATTTAACTGCTTAATAGCCACAGCGCACAGAGTGGTGGGTGTCATACGGCATTGATCCGCTAAGCATATCATTCTATAATCCAGTGCTATTTATTATATTTATTACAGCCAACGACTTGCATCATTATTTGTATTAAGATATATATATACAGTATATATAGCGCATTGCAAAAATATTTTAAAAAAAAACACAGATTTGTCTGGATTACAAATGACAATTAGGCTAAGACCCCATGTAGCGAAGCAAAGCTAAAAAAAACCGCTGCGGAAAAAAATTGCTGTAAAAATGCACATTGATTTTTTGCAATATTTTTCAATACACTTTTGCAGCATTTTGTTCTGCAGATTTTCTTCCTTTATTAAATCTATAGGGAAAATGCTCGAGTATCCGGAGCTACAATTGACATGCTGCATCTTTTCCGCAGCATTTTTTTTTCCCGCAATGTGTGGATGAGATTATCCAAAATCTTATGCACTTTGCTAATACCGTAAAACGC
This sequence comes from Leptodactylus fallax, assembly GCA_947044405.1. Lineage (NCBI taxonomy): Eukaryota > Metazoa > Chordata > Amphibia > Anura > Leptodactylidae > Leptodactylus > Leptodactylus fallax. Next base: position 1,960,201 of record CAMRHE010000323.1, read on the forward strand.
AGCGTTTCGTTCAAAATCACTTTAGTCATATTGCACGATCTGCTCTAGTCATTTATGGGGAAAAAACGTTTACTTACACTTTAAGGCATGGTTCACATTGTATATTTTTTTTTGTTGCATTTTATGTTTTTGCCAGTTTTGGAAGCCGGTTATTGACCACATGGTTTTTATATACATGAAACATATTTTTTGAGAAACAATCCCAATCCAAATGTGGGGTTGTACCACCCCAAAAACCATGTCCTACAAAAACTACACCCAAAAGTGGGAGGCCCTAGCCCATTTAGGGGCAGTTCCAGGGACTGTCTGGGGGCAGGACTGACCATTGCACTAGGAACCCCAGGATGACAAGTAGTGGTAAGCAAACATGGGCACCACTGTCTCATCCATTTGGAGCACTTTTGCGTTGCCCATCTTCTTGGTCTCTGGGAATCTCAGCGATCAGATACACTGTGGATCGGGGATAAGAGCCTACAGGCGGAAACCCTTTTTTAATTAAGGTACAACATGCACACTTGGCTTTTCTCCCTTCCTTACATGTGCCTGATCCATTGGGTCGCTGGTGCTTGTGTTTTGAGTCCGAGGGTAGCAAGCTGCCGCCAGACACCTCTAGATCCAGCGAATTTCCTGTGAGAGCAAAGGATCAGACATGCTGAAATTCAACATGCCTGATCATTATTTCCCCAGTTGGCCGGTTGCATTGAACTCCTTGGGTTCTGACAACTTTTCTCTTATCCGTGCAGGCTCCTTTATTATGTTGCAGTGTGTACAGATTTCTCGCCCTTGATATAACACAGAGAGAATTGTTGGGATGACTGTCCCTTTAAGCAGCTCATTATCCTTGTATTAGTCTGCGGCAGCTATTTCTGTCTCAGTGCAGGTTGGGCTGTAGATCTCTATGATCTGACTTCATCATTATGAATCTTAGTTTCCTTTCCGGCCCATAATGAGCATTGTCTACTACCGTTATATTACCTTTCTCCTCCTTTTTTGCCTCATTATTTAGTAACTGATTTTCCTTTCTTTACACAACCTTCCCTCGAGGCCTCCATTGGCTGCGTTGACTGTCAGTGCTCTTATTAAGCATACATATAATACTGGTGGCAATTTCACAGCGGCGCTGCCAGATCTCTGGAAAGAATAGTGATTCTGCTGAATATTATAATTGTAATGACTATATGCAGATGTAGCAGAGCTGAGCTTTTTACATGTCACATAATGGAGTAGTGTCATGTGACACCACTGCAGACAGCGCCCCCGCACCACAAGCCAGGTATAATACTTATGAGACATAATAATTATCTATAATTTATCTATTTATATAGTCCTCCAAATATCTATCTATCCTCTATCAATCTATAGAGGATAGCTTGAGTTTGTTGTCACTGTTGTCTTCTGAACCTTTCCTTGCTACATTGCAGCTGGATGACTCTGGTAGAAAGGGTGTAAGGACCTGGTAGAAAGGGTGTAAAGGATTACCGCTAATAGATGTGAATTTCCTTACGGTCCTCTGCTTCACTATAGTTAGAGATGGGTGAACCTCACAAGATTTGTTTCACTTCGGGTTCGGGTGGCTCGGGTCACTGATTCGAACAAGTTCAGACAGAACTGGAAGCAAAATTATTATAATCTGTGGACTCTTCAGACCCCAGAGTATAATAGGTGGAGGCCCAGGAGAGGTGTAAAAATAACAAACATTTATACTCACCTTCCTTCACCTCTTTTGAGCCTCCTCATGGTGTCCGGCACTCTCTCGGGGTCTCCTTGGAGATGTCATCTGCCCAGGCTCACTATTGAAGTCTGCGAATGGGTCATATAAATACATCAGTCTTCCTTGCGTTTCCTCCCCAAGCAGTGACCGCATAGAATAACATTCAGTGTCATTTTAGAGTCATTTATATCAACTATATGTGTGTATATAGATGTAGCAGAGCTGATTGTGTCATATGGGGTAAATCCTGGTGACATCACATTGTATGGTGTTGTATACAGGACTGCAGTTGTACCCTCTATATTACCCAGAGTCACTGATGAGTGCACAAGCTATGGCAGATAATGACAAATTCAGCTCTGCTACATCTGCACTCAGAATACTTCTTGTGATAACTACAAAAAGACGACAAAACACTATAAAAGTTAAAAGAAAAATATACAGACTACCAACACTCACAAAACAAAGCATCAATCTTATCTAAGGCGCCGGAGCTCTATGGGGGGCTTTTTAGTTTCCTCCATGTAAAAATGTCATTGTCACTGTTCACACTGCTGCAAATGGAGGCAATCTAGTATTGATTTTCTCCTCCTGCTGAGCGCTATTAGCCCCTACACAGCATAGACAGATATGTGCTCTGCCAGAGGATCCTAACACCTCACTACATGTATTTACAGTGCTGGCCAAAAGTATTGGCACCCCTGCAATTCTGTCAGATAATACTCAATTTCTTCCAGAAAATGATTGCAATCACAAATGCTTTGGTAATAATATCTTCATTTATTTTGCTTGCAATGAAAAAACACAAAAGAGAATGAAAAAAAAAGTCAAATCATTGATCATTTTACACAAAACTCCAAAAATGGGCCGGACAAAAGTATTGGCACCCTCAGCCTAATACTTGGTAGCACAACCTTTAGACAAAATAACTGCGAACAACCGCTTCCGGTAACCATCAATGAGTTTCTTACAATGCTCTGCTGGAATTTTAGACCATTCTTCTTTGGCAAATATCTCCAGGTCCCTGAGATGTGAAGGGCGCCTTCTCCAAACTGCCATTTTGAGATCTCGCCACAGGTGTCCCATGGGTTTCAGGTCTGGACTCATTGCTGGCTACTTTAGAAGTCTCCAGTGCTTTCTCTCAAACCATTTTCTAGTGCTTTTTGAAGTGTGTTTTGGGTCATTGTCCTGCTGGAAGACCCATGACCTCTGAGGGAGACCCAGCTTTCTCACACTGGGCCCTACATTATGCTGCAGACTTCATAATGCCATGCACACGGTCAAGCAGTCCAGTGCCAGAGGCAGCAAAGCTACCCCAAAAAATCAGGGAACCTCCGCCATGTTTGACTGTAGGGACCGTGTTCTTTTCTTTGAAGGCCTCTTTTTTTTCCTGTAAACTCTATGTTGATGCCTTTTCCCAAAAAGCTCTACTTTTGTCTCATCTGACCAGAGAACATTCTTCCAAAAAGTTTTTGGCTTTCTCAGGTAAGTTTTGGCAAACTCCAGCCTGGCTTTTTTATGTCTCTGGGTCAGAAATGGGGTCTTCCTGGGTATCCTACCATAGAGTCCCTTTTCATTCAGACGCCGACGGATAGTACGGGTTGACACTGTTGTACCCTCGGACTGCAGGGCAGCTAGAACTTGTTTGGATGTTAGTCGAGGTTCTTTAGCCACCATCCGCACAATCTTTCGTTGAAATCTCTCAATTTTTCTTTTCCGTCCACATCTAGGGAGGTTAGCCACAGTGCCATGGGCTTTAAACTTCTTGATGACACTGCGCACGGTAGACACAGGAACATTCAGGTCTTTGGAGATGGACTTGTAGCCTTGAGATTGCTCATGCTTCCTCACAATTTTGCTTCTCAAGTCCTCAGACAGTTCTTTGGTCTTCTTTCTTTTCTCCATGCTCAATGTGGTACACACAAGGACACAGGACAGAGGTTGAGTCAACTTTAATCCATTTCAACTGGCTGCAAGTGTGATTTAGTTATTGCCACCACCTGTTATGTGCCACAGGTAAGTAACAGGTGCTGTTAATTACACAAATTAGAGAAGCATCACCTGATTTTTCAAAGGGTGCCAATACTTTTGTCCACCCCCCTTTTTTATGTTTGGAGTGGAATTATATCCAATTTGGCTTTTTGACAATTCTTTTTGTGGTTTTCCATTGAAGACAAATTAAATGAAGATATTATTACCAAAGCATTTGTGATTGCAATCATTTTCTGGAAGAAATTGAGTATTATCTGACAGAATTGCAGGGGTGCCAATACTTTTGGCCAGCACTGTACCTCCATGTTACATCTGAGGATGGAAATATCTGCAAATGAATGTCATGGGAATATTATACGGGATAATAATGCAATTATAAATGTTGTGTATTAGTTATTATGTAACCGGTTATTAACACTGTGCAGAAGATTAACAGATACTGTATGTCTTCTATATATTCAGGTATAGCACTAGTCATATCTATCTATCTATCTATCTATCTATCTAAATTCTATCTCATATTTTTCTATCCATCTCATCTATCCCATATATCTATTTAATATCAATCTATTCCATATTTATCACATATCTATCTATCTATCTATCTATCTATCTATCTATCTCATATCTATCTATCTATCTATCTATCTATCTATCTATCTATCCCATATCTATCTATCTATCTATCTATCTATCTATCTATCTATCCCATATCTATCTATCTATCTATCTATCTATCTATCCTATCTATCCCATATCTATCTATCTATCTATCTATCTATCCTATACCATATCTATCTATCTATCTATCTATCTATCCCATATCTATCTATCTATCTATCTATCTATCTATCTATCTTCATATCTATCTATCTATCTATCTATCTATCCCATATCTATCTATCTATCTATCCCATATCTATCTATCTATCTATCTATCTATCTATCTATCTATCTATCCCATATCTATCCATCTATCTATCTATCTATCCCATATCTATCTATCTATCTGTCTATCTATCTATCTATCCCATATCTATCTATCTATCTATCTCATATCTATCTATCTATCTATCCCATATCTATCTATCTATCTATCTATCTATCTATCTATCTATCTATCCCATATCTATCTATCTATCTATCTATCTATCTATCTATCTCATATCTATCTATCTATCTATCTATCCCATATCTATCTATCTATCTATCTATCTATCCCATATCTATCTATCTATCTATCTATCCTATCCCATATCTATCCATCTATCTATCTATCTATCTATCTATCTATCTATCTATCCCATATCTATCTATCTATCTGTCTATCTATCTATCCCATATCTATCTATCTATCTATCTAGCTCTCTCTCTCTCTCTCTCTCTCATATTTTTCTATCTATCTCATATCTATCTATTTAATATCAATGTATTCCATATTTATCTCATATCTATTTAAAACAATTTTTTATAGCAGCATATAATACCTTAGTGGCAATGGGGGCAAGTCCAGTGGAAAGAAGCAAAAAATATTCACCAGTAATATGTAGAACAATAAGGCAGCACACCGAGTATTTGAGGAAATATAATGTAAGTTTTTAATCCAAAGCAACGTTTTGGTCCCAACATGAAAGATTGAGAAAAGTTCCTGTTGGGACTGAAATGTCGCTTTGGATTAAAGATTTACTTTATAGTTTCTTAAATAATTGGAGTGCTACCTTATTGATCTACATTATCTATCTCCTATCTATCTAGCTATCTATCTCTGTCTGTTTGTCAATTTCTCATCTCATATCCTCAATTTTCTATCTATCTATTCTTCTTTCTCTCTGTCTTTCCTGAACAGGATGACCAAAACACCATCAAGGATGTTTCCAAGGCACTGGAGGCCCCAGGGCACAAACTACCTACTCAAGACCCTGCCAAATGTTATAATGTTATTGGGCCCGCATCTATCTTCTAATTATCTATAATTTATCTACTTACACAGTATACCTCTGCAAATTATCTATCTATCTATCTATCTATCTATCTATCTATCTATCTATCTATCTTAGCTGGACAGGGTAACCAAAGGACCATCAGGGATGTCTCCAAGTTTCTGGAGACCCCCCGGGCACTTGACACAAGCTAGCCATTCAAGGATAACATGAAGGTTAGTGGTCAAACACAGTGAGCTCTCACTTCAGATTTCCATGAGGATTTGGATGACCCCACTGAGGTACTGGATGGAAAACCGCTAAGGAGCCTTTGCACTACACCTGTAGGGTCATTGTTCACCCTGATATTCCTTTTTGGATGGATCTGTCACAAAGTAAAAACAATCCTACCAAAATGGATGCACAGATGGATACATCCATCTGCCTCTGGAATTTTATCCCCACCGTCTGGTTACTCTCGGTTCACACTAATGTTCAGGTCTATGTCTTTCGGGTCTGCACAGGGACCCAAAAGACGTAGACCCTGTCCGCTTAAAAAGTGGTTATCAGCGGAAACAAGCGGCCCCATATAATATAATAGGGTTTGCTGGGTTTCTGCCCGGGTCCCATCGGTTTGAAACTCAAAATGGCAAAGAGAAAAGTCCTCTTTGCAGGATTCTGCGGCAGAATCTCCTGCAGAGACTCCAATGCAGGTGCGAATCCAGCCTTACAAGCATAGGACTATGGTGGATATTTCTTGGAATCATATCCAATGAGATTGAGATTCCTCAGTTTAAGAGGGTCAACACAAAGGATTTTGACTTTCCTTTACTCTCTGCTGCCCTTCCCAGGGTATTTTAGGACACAGATTATTATATTTTTTCTGTTCCCCGCTTGCTTTGACGGTTTAATATATTACCTACAAAAAAAAAAAAAAAAAAAGTTCCGTTTCATTTCTGTCATTGGGCCGCCACATCAAAGCAAACCCTGCAGAAGGGTGTTAAATGATAGCGGCCCGGAGAGCATTGTATCACAGAATGGCTCTCCTATAGATGTCAGGCTGATTGTATTTGCTAAAAGCACACAGACTCCTCTAAATTACCGTTTTACAGATCTGATCTGTCCTGGCCTTTCTGTGCCCGCTATGTGGATGCTGCGCGGCTGGAGCAAGGTTTTCCAATGCCAGAAACTCTTAATCCAAAGCTGATAAACTTCACAGAAAATCTGACACATCAAACATCTCTCTGAAGCCTGGCACCTCCTGAATCACCAGCGTGTCATCTTATATTAAGCCGTCATTCAGTGCTCTATGTATTATTGTTTACCCAGCAAAGAATAAATCATGTATTTTTATGATACACACAGTATATATACATATATACTGTATATCTATATGGTGCATATCAACATATACCATTATGTTTTATTTAAAGGGGATCTTTCACCACCTCTATCAACTCTTTGCACCCTGCTCTACTGATTCCAGCGCAGTTGGAATTTTTTTCTCTAGCCCTAACCATTCCTGAGCAATCAGTGCTGTTAGTTTCAGCTCCCAATATGCTATTTAGGCAGTGGGCGGTCCTAGACTACCTGCTCCAGCTGAGGATCACCCACCTAACAGCAGAGAGACTAATTAGAATATTGGGTGCTGAAAGTAACAGAATCAATTGCTCAGGAACAGTGGGGGTGTAACGTCTCTGCCTGTTCGGGTCTCGGCGCCGCCCTCCGCTCGCACGCTGTGGCGAAGGAGGTGTGTTCGGTTTGATTCCTTGCGTAGGTTTCTTGTTGCTCAGTCTGAACATGGTCCTAGACTATGTAATGGATTTCCGGCCACACCCGTGTTCTGAGCATTTCTCTCTGGACTGCATAGAGTTAATCTCTTCCTGGCCTGTGTGATTGACAGCCTGTGTACCTATCAGCTCTGGGGCTGGGCCCAGACTTTCTATATACAGGATGTCACTTTCTCAGTTGCCGGTTATTGCCTGCTCTCCTTGTGATATTCCTTACTACTTTGTTACTTGATTCTCTGACCCTTTGGCTTGCCTTTTGACTATTCTTTTGGATTTTGACTTTGTACTGCTTTGCTCGTTTGTTACTGACCCCTTGGCTTGCTCACTCTCCTTCTGTGTTTTTGTCTTGTCCTGTTCTCTGTGTCACTTACTCAGTATAGGGCTTGTCTTCTGGTTGTCCTTTTACCGTTTAGGGTAACTGAGGCAATAGGAAGGGACAGTGGCTGGGGTGAGATTAGGGCTCACTTGTCTCTGTCCTTCCTCCCAGACCCCTGCAGTAGTGTCAGGGTATTGCTACGTTTGGCAAGACCCTTACAGGGGGCTAGAAAAAAAAATTCCAACTGCGGCAGAATCAGTGGAACGTCAGCTATTAAAGGATGCAAAGAGTTGGAGTTGGGGAGATGGTGAAAGGTCCTCCTTAAAGGGGTTGTCTAGCCTTTTTATATTGATGAGGATAGGTCAACATTAGATGAGTGGTGTCTAAAACCCAACACCCCATATTACCCATGAAATAATGCTTCTGAAGCTTCTTTTCCTATAACACTGTATTCTGCTATTCCTCTGTTGTTCCTCCTAGAAATTTATGAATACATTGACAAGTGGGTTTTAGCATTACCCATCTCCGGGGGGAAGGGGTGTCCCTACAGTCAGTTCTGATTGGACAATGTCAGTCTAAGGCTTACACCCCCAACTGGTAACACCCAATTGTCTTATTCATAGATTTCTAGGAGGAATAATAAAGGCACAGCACTACACAGTGTTCAAGGAAACGAAGTCTCAGCATTTTTATTAAATGGTGACTACAAGTATTTACTAACACAGGTGTGACAGATGTGCTCGATTGGGTGACATGATCCCTTTCCTTTTAGCAGACACAGCTTGTCCTATATTCAGGCTTCCTTTGATATGGTAGCTCAGCTCTAGTCAATGAACTGGGGCAGAATGGCAATATCAGGCAGTATACAGACATACAACTGTGCTGCCAAGTCAGGCATAAGTGATGGTGATGAACAGCAGCACAATACTCAGCGGCCCCTTCATTCATCGAAATGGTGGATGTCCCAGCCACCAGTTTACTCTGCACAGATCACGTATTTATGGCGTACCCTAGTAATATGCCCTTAGTCAAGCAGACTATTCTCTCAGTGGGTCCTGAAGGGTCACAGAAAGGGTATGTGCCAACAGTATATGGCAAAAGAGGCTTTATTAAAGAAACATATATAGTACTAGGGGGGAGACAATCCTTGGCCTGTGACTAGTTTTCAGATGGACTTGCCAATCCCTATTAAGTTTCAAACATTTTAGAGGTAGAGAATTCCTTTTTTGTCTTACTTTTTCTTGTTGTCTACTCTGATCTTCAGCAATCAGCTTCAATCTGCAGGAAAATCCAGTGTTTAATTTCCCTACAGTGACACCATAGGAGGAATTAGGTATTACACAACACCTACTGGAGTCAATAAGCTGTGTTTATTTACAGCCGTTCCGGGTCCTCCAGGGTGGAAGACACTCTTCGTCACCAGTCTTTTTGCAGACTGAGGAAAGTCCTGAACTGGGTATGCTATGTAATATATTATATGTCCTAACAGGGCAAGTAAAGTTGTAGGCTTACATTTCAAGTGAATTTAGGGCTCAGTTTACTTTACTATCATTCCTCCTTTTTGTTAGTGTTAATCTCTCATTCAGTGTCTGTTGACTATCACATCCCACAATCTTAAGTCTTATCTTAAACGTCCCCAGCCCTGATAAGTTCTCAACTTTACGATTGATACTGTATCTATATATGTTATTAATAGTTTATCTCATAAAACTTACCAACGATGCAGAGTTTTACTCTTACCAAAAGACAGCTAGTCCTCCCAACCACTTCCTCCATACAGATCCATGCTTGGCTCATCTGAGTGTTGTCAATAGGGGGAGGGGATTGAGTGTGACTTTAATGGGAAAAGTCCAATTACATTGTCAAATGGCTTTCTGAGCAAGTGTGAACGCACAGGGTTGAAACGAATTTGTCTAATTGCTAAACCTAAGAGAGTAGTCTAAAAAAATTCCTGTTATTCACCCTTGTACAGGGACTATACTGCAGATAATTCCCAGGTCATTTTGGCCCTAGGAGTAGTCTCCATTCACAACAGCTGATGTGGCACTAAGGGTATATTCACACCAGGGACATAGCCACAGGGGGTGCAGAGGTAGCAATTGCTACTGGGCCCTGGAGGCTCAGGGGGGTCCAAAGGCTTCTTTATAATATAAGAAGACACCAGTAATATATATAGCACATGGTAAGCGGGGGGCCCCAATTTTACATGGGAGCACAAGAGCTTCAATGGGAGATCGTTGTTTATTTGGAGTGTTTTTTTTTTTTTTTGTGAATTGTTTTTATACCCAGCGACGTAGAAAAAAAAAGAAGCAACTTGGTGTGGAAACCATACCGCTGTTTCATTACAAGTCAATGGAAGGCTGAAAAACTTCTTCAAAATCCTCATCAAAACCACATCAAAAATGCACAGCCATTACAAAAACATCATGCAAAACTTCATATAAAAATCATGTTTTTTTAGAAGTTTTTGAAGTCAACAAACTCTATGCGAACATATGCTATGAAGATGGCAACCTGACATGGTACCAAGTCAGTAGGCACAGGCTGTAGTCAGGAGACAGGTGAGTACTACAGATGGGTCGAACCTCACAATGAACATTCATGGGTTCACCTACCCATTTAGCTTTGGCTGAACTTGTTTATGAGAGATGAATAAACAAAAGTTTGGGTTTTTCAGGCAAAGCAAAAAACTTTTGAAAATTTCAGGTTGAATCTGAGCTGGTTTGCTCATCTCTAGTGAGGACTGGCAGGGTAGAAGAACAACAACAGGCAGGACAGGGTCAGGGCTGGCAGCGTCAGGATTCGAAGAAGACAGGTCAAACAAGGTTAGAAGACCAGCCGGGTCAAATCCAGAAAAACAGAACAGGACATCATAGCAACTTTATCTTACTCAAACACAAGAAAATGGGAAAGGGGACACTAGACACGGTGGCTCCAAAACAAAGGGCTGCCCAGGAGAGTGGGATAACAGGAATGAGGGCCTTGAGGCTGAGGACTATGGCAAGAGCAGGACTCTGAGCGCAACAGTCGGGGTTAAAAACCGTGATCTTGTACATGAATAAATAGTTAAAAATTTTATAGAAAAGTGTCCTCATCTGAACTTAATGATAAATCCAGCTCTGCCTATAAAATATCTGAAAAAGTAAACTTGAATTTAGAATCTTAGCTAAAGTTGCAGGATGACGTACAAAATGGGATACTTTTCATCTATCGCAGGACAGGGAACATATCTTAAACTGCGCTCTATTAAAGTACATGCCATTCACGGAGGCCGTCTACTTATCTCGACAGACAGTTTTGTCTAACCCGCTATCAAAAGTTATTATGTACTTAGGTTATCCTCCTATTATTTGCTAGCGCTTTGTTCTCAAACTGAAACACGCTGGCAAGATTTGCCACAAAATACAAGACTGGGAGAATATTGGAACAACAAAGCTATAAGAATATAATTTAAAGCACAGCAGAACGAGGACGGGAGACTGGAATCTGTAATAAGGTGCTCCTCGGGTTTCAATTATGAATTTTTTTTACAAAAAGAAAATTAAAATGAAAAGAATGGGTTTAGTGGTCTGGAAAAAAATGTCATCATGACGTCTGCTCCGCTCTGACATTAAGGCTGTGTACTCGGAATAACGCACAAATCGCATAAAATCTTGAATCTATTGGTTAAGAAATATGAAGTAAATTTTATTTTTTGACTCCTGACATCTTCTACATCTACCGGAAGGAAGGGTGTTTGTACACCTGCCTATATGGACATATATAGACAAATCCAGGGAATACACATCATAGAGAACGTCCATATGGTTACGTTGGGTAGGTGGGTGCCCATTTTAGGTTGGTCTCATCCATGTGTTAGTTTCCTACTTTTTTTTACCTTGTTACTAGATTGAAGTCTTCTGTTCAGGATCTCCATTGCTTGACCACAATGAAGCAGCTACAAAAACATCTCTTGCTCTAGAGGACCTGTCCTGTCCTGCCCTACTTTACACAACTGACGAAGACGAATCTTGAGATATTAATTTCACAAATATATTCGCCAGGTTCATCTGCAAATTTCGTTTCAGAGCAAATTAATCCTTGCTCCTATGGAATACGTGATTGGTGGGGTCTGACCACTGAGACCCCCACCGATTATGAGCCAGGGGATATTTTCCACCCACTGCAAGTTCAACCTGACCACAGCCAGGATAGAGGATAAATACCTGATTGGGGGATCTGACTGCTGAAACCCCTACCAATCCTGAAAACGGGGGTATTTTCCCCAGTTGTGAATTCAGCTTGACTGCAGTCAGGCTAAATGTAGATTGGTGGATGGATGAATCCGCACTCTCATTCACTTCAATGGGAAAGCTGGAGATAGCAGAGTGCTGTATTTCGGCTATCGTTGGCGCTCCCATTGAAGTCAATAGAAGTGCGGATTCGCCCATCCACCAAGCAACTCACCTACATTCAGCCAGGCTGCAGTCTGGCTGAATTCACAACAGGGGCAAATACCCTCCATTCTCGGGATTGGTCGGGGTTTCAGCAGTCAGATCCCCACTGATCAGGTATTTATCCTCTATCCTAATTTTATTGAAGTCAGTGGAAGCACGGATTCGTCCATCTATCAAGCAACAAGCCTATATTCAGCCTGTCAATGTAGATGTGTCACTTGGTGGATGGAGGGATCTGCGCTTCCATTGACTTCAATGGGGAGCTCCGGAGATAGCTGACGTTCAGCACTTGGCTATCTCTAGCTCTCCCATCGAAGCCAATGGAAACTGGAGACACCTCCATTCAGTGGATGAATCCGCATTTCCATTGACTTCAAGAAAAGTATTTATTGGAGGACAAATCCCTAATCGATGGGGGGTCTGACTGCTGAACCCTCTACTGATCCTGAGAACTCGGGTACTCCACACCTTGTGAATTTAGCCTGACCACATCCATGCTGAACGTAGTTGTGTCGTTTGGTGGATGGATGAACCCGTTCTTCCATTGACTTCAATGGGAGAGTTGGACACAGCCGAAGCACAGCCCTCGGCTATATCCGGCTCTCCGATTGAAGTGAATGGGATATGGGTTCATCCATCCAAGTAACACCTACATTAGCCTACCTTAATTCGAAATGTGGGGGGAGGGAAACACCCCCGTTCTCATTATTGGTGGCAGTCTCTGCGGTCAGATCTCTTCCATCCACTTTTCATAACCATGCAGGCAAACATTGGAAAAGTAAAAAAATTTGGTGAAAAAAATTGGATCTTCTTATAACAGAAAACCGGATTTAAAATTCGAGCTCTGTGATTAGGAAAATATTGCTCTGGCCAATATAAAGATACATAAAAAATCAATTAGTGCCGAATTTGGAACCTAAAAACATAAAAGGTTGGACACTCCAGTAATATATACAGGAACGAATGTGTCATCCTGGATCCTGGTCATGGTGTCCATGGTCTGTTTTCCATATCTCGCTGGTTTTGGAGCTTTCTGTGTAAATCCAGAGCCTATCAGGGGTGCAAGAGATCACGGCGAGATAATAATATGCAAATAACTTGGAAGAGAAATCAATAAATATTTTTTCAACCATTTGAGCTTTCAATTTTGGTGGCAATAACACGAAATTAGTGACAGCTGAGACCTCGGGTAGAAAGTGGTTCCAATAATGTTAATGAAATGCAGACAATAAACTGGAAGGAAATGACATGGTAATAGCAATTATGATATGGTAATAACGACAACAAACTGTATAAAAAAGAATCTGCAAAAATATAAAAAAAAACTAATTACCTTTCTAAAAAAAATTTCCTTGAATCAGTGTGTTTAGGATCCGGATTTACCAGGGACCGCACCTGGCCTTACCTACGATCACTTCGATTACCTCACACCCACTTTCCGTGAGTGAGGCGGGTCAACAGAGGGTAGTACGCAAACGAGCCTTCTAAATTTTATATATTTATTAACCCCTAAATGGGTCGATACTAGACACTCAACACATACGTAGAATACATGCAGCGGTTAACAGGCAGATACAAGTGAAAACAACATAACACGGTACATAACAAATAAAAATGGGGATAAAAGAAAGAAAAGAATATATATTACCAACACCAGCTTGTGCAGGTTATCTCTGGCTTCCAATGATTACCAGGGCACTTTCTTATGGGACGACCGGCAGCACAGCACCTTAACCAGGTCAAATGGCAGAAGAACTCTGGAGCAGGCAGTTAGTCCATTTCTCTGAGCCCATGTGGTAGGCTCAGAGCAGTCTTGGCAAAGCATGTGTTGCTTACATGCAGTGGCACCTCGGTTAGGTCCACAACAAGGCCTCAAGCCTAACTGCTTAGGCCGCATGGCAGCCAGCATGGCAGCCACATGTTGGTCACATGTGGCCCACAGCTTGCTTCTAGGAAGCGTGCATCTCCAAATTCACCAACCAACAGACCCCCGTTCAACCTGGGCGGAGCCTTTTTGTCTCCCCTGGTCTCCTCCCTGAGTGAGGTCACCAGAGGGAGGAACCCCGCCCCCCTCTCTACATCTCTCAGAATAACTTTTCAGTATAAGTCTATGCCTTATGTTTATAGAGTCTGGCTGGTAGTATAATGGGGTTCCTGGCGAGATCCCCAATACATAGACTCCAAGTTTGACACTCCAGCTCCCTTTGGGTAAGGAAATCAGTGCCTGCACCTTTCCTGGCCTTTGAAAGGTGTTATGTGTATATTCCGAGCGTGCGCCTTGACTGGACGCATGTGGGGCATTTATCGGGGCGACTATAAGATGTTCCCCAGGCCAGATATTGACATAAAACCATAACTCCCCAGAACTAATAAAGGTGCCAGGGTGCCTGGCAGTTACATGTGGATCATTTGCATACCATATCCTGTCTAAATGAACCCCTGCTGGGTTAGTGGGGGTTGTAGTCTTATGCAGATGAAGGCTTTTGACCAAATGGCTGCTTGCCTCAGGGACAGGACAATAGACCTGAACTAGAGAGTAGTTTGACCACTTTCCAGGTACTCTGCTGAGCCTGATTCTAGGCACCAACCCCCGCTGTGCAGTAATAGAGAGGGATATTGATATTCCAAGACTATCCCTGCACCTCATATCATCACACAGTGATTTCCATCGTTTAACCTATCGAGCACTGAGATCTGTCACTGACTGAAGTCAGACGTGATAAAGAAGACCTGTCCACAGGGTTCTTAAAGAGTCTGACCCCCCCCCATCTCTAATTTTACATTACCATGAATGGCGGTCCGTGATCATACATATAGAATGGTTATGTACTCGGGGACGGAAATATGTCACATGACGTACATAATGGGAAAACGCAGAAAAAAACTGACCGGGGGATATTCGCGGATAGTAAACTGAACTGTAGCTCCCAATGTCAGGCAGCTGCTGTAAAGCCTAATAAGATCACGTGATCCTAACGAAAAGATAAGGGATAAGTCAAATCGATATCCCAGTTTATGACATCAGAGAAGAAGAAAGGATTGGATTATTCTATAGAAAAAAAAAGTTTTTACAAAAAGTCTAGAAGGAGCCCAAGCTGTACAAAATATAACTATATCGAAGATATCCACAGAGATATCACTACCGATTCTTTTATATCCCCCATAAGACGGGGACGTCCACTATGTCTAGAGGAGAGGAGGCCTTAGCAGTATCGTAGGAGATTCTTTACAGTAAGAGCAGTAAGACTATGGAACTCTGCCACATGTGGATTGGATTATGTGTCGACAGATGTGTCCAGATCATTTCCTGAATCTAATATGTACTGGATTACAAGAAACTTGTTGATTCAGGGGTTTATTCTCACTGAAATAGCGGAGGTAAGAATATTTTGTTGATGTAAAATGCATAAAATTGGCTTAAAGGGGGATCACATTAATGGGTAGTGTGATCTATGGTTAAAGGGGTTGTTCAGTTCTTTTTTATTGAAGACCTAAGGTCTGTAGATCAGTGGGGTCTATACGATAATTACAGCCATGTCACATTCACTTCTATGGGACGAGGCTGTAACTACATTGTACGACCACTATGAGACAAATGGCATGCGATGTAAACAGTGAAGGGATCACGGCACTTACACGAGCTCTGCGGTCCCATCAAATAGCTGATCTGTGGGGGTCCTGGGTTTTGGACCTCCACTGATTTTTTTTATTGATGACCTATACTAGTCTATGACCTTTTTCGGTTTATTGTAAATGTGCTGCTGTTAAGCACTGTTGGATGTGATGTCTCCTGCACTGCCCAGGAGGTTCCGCAGCCTCTTGCTTGACATCCAGAGAAGGTGTGCAGTATTGAGGAGGGTGTGGAGGAGTTCCTAGGGTAAATTCACACTTAGGAATTTGCTGCGGATTTTGACGCTGATATTTTCAGCTAGCGTCCTGCTTATTTTCCTGCAAGCAGAAATTTTCTTCTTGACAAATTCAGCAACAAAATCAGATTCAAATTCCTATGTGTGAACATATCCTTAGAAAGTTCTCTTGATGCTATGTTGGTGCACCCCATGTGACCGATGAGGCCCAATCACAGGCCTCAGCAGTGACCTCATGACAGCACCCAGAAGATTAGAAGAGGACCCAGAGGGAGCACTGGACGCCCAAGGATGACCAGAAGAGATGAGGGAAGGCGAGTATAATGTTATTTTTTTACACCCCCTTAGGCCTCCACCTATAATACTCTGGGGTCTGAAGAGATCATAATAACTTCATTTCCGGTTCAACGTTTCGGAGTTGGGTTGAACCCAAAACTTTTGGAAAACTTGGGTTGAATCTGGTTCAATCCAATCAGGTTTGTTCATGTCAAGGGTCAGCCCTGTAAATATTGAGTTTTTACAAAAACTTGATGTATTTGTCTAGAAAAGTGTAAAAACTTACAAAATTCTTAGAACTGTACATCACTAACCATAGAAATATCCAAGTAAAAAATCTAAAAACACTGAAGCAGCAAACGTTGTGCTAACCAAATTTTGTGTCAATCTCAAAAATATTGGCCACGACAGTACAGCATAGGCCGGAATCTACCATCAGAGACATAAAGCGAGATGTGAACAGAGCCAAGCAATTTCAATGACAGTGTTTCTGCTTACGACAACCGACCTCGTTCCTAATCTTCAGCTACTTTGATGACTGTTTTTTGTTTTGAAGACCATCACAATTCTCTTCCCGTCTCCCTATCCTTTGCCTGAAGCGTAGGTATCTGGTTCATATCTCCGTCTTGTGGAGATCACAAAGCTGAGGGTTAAACTTCAGTCTATTTTATGTCCACATGAAGTGGCGGCTGAATGACACCACTAAATGACTTTGCTTTCAGAGGGGGCCGATGCCTTAAGGTGAATCTTATGTTGCAGCTATAAAGGTTTGGAGCAGTCAGGCCTGAAGGGTGTCCGTGAAATCACAAAGAAGGTCCTGCGGAGTCTGAGTAGCCAAGAGGTTTATCACTCGTCTCAGATAGTGACAATAAATCCTTTACTTTGTGTTTACTGAACTACCTGGCCATCAGCTTCCAGCCGTCATCGTAGGACTTGTGTTTTATTATTACTGACTCGCACACAATTTACCTGCATCACCCAGAGCTCAGGGGATTGGATTTTGGGGAAATCTTAAAGTGATGCAATATATTTTCTTTCTGTATGTGTCCTAAAGCATATCCTGCCCCATGCTACCACTTGAGATTTTAAGTAAAAGTTACTCTTTAAAGGGGACCTTTCACTACCTTCTCCAACTCTAACTCTTTGCATCCTTTAATAGATACCGATCCACAGATTCCAGCGCAGTTGTAATTTTTTCTCTGGCTCCCACCATTTCCGAGCAATCGGTGCTGTTAGTTTAAGCACCACATATACTGTTTAGAATCTCTACTGTGCGATGGGCGGTCCCTGACTCTCTGCTCTAGCCCAGCACCGCCCACCTGATAGAGCCTAATTAGCATACTGGGGCTGAAACTATACGCAATGATTGTTTAGGAATGGTGGGGGTTAGAGAAAAAATTCCAACTGTTCCAGAATCAGTGACGCGGCGCCTATTAAAGGATGCAAAGAACTGGAATTGGTGGAGGTGATGAAAGGTCCATTTTAAGGCTGAGGCCACACACTGTGGAAAAGCTGTATTTTTTGTTGTTGTTGCAGATTGTGATGTGTTTTTTTTTTTTTTTTTGAGCCAGCTTCAAAAGGAATGGGAAATATAAAGGAAGTGCCTATACTCCCTTCTGCTCCTCTCCACTCCTGGCCTTGACTCAAAAAACCTCATCAAAATCTGCAACAAAAGACCCAACTTTTGCCCAATGTGTGGCCTTCACCTAAGGTCAAAAACGTTTTTGTAATGGACATCACATGGCTGTTTTTAGAACACTTTAATTTCAATGTATCTGTTCAAAAAAATTTGGACCATCAAAAATAACACATGTCCTATTTTTGTCCATTTTTACAGATTCCTCAATAGATTCCAGTCCATGAAGAATCTGTGAAAATGGCTCCCAGACGAACGAAAAACTCTGAACAATGGACCGTTTTGTTTGTTTTTCATGGCCAAGGTTGTCTGAATATAGCCATAGGCTGGTCTCACATGAATATTTTGTGGACTGTAAAAACCAGACCAGTGTAGACTGGAGTCTAGTTCCATTTTGATCTCTTCTTGGTCCATGTGTCCCCTGTGTGCCATCCGTTGTTTTACTTCCTCTTTATTACCAGCATCAACTAACAACAAAGTGTGAGGACCTATAAGGGGTCCTCGCGCTGTCCATTTTTTCAAGGATAGAAGAAGCTTTGCCTAAAACAGCCCTAAAGGGATTTCCCAAATTGCACCATCCCTTTTTATTAGAAGGGTCTGGTAGTCTGAGAGATGTTTTTGAGTTGGAGGAGGCAGGAAGTAGTCAGGGCTTGGAGATATGTGGTGTGAAAGACAGGACAGAACCAAAGGTTTGCCCAAGGCAGCGGACTTGTGAGACTGGTGAAAGTGTGGACCATTACTTGTGATTGATGGTCTAGTGGGGGGCTGAGAGAGGTCGGGGGAAGATGGCGAATTCTCCTTTATCATGCTGAGATTTAGGAAACAGGAGGAGGAGGCGACACTCTGGACAGAAGAGAAGTAAGGTCTGGACAGAGAGACAAATTCTAGAAGTGGTATTGAAAGCCAGGAGACTGGATGAGATGGCCCAGGTCAAAGGTAAAAATGGAGTAGGGGTCCCCGGACAGATTATTAGGTTTCTGCACCTCCAATTCATGTCACATAGGCAGTGTTGGGCTGAGGTTCCTTGGACCCACCAGATAAAATGATTCTGGGGTCCCACCCTCCAACAACCCCTAGAACAGTGATGGCGAACCTTTTAGAGACTGAGTGCCCAAACTGCAACCCAAAGCCCACTAAATTATCGCAAAGTGCCAACACGGCAACTTAACCTTAATACTCTGCGGATCCACAATTGCGGACAGTTACGAATCCGCAAAATACGGTCTTGTAAATGGGGCTTTACAGAGCTTTCAATAATACAAATTTGTACTGAAAGGTAATAGTTTGCATTTGGTACTTTTGAACAATTAATGTTCACTACTTACATCGCACAAGGATGATAGTGGATAAGATAGTGACCATGCAATGTTATTAGGTATGTGATATAAATAGTGAAGGGCCCCCACACCATACAATCTGCCCCACAGTGGCCCCCAGACAGTATTATATGCTCCAGAGTGGCCCCCACACAGTATTATATGCTCCACAGTGGCCCCCACCCAGTATTATATGCCCACAGTGGCTCCCACACAGTATTATACACTCCACAGTGGCCCCCACACAGTATTATATGCTCCAGAGTGGCCCCTACACAGTATTATATGCTCCAGAGTGGCCCCCACACAGTATTATATGCCCACAGTGGCTCCCACACAGTATTATATGCCCACAGTGCCTCCAACACAGTATTATATGCTCCACAGTGGCCCCCACACAGTATTATATGCCCACAGTGGCTCCCACACAGTATTATATGCCCACAATGCCTCCGACACAGTATTATATGCTCCACAGTGGCCCCCACCCAGTATTATATGCCCACAGTGGTTCCCACACAGTATTATATGCTCCACAGTGGCTCCTGCACAGTATAATACACTCCACAGTGGCCCCTACCCAGTATTATATGCCCACAGTGGTTCCCACACAGTATTATATGCTCCACAGTGGCTCCTGCACAGTATAATACACTCCACAGTGGCTCCCACACAGTATTATATGCTGCAGTGGCCTCCACACAGTATTATATGCTCCGCAGTGGCCCACACACAGTATTACATGCTCCAGAGTGGCCCCTACACTGTATTATATACTCCAGAGTGGCCCCCGCACAGTATTATATGCTCCACAGTGGCCACCGCTGATGTTGATGCATCCTTCTGTGAAATAACAATTCTGGAGCATATTTTTTGTTACTCAGTGTTCCTCTGTTGCTCCTCCTGGAAACACATAAATAAAATGACACCTGGGTGTAACCATTCCCTATGTGAAAGGGGTGTGTCCTGCACAGTCTGCATTGACTGGACAGTGAGAGTCTGTGTAGAGACACACCCCCAGCTGGTGGAACACAGTTGTCAATACATTTCCTGGAGGGACAGTAGAGGAACACCACAATACAAAATGATAAGAAAAATAATGCTCCAGATTAAAAAGCTACAAAATTGTTACATACAATTATTTTCAGAAAAAACACAGAGATGATGGTTTGCCTTCCATAGGTATAACCACCCAGCTTTCTAAGATGTCTAAATGACATATCTGGCAAGTTATGCAGAAATTTGGTGATATGCAAGACATGGATTCCAAACTTAGGATAGGTCATCAATTAAAGATTGGTAAGGGTCTGACACCCAGGCCCCCCACTTACCAGCTTTTTGAAGGGGGTCCAGTGTTTGCAAGGACGCTGCGGCACCTTTAGTTTTTATCAAGTACAGCGCCATACATTTTACAGTGGCTGTCCTAGGTATCGCAGCTCAGCCCATTCACTTGAATGGGACTGAGCTGCAATCAGGCCATTTGATTGATGAACATGATTTCACCACCAGCCAACAAACTCTAGGAAATAGACCATAGTACCCTATCGTCTTAGGCCTGGGCCCACTGCAGGATCCTCTGTTACTCTGGTGGGCAGGTCTGACACTGGACATATAGACGCTATAGATGGCGAGCCATTCATCTAAAATAGTTCTTAACCCCTGTTTTATGGCCACAGAGCCCCTCTCTGAGGTAAGTAGTACACCTACAGGAGTCATCATCTTGCAGCCATAGCATGGACGGTCACATAACTAGATTTATAGCCGCCTACATGACAACCCTGGTGTGAGATTATTTTTTTTATAGGGATCTGATCCATAATATAGTATATCAAACAATATTTTAGAATTATTTGAACTAGGAATGGACTAGAAATCTTCATGTCCCTGTGCACACATTAGCATTTAGGGTGCCCAGCAGGGGGCGTCATTACTTCTCCACCCCCTGTTGGATGCTGGGACCCTGACATTACACAGTACAGTATATATCATCAGTCATAGTGAAAGGCAGCCCTGAAGGAGGGGATCCGTGATCAATCTCGCCGTCTCCGTACACTTTGTAGCCATGTTTCTGTCTTCAGGCAGGATGACATTCTAGAGTGTGAAGAATTCCTTGAAGGAGAGGCCGACAGAATGTGCCCTGCAAGTGATATGTGCGACAGGAGGAAAACAGGCATAGGTCTCATAGGTGTAACACAAAGCTCGTGGACACCAATGAAAATCTATACCAACCTCCCCATCTATATTGTATTGGTTACAGTACTGGTCTCCTAATATTGGAGGGGCCTCCTAAGGGTCCTGGGCAGTGGCGTAACTAGGAATGCCTGGGCCCCAAGGCGAACATTTGACATGGCCCCCCCCCCCCCGCACAAACCACATTCCTGCGCACACTATTATGCCCCATACTGGCCCCTATACATGCTATTATGCCCCATAGTGGCCCCTGCACACACTATTATGCCCCATAGTGCCGCCTACACACACTATTATGCCCCATAGTGGCCCCTGCACACACTATTGTGCCCCATAGTGGCCGCTGCACACAGTATTATGCCCCATAGTGCCCTCTGCACACAGTATTATGCCCCATTGTGGACCACCCATGAACAATTATTATACTCTGGGGTCTTTTCCGACCTCAGAGTATAATGATCATAGACCCAGGGGAGGATACAAACATAAAAAACAATTTTACTTACCTGTTCCTGGCTCCGGCGCACTCCCCCGCTACTTCCGGACCTCTTCAATGTTGAACCAGACGCCACGTGAGCCAGGCCGGCGTCGCAACGCAGAACGACGCCAGCCTTGCCCATGGGACGTCACCAAAGAGGCCCGAAGGCTGCCGGAGCGCAGCAGAGGTAAGTAACATTGTTTTTTATGTTCCCTCACCTCCCCTGGGCCCCCGATCATTATACTTTGGGGTCTAAAAAGACACCAGACTAATGATAGCAGTGTTTGTGGGGTTCGCGGGCCAGTGACCTTACTTACGGCCGCCTGCGCTTCCCATTCTGCAGAAGCGGAGGCGGCTGTGAGCAGGAGCGTGGATCGGTAAGTAAATAGGGCCCATTACCTGCTGGTGTTACTCCAACAGGTAACGGCCTATTAAAAAAGATATAAAAACATCAGGGGCCCTCCGGGCCCCCTAATGTCCCGGGCCCTGTGGCAGCCGCTATCCCGGTATTTACACCACTGGTCCTGGGTGCACCCACTCAATTTACACCCTTGTACATACACACGTGGACAAAATTGTTGGCACCCCTTGTTTAATGAAAGAAAAACTCACA
Source organism: Leptodactylus fallax (assembly GCA_947044405.1). NCBI lineage: Eukaryota > Metazoa > Chordata > Amphibia > Anura > Leptodactylidae > Leptodactylus > Leptodactylus fallax. Next base: position 1,982,740 of record CAMRHE010000323.1, read on the forward strand.
ATGGTCACAGAAATAACTTGAATCTGACAAAAGTAATAATATATAAAAATTCTATGAAAATGAACATATGAAAGTCAGACATTGCTTTCCAACCAGGCTTCAACAGAATTTTTTTAAAAAAGAAAACTCATGAAACAGGCCTGGACAGAAATGATGGTTCCCTTAACTTAATATTTTGTTGCAGAACCTTTTGAGGCAATCCCTGCAATCAAACGATTCCTGTAACTGTCAATGAGACTTCTGCACCTCTCAGCAGGTATTTTGGCCACTCCTCATGAGCAAACTGCTCCAGTTGTCTCGGGTGTGAAGGTGCCTTTTCCAGACGGCATGTTTCTGCTCCTTCCAAAGATGCTCTATAGGATTTAGGTCAGGGCTCATAGAAGGCCACTTCAGAATAGTCCAATGTTTTCCTCTTAGCCATTCTTGGGTGTTTTTAGCTGTGTGTTTTGGGTCATTATCCTGTTGCAAGACCCATGACCTGCGACTGAGACCAAGCTTTCTGACACTGGGCAGCACATTTCTCTCTAGAATCCCTTGATAGTCTTGAGATTTCATTGTACCCTGCACAGATTCAAGACACCCTGTGCCAGATGCAGCAAAGCAGCCCCAGAACATAACAGAGCCTCCTCCATGTCTCACAGTAGGGACAGTGTTCTTTTCAATATATGCTTCATTTTTCCGTCTGTGAACATAGAGCTGATGTGCCTTGCCAAAAATTTAGATTTTTGTCTCATCTGTCCATTGGACATTTTCCCAGAAGCTTTGTGGCTTGTCAACATGTATATATTATTACTTTTGTCAGATTCAAGTTATTTCTGTGACCATTGTGGGTTTTTCTTTCATTAAACGAGGGGCACCAACAATTTTGTCCATGTGTGTATATATACAGTGAACACATAGTCTAGCACTAACCCCTTCATGCTCTTCGCCCTACTATTACGTCACACATTGCTGGGCTGTGAGGAGCGCCCCCTGATAGTACAAGGCTATAGAAGTATACTGTCACAGTCCAGCGATGACGCTCTGGTGTAAGTCCCGCCCTTCTGACAGTTGAGGGATATTGGTCCTGAAACTAAGTGCAGATATCTCCAGCGCCGGGGCACATACCGGGTACAGCAGACAGTGTGTCGGTTTTCTAGTGGTATATAATGCCGCACATCTCCGAAGACATGAATTGTCCACTATAAGGCTGAGGCCCCATGTTGCAGATTTTTTGTTGCAGATTTTGAAGCAGTTTTTTGAGCCAAAGCCAGGAGTGGATTTAGCAGCAGGTAGAAGTATAAGAACTTCCTATATATTCCCCATTCCTTTTGTAGCCATTCTGGGCTTTGACTGAAAAAACGCAGCAAAATCTGCAACAAAAAAAGCTGCGTTTCTGCAACGTGGGGCCTCAGCCTTAAAAAGGTTTTCCTGTCAAACTAGCAGTGATGTCATCGGTACCCTGCATGGGCCCTACCTTTTAAGGGACATGGAAAGCGGTGTTGATATAAGTCAAGATCTTTATAGTTGGGGTGAACGCGAATTCTGCTTCATGAGCCAGTGATGTTACGTTGTCACATAACCTTTATGCAGCTCAGTCCCATTCAAGTGAATGGGGCTGAGCTGCAATAACCAAGCACAACCACCATATTATGTACAGCGCTGAGCTTGGGATTCTGTAAAGAGGCTGCAGCACTTACCCAAATGCTGCAGGCTCTTCCAACAGCTGATCTGTGGGGGTCCTGGGTGTCAGATCAAAGGATAACCATCAATAATTAACTCTTGATAAACCTCTTTAGCATTGCGACTACTACTGGTATATTGCACTTTCTTTAGGCTCTGCTCACATCTGCATTATGAAAACTTTAGCAACAATACAGTGCTGGATGTGTCTCACCACCCGCACCCTGCATCACAAATGTGACATAGCGCAAGGGTCCCATTGCAAGAGCAGGACGGGTGGCGATCAATGGAAAACACCCTGATCGCCTGCAGTATTAGTGTGAGGACAAATGATTCGCCCAGGGGTGGGCGGGGCTTCAGATGTAGCATACCTACGGCGCCGGCTGTACATAAAGGTAAGGTCATGCGTACAGGTTTGGTTGATGCAGTTTTTAAAGCTAAACCTAGGAGTGGATCATAAAGGATGAGAACCTATAAGGCTTTTTGAAACACATTATGAAAACAAGAAACGCATGCGCTGTTTAAAGGGCGCGCGTATTTTCACTTTTCTTTTCAGGTATTATTTACTAAATAAGAAAACATTTGCCCGTTTTTTTCCAATGTGTTCCAAAACGTAAAAAAAAAAAAAAAAAAAAAAAAATGCAATGTGTGAACGCAGCCTAACAACAGGTTTTTTTTGTCAATCCTAGTTTTGGCATCAAAAACTGCATCAACAAAACCTGCCCGTGTCCTTACCTTATTACGCAGATAACTGGCCCGTGTAATACGCCCGTCTGGCCTTTTCTTACAGGGCGACGCTATCATTTATTTCATTCTATAACTGAAAGCTACCATGGTGATGTTATCGGCCAGGAATCGGGCTGAAGCATCAGAGAGGTTTGGCTCAGGCTAACGCTATCTCTAGGACCCATCTGCACTGCCTTCCAGTTAACTGTAGGATCCTTATCACACGTGCAGTACCCATACTGGCCACCAGGAGGCAGAATGACCAAGATGTCAGTACCCGGGAGGCCTCAGAGGCTGTGCCAACCCTCTCAGGATCTGGACTCTACAGCATAGTCCTAGTAATATCATCCACTGCTACACTGTAACGCCAGAGCTCAGCTCTGCAGCTCTATAAATGAACTACAAGTCCCAGCACTCAATAATGAGAGGACTACACATCCTAGTATAACCCAAAACTGCAATAGCCCAGTGTGCACCCATGGCACTACTGCATAATACAGCATCGCTTGCAGTAGGACTACAAGTCCCACCATACCATGATGATAGGACTATAAACCCCAGGATAACCAATACTGTAACATCCCAGTGTACAACGGTGACACTACAAGTCCCAGCATGTCATTCTAATGGTACTACTAGGCTCATCGTCGTCTTTCATTGCACTACAAATCCCAGCCTAGGGTTACAGAACTGTAGATATAGGGTATTCCCCAATGGGACTACAAATCCCAGCATCCTCTAATGCTACAAGTCCTAGTCTATCCTAAATACCTACCATCTTTGTATCCACCAATGGTACTACAAGTTCCAGCATCTCCTCAATAGCACTACTCAATGTGATGGGGCAGAGCGCTGCGAAAGTCAGCAATCCCTGGGGCCGAACTACAAGACCCAGCATGCCACAACATACCCTACCTAATAATCACTCTAATGATACTACAAGTCCCAGCATCTCCTCAATAGCAGTCCCTATAATGGGGCAGCAAAACTCAAACATTCCTGGAGCTGAACTACAAGACCCAGCATGTCCCTACACATCCTAATAAGCAATGTCATGGTACTACAAGGCTCAGCATCTTCCTTAAAGGCACTACAAGTCCCAGCCTAGGGTAACAGAACTGGAGACATCAGGGCACTCCCCAGTGGCACTACAAGTCCCAGCCTAGGGTAACAGAACTAGAGACATCAGGGCACTCCCCAGAGGCACTACAAGTCCCAGCATAGGGTAACAGAACTGGAGACATCAGGGCACTCCCCAGTGGCACTACAAGTCCCAGCCTAGGGTAACAGAACTGGAGACATCAGGGAACTCCCCAGTGACACTACAAGTCCCAGCATAGGGTAACAGAACTGGGGATATCAGGGCACTCCCAGTGGCACTACAAGTCCCAGCATAGGGTAACAGAACTGGGGATATCAGGGCACTCCCAGTGGCACTACAAGTCCCAGCATAGGGTAACAGAACTGGGGATATCAGGGCACTCCCCAGAGGCACTACAAGTCCCAGCATAGGGTAACAGAACTGAAGACATCAGGGCACTCCCCAGTGGCACTACAAGTCCCAGCATAGGGTAACAGAACTGGAGATTTAGGGTCCTGCTCTATCCCAAACGTGCACCCTCCTCGTGTCCATCAGTGGCACTACAAGTCCCAGCATTTTCACACTAGCACTCCTATAACGGGGGCAGCAGAGCGCTACGACATTTAGCAATCCCCGTTGCGGGACTACAAAACCCAGCATGTCGCAACATACTACAAGTCTCAACCTCCCCTTTAATGGAACTACAATTCCCAGCAGCTAAGAGCACCGGAGCTATCGGGCACTCCCTAATGGTACTACAACCCCCATCCTCTGCCTCCAGCAGGCTGCACTAACGGCAGGAGAGGTTCGGCAGCAGCTGCGGCTTATGGTGCCGAGGCTGCAGGAATCACAGCGCCAACCCCCTGCCACAGCGTGCAGGCTGGGACTTGTAGTCCTCCGCCGGCTGTGTGTGTGTGTATATGTGTGTGTGTGTGTGTGTGTGTGTGAGGAGGCCGGCCCCTGGCTGGGTGCAGCGGAAGCCCCTCCCGGCACGGATGTGACGCACACCCAATGGGAGAGCAGGGTGCGTGGATAGATGAGGTCACAGGCTGCCGTGCGGGGAATGGAATGTGTTAGACTAGTGGAGGAGAGCGCTCAGCCTAGAACCCGGCGACTCGTGCAGCCTCAGCCCGCTCTAGAACCCCGCCGAGCCCAGCGCACCCCGCCAACCCCGCGCAGCCCTCAGCCCAGCCGCCAGAGCCTGTAGCTCGCCGAGCCGCCGCCAGCAGCGCTGCAGACCCCGGGCACGGCGGCGGAGGAGCAGCGGGGGGATGCAGAGACATGCAGGGATTCGTCAGGTTACCTGTGAGACTCCCGTGACGGGCGCCGCCAAAGTTGATGAAGTGCCCCCGCCGCCCCGCCATTGTCCGTGAAGCCTCCTCCGCTCTCTCCCTGCACCCGATCGGGATCGTGCGGGGAAAGCTTCGGAACAAAGCAGATTGCATCGCCCAGATCTCGTCGGCCGACCGAGGATGAAAGATCGAAGGGGGGAAAGTTAACTCAATCGCCCACATGCGCTGGATCAGCCCGAGGCTTGGGGATAGGAATCAGCAGAAGGTGGGAGAAGAGAGTTTGACATCTTTCCACTTAGGAAGATGGCGGAGTGGAGCTGAGAGTGTGGACTGGCAAAGTTTGGGGGCTTCTGTCTTTCTCCGCGACCGCCAGCCTGAGCCAAAACGGACACATGCAGGCCAAAAAACGCTACTTCACCCTGCTCTCCGCCAGCACTTGTCTCGTCCTGCTCTTTTATCTTGGGGGGTTGCAATTTCGGACATCCAGGACTAGGGATGACCACGGGGATCAGGTCCAGCCATGGGGCGCCGCCGAGCACCCCTGGCCACGTTTCCCCGGACCCCCTGCTCCCCTTCATCCAATGGGATCAGGCGGAGAGCGAGGACTATAACAGTCAGGGGTCCCCTCGACAGAAGAGGGACGCCAACTCCAGTGTCTACAAGGGCAAGAAGTGTCGGATGGAGTCTTGCTTCGACTTCTCCTTGTGCAAGAGGAACGGCTTCAAGGTCTACACTTACCCTCAGCAGAAAGGGGACAAGATCTCTGAAAGTTACCAAAACATCCTGTCGGCCATCGAGGGCTCCCGATACTACACCTCGGACCCTAGCCAGGCTTGCCTCTTTGTCCTGAGCCTGGACACCCTAGACCGGGACCAGTTGTCCCCCCAGTACGTGCACAACCTAAAATCGAAAGTCCAGAACTTGCACCTGTGGAACAATGGTAGAAATCATCTAATTTTTAATTTATACTCCGGGACTTGGCCGGACTACACCGAGGACGTGGGCTTCGACATCGGCCAGGCCATGTTGGCCAAGGCCAGCATCAGCACGGACAACTTCAGGCCCAATTTTGACGTTTCCATCCCACTCTTTTCTAAGGATCATCCCAGGACAGGGGGGGAGAAGGGATTTCTGAGATTTAACACTATCCCTCCTATTAGGAAGTACATGTTGGTGTTCAAAGGGAAAAGATACCTGACGGGGATCGGGTCCGACACCAGGAATGCCTTATATCATGTTCATAATGGGGAGGACGTGGTCCTCCTGACCACTTGTAAGCATGGGAAAGACTGGCAGAAGCACAAGGACTCCCGTTGTGACAAAGACAACGCCGAATATGAGAAGTAAGTGGCTTTGGCTAGGAAACCATACAACCCACCCCCCATCCCCCATCCCCCTCCTCTATTTCCTTTATTTTTTTTGCAGCCGTCAGGTACAGTATCCCATCTCCATATCTTCTGCCTTAACCAAAGACCTGCATTGATTTCCACATGTGTATCCGTCTATTGATTTTGTGATTCGACACCCCAGGGTGCTCGGCTGCTTTTTTTTCTTGAATTGTGTATTGATACTGGCTCTCAAGGAGCTGCTCATCTCCTGGAGGAATGCTTGTTACCAGGAGCATAGCTTGACCTTTGTCCTGTGCTATATAGAGTGTCTTCCAGGCGATGGTGGTGTACTGTCTACCATTAACCGTATACAGTTACACTGGTGGTGGGGTCTGGACGTCCCCCGTAAGAGCTTTCCATGGTCTGGTCTGCTGGAATAGTCCGCCAGCTGGTGCAAAACTACAACTCCTATCATGCCTTTCAGTTTTGCAAGAGTTGGGGGTCATAGACAAGTAAGAGTTAATAAGCTGTGCCGATGTTGGTGTCGGTAGTAACGACATAGGTGATCGCTTGCTCTGATGTCACTTGCTAAGGCTGTGTTCACATGTGAAGAAGGCTGATAAAACGGATCCGTCTAATAATGGACCACGACGGATCCAGGGGGGGACTCTGGTGACGACAATGGGATGAAAAAGTCTGACTTGGAGGACTTTATCATCCTTGATGTAGATGTGAACATAGTCTTGATGTGTGAAGTGCTGCGGAATGTTATTATTAGGATTCGATACATTGTTGCAGTTGATACATTGTTGTTTCTTTATGGTTACATGGTAGTGTTGTTTTTGATAAACATCCTATAAGTCTCACTAGGTACTAAAAGTCTCCAAGTCGTCATGACGTACATATGGCGGCATTTATTGTTGACGTGTAGCATATACCCCCACCTCGGGCTCCATACGGTACGGTTTTTGCCTGTATACCGTTGGGGGAAAATCACTTCTTCGGTTCTTAAGAGCTTTGCATGTGGTACTGAGGATGCAAGTGAATTCCAAAAACTCTTGCCTGCTCTACAGATCTATATTTTAGTCTACGAGGATATCGACCCCATGGTTGGGCAATTTATGGTGTGTTGGGCCAGCGTCATAAAAAGGAGGCAAACCTCAAGGACTGTAATCTGCTTTAATTGATCAGACACATTAGTCGCTCCGATAATGCCGACATTACGCGTAAATAAAATCTTCCTCCTGGAAGCCTCGTAAGGTAATTGTAGGGTTTCCTGTAAGAGGGTTGGGGGGGGGAGGTGATAGTGCCGGTGTTTCCTAATTCTTGAGGCAGTTGCACACACCTGCGTGTAATAGTGCTCAGATACAGCAGCGCCATAAAAGTACGTACCGTAATAGGCTGCTGAGCCTTTGAAGTTGTGTGGGTGGATTGTGCTAGGTACGAGGTAAATTGACCTTTGGATTTATTGTGATGGTGGTGTTTGCTTTGTATTCTGTAATATCACCTTATTGTGTCGCCCTCCTAGGTGGTGGTGTCATAATTGCATCAATATGGGTTAAAAATGGCCAATGGCTGTCATGACGGTGTCACGTAGGATCATTACGTATCTTTTCTAACATCTTGAGATCATTGCAGTTACATTCTCTGCCCTGTTTTACTCCTACTTTCCATGCGTGTCAGTATTCACTGTCATTCTGGCATTCTATTCATGAACCAGGATTTGATAGTAGCGTTGTAATATATGGAGCCATCAGATGTAAGCCTTCCAGGATGTTTAATATAACACTGACTAGGGCAGGAGTCAGCAACCTTCAGCACTGCAGGTGTTGTGAAACTACAGCTCCCAGCATGTTCCGAGAACAAGTAGACATGCCAGGGAGGTTGTGACCCCTGGACTAGGGATTCCAGAACTGAGGGACTAGTTTAACCTATTCCCCCAGGACTAGGGGCTATCTATGGGGCCGGCTTTGAGTGACGAGTTTAACCCCTAGCTAGGATGTATGGTAGACGTTTTTTTTTTTTTTTTTTTTTTTTTTTTTTTTAGGATTCCATGCCGGTTGTTCTTGATGCCGCCTTTTTAGATTGGCGCCCTGTGGCTGAAGGTGTTAAAGCGGTAGACCGGATCGTAATTAAAACTCCCGTTTCCATACCATATTGTGCGGCGTCCCGAGGGCACCCTCGCTCTGGATCCATCTGACAAAGGATCAGGGAATTGGTGCTGTAAGGCACAGATGTGGCATCAGCCAAGTATACCCACCGGGGAGCGAGAGGGATGTTGAAAGATCAGTTCCTGTAACACGAAGCAGGTATCTTCAGAGAGGAGCCGCTTTGATGTCAGCTACAAGCCCGGGCGCATTCGCAGCACCACTAGCTGTGGAGTGGATGGGCTGTCGCTGCTGACAGTCTGGGCAGAAGGCGCCTTATTCTTGGCCTTTCTTTGACTGTTTCCGTTATATATATATATATATATATATATATATATATATATAGAATGTGGTTCACACCTGGTCTGATAACATCCTCGTATGTGTTAGAATGGCTGCTGCCAGCTATGGCACTGTCTAACCCATAGGAAATAAAGGGTTAATGAGCCTTCACCAGCAAGGCAGATTTTAATACATTTATCTTATAGACTGGCTGTGTGGGGTTCCTGCTCCTCGTATATGACGACACAAGGTCCACGTGATCGCATCGGCCAATCGGCGCCACGTGACGGCATGAATGGAAAGTCTCACTTGCGGCCTTCGATACCGATGATCAGCAGGTCATCAATATTTGCCCCAAGTAAAATCCCTTTTAAGGTCTCATGTGCACAACCATAGGGTCTGTATAAATCCATGGAAACGGACGGGCAGCACATAGATGCCATCTGTGTCTTCCATGGATCTTGTCAATGGAGTAGGTGGACTTTAAGCAGATAATTTTTATTTTTTTTTTTCTGCCTGACAACAAACTGTGTGAACTTACCCTTAGAACAACACTTGGACTAAAAATGTGGTCGTGTGCATGGGATCTAAGTCTGTCAATGAAGGATGGTCATTAGACAAGTGTGGATGGGACCAGACAACCATCAGATGTGTACGGAGGTGTCCTCACTCTACTCTGATGGCAGATGTTGGGGTGGGGGAGAAGTCAAGGATGTTCAATCCATTGATTGGCGGGGGTTGTGGGTGTCGGATCCCCCATCGACATGATATTGATGACCTGTCCTAAGGCTAGGTCATCAATATCAATAAGCCCTTAAGTAGTTTGGGGTGGTGAACCACACATCCCCACCAGTCATGGCTTCTGCAGATGGGCAGTTTGGGGAAAATCCCATGATTTTATGGAGGGAGGTCATGGTAGACCATGTGTACCCAGTAGGTCTGGACTATCCTGGTGGAGATAGGACATGGAGGCATCTGGAGATCTTCTGAGCAACCTTCATTGCAATAAACATTAGAAGTCGGGCTTTGTTGGATTATGCTTCTAATATTCCGTAACCATTTTTTAGGACAATCTGATCATCCAGGCCTACCTAGTTATCAGAATCTACTCAAGTAGAAGGAGGGCCAGTGAAATTTTTGCAGGATCTTCTGAGGAGCCGGGGAAGGTATTCATAGTACATCGGGAAGGTGCATTCCAGCAGACATTCTTAGAGTTAGTTGGATACCTGCCTCCTGGGGTTTGTCCAGGCTTGATGGAAACCTCACCTTTACCGTCACCTGACGGGTGTTTCTTCCATAAAAAATATTTCCATGAACTGCAGGAAAAAAAGTGAACATTGTAGGGTTATAATATGTTAAACATGTGGTTCTCTAATTTTTGGTAACCAGAACTCCCAGTAGGCTCTGTGAGCTGCATCATTTTTGATATTTTTTTTAGTATTTTTTTTTTTTTTATTATTACAGTTGATAAAAATTCTAATAAAATCAATTTTCACTTTTAAAATGTAGAAAAAGAATTACTACCAAATTTTTTCGGAGTCGTGTTTCGCTCAACTGCACAGCTGCCGAGTTATATAATACGTTTTATTACTGCGTTATGTTAGAAAGTAAGAAGTTTTAGTATCGGTATTGTAATGGGGAACAGTTGTCAGGAACCTGAACCCATGGGCCAGAATGATCACTGATCTCCCAGCAGCTGAACACAAGTCCAGACGTGTTGGCTTTCTTTTTCTTCTTTTTTTTTTTTTTTTTTTTTTTGTGTTTTTGCTCCCCTTTTTTGCAGAAATTGAACATTGCAGATTTTTGTAGAGGAAGAGTCAGAAAAAATTCACAACAAATGTATGTAGTATATTGCAAGTTTTTTTTCATGGTTTGCCACCCCCACAAATTTTGGATGTGGAATTTCATTGTAAACTTTAATGGTCCACACAAATTCCACACTAAAATCTGCCGCACACATCCACCTCTCTCATGTCTAAGGGTATGTTCACACGGAGGAATTTGACATTCATTTTGAGGCTCCAAATTCTGCCTGAAATCTGGCTTCTGATTCTTTCTGTGGGAGGCAGGGGCAGATTTTTTTAAGCTTGCAGAAAAAAAAGTGTCCTGCTCCTTCTTCAGGAATATTCTCTGGAATGTCCATTGAAATGAATGAGGTAGATTTAGGAACTTTTTGAGGCCTGGGCACCACGTGGCGTAAACTCCATGGAAAAAAAAACAGGACGATCTACAATCACTGTATAGTGGATGGAATTCTAGAGAATCCCATACCCACACTGCGGGAAAATATGTGAAGCGGATATGCTGCGATTTCCAAAACCGTTGAAGTTTTGGAAATTGCAGCATGTCAATTATACTTACGGAAATTCTGGTGGTTTTCCTATAGGTATAATGGAAGCAGAAAGCTACGTGGGGCCTTAGCCTAAAGTAGTTTTTTGAGCGGATTTTCAGAATTCCCAAAGCAGTGTTTTGTTTTTTTTTTTTTTTTTTCCCTGCCTGACCAAATTTCAACAAGTGAACATTCCCTAATAACCCAAATAAACAGCATCACAGATACTTGAATAAATCACAATTTTGACAAATATTTGCTTTTTTTTTTTTTTTTTTTTTTTTATTAAGCTTTGGCACTAAGATAATTAAATTAAAAATTTTTTTTTACATTTTTTTTTTTGTCTTAATTTTTTGTGTGTGTGCTTTGTGGAGAGGGGTCGTCTCAGAATTCCCAGCGTTTGTCCAGTGACCACTCATATTAAAATACATGGCTTCCAGTAATCCCAATATATCGGGCTGAATAACGTGTCCGAACCAGTTGACCATTAGGAGGTGTAGCAATGTTCAGGATCTCAGTGGTGTCTTTTTGCTGTTTTTGTATTCATTGACTCCATGTCTATTACTTTCACAGCTTTTCCTGTGTTAGGCGAGTGACTCCCGCCACATCCATGTCACCCTCTAAATCTCCAGCCGCAGGTTGTCGCGACCTCAGACAAGTCACTTTGTCTCTCTCGTACCCCGAGCACCACAACAGATTGTAAGCTCGATTGGACAGGGGAAATCGTGCCTGAAAATGTCTCTGTACAGCACTGCGTAAAATTGCATGCGCTGTGTTAAAATAATAATGCAAAAAGTGTTGACAGGGCAGAAATCTATTAGAAATGTGATATGCTATTATATTGTGTCTCTGGCTGCTTCCAGCTCCCGGCACAGCAGGTGAACCGAACTGATTTACAATGGAGCGGTGACAAGATTGCAGTTTTGGATGAGAAGTGCGGCAGAGATAGATGGGGCCTAATCTGCTTTCTGATTTTCAGGTTGTGGGAGGAAGCATGACTTTGACAGTCTCCCTTGTTTCTCATGTCTTCTACCCCAAAAGCAAGTATCGTGAAATGCATGTAACTGACTTGCATTCACAGGGCCTTTGTGCTATTTTTAGAATTTTTGGATGATTTTATACTTTTTTTGTTCACAAAACGTGAACCTGCACATAGGAGTCTGGTATCTGTAGAAAAATATTGATGAAGCCACTGGAAGTCTTAAAGGGGACCTTTCACCACTTCCACCAACTCATTATTTTTGCATTATTTAATAGTTGCCCTTTCACTGATTCCGGCACAGTTGGAATTTCTTCTCTAGCTCTTACCGTTCCTGAGCAATCAGTGTCGGGAGTTTCAGCACCCCATATGCTAATTAGGCACTCAGCAGTGGGTGATCAGTGAGGTCTAGGACTGCCCACCTGACAGTAGAGCCTATTTAGCATTCTGGGTGCTGAAACTAATAGCACTGATTGTTCGGGAACGGTGAGAGCTAGAGAAAAAATTCCAAATGGTCCAGAATCAGTGGGATGGTGTCTATTAAAAGGTGCAAAGAGGTGGAGGTAATGAAAGATCCCCTTTAAGATGGCCATATGATTTAAGCTGTCCATACACATGAATTAGTTGGCCAACCACTCTCGCTTGACTGTTCAATACACATGCAGACTCGGCCAAGTGGGAGGAGAGTCAAGGGGGATCCATACACATTAGATGTTTGGTTGACCAGTCAAAATTGGCTGACATACACATGTGGTTGGCCACATGTGCAGACAATATTTGTGTATGGTCACCTTTATCCAAGGTAGTAACAGAAATCTCCAGAACTGGGTAGACTTAGTAAATTGCTCCTGATACCTTTTTGTACATTTTTATTTTTTTTTCCTTTTAGATTCTGATTGACATGTAATGGTCTGTAGACCAGACACGGATGTAACATGTTGAGGTTAAACAGACCATCACCTGTATTTGCAGATGTAATTGTAACCAGTCACTATTCTAATGTAAAAAAAACAAAAACCCCAAACTACCATTTGCTGTGCCACTCGGGGGTCAGAGTTCTTAACTTTAAGACCACCCACAAAGTCCAGGTTTAAGACCACATTCAAATTGGGATTAACTTAATTTCACTTTTTTTTGTAAATCCTGTTCTTTTCTTTCTTCTGCAGGCAAGTGTCTTAATAACGGTCAAATAACCTCCCTGGTCACCATTGTGCGCCTTTTGTTTCTGAAACGAATAGGATCAAAAGTTAGGGAAGCCCAGTCATAGTCCTGGACGGGAACTACAATAGGGATGAAGAAGTGTTTGTGGAGTAGGCTTATTGTACTGGGGTATGGTAAAGTTCTATACACTGACTGAATAATAGGCCTTTATTAAAAAGTTGGGGTTTTTTCTTTTTTTTTTTGTTTTGGCTCAAAGAGCAATTAAAAAAAAAAAAATAAAGTTGGGCATAGTAGTTCCCTTGTAGACTTTTTTTTTATTTAAATTTTTTAAATTTAAAAAAAAAAATTCTTTTGACTCGAGCAATTAAAAAAAATAAAAATAAAAAATCCATATTCTTTAGTTTTACCGTTTTTAACAGGTTAGGTTTTTTTTTTTAATTTTATCCGGTATGGAGGAAAAAGTTTCCGCTCTGACTTCAGTCCCTTTGCAAATATATTTAGTTTTATAAAGTTTCTGGTTTTATAAAGTTCCGTGAACGCTTGTGTGTATATGTGGCTATCCTATAAAGTTGTCTACAGCTGACTGGCCGATGACTTCATCCCTACTTCAATGAAATCCGAGTCTGTGTTCGTCTATATTTGGCTTATAGTTTCAAGCAACAAAGCATTTCCTGTACTGTGGCATGATGGGAGTATTTCACAGTAATTGGACAATTGGGATTATAAGGTATGGCTGGTGTCAGTGTAAACATTGGGGGCAAATAATTTTTAGATTTGTTTTTTTTTTTTTTTTTTTCCTTTCTTTCTTTTACAGTAACTATAAATGAGTGTCTGTCTGAAATTTATTTTCTGGCAGAGGAGCTGCGACATACAAGGACGTCTCAAGCCTGGAGGCATAAGACAGATCAGAGATAAATTATAGGAGTCATCTGACTACAGGCAGAATTTATGTAAGCAGCGCCGACGCTACCTCTACTTTTCCGTATCCCTTTAGTTATTCAGAATTTTTCATAATCCGCCATCTAAGTAGTCTCAACTCCTGCCGACTCTTATGGGACCCCTTTTTGTAGATCTCCCGGACCCAGCAGAATTCTCCCACATCCGTCGCATTCTGTGGGAAGTTTATGTTCATTTCGTGCTCCCGTCTCAAAAATGGGGCATGACTTTAACAAAAGGGAGGTGGCCAGGCAAAAATTTTCAAGACGTGTTTCCACCGCCAAGTCCCCCTGGCACTCCTTTCTAAATTTTGGCAAGTATGATATTAGGAAATTGCTGTTTTTCAAATATCCTTGAATCCAGGTTCCAAAAATGTGTATAAGTTTAAAAATTTTTATCATTGAGGCTCATGTTTAAGGTCATGTTTTATTCAGCAATTTTTTTTTAAATTGCAAAAAAAAAAGTGGGTTTTTGCTGGCATTTCATGAAAATTTTGGCAAAAGCCACAGTACTGTAATGTTTGAGTAGGCCGATCACATTTTGTAGAGGTACTGCAGTCTTAATGCTGAGCTATAGGAAGTAAAGGGAGGAAATATAATTCCAGACACCATTTTTTATTTTTTTTTCCCCGAATTTTTTTTTTTTTTTTTTTTTCTAGAACCTTATCGGCGCATATAACCATAAAGCGGTTAAATAGAGTGGGAACATTGATAAAATGTCTGTTCCGCTCTCTGCACTTCTCAAAATATTTTATACTGATTATATGTCTGAATATGGATCAGGGAGAGCCAAACTCCAGCCATTGTCATGGCAACCTCCTGACTGAAGATATTGAAGCATTTACCTCATGCTTGAGGAGAAGTGGGCAGCGTGAAGGGCCTAGGCTGCTATTAAGTCTTAAAGAGGCTGGGCGGTTAAAGCCTTTTGAAAGGCGTCATCAAAGGGTTAACCAAGTAGGCCCCACAACAGAGCCCCTTGGACCGTGGTTTGTAGGGGTCTGTCCACTACTTCGAAACTGGTCACCTAGTCTTTGCTTTGTGAGATTGGTCACGTTGTGAGATCTCTGCGTGAAGCCACTTGAGTCGACCTCCGATCTACACCCACCCTATTGTGCGGATTCTGTGGGTATGTTGCAAATAGGGGAATATCTCTTTAATTCTTTGAGGGCGCCTTTCAGAAGTCTGAGCTGTTGATTATGGATCCAAAATTGAAATAGGGATTAGGGCCCAATTCAAAAAATTTATGTAAAAATATTGAAAATTTACATTTTTATTGCAGAAGTCTTCTCTCCTAGAAACCCAAGAGGACAATGCTGCGCTTTGTGAAGGCACAAAATTGCGGCGCACCCTCTTCCTACAGTCCCTCCACCCAATTAAAGGGAGTCTCTTACCAGAACGCAACGTATCACCCCAGTTCTGCAGATTGATTCAGGAGACCCTAACCTTACAGTGTTTTCCCCATGTGAATTGTTGCCTCTGTTGCGGAGATCACCATTTTGATCAATATGCGAATTAGTCACAGTGAGGGTGTTACCCCTTAACCGCTTTGGAGCAATGTTAATGGCCTCGTTGCTCCCAATAGCTTATTTGTATGTTGACAAAAACAGCTCGCGGGCACCGATCCACAAGGGCAAAACACCTTTTAATTTAGGTGACCCTAACCTATCTATCTGTGGGACAGAGTGTTGGTGACACACTCCCTTTTAAGTCACGATGGTATTGATGACAATGTCGGTATCCATGGTAACCAGTTGTCAGGCTTTTGTACCAGGCTCTCTTTCGAGATGCTTTAGAGTAATTAAATTTTCCTTTTTTTTTATATATATATATTTTTTTTTTTTTTTAGCTTTGGGGTTTGTGGCCTTTTCAATCTTTTTTTCATGTCCCCATGATTAATCACGGCTGAAGTCGCACGGCGGAGACTCCAATATATAAATCATGTTCAGTCGGAGCCAATGGGGTTGAAGTTGTGTCCATGCTGTCACGCGATGTTATAAATATAGTATGGCCGCACTGGAAGATGACACACGATTTGGCATCTCTGCTTATTTGTTGACTTGTGTCGGCCGTTCCTTCGGTAGTAGTGTTTTGGGGTCCGTGTCATTGCTTTGTCGTTGTGATCTTTTTGTAGGGTTTGTTTTTGTTGTGTCTGTAGGTTGAAGAGATTCTGTATGATAAAGATGTAGAGCATTCCTATACTGTGCTCCGAGGGTAGGGGGGAGGAGGAGGTGCACACGTGGAAATGACTGATACATTCCACTGGGCATTAGGATGGTTGCGAAAGGCTATTGATATACAGTGTCGCTGTGTCTACAGGGCCAGGCTGGGGGAGGGGATCCTCGTAGTGGAATGAACAAGGTGCTGTAATATTGACCTCCCAAATTTTTTTCCAGATTATAGAATTCCCAAACTTCCAATAGACCAGAATTGTGCTGATCTTATGAATGTTTCAGCGCAATTTGTTTTTATGAAGGCGAAAAAGCGGAATGTGCGGCTTTAATAAAGCTGAAGAAGTCATTATAATTTTATGTGTAAGACGCCGTCACTCCAGATGGTGAACGCCGTTTTTCATCTTGTACTAATAAAATGCAACATTAAATCAGCCTCCGCTGTACGAGCTGATCCCTATCTTGTTGCCCCTGTGTAGCAAGAAAACATTTGTGTACCGTCTCCCAAATGGGGAGTAGAGATGATAATGGCCCCAGACTGCCGATTCCTCGCCCGTGTTATCAATCTGATGGTTATACGGCTTGTTATACTTTGGTTAGTAATAACAATACATGCCGGAGCTTCGGTACGTGTCGAAGCCCAAAAATTTCAGGTGTGACTGCAGTTAAAGGGGTGGTGCCGGCTGGAGTATTTTTGGCAAATGTTGCTATCTCTGTGTGAGATACCACCAGGGCTATGGTCTCCAATAGGTGATGCGCCCAGAAGTGTCCCCATGTACTGTGGTTATGTCATAAAAGCCCACAATTTTATGTTTTCCACCATCTGGGAGACTTTGAAGGGAAAATATGATATGATACTTGGTGGGGTTCTTCTACTGGTAAGCCGTGCATGTCTATGACATTGGGAAAGCCATACTGTCAACTTTGGGTTCCTTTAGTTAGGCCTCTTCGATCCATTAGATACGGACTGGATGTCAGCCATATTTCCAGGACCAAACCTAGAGCCAGAACCTGGGCTCCTAGCATCATAGTCATCCATGATGCTAGGAGTCTTTGCTTCCTGAGTCTCTACTGTCCCCGTAATGAAAACAGTACTGTATGGGACAGTAGAAGTAGGACTCCTAGCATTATGGATGACTATTATGCTAGGAGTTTAGGTCCCAGATCAGGGTTTGGTCTGGAAAATACTGCCAACGTGTGGTACGTATGCTACGTACTGAATCCGGCCTTACTAGTAAAATGTTGACCCCTCAGAGCTGCTACAATGATGTTCTCACTTCCTCTATCACAGGCACGTAAAACCAGCCTCTCTTTCTGTTTCAATGACAGGAAGTAGCTATCTGATATATGATTGATAGCCATGTTAGGTTTTATGGGTCAAATTTTAAGATTCTTCTTTTTTTTCTCCGGTTAGTCAGTCACAGTATGTAGTTTACTACCAGGTATATAAAGAATATTCTAGACCATTGTTGAGGAAGGAAGTAGCTTGCTTCTTCTCATGTTTGAGTTTCAGTAAAAATCAATGGAAGAGTGAAGAAATCAGGCGATACCTTTTAGAGGCTGAGTATATTTGATGGTGAGCTTTCGAGAGTACTAGCTCTCTTCTTCAGACATGGTGTCATGGTATAACACCATGTCTGAAGAAGAGAGCTAGTACTCTCGAAAGTTCACCATCAAATATACTCAGCCTCTAAAAGGTATCGCCTGATTTCTTCACTCTTCCACTACTTTCTATGGCTAACACGGTACAACATTATACTACTTTTGTCATTCTTCCACACAGAAGAATTTGCGGCCAACTTTGAGACGGATTCTACCTCAAAATTGACTCAAAATTCTAACCAGAGTTTGCTTCTTATTGTTTTCAGTGGGAGGCAGTGATGGAAACGGATTCCGTGGCTAATTCAGCCGCAGAACCCGTGGTGCGAGACTACCACGGATTAGCCCCATTGTTTCTGTGGCTAATCGGTGAGCAAACCAAGGTCCAGAATTTGGGGACAAATCTGAGGCAGACCACCTCAAACTCTTCTCCAAATTATGTCATGTGAACCTTACCTTAGACCTCGCATAAAGGTAAGTTCACACGGCAGAATTTTTGCAGTAGAATCCGCTGCATAATATTCACCTCCTATTCATTTCCGTCTTTTCAGCCAGGGGATAACAAAACGCTCTGCCTGATCTTTTTGCCAATGGCAGGGAGATTTCCGTGACTGTTTTTGCATGGCGGGTCCTACTGCAAAATCCAACGTGTGAGCTTTACCCCAAGGCCCTGTTTACTCTTTTGCAGTGCCATTGGGGTCCATCAGTCACCATTTGGTCCCGTTTATATGACAAATCGATCACCATGGCTTTCATTCTAAACAAGTCAGTGTGAACAGATTTATTTTTGTAAAAATTTTTTGAGATTTACTATACACCCCCTTGACGCAGATCTTGAACATTTTTTGTTCGGATCTCTGGAAATAAGTAAACTTCTTCCGTACCTATAACCGCCTGGTGACCTCTCATTGTGGGGGAGTGAAGCTGATGGGAGTGGAGGCGCATAATTTTGTGTACATTTCCCAGTAGGTCATTGTTCATTTCATATTTTACTGTACGGCCAGAACAAGGAGCCAGTGTGCGTGTGATTTAACGTTCTCCTGACAACTGGCGTGTATTAGATGTTCACAGTATACTGCGTGTTTTCCAAAAGAAATCAACAATGCAGGAATTTCTGTGCAGCCGGTGGTGAAGGCTCTGCCTGTTTAAAGAACCCGTCTACTGTAAAGCAAGGGTGTCTTATTAAAAAAGGTCTCCGAATAAATTTGGTCAGATATGTCACACAGCTCGCTATCTTTGTCATACTTCACAAAGTCGTTATTGTGCCCTGCTTTTTTTTTTTTTTCCCCCAAAAATACATTTTTGAAAAATTTTACGCCGTGGAGATGGTATGGTCATTAATTCACTCTTAAAGGGGTTGTAGAGGCTTGGACTAAGATGGCTGCTGCTTTCCAAAAACAGCCTTATACCTGTCCACCGGTTGTGGTATTTGCAGCTCGACCATATTTACTTCATAACCTGCAATACCAGGTGCAGCCCATAAACTGTTTTTCTAATTCTGGGCAACCCCTTTAGGCTACATTCGAAGGCAAACTGAAAAAAAGTTCTGAAATGGTCGATATGTGGGGCACCCCTTTCTACGGACCCCTCATAGGTTTGTCTATTAAGGGATACATAAGAACAGGACTGTAAAAAAACAAACCTGCCATGTTAATAGACTCATTGGCCCAGATTTACTAACAGTTAGTCAGGTGGTCTTCAGATACACCAGATTTATCACAGTGACTGATGCTGGATGATAAATCAGGTGTACCTTTAGATCGTCCAGTCCACATTTTAGTTGGCTTACCTTGAGTCAGAAATTTTTGTTCGTATTTTGCTGCACCATAGTGTATTTAAGCCATGCCTCCTTTTTTAGCCGAAACTAGATGCTCCAAAGGACGAGTAATCTTTATGCCAGTGTCTTGTCATAACCACTGTACCGTGTTTCCCCGAAAATAAGACACCCCCCGAAAGTAAGGCATAGGAGAGGTTTCGGAGAATTGCCTAATATAAGGCATCCCCCGAAAGTAAGGCGTATGTTCCCGAACAGAACATACGGTATATACGATATGTGAGGCCGCGGGAGAACCCCACAATCTCTGCTATCATTATACTCCGGGGTCTTTTCAGACCCTGGAGTATAATAATCGGCGGCCCAGGGGAGGTGAGCGAACATAAAAAACTATGTGCTTACCTGTCCTACGCTTCTCCAGGCTTCGGGCCTGTTTGGTGACGTCAGCGGACGTCATTTTGCGTCGCGACGCCGGCCGGATCACGTGACGCGGCCTGGTCTAACAGTGAAGGCGGCCGGAGTAGCGCACGGGCATGCACCGGAGCGAGGAACAGGTAAGCAACGTTGTTTTTTTATGTTTCTATCCTCTCCTGGGTCTCCGATCATTATACTCTGGGGTCTGAAAAGACCCCACAGTATAATAATTGTTCATGGGTGGTCCACAATGGGGAATGATACTGTGTGCAGGGGCCACTATGGGGAATGATACTGTGTGCAGGGGCCACTATGGGGAATGATACTGTGTGCCGGGGCCACTATGGGGCAAACTACTGTGTGCAGGGGCCACTATGGGGAATGATACTGTGTGCCGGGGCCACTATGGGGAATGATACTGTGTGCAGGGGCCACTATGGGGAATGATACTGTGTGCCGGGGCCACTATGGGGCAAACTACTGTGTGCAGGGGCCACTATGGGGAATGATACTGTGTGCCGGGGCCACTATGGGGAATGATACTGTGTGCAGGGGCCACTATGGGGCATGATACTGTGTGCAGGGGCCACTATGGTGCATGAGACTGTGTGCAGGGGCCACTATGGGGCATGATACTGTGTGCAGGGGCCGCTATGGGGAATGATACTGTGTGCAGGGGCCACTATGGGATATGATACTGTGTGCAGGGGCCACTATGGGGCATGATACTGTGTGCAGGGGCCACTATGGGACATGATACTGTGTGCAGGGGCCACTATGGGGCATGATACTGTGTGCAGGGGCCACTATGGGACATGATACTGTGTGCAGGGGCCACTATGGGACATGATACTGTGTGCAGGGGCAACTATGGGGAATGATACTGTGTGCAGGGGCCACTATGGGACATGATACTGTGTGCAGGGGCCACTATGGGGCATGAGACTGTGTGCAGGGGCCACTATGGGGCATGAGACTGTGTGCAGGGGCCACTATGGGACATGATACTGTGTGCAGGGAAATTAATGGTTTGGATTGTTATGATGATGTCCTAGAAGATGATGACATAACTGTCATTGAATAAATTTTACTTTCTATTCGTACCATAAATATTGGTAAATGTACCATACTGTTAATTGTTGTACATGGAAATAATGGTACGGTAGTAAGAAATTCTTGATAGGATTCACAGTTTGTCTGGTTATGCTGGTTTGTGATGACAACTACTGTACAGTACCGTATATAATAAATGTTCATTTTTTTGTTCAGCAATAAATGTGAATTCTTCTTCATTGAAAAAAAAATAAGACATCCCCTGAAAATAAGACACAGCACATCTTTGGGAGCAAAAATTAATATAAGACGCTGTCTTATTTTCGGGGAAACAGGGTAGTAAAACTGGGCCATTGAAATCAATATGTTCTAAAAACTACAAATATGACCATTGCACGGCCCTTTCAAATATTCGTATGAATAAGACTTTAAGGGTAAGTTCACACTGAATTTTTAACTTTTTTAAAATTTTATTTATTTGAAGATGGGGAATGTTTTTTTTGTTTTTTGTTTTTTTTTACTTGTTTTACTAGTGAAGTGATGTAGACCTAAAAGCGCTTTTATGTTTTTATTTTGTGCACAGTTTCCCCAAATGGTCATTCATCAGACCCTTCCCAGCTCCTTCATGCTCAACCAAGATCACTTCAGTAGATTTTAATAGGTTTTGACGTAAGACTCGGAGGTAGACAAATTAGGCAGCAGTTTGGTATCTGGAGCATAGCTCTCTCCTATGTCCACTGATTGGCATCACTTCTGGAGAAGGTGGTTGTAAGATACCGCTCTGCATGAGTCCGCTCTGTTTCCCATGTCCTGCCGGCTTTGATCTATTCACATCCTCCCCTCCCCCTTCTGAGGAATGGGGGTACTTTGCTGCAGAGCTTTGTAGCCTGCAGATTCCTTTATGTACTAGGTGCTTGCATCACAAAGGCTAATTAACGGGGGACAGTACAGGATGTCGCTTTGATCGGATGTTTACCGGGTCAGGGAGATGTAGAAAAGCCTGTTGGAATTATTAAAAAGCTTTTTACTTTTCCTTCATCTGCTGCTTGTACCAGGCGTAAAGCTCTCTGGCCTTCTCTTGATATTGCCTCTTGATGTTTGTATGTTCTCGTGTATGGAGTCCGCTCACCTGTGGAGCTTTCATATGGACAATTTTTAATGGAGGAAAATATTTAGCTTGGAACTTTTTTTTTTTTTTTTTACACAATTTTCTGTCGAAGTGGTATTTTGGTGGCCGTTCAGAGAACAAATACCGACAGAAAATTCTATGAAATGGAGGGAGGGGTAATTTTTAAAAAGATCCAAACGCAGAAATGACCTTGAAGTAAACATGGCGCCACCTAGCGAACAAAAAAAAAAAGAAAATTGGAAAAAGAAAAATTGACATTGGAAAACGACATGGTAATTTTTTTTTCTCTCAAGTCTATTTTTATTTTATTTTTAATTTTTTTTGTTTCTAAGCTAGGTGGTGCTATGTTTTCTTTAAGATCATATTCTATGCTTTTTTTTTTTTTGTGTGTGTTCTTAGGTTAAAGCTGCACGTGGCATCCCGCAGCAAAAAAGCGTGGTGGGAACGCATAGTGGTTCTTCCCGCAGCGCTTTAGACAGATAGTTTGCAGAGGCTTCCTCTGCGGACTTTTTCAATTATACCTATGGGGGAAACCGCTGGCGTTTCCGTAGATATAATTGACATGCTGCAATTTCCAAAACCGCACCGGTTTTGGAAATCACTGCGTGTCCGCAGCGCGGTTTTTACCGTAGAGTGGACATGGGATTCGCTAGCATCACATCCACCTTGCTCTGACTGTGAAAGTCGCGATTTTTTTCTGCGGCATTTCCGTCGCAGGTGTATTGCGGCATTTACACCACGTGGGTTTTTTTTTGTTTTTTTTGCCTTGAATAATTTTTTGACAGATTTTCTATGACATATTTTCAGTTCCACCATTTATATGCCATAGTAAGCGCCATCTTTGAAAGTCCACCCCCTTAGAAGACTACTTTTTGGAAATTTTTGGCAGTGGTCTGAGATTTCTCTATTTTGTGTCAAATTTTTATTTTTTATTTTTTTTTGTAGGTTTTGTTTGGTAACCCTTTGTAGTATTTTCTAGAGAATTATTACTGTACGTGGCCATGAGATTGAGTCAGACCATTATTAATGTATGTAAAGTAACTTATTATCCCCGCTCCATGTGAATGTGGATTAATAATACCGTATTCATGTATTGTGTGTGACCTCGTGTTTTCTCAGATTAATAATCATTTTGTATTTTTTAACACACACAGCTTCACATTTTCTATGAAATTACGTGTTCCATTTATGCTTTTTTTTTTGCTTCTCTTTCCGCCACCGTCGGACTGGTTGTTATAGTTTTAAGGGAAACTATTATGAGAAATGGGTCGCTTGTATTGAAGAAGACATTGCATTTAAGATGATTGCCATTTTACAAGAGCTCCTGCTTACATTAATCTTAGCCGATATATCAAGCCATATTTCACATTGTACTGAAGGCGAAGTGACTGAGTAGAAGGTTGGTACGGCTAATGGTGTAGTAGTAGTACTTGGAGATATTCCTATTTCGTCGTCTTTTAGGATTATTGTCACTGTTGTTAAAGGGCCTGTGTCATAAAGGCAACCCCTATAGATGGAGGTCAGATTGTAAGGCTGTGTTCACACATTACAGAACTGTCCATCACGCAGATGCTTTTCACTGTTGTGTAAGATCTTGTTGGCGGGCAAAGCCATTGCCAAATGGTTTGGTGGTGGTTTTGAAGTAGAACGTTACTCAGTAATGGCCTCATGGTTGCGTGAGTAAGGCCGGATGCAGACGACCGTGCTGCAACTGCCGTGAATTAAAAGTTCGGGTGGCACACGGGGGACATTGGGATGACCCCCGTGTGCTGCCCGTGCACAGGCCGTGTTTCCGTGGCTCCGTTCATTTAAATGAATAGGAGCCACGGAAGCAAGGGCCGCAAAATAGGACAGGAAATTCACTGGCCACGGTCGTCTGCAAGGGGCCTGAAACTGTGGGGTTCCCAGAAAAATTGTATGGCCAGCTAACCCACAACTTGAAACGCCCCCATCCAGAGCATGTTGGCGTGATTTGGCCACCACTACATGGGAACCCAACCTTACTATAGTTATTCCGTTGTCTAATTTCTTTTATCACCTCTCCCGTCTTTGTCAGCGTTTCCATCTATGACCCTGTTTTGGCTCCGGGAAATCATAAAATAACCGTAAAATAGAGAGCTAAAAACAAAAAAGTTCTGAGAATTTTAATACCACTTTTGAAAAGCTTTACTATAATCTCTCTTCATCCTCGTATATAGCTGCATCGCTGATGGTGCGAATAAACACCAGCAGCCAAAACATGGAATTAAAATAAATTGCTCGAGATAAACACCCGGGAGGGGGGAGGATGAACAACAGTTATCAACTGAGGATACGCAGGTGCTCATGGTCCCCCTTCTCTAATTTTCTGTGGAAAAAAATTGGAAGTTTTTTAAATTTAAATTTTTTTTTTTTCACAAATCCTTCAACAAGCAGATCACAAAAACTACTAATTATTTTCCCGACCCTACAATTATTTGCTCAGTTCTGTGTTTGCAGACTACTTTCACAATCGATGTGTTGGGTAACAGTCTAGAAGCACGTCCAAGCTCCACGTGGGATGCTTCAGACGTCTACTTTTATATAAAAAAAAAAAAAAAATCTCGATGTATAAAATTGTATATAATTATCCTTGTTTTTTTATGAATGCAGAGATTTCCAATCTTCTAGTTTGTTGACCTCCTCCTTTCACTCTCCAGAGATTCCTTTTTTTTTCATGTAGCGAATTAAGCTGCAAAAAATGAAGAGGTGATAAAAAGAAGCAAAAACATCTAAAAACATAATCAAGTCAGTGTTTTTACGAAATCTAGATTTTTGTTTTGTAGTTTAGATGAAAAGAAAAGGAGTATTTGAGGGTTAGTTTTTTTAATTTTTTCATATTTCAAATTTTTTAATTTTTTTATGTGCTCAATTCCTAAATTGCACTAAGCACTTACACATTCCTGTTCACTAGAATGTATTAGTTTGCAGGTACAAGGGTTGACATTCAGGCCTGTATTTGTTTGCTTACATAGTAGATAGTTTGACCACTCCAACAGCATAAAAAGTCACAGTGGGGCATTTCACATGTCTGTATTTTTTTCACAGCCATAGATCCACGTGCAAAACGCACAACTCAATATTCAATGTGCTCTTTTTGGAAAGTATTTATGTTCTCTTATAAGCCCACCGGAGCCTATGGGTCTTCAAAAATTGTGCATTGGCCTGTTTGTTTCCCTTTTGCTTCAAATTGATGGCCTGTCCTTAGACTAAATCATCAGACGGTTGGGTGGGTTACTGTTGGTTACTGTTGGTCTACTGTTGAGTTGATATCTGCAGTGTACAGAGCTGGAAGCATGGCTCCCTACACCGTGTAGTGGTCATCCTGTGCTATTGTAGCTTGGCTTCCTATCAGTTGAATGAGCTGCCGTAGCCTCGCATGACCACTACAGTGTATGGCGCCCTCTGCTTCAGGCTCTGTATATTATATAGATATCAAGTGATTGGTGAGCATATGGGACCTTCACTGATCTCATTCGTGACTTACTCCATGGATAGGCCATCGATATAAAGTCTTGGTCAGCCCCTTTTAAATTGGGCTGAGTTGAAATACCACTTTTCTGCATAGAATAGTGGTTGGGCTTCCATGTGAACTACCCCATTCATTTCAGTGGAAGCACCAGAGAGCGCTGAAGAATATCTCATGATTCCCATTGGTGATCCCATTGAAATGAATGGCTGGCCTGACCACCGCTCCATTCAGAATGGGGGCCCAAATTCCCCGATCTTCTAATTGGTGGGGATCGAAGTGATCAGACCCCCACTGATCTGCAAGTTATCCTTTATCCTATGGGAATATCCCTTTAAGCCAATCCCAGTCACCTCTTTTTAACATCTTACTGGCATACATATTGACCATGATACAGACATGACCATCCATCTTCCATGTCGTTCTTAGACTTGGGTTGTACTTCTTCGATTAGAATATTTGCTCACATTCACATTACCAAAAAAAAAAAAGGGGTCGCTCCAAACACCCTTCCCACTCGAGAAGGGAACAAATGGTTTGTTATACCGAGATCTGGCGTCAGACTATCGATGTATGTTTGTCAAAATTTTTGTTTTCGGTCAAAAAAAAAATTCCATTATTTCCTACGACAAGCTGTACAATGTTATCTAGCTTTTGTTCTTTCATGTACTGTAAAGTCTGCAGCAGTCTGGGTAACATCCTATATGTTTTCTATCGGCGGCGCCTCTATGCCGTTCACGTTTGTTGGCCTGCTTTTGATTCGGCACATTTAGATGCATATTAGAGTCATCAAACATCTCTTCAATGCAAATTGTAATCGGCCCTTTAAACCACATCAAACCTGCTCCGTCCCCCCTCTCTCTATTGTCAGTTCTCGTCTTGTCATTTGTGGTGTTGCCGGTGACAGGGGTCGTTTGGTGACAGCAGGAGGGGTGTGTTCCATTTCCATCTATTAACAGCATTACAAGCGGCTAATTTTAATATTACGTCTCCCTGTTGTCTTCTGAGAGCGGTTTGTGTCAGGCTTAATTTCTGTTACCTGGACTTTCTTGTGCTATTAATGTCAGTGTGAAGAGGAAGCGTGCTGTTCTCCAAGATTTCTAATGTTTTTCTAGTGTGTTACTGTTTGTTCGGTGAATTTTTTTTGCTTTTTTTTTTCATTCTTTTTAATTTGGATTTATGTGACATTATTTGTAGTAATTACTTTTTGATAAGATAATTTACGTTGGTAGTTTTAGGCTCAACCGTGTTTGGGGAAGGCTTTGGCAGCTGCCATGTCGATAGAACATTACTTTAGCAGCATGCCATAAAGGGAGTTGTGGGAGTGGAACAAACTCATGTTTTACTCCCTCTACTGGTGAAACAATATAATTTTATAGTAGCGGTATCCCTTATTGTTCAGGCTAGACAGAAAATTCTTTCCCAACAATACATTCCCCTTAAGAGATTGTGGTTTCCAATTATGGACTAGATTATCTTAATGGAAGCTGAGGTGGTATTAGAAGACATCAAGTGGTGATCAAACAGTGCCTCTCGCTCTGGAGAACCTGTCCTGCATTACGAGTATTAGAACTTGCTTATTTCAATGTGAACGATGCTGTGCTTAATTCTTCCTGTGGTGGCGCTGCAGGGAGCTTGAATGCTTACCAGGTTTCCCCATAGATTACAGCCGATCACTGAGAGGTCCCAGCAAGTGGTATACTTCTATTAAATTGTCAAGGGATCCTTCTAACAAGTTGGGATTGTCCATAAGGTGGTTGTTTTTGGTTACACTGCCTGCACCCATAGATGGAAAAAGATGGAGCAGAACTGGGGACCATTTATGGTCAACCATCACCAAGAAAGACCTTAACTGTGGAGCTTTCATGGTCATCAACCAGTACCAATGTGTATCTACTTAGCATCGCAATAGTCCCCATGATTTGTCACCAGGCTTTTGAAGGTACGTGGACCAAGGCACACATCTATCCACCACCACAACATTCCATTATGTTTTGTCGCTAGGTTTTTGAAAGTACATGGACCAGGGTCAATAGTTCTACTCATCTATCTACCACCACAACACTTCCCATGTTTTTGTCACTAGATTTTTTAAGGTACATTGACCAGGGCTAATACTTGCACACATCTACCCATCACTGCAACGTTCCCCATGTTTTTGTGGCTAGTCTTTCGGAGGTAAATAGCTATACACATCTTCCCACCACCACAACATTCCCCATGTTTTTGAAGGTACATGGACCAGGATCAATAGTTCTAAATCTAGTGAAAAAAACATGGGAAGTGTTTTAGTGGTGGGTAGATGTTATAAGGTACAAGGACTAGGGCTAATAGTTGCACAGATCTGCTCATCACCGCAACGTTCCCCACTAGTTTTTCGAAGGCACATGGATCAGGGTCAATAGTTCTACCCTTCACCGCAACATTCCCCATGTTTTTGTGGCTAGGCTTTCAATGATAAATACTTATACACAACTTCCCACCACCACAACATTCGTCATGTTTTTGTCTCTTAGTTTCGAGTGCACATGGACCAAGGCCAATGGTTACACATATCTACCCACCGTCCCCTTCCCCCGTGTTTTTGTCACTAGTCTTTCAAAGACAAATCGATCAATGGCAATAGTTATATGCATCTGCCCACCACCAAAACATTCCTCATGTTCTTGTCACCAGGCTTTTGAAGATACATTGAATATGTGAACTTCTGAGATGTGTAAGAAGGTATTCTAAAGTAATAATGTCTTGCTCCTTCCTGGTTCAGTCTCGACTGTAATCTTCCTCAAACAGATTTTCTCGTATTGAATTTGTTAGGACAAGTTTCAGTTTCTGGTGTGATTTGTCTGGAATATTCCTTGTGCTGTTTGTGGTTTCGCCAGACCATACGTTCAAGGCTCTACAACGAATTGCTGCTTGTTAACTCTTTCCTACAGAGAAAACGTAAGTCACCTCCCTTTTTGAATATTTTTGAAAAAAAATTAAAAATTGGTACCCTTTTTGAAAGGTCGGTACCGCAGCAATACGTCAGTTCTCATGTAACGAATCCCATGCAGTGCTAAACTACTGCCTTCAATGCCCCATCATGGCAGTGTTGTACCCTGCAGGTCTGTTTTTGACATTATCAGGTACCTAATTGTATGTAGATGGTGACGCCTAATGATTTATTTAAGTCTCCTGTATGAGATCCACGTTCATGAAGGAAAATATAAGCATCTGCCAACAGATGTGCGCTGACTATATGTATTCACACCCTTCTGTGGGCTGAGGAATACATACTCCTTAAATCATTCAAGATAGAATGTTTTTGGGACATCTGTTCTCGTTCTGCACCAGATGTTTGTCTGGTGTGAGTTGGACTTTAAACGAATGCGTGTCTTCCAGGAAAGAATTTGTCAGGGCCAGTTCTGCATATCAGTTCTGTTTTGCAATATTCTTTTCTTTATACCCTTCTTTCGGGAAGCCATTTTTTATTTTTATTTATTTTATTTTTTTTTAAACAAAAATTTTATAAAAAAATAAAATCTATTTGAGGCCCCCTTGTATAGTAAAAAATTGGGAATTTATAGCACACATTTTTGTTGACATCCTGGATTATTGCCGTGTATATTGCACCAATGTCTGGAGCATATTACTTCAACATACTGTATTTTCATGAAAAACTCTGCTTTTTGACTTCTGATGAAACCAATTGGTGACCCCCCAACCCTATTGACGACTTGGTGTCAATAATCCCATAGTAAAGAGAATTTTACAACGCAAGTGTGAACTGAGCTTTAAAGGAGCTTTCCCCATGATTGACAGTTATGCGCTATCCACATAGATGTGAATGGCGTGGTGGATGAGTACGTACACTACAGCTCCATTCACATGGAGCACCTGGGAACTTTGCTCTGCATTCTCACAGCAGTCAGACATTTATTGCAGTCCTGGGGAGATAAGTGTCTGGAGCATAAATTCTTTTTTACGTAAATTTGTTACAATATGATCAGTGAGGCTCCGACTTCTAGATTGGTAAATGGTGGGATGGAGGTCCCTTCACGCTTTTTCCTGCACAACAGCGCCCCTGGTTACCAAGTAGCAGTAGTGCAACTCGATTTCAGAGAATGGGTTGGTGTTGTAGATCCCTTCCAAGCAGCTGGATGGGGTCCACAGTGCTTAACCAATGGTGTAATCCTTTCATTTTATGGATTCCTGGGGTTCCAACCAATCAGACCCACGTCACACTAGCAAATGACAAAAGCCTTTGTTTTACCTGCTTTTAGGTAATGTTACGGAATTTAGTCATAACCATATTTGCCAACTTTCCTGGAACGTTCAGGAGTCTCCTGAAATAAAGGAGGATCTTCCAGACTTCTGGAAGAACTGACAAATCTCTCGGGTGGGTGGAATACTCCCGATTTTGCCGAGCTCTCTACCATTCTCCACATGACACAGGTATGGGTTGTGTGTTGGACAAAAGGAGCGTGGCTGGCACCACAAAAAATGGGCATGGTCTTTTGGAAAGTGGGAGAGTCTGCCCAAGGTGTGTGTTCTCCGAGGTGACTGCCAGGGAATGTTGGCTGGTTTGGTCTTAATACTACTATATCCATACATACAGAATATGTTTAAATTCAGCTCTGCGACCTCTGTATATAGACACATATTCTTGGACATTTTGCGTTACTTGTGTCATGTGTCACCCCGGAAAGCAGATTGTTCGGCTGATAATTCAAGTATTACTTTAAATGTAATATGACAACATAATGAAGCGGAAATGTTCCTCAGCTATAAATTTCGAGGAATTACCATGAAAAGTTATCCCCGTCTCGCAGATGAGTGAATTCTTGGTAGAAGTAGAACTGGTTGAAATATGAGAATGTGGAATAATTTATTGTCGAGGCTCTATTTTCACTGAGTGGTTTGAATGCTTTCTACAGGAATGTTTGGTCTAAAAATACACTTTGTGGTTCTTTACGGTAATTGGAGAATAATTGGAGACTTATTCACTCGTACATGTAGACAATTTTTTTGTAAATCGAAAAAAAAATAAAAATATAGATTTAATATTTTCATGCATTCATTTGAGTCCGATAGTGGGGTAGTCCTGAATCGGGTTTGGTGACTGGTTATAGGAGCCTCAAGAGATCTTCAAGTCATGCAGTAACCTTATCAAAGGTAGTGTAGATTTCCAGTGCACGACTAACATGGTAGGTCACCAATGTGGCTTGAAATTGAGGCTGTGGATTTGGTAAGTCAAACCAACAATTCCGACTCCTTTGTAAATGACTGAATCTCAGTCAGATGTAGTAAAGCTATTTAAGGTGTTTTTTTTTTTTTTTTTTAATGACTTCACTCAAAACCGTTTCCCCCCTCCACAACTTCGACTCTGGACTCCACAGCCCGGGTAGAAATGTACCCTAATTTTTGTGCCGTCTGCTACAGTGCTTTTTGCCAAGCCTCTAATAGGGTTCAACTGGTCCTAAAGTCTACATTGATGATGGCAAGTCTTTGGCCCTCCAACTTCAGTGGGAATTTTGCCGTTCACATGCTTGAGTAGTTGAACGTTTTTGTAGACCATTGGTATGGAAAATTTTGACTTGTCTGGTTTAGAAAATCTATTTCGGGTACCACTTACCACCTTGAAGCAATGGCAACCTCCTCGTTGCTCCAAAGAGCTCATTCACCTATTTACAAAAACATCGATCTCTCCGCAACGGAGGCAGCGATACACTAGGGGAAAACTGTTAGGTTAGGGTCACCTGAATCAATCTGCCGGGCTGGGCGGATATACTGTGTTCACGTTACATTCCCTTTAATTGGTCGTACCCTTTGGTCAGCTGAAGATGACTGACCTTTAATGTCTTACAGGAATGGCCGGGGCGGATCTGTAAGTTGGGGAGATCAGGAAATATTGGCATATACGTAAAGAAAAAAAAGGTTAAATGGGTTTTTCTTCCTTTCGTACAGTCTGTAATATGCTGGGATTTCCCGTCTGTCATGTAAATGATAGTACATATTTTTTTTGCCGCTCTTACAAAAGCTTCAGTAAAAAATGGGGAAAGGCACATTTGTAGAAACACTGGTTCCTAGAGCAGAACCAATACCCAGAGGCAGCAGGAGTGACTAATCTGAGTTTCCTGTCGGTTTCCTCTTCCTCCCGTCCTCTGTGTGTTACTCATCGTAGATTATTATGTATCTTATTATAACCGGATTGTTCTACTTAGGGCAAAGCCATCTACCCTGACACATTGATTGGAAGCCAATGGCAGCGACTCTCGGCCGCAGCGTTTGATAGACTTCCTGGATAAATTACTGGTTTTTGCTGATTAGGAGTAAATCACGTTTTGCTTCCAGTCTTTATCTGTTACTTGCTTGTTTGTGGTGGGAAAAATAGAAGAGAATGAGTGATTGTAGCAGCAGGGGAGGAGTGAGTTGATCTTGGAGAGAGGCAGTGACCTATGTGATTGTTAGTGAGCACCAGACTGCGGGAGAAATGAATGAAAAAATAGCATGGACCCTATTTTTTTTAATTTATAAAAATTG
The DNA here is from genome assembly GCA_947044405.1 of Leptodactylus fallax. Lineage (NCBI taxonomy): Eukaryota > Metazoa > Chordata > Amphibia > Anura > Leptodactylidae > Leptodactylus > Leptodactylus fallax. The sequence goes on from CAMRHE010000323.1 coordinate 2,014,808, forward strand.
TGCTGTGTAAGTGTCTTGTATCGCTTTATGGCATGTTGTGTTTCTAAACTACCATAAAGCAAAATTGTTAGAAATTTTGTGAATCAGATGAAACGTTTCACATTCCATTCTGGGTCTGATATATACATATTTTTCTATATATATCTAACCTGACGCATGACTTACATCATCGCAGTCCTTTTTAGCATGATGAATTGTGAAAAAAAAAATAACTTCTATACAGCATGTGAATATAATAGAGACTTTAGCCCAGGTTCTTCCAGGGCAGGCGGACTAGAAGCACCAATTGATAGTTGAAGTATAGGCCTAAATTATGTCTATTGCCAAAATTGCATGCCAGCATTGCTGGTGCGTAGTTCCCATTCACCACTTATGTTAATCCCACTAGGAAACTTTTTTTATTTTCTTTTGGCATTTATTTATTTATTTTTTTTAACCACAAAAAAAGGTGGTAAATGTTGAAACTTGATGTTCCAGGTTATTCCGTAAGAAATAATTAACCTTTTCATAGATTGTGTGTGTTACAAAATAAAAAATGTCAAGGGCAAAAACACCCTACCCAATGTTGCAGATTTTGATGTGGTTTTTATGAGCCAAAGCCAAGATTGCTACAAAAGGAATGGGAAATATATAGGAAATACTATCTCCACACTTCTCCATTCTGCTCAGTCCACTCCTGGCTTTGGCTCAAAATACAGCAGCAAAATCTGCAACAAAAAAAGCTGCGTTTCTGCAACATGGGACCTTAGCCTAAAAAAAGTAAAGGAATACAGGTGTGTTTTGAAAAATAAATAAATATAAAATCATGGAAAAGCTGTGGCCACATAACACCTTTTTAAGCTATCATGACCGACCCAGCCCTACTCTATATACAAGCAGGAGGAGTAGAGCTGGGTAAGTGATCCTGAGCTGGAATGTCAGAAGCAGAGAGCCCCACATAAATGTAATTACCTACTTAACAAATAAAAAAAAAAACCACTTTCAAATAATGGTAATATTTGACCGATCCCCTGTCGCTCCATTTCCAAAGTTTTCCAATTTTCCCTGCTGGTTTATTTACTTTCTGGTCCCTCTCGAAAAGGATATGTAAGTGATCAGCCAAGTCATTGGTAGGGAATCCAGGAAGTATCCAAATGGGCTCACCAAGATTTTTATTTTAGAACATTCTAAGCTTTTTACATTTTTTTTTAAAGTAAAGAAAATTCCATATCTGATTTTGAAGAAAAGAAAAAAAAATCTAAGTCTCATGTATTGGGTGGGCTTACGAAATCCTCACTCTCTGCACTTCGCAGCAGTGACCTCTTTGTTGTCGCTTCTGTACTTGGAACACTGCAGCTGCTGAACGTTGCTTCATTGAGCAGCCTCATAAATAATATACATGTGAAAAACACAGCTTCCAGCAGCCGCTCTCTCTGCCTTTTGTCCTGGTGTTAACTGTAAGAAGTTTACTCAAGCAGCGCTGGAGATTGTTTTACTTCTCCTTGGACTTTGGCCAGATTCCTTGCTTCCTCTCGTTGGCCTCTCCGGCCTTCTTCTTCCTCCAATCAGATTTCCCCCTATGTGACAAGTCTTGTGTTTGAACTACAATTGGGCACAAAAGCTGTCCGGCGGCTTCACTTAGGCCTTGCCGAGAATTGAATTCTTGACACTTCGTGGCCCTGTCTTTATGCAGTGGTGGGGGAGCTGGGAGAATGTGGAGATTCGGGAAGAATAAGGAGCTGAAAGGGGTCTCTGTAATGTAAATGAAGGTCTGAGAGCAGTGTATGTTTTCCTGGGAAATGCACATTGACTGATATGTAATGCTGTTTGCTCAACGTTGTGTGTGAAAATAAATGTGTTTGCGTTGTCTGACTTTAGACCCTTTTCGTTACCTTAAAACGGGCATATGTGGTCCTATGTTCAGCCTCAACAGGGTGAAAAACAGGCCATGTGGTAGGAGATGCTGAGAACTTCAGCACTGATGAACCTGGAGGGTGACAGAAATCTAGTAGATATTTTTGAGAAGGCCTGATCTGACCAGGCTCCAATGTGCCCACATGGTAGATGAGGTCTGAAGGTAGGCAAATGTCTTACTGGCTGAAGGCTGACTTAGTGGGGAGAATTTATTTTACGGTGTCTGACTTTTAGACCCTTTGTGTTACATTAAGATGGTCTTACATGGACCTAGGTTCACCTTCACAGGGTAAAAAAACAGGCCATGTGGTGGGAGATGTTGAGAACTTCAGCAGTAATGAACTTCTAGTGTGACAGAAATCTAGTACATGTTTTTGAGAAGGTCTGATCTGAACAGCCTTCAGTGTGCCCACATGGTACATGAATTCCTAAGGCGGCCAGATATCTTACTGGCTGTAGGCTGATTTAGTGGGGGGAATATATTTAGACTGCCGTTTCCTACGCCAGACTTAATCCATTCCTACTCTGGTACAGAATGCAGCAGAATCGCCTTTGGCCTCTTAACCCATGTTCCAGAATTGAAATTTACACCAGCCAAGGACTGGTGAAGATTTCAGATATAACCCATGCCAGAATAGTAAATATGACAGGCCGTGGCATCCCTAGCCTGGCCCAACTTCATCCCTGACCAGTTTCTTAAAAAGTTGCGAACAGAGCTTAGAAAAAAGTGAAAAAAGATTATTTTTTTCTTTGGAGCAAATATGGGCCATGAGTCAAAACTGCACCACATCTATACCCTCTTTCTTGTGTCGATTTATTGGTAGATTCCCCACAGTGTCTACGGTCTCCTTGCACTTGAACGTCCATTCCTTGATAGTACTAGGATAAGACATATTTGATGGACTGATGCATATAAACTCCATCCCCAGAGCTGATCCAGTTTCTCCTGAGAAGTATGGCACTGCTATTTTTGGCTAGTTCTACCCCAGATGCTTGGCAACCTTTAAAGAATTGGTACAAGATTAGATGGGAGGCTGAGGTGGTCTGTTCTTCCAGGAGACAGTGCCACTGGTGTCCATGGACTTGGTTGGGTATTACAGCCCGGTTTTATTCACTACTGAGATGTAATACTCGTTCGGTTGCATAGGACAAGATTTCTAATGCCCTTAGGCTGTGGCCTGTTGTGTCTAGCTGTGTCCTCCTTTTACTTACTGAAGTATTTGTGAAGTCAGCCACATTATTTTTTCTTGTGTAAAGGATGGGCAAAAATTCAATCTGGGCCCATCCTTTGCAGTCTCTGCAGCTGTTAAACATGTCTGTTTCCAAAAATAGTCCAAAATTTATCTAATCACTGTTGGCGCATAATTGTTTTGGGTTCACCCAAGTGGTTGTAGTTGGGGGTCTGTTGTCCAGTATGGCGCCTCTTCTTGCCATTTCATCTTATTTCTAGGCTGCGTTGAGCCTTGCCTGTATTATGTGGTGTCCTCGGTCACGGCGGGATTCTAAATCTCATGTCAGACGGCAGGTGGGCTGTGAATCCGTCCATCGTACTGGTAGACCCTCACTAATGCTTTAATGACAGCTTATCTTGTATCTCTTGAACTGTATTCTGGAATTGCTTGCTGAGTGACAAGATCTTCTCCAAGCTGGATATATTATCAGTCGCGAAGACCTTTCGCTTCTTCCATCAAACAACATACCGTACTTCTCCTGTGTTTTTTCTAGACTTATAGATCTAGTTTATATCTTTTGTCCAATAAAATTCCTTTAATCTGGCATTTGATGATCCAGAAATTTTTAACTAGAACATGAAGACTCTGTGGACCAGATAATGAAACACTCGAATTGTAAATTTTTTGACATATTTTATTCTTGACCATCTTTTTATTTGTTTTTATTTTTTTTTAGAATTTTTACATGGCCACCTGAAAATCCCAAATTTCTGATGATCCATTACATATTGGGGGGAATTTGAGAATTCAGTTTCCTACGCCAGTCTTAATATATTTCCTAACTGGCACAAGGCACACCTGAATTAAGATACTCCGGTTTTTTCGGTCAGGCGTACTCCTGTGCGCCAAGGTTAAGATCTATGCCAGTCAAGAATTGATGTAGAGCTCATGTATAACTCATGCCAAAAAGCAAATTTTATAATAAATTTGTCAGGCCAAGGTGTCCCTGGCCCACCTTTCTCTGTCTCATTCCACCCACTTTTTCAAAAATGGTGAGCGAGAACCAGAACAAACAATGTGACGCATCTTTTGGCGCAAAAAAGGGTTGCACGCCAAAGATACACCACCGTTACCCCCCTCTATGCAGGTAGATTTCGAAGATGGGTTAATAAATTCCGCGCCCCCCATTGTGTCATGTTAATGACAGGCTAAAATAATTACTGCATATTTTTGAGATACTACAAATCCTTTTTAAAAATAGTACAAATGTAAAAATTCCGTAAAAATTTAGAAATATAAATTTTAGGGCAAAAACTAATATAGAAATTTTTGACGCTCATGTAAACCACTCTGAAGTTATTCTAAAAAATATTTAATTGTATTTTAAGCAGGTTGTGCAAGCTTTGATTTTTTTTTTCTACCTTTTAAGATTAGTATGTATCGCATTGTGTTCTGGATGATAATTATGTTTTTAAGTAAATCTGTCCACCATTATAACACCTCCCAGTGGACTGAAGCCTGGGGCAGAAATTTTCTCCTAATCTTCAGCAGCAGACTTTAACGGTCAGACTGAATCTGGACCATTTAGATGTCAGCGCGAATAAAGCGCAGGGTAGGATTACAGTGTGTCACAGCTGTTACTATCATTAGATAACAATCCATATTAAATGACCCTGGAGATGAGGCCCTGGCACAATTATTCATTCTTTCATTATGGTCTCAGCCTGTGGATGGCGGGCAGGCAGGCGTGGAGCGTACAGTGTACCAACCTGCAGATGTCGGCCCTCACTCATAGGTTGGAGGTTTGAGAATTTGTAAACCTTGGACTTTCGGTCCCCTGTGCCCTCTCGGGTGCGTCAATCAGTGGGTAATTGAAGCAGTCGACGTATACTAAAAAAGAACACGAATACACTGGTGTACGGATCACAACGCCCTGCAGGTAGTAGCAAAAAGTACTTACTGAAAAGTGTCTATTTGGTAACTTGTTTTATGTCTAGAATTTTACTACTTTACATAATTATGTAAATTATGTATTTTTTTTTTTTTGTATGTTTTTGGATTTGGTGGTTTTTATATTTTTTTTTCTGTAAATTTTTCTGACATTACAAAAATTCATGTTCCAGCAATTTTGCTTTAAAAAAACAAAACAAAAAACAAAAAAAAAAACCACACACATTGGAGGAAATTACTTCCCAGAATTCCGTAATTCTTGCACATGTAGGTGCACCTGAACTGATATCCTATGTCAGTCAGGAAGTAGTGTCAATTTCTAGTGAGTTATAGTAAATCTGATGGACCGGGGCATCCCTGACCCATTTAGATTCCCACACTGTCTAAAAAGAAAAGTAGTGAGCCGCAAGAGCTGAGATGTGCCAACAAAGTGCAAGTGAAGACACATTTTTGGCCACACATTTTTGGAGCTTCTGGCACACAGTCCTGCAAGCCTGACTTTTTTTATCCAACGATTTAAAAAAAAAAAAAAAAAAAAAAAGGCCATCGGGCCTTATTATAGCGTTGTCTGTCAAAAGATGGACTACTTTTTTTGTTCTTGTCCTGCGAATGGATACTCCAAAACAGATATGCTCGGCCTTTCACGTATTTCTTATATAGTGCACCACTGTAGTTATTGGGCAGTATATAAAAAAAAAAAAAATAATTATTTTTTTTTTTTTTTTTTTTTGTGCAACCCTTAATTTCCTTTTGTTGCAAGATTGCAGGGCACTTAAAGGGAAAGGGAAACCTTCCAATTATTTACTGTATATACGTCATTGAAATAACTGCCTCCAGGACGTGTTATTTTTATTATCTTACACCCTTTTTGCCCCGGGTTAAAAAAAGGGAAGGGATTTGTGTGAAAAGGTCAATGGCTACCGCCACGCCGCTGACTCCCTCCCCCCAGGAGAGGCCCAGTCATGTCACTAGGCCTCAGTGCTGTGCAGGCAGAGAAGCAGACGCTCTGTTTTACATTCTGCAGATCTGCAAGTCAGATAACACGGTGGCGATTGATCAGAAACGGTCAGAAGATTAAAAGCTCTCGGTCTGCTAATCACATGCCAATCTTCCCCGTAACCCGCACCATGCCGTCCCCGTGACATGAGCACGATTTAATTAGATTAATTCCATATTTTTCATGTTAAAGGGATAATATTTGGCGCACTCCCGCCGCCCCCCACTGTGATAATATCTCCCAGGAGGTTGTAGGATGTTTTCCTTTAAAATTTTCTTCATCCTTCTTTCATTCAGACTTCAAATGTGAGATCAGATAGGCCCGCCGCTGGCGAATGCCCAGTTTCGTTTCTCTGTTATCTGTATGAGATAAGGGGGAAAAAACTGGTTTATTTGAGGTCGCTCGCGGTGATATCTTCATCCTGCCTTAAAAGTACAATATTTTATTGTGGCTTGAAGGAATTGGGTTTCTTTTTTTTTGTTTTTAAATATAAATTTTCCATATTACGAAGGCGCCTTCTTTGATCTGCGGAGAACAAAGGGATAATCTGCGCAATTTGTGTAATGTTAAATCTCGCGTCGACCATTTTAGTGCTATAGGTGGCCCTGATTATCTACTGATGCTGGTTTGGTATTGGTGGCATTGCGGAAGAAGAGAGAGAGAGAGAGGAAAAAAAAATATATATATATATATATATATATATATATATATATATATATATATATATATATTACATATAATATATTGTACACGTGTGTGTGTATATATATATATATATATATATATATATATATATATATTATACACATAAATATAATATTGGCCATATAATAAATCTTCATTGGTTGACCATGGTGCCTGTTCAGACTGCGCACAATTCAGATGCACAGTTCTTCCTTAAAAAAAACCACTGTACAAGATTTAAAAAAACAAAAAACCTAAGGCTAGGCTGCAATACCGGTGGCAACCTGTGAACAAGTGTGGCGTTCTTTATGGCACAAAGTAGCCATCCACTTATAATTCTGTAAAAGCCCTGAAAATTATCTGTTTGTAAATTGACCGGCAGAAAAATCGGGCACAAAGCCCACTCAGGAGCTTGACAAACATCAATAAATTGTTGTCAAGCTTCCACTTTAGACCCGCTGCCTAGTTATAGATATACACGTTATAATTTTTTATTTTTTTTTTATTTTTTTTTTGTGTTGTCCATGTATACTAAAACATGGTAACTGCATCATGCCCATAACAAAGAAGAAATAATGGGTTTATCTGTAGCTGGTGCACCTATAGACATGGATAACCTGATGTACCTCCATATGTCTCCGCTATCATATAGACCTATGTGACCTGAAATATTCTGCCACTCTTTCGGACGCCATATTAGCGATTAGTACCATGCCATACGTAGTAAGACAGGGCCTCCATACAGGCTGTTTACTTGCTCAGCCCCTCTCCTTTTTGATCCATGACCGTATCTCTCTCATGGTTCAGTTTATTAGGCCCTTGCCCCTTTTTGCAATTTTTTTGTCAAATTAAATTAAAAACAATTATTTTTTTTATTTGCTTTTTTCCCCCTTTTTAACAGGCTGAAAGACTACTTGATATTTTTTTATTTTTTTTTATTTTTGTGAAATAATGACTTTGGTTTCCTTGCCTGTGACGATACGCGACTGCCGGCGCTGTAAGAGCTGTTTGTTTGATGCTTGAAAAGGATGTTTGTTTTTGTAATGCGGAGGAATAAAAGCCAGAAATATGATTTTATTTTACCATCTTTTGTTCTGTGAATCTTGGACGGTGATAACCAGTAAATTGCCATATATGCGCTTTATTTTTGTATTTTTTTTGAGGCAAAAAATTTGCCCACAATAAACTCGTTTTACCTGTTTACCTTTTTAATGTCTAAAAGGGCTGTAGATTCACCATAGAACTGGTAAACCTATTGATCAGAATGTGGCGGCCATTACAGTGCTCTTAGGGATCTTCACCTAAAAGTTTCCTGGGGCTTTAGGGTACGTTAGTTTTTAATATCAGGTTGAGATTCATTTTGGTCAAATCTATCTATCTATCTATCTATCTATTTCTATCTATCTATCTTTATTACTTTGATTCAGGCTAAATACCAAAACAGGCCTTGTTGCCCCTGGCGACCAATCAGAACTCAGCTTTTATTTTTGAAACTGCTCTGGAAAAATGAAAGCTGCATTATGATTAGTCCAGCTGCCCATAGCAACCAATCCCAGTGCTGCATTCACTTCTAGGGCATTAGAGATGAAAGCGATGGTGCGACTACGTACATGACTAATACATGACAATGGTGAAGAGCCTTGCTTTGTTTTTCTGGCCGCAAGGGAAGTGAGGTGGTTTCCTGTGCCACTTTGTGAATGAACTTGGTGGTTTTTAGGTTATTTTTAAGATATTTCATCACCGGAGTATTCCTCTTTAACTTCATGACCTTCGACAAGCACAGTCTGTATAGATCTCTTCAGTTTTAGGTTGCCGTGGACATAGCCAGGTTGTCACGTTTATAAACGTTGCGTGTCTCCGTTGTCAGATCTATTAACGGATAGGGTTACCTTTGCAACATTTTTTTTCCCCTTTATTGTAACCTAAATGAATCAACTCTGTTTATAGTCTCATTAAAAATATATATATAAAAAAAAAAAAAAATTGTGTACGCAGGTCCACTGCAGTCCTAGGCGTCTCCATGGTAACTAGTTACAAACAAATCCTTATAGTCTTGTCCTACACGAACCTAGAGTTGGTTACTAAGAAGGGAACAACTGTAAGAACATGACACTAGAGTCAGACTACGCAGAGTGAGTTTGTAGTCTGTTACCATGGTGACATATAGAGCTGCATAGTAGCTGTAGACTCTAATCGGGCTTTTTTTTTTTTTTTTTTGCAAGTATTAAAGTAATAATTTGAAAGTTTTGGTAGACTACTGTGATCTATCCTGTGAGACCCAATAGGTACAACCTCCCCCTCCCCATAACTGTGTAATTCTATAATTAGTCATGAATGTTTTAAGCAACAGAGATGATAAAAAAAAAAAAAAAAAAAAAAAAAGGGAATGTGGCAGGAAAGCTCTTAATGTTTAGCCTGAGGGTGTGTGAATTCTTGTTTTCCTGGAATGCTTTTGTCTTTACCACCTATCAGTGTAAATACATGGCCACTAGGCATCTCTACAGAGCGCTGTAAGACGTGTTACCTGGAGGGCAGCACTGACAGGCGGTGTAACCAGACTGCGCTTCCCAATTCAGAAATGATTGCGTTTGTACAGTGAATATTGAGGCTTCAATTAGGTACGCTAATAAATAGCAGCAGTATTGCCCTTACTCTATGGCTCCCCCTGCAGGGTGGTCTAAAAATTACACTTGCTATATGTAAATGGATGTTCCTTTGGTCTCAGGCAGTCATAAGCTCTGAGTGTTCATATGTCGCCCAGGGATGTATACTTATAGACAACCTAAATTTAAAGGGATAGTCCACATGTCCTATATCTTTTAGTTCCTGGTAAACCTAATGATTGATGAAAAGTCAGGGCTAATCTGAACCCTATTGCACTTGTGAATATAAAGTCTGGTATGGTGTCTGGGATTTTCCTTTTACCCATCATACATTTGGTAGTGGGGTGCTTCCAACCAGTGCTGAATATGTACGCAGGGGCAGACATACTAACGCCATCAAAGTAAGACAGTCCAAATATAGACTAGACTTGGGCCTTACGCATATGGAAGAGCTGTGTTGAATGGACCGAATGTCCATGAAAAAAGTCTGTGTCTGTCCATTATAGTGTACGGATGGCCCTTATTCACATGACAATGAATTATGGATATGCAACGGCGTCACGTGGTCATTATAGACCCCATGAATGGGTCTCCTCACATGGCACTATTTCTGTTTTTACGAACAAAGGGTGCATGTCAGGTTTTTTTGATGGCTGTGAAAAACGGGCCATCAAAGACGTCCATCTGAATATACACATTGAATTCAATAAGTTGTCAAGACTGCTGTTGCAAAAACAGCCGTTATACAGCCATTTTTGGTGGTCGTGCGAATTAACCCTAAGTCTGTCTTATAAAGCACCAGATCTATTAGTGTCTAACGCTAAATGATAAATCTGGCACATCTTTAGACTGCCTATTATTAGTTGGCTTCGTTTTTGACAAAAAATAAAGGTACCCAAATTTTGGCAAAATTTTCTAGGCTAAAATTATGAATGAACTTTCCTAAGGATAGGTTATCGATATCTGATCGGTGGGGGGTCTGACACCTGACACTGAGTTCTCAGCAGCTGGTGCAGGAAGCGGACAGCTCTGTTACTTTTGTAGTGGCCAGACCAGGTACTGCAGATTAGCTGTTATTCATTTGAATAGGCGTTAAGCGGCAGTTACTCAGTTTCGCCACTAATCATAGACCAGAGCTGTCTGCTTCCTGCTCCATTCTCTGTGTATCAGACCCCATTAAGTCACTAATATCAGATCAATCTGTAGGATAGGTCTTCAATATTGTTTAGCCTGGACCCCCATTAAACCTTAAACCCCACCCCTTTCTGAGGACTCCACCTCCTTGTCGGACAAGGTGCAGAAAGTGTCTAAAATGGTTAATTTAAAACATGTACGCCAATGTTCTGGCGCATTTATAGTAGTGAAACTGCCTTGAGGCAGGCCATTCCTGGGTGGCCAGAGGAGGCTTGCTGTAACTACTAGGGGGCACTTGCTATTAAAAGGGGATCCTGATAGAATTCTGTGGAAGAGGGGCTGTTGTGACTACTGTAAACTTGGGGCCTACTGCAGAAGTCGGTAAGCACAAGGAGTGACTTTTTCAATCGAAGAGGAGGGGGCACTGCTGTCGGTCCTGCTCTGACTACTGGGGAGCAAAACAAAAGTGACATGTAAGTCTCGGCTTCTGTATCCCCAATTGCACTGTGAACCCTGTCTTATATTGTGCCATCGCTAACTCTTGAGCAAGTGTTCTAGGCAGTCGACTGTAAGAGGATATATCATACCAGTAACCTATTATTAGCTGGATCTTTGACTAGGGTATATCTTAAGACTTTTTTATAGTTTAGGAGGGTTTTTCCCCCATTCATTTGTCGGCAGATGTTCTCTCATAATGAAATCTCTGTTCGCTTCTCTCCCCTCCCAGTTAATTTGCTTTCTCACTCTTTCCGGTAAGTCAGATCGCTGAACGTGTTCTCACAGGTGACTGATTTTTTTTAAATTTTTTTTTCCTCTCAGTATCTGTCTGGTGGGTGGAGTAGATATCGCTGTGCCCTCCATTGTAACTGCATGGAAGATGAGGGGTTAATACTAGTGCTTTATCGTGTGTTTGTGAATTGATGGCGTGCGTCAGCGACAAGTCCCAGCAGCCTCCTCTGCTCGCTTCTCGGAGCTCATAAGATGTATTTGTTCACTCTTGGTTCATGTGCTGATCTCCTGTGCGTGCAGGTCCATGCCATGAGCGTGCCCATCTCTGCCATTCCCTTGTGTCAAGAGATTTGAGCTTTCTTAAGGCGACTGACAGCTCATGCAGAATGACTGGGGTTGGCTTGCAAATGATCTGTCATGTCTCAAAAATTAATGCAATGTAAATTTAGAGTATATTCATACACAGCAGACTCGAACCGTCAAGACACCAGGACTCTTTGTATCATAGTTATCTATGATGGTGGTCCCCCGCGGCTTTACTGACCGTTCTATAGACAGGCAGGGACTCCCACCATCATCCATAATCTATCATATGTTCACCTTTAGGCCAGTGCACAAACACTTCTATGGTTCGGAAAATTTGGTCTGTATATGGCCCATATTTCTTGGACTGCACTCTTTCCAGAAACCTGGACTCGGAGTATCCTTGTGAGAGTCACTACCCCACCTTAGGATTCTGTACCGTACTGTAATCACGACAGAGTAGTTCCGCAATGAGTCAGTGACTAAGGGTATCGTAGATGACTGCGATACTAAATCCCGGTCTCCAGATAGAGTGCAGTCCGGGAAATCTGGCCGACATATGGGGTATACTTTTTGGCCTGCAAAAGCCCAATTTCTGCTGGCCTTAACGTTTATATATGGATATAATCTAAATAAACAGTTAGTAAATTGCTGTGTTGACCCTGTATAATTCAGAGCTGCATTCACAATTCTGCTGGTTGCTATTGGAATCTGTCAACAAGCTTGTTGTCAGAGACACCCTTACTTATCGAGATCCTATAATGGTGGTGTGATCACTTTAGTTTACATGGTTGATGCAGATATTAAACCAGCGGGATGTTGAATGATTTCAGCTCTGAAGCATGCACCAGTTTAAGCACTTATTAGACTGGTCAGAATATACATAAGGCTAAGCACAGAACGTTCACCTTGTTGTACGTTCCTTCCAATGTATTAATCGGTTGGAGAATGTTTTCTTTGGGGCTGTTGTATTCAGAACATCCTTATTTTACAAAAAAACACAAAACTTTGCACTTACTATTGAGAAACATATGTTCGCTCAGGTCGTGTAGGCAGTGTTATCTTAACCCAGCGTCAAATAGACTGGTGACACTCGGCGCTGGCACTGCACTTATTGTGAAGTGTATTTTTATCTTCCTGTCAATACGCCTGTAAGGGTGTTTTTTTTACTTTTCACATTTGTATGACACTAGGAAACAAGCCGAGTGCGGAGGGGACGCTCGTATCTACCATTCACGTGTGTAGTCTGAAAGCCTGACCTTCCTGGATTGTTGAGACTAAATTTTTACATTGTGATATGGGGACTAAGGGTATGTCCATAGGGAATGGATAGAATTTTGGGTGGAAAATGTTAATAATTATATATTATTTCCAATAATTTTATTTTCAAGTAGGTAATTTTTTTTTCTGGCCCACTCCACCCAAAACTGTCCCAGACTTTGACTCCACATTCCTGCTTGATATATCATCTCTGTGTCCCCTATTGGATAAGGGATCTATAGATTTAAAGCTCCTTCAGCCTGCCTTTTAGGCGCAGATCCCTGCCATTGGCATGACCTGCCCAGGAAACTGAATCGGAAATGACTCGCATCTCAGACTTTACAACCAGTCTTGTTGTATACAGATTTATTGGCAGGTCATGATATAAATGGGCACCCATGGATTCCTCAATGGTCAAGGTTCTTGTAGTTGAAACTAGGGTTGGCACCTCCAGTTTTTTATTTGTAGAGTATCATTTATCGTGCCCTATAAACCTAAAAACTAAGGCTGCACAGTCTGCCAAAAATCGGAAAAAAGTCTTTCAAGTCCAACTTTTCTCCACCGGTTTCAGTTTGAAAACAGACACCTAATGGATCCCTATATAGTCAATGGGGTCTTCCGGGCTCTGTGTGTAACCACTGTTTTAGTGGTCAGCCTCTACCTTGTTCTGGTCCCCCAATGGACCCGAACAATGGAGAGAGAGTGCTAGTGTGACGCTAGCATAAGCCATGTGATGTAAGATGAGCTTGTAGGATTGGTTTGACATTTTTATAGGTGGATGATCATTGGGTCACCCATGGTTTCCTCGATGGCCAGGATTCATCTAGTGGCAACTAAGATGGGCCTCTCCACGTTTTCATCTTTTGGCAAGAGTATCGTTTATAAGACCTAATAAACCAAAAACTAAACCATGATCTAAGACTAGCTTGTAGGATCTGTTTCACGTTATGTATGCAGGTGACCATTGGGCCATCTTGTAATAATTAATGACTAGTGGATATTTTGGGATTATGACACCCCATGTCTCCTTTGGCAATCTTACTTTTTCGGAAGCAAAAATTTCCTTGGAAGGTCTTCTCATTGGACTAGAAGAACTACAGTGTGCGCTACCTCTCAGAGCCCCATTTGGGGAAAGTGTCCAATTCACCAGTATTGGAGTGTTGAGAGGGGGAAGGAGACCATGACTCCTCATGCTCTTGTTACCCTCCACGTTGCACTTGGGGGAGATGGTGACTTTCATTTGTACATAGACCCATATGGGCAGATTCAGAATATGTCCTCTCGTGCCCAATTTGAGCATTGCTTCTGTTTTTCCATGTAGCACAATCCGGGTGGCTCCTTTATAAGTGAGAACGCCGTACATGAAACAGTTGCCGAGTGAGGTGACAGCACACTGAACCGCGCCAGACAGCTCTGTGGGAAACCTTCCTATTGTCGCAATTAGAAGCAGCCAACATTAAAGAGCGATGAGACATCTCTGGTTCCTTTAATCCCCCTCCCCAAATATCTACACTTTTCATTCCCATTCAGATTGCATGCACATGTGGTGACAATGGCCGTTACCCACAATGCTGTGTGACTCTTGCCCGGTATTTGTGTGTTCCTGAGCCATGGTTGGCTATGGACTGACACATGCTGCTTTTTATCTCATTTTTAACTCTTTATTTGGACTGTAAATTACTACGTGACCACCTGCTGGTATTGGCGTAGTTTTTGAAGGTAATGTGCCTGGCGGTTTATTGCATGCGCCTGTACGGGCACACCGCTGTGTTCCAGGAGTGTGTTATTCTCCACCTGAATTGAAAAGAAACTTGAATGAGTCATTTACCTGTAGGAACATGTACAATATTTCTAATTATTCTCCAGCTTAATAAATCCTATTTTATGAAGTGCGGTTATTAGAGGGGATTTGTCACCAGATTCATCTCTTCATGTTAAAGGGAACCTGTCACATTGAAAATCTGCAGGCTGTGTGTTATAGAGCAGAAGGAGACGAGCAGATTGATATATATTTTATGGGAAACCATTCCGTAAAATTTATCATTTTATCGATCAAGACTGCTTATTCTTAGGAGTCCAGTGGGCGGTCCTACTCACTGGCTGCTATCTCTGTATACACATACATACAGAGATAACTGTCCGTCAGTGTAGGACCACTGGTCTGGAATATAGCGCCACAAAAAATTGTAAAAAAAAAGTAGGAAGAAAAAAATGTAAGCTTTCAACTTTCCCTTCTATAATTTTGCACTGTTGTATTGAGGCTTCCATGCAACTACCCCTACGAAAGGTAGCGATGCTAAATTTTACCAGTTTTCCCCAATTTTTTTTTGTTGTTGTATATTTTTACATGTTTGTTTTTGTTCTGGATCCATGTTCGAACCTATATTTTTATATCCTATGCGCATATTTAACTTATTTTTTTTTAAACGTTTTTGTGTTTTTCTGTTGTTCAACTTTTCCTTCTAATTTTATACCCATTTGCACTGTTATATCAAGGCTTTCCAAGCCGTTGCCTCGATGAAAGGTCGCAACGTGAAATCACCTCACCAATTTTCAAAAAATTTTTTTTATTTTTTTTTTATAATTTTGCACTTGGTCCATGTTCCGACTTATACTTTTATATCCTATGCACATATTTTAAACTTTTTTTTTTTTTTTTATATTAGAAGCTTTATTTTTATATGAGGTCTCTTGTGTATTTGCCCTACTACCTAATGCCCTCTTTGGTCCTCTTTGGTCCTCCGCGTGTTAACTGCCCTCCAGTAGTTTTTGCTTAATCTTTTTTGTCGTTTTCCTCCCAGTGGTGCCGGGCCCACACTCCTCAGGTCTCGGTGTAATCCCGGTTTGCATAAGACTAGAAGGAAATAGCAGCAGGTCAGTTATGCAGGGCGCGGGGCCTGCAGAGACAATATATTTTCAGTAGCAATTTAGTGCATGATTGATCTCCCTGATACGGTTAGTGTACGCCTCATAGCCGCTCAGGTCCACAAGCGAGAAGCATGTAATGTGGGGATTTGATAGAAACCATCAGCCATTGCAAACAATGAAACGTAATGGGTTTTAATGTTGAGTTATCGCTGTGCCAAATATGTTTACATCTACCAAGGAAAACCGACTTCATTAACTTTTTAATGACACGTTCTAATCTGTCGAGCTAAAATGCCACAGAATTGGATTTACTGTAGCAAATCCGCCTTTCTTGGCTTATGTTTTTGTGCTAATATTCACAATTTGCATGGGTTTTGCACCCAGTGTCCTTGGATACAGACGATTGAGGGTGCTGCAAGGCATATGGAAATGGCGGGTCTTGTTTACATTTTTAGAGCGAGACACTTTATATCTCAATTTTTGTTATCTTCGTATTTTATTTTTGTGCGCTGCACTTTTATTTCATGGGATTTGAGTATTTTTGCCACTGACTTTGCTAGTAAGATTGCCAAAGGAGACATGGGATGTGTGTGTGTATAATTATGCCTTATATGATATACATATTTTATTCTTACATTATATGCATTTTTAGATTTTTTTTTTATGTGTATTTTTCTTCACTTGCTCGCTCTTGAACTTCTTTGTTTTTTTTTTTTTTTTTTCTTTGCTCTCATTTCACCTGTGCTCTATTTGCACTCCTCTCATGATCTGTCTCTGTGCTTGCTTTCTTGCTCTCTGCCCTCTTGCTTGCTAGCTCTGATCACTGGCTTGCTTCTCCGCTCATTGCTTCATTCTTTTTGCTTGCCCTTTCGCTCGCTCTTTTTCTTTGCACTTCTTTTCTTACTCATTTTCATCTGTCTTTCCACCTTCTTGCTTTCTCACTAACTTTTTTGCTTGCCTGCTCTCTGCCCTCCGGTTCGCTTGTCCACTTCCTATCTCATTTCACTTGTTTTTACTTGCTATTTCTCTCCTGTTTGTTTTTTTTTTTTTCTACTTTGTTGCTTGTTTAATCTGTTCACTTTTCCCTTGTTTTTACTTGCTCATTGTCATTTTTTTTTTCTCTTTTGCTTGCGCCCTCTTTGCTCAGGATTAGCTTGCCACCTCTCTTGCTTGCTTTTTCTTCCCTACTCTTTTGCTTGCTCACGATTAGCTTGCTACCTCTCTCTTCCCCCCCCTACTTTTGCTTGCTCCCTCTGCTCACGATTAGCTTGCCACCTGTTTTGCTTTTTTCCCCCTACTCTTTTGCTCCCTCTTTGCTCACAATTAGCTTGCCACCTTTTCCCCCCCCCTACTCTTTTGCTTGCCCCCTCTTGCTTTCTCTTTTTTTCCCCCTACTCATTTGCTTGCTCCCTTTTTGCTCACGATTAGCTTGCCACCTCTTTCTTTCCCCCCCCCCCCTACTCTTTTGCTTGCTCCTTCTTTGCTCACGCTTAGCTGTCAAGCAGTCACTCTGTGTCCTCGGGCTGTGGGTGGGTCTCCAGCACAATTACAGATAAAGTCAAGCTTTTCAGTCCTCACAATCACAACACTTGCATCTTTTGCTTACTCCAGATAATGGTGCTAAACCTTATAGGTTCACTCAGAACTCAGTCCCATCATTATATGAGGAATAGAACAGACCTTTACAGGACATTTCATCATTTTCAACATTTCATCATTTTCCCAAATTCTTATGAAAATATATTCAGCACATACTGCATTGTACTACTAACTGTACCAATTTATTAGATATTTTGGGAGTCGGAGTCGGTCCATTTTATACCGAGACTGACTCCACCAAAATAGGCACCGACTCCAACTCCACAGCCCTGGCCACCTCTCTTGCTTTCTCCCCCCCCCCCCTACTCTTTTGCTTGCTCACGCTTAGCTTGCCACCTCTCTTGCTTTCTCCCCCCCTACTCTTTTGCTTGCTCACGCTTAGCTTGCCACCTCTCTTGCTTTCTCCCCCCCCCCTACTCTTTTGCTTGCTCACGCTTAGCTTGCCACCTCTCTTGCTTTCTCCCCCCCCCCCTACTCTTTTGCTTGCTCACGCTTAGCTTGCCACCTCTCTTGCTTTCTCCCCCCCTACTCTTTTGCTTGCTCACGCTTAGCTTGCCACCTCTCTTGCTTTCTCCCCCCCCCCTACTCTTTTGCTTGCTCACGCTTAGCTTGCCACCTCTCTTGCTTTCTCCCCCCCCTACTCTTTTGCTTGCTCACGCTTAGCTTGCCACCTCTCTTGCTTCCCCCCCCCTACTCTTTTGCTTGCTCACGCTTAGCTTGCCACCTCTTTTGCTTTCTCTCCCCCCTACTCTTTTGCTTGCCCCTCTCTGCTCTCTCTCTTGCTTTTCTCATTTGCTCTATCTCCCTCTCTGCTCTCTTTAGGTGCTTCTTTCTTTTTGCTCGCTTGCTCCTTCACTCCCTCGTTCACTTGCCTGCTCTCTTTAATTGGTACACTTAACTTGCCCATTGAGCTCTGGATAATGATGTCAATATTGAGCGGTGGCAGGAAGAGGTGGCATGACATGACGATATTATCACCTCTCGGAGCGCTTGTAGCAGTTTTCACTTCTGCTAAGTTGTAAATAAGCCTCACTTTTTGGTTTCCTTCCCTCGATGTTGGAGGTGCGATCATTTTTGTTCCATAGCTGGAGGATTTCGGCGTTTCTGTATCAGTCTAGGCTGGAGAATAACCTGTTATTACCAGGGCAAGGTTACAGATAAATGTACAAAATGTTTTATGTCCAGAGATTGGGAAATGGAAGAATTTGTTAAGCAATATTCCTGACGCCAAGACGAGACTGGCTGTTCCTCAGCAAGGCCACGGTTTCCGACCCGGCTGATGGGTTGTGTCTCCGGCTGATATTTATGTTTGTATCTATTCCTATTTTTTATTCTTATTGTTTGTGTGTTGGACTACGAGTGAGACCTTATAACCCCATTATCTGTATCACTTGGGGTCCCAGTGAGTTGAATCAAACATATTATAGTATATTAAGACTTATTTCCCTTGTGAATTGTTGTCAAGATATTTTTGAAAAACGAGCTCTTTGGAGCAATGAGGGCGTTACGCATGCACCAAAGGAACGCAACGTTTCCCTTGTTGCTCCAAAAAACGTACTTGCATATTGACAAAAACTGCTATATCTCGGCAACGGAGGCAGCGATTCACAAGGGGAAAACGTCTCTTGCTTCAGGTGACCCTAACCTATCTATCTGGCTGAATAGATAGGCTGGGCAGATTCTCTTTAAGCACCTACTGGAGCAGTTGTACTCACTAAACACCTCCTTGTGACCATTGGTTTGCTGAAAAACGTGCGCTCCTATATGACGCCATCCCAACCATCTGTTCTTGTTCCTATGAGCAAAGAAGTTTCTTTGGATTTGTTCTTCTGTATACTTGTGGATTACAAGGGACAGCGTATAACAAATTTAGAAGATAAGGCAGCCCCTACTTTGGAGAGTTGGCAATCTGTTCAGTATGTATTTATGGATTTGCATATGTAACATCGACGCTCCCACGGCTTCTCGTGTGTTCAGTATGTTATTGCCGCGCTCATTCTTGTGGGTTTTTTGATATTTCATTTTTTTATTTTTTTTTTTCCTGTACCAGTTTGATTAAATGACAGAAAAATTAGGCTGCGATCTCCTTGAGGCAAGGGCTTCTTTTTCTGATGTCCTACCATGTTTGTTTCATTTGCTCTTTGATCGCGGGGGCAGCATATGTCTGCTGGCTTAAGGGCATAGGCACGTGTCCAGATCTCGAAGCCGGGATGGGGTCTCCCGTAGATGAAGCCAGTAAACACGGCCTTAGTACAGACAGCATCCTGAGGTAAATCTGTTATTTCCTCTCATACAAATTTCCTTCATTGGAAATGATGAGCAAGACCTGATTCGGGGGGAGCTGAATAGTTTCCAAGTCGCAGTCACAGGTCCTTTGGAAATTGTGCTAATCTGTTTGCATTCTGATGCGACCATGTCCGGCCTTAAAACACAGCTCTATTATTCATGCTTTGTGAATTCTCCATTCTAGCACAAAATGAGTTTGTGGTTTCATGGTACGGGGACCACTCCAACCAAATCTGCTAATTTCGAGGCCTTCTGTCCTGGGAGTCAACTGAACAGCAGTTATTTTCCTGTCAGGGGTATAATTCACGGCTGCTCTCTCGCCGCTTCTTATATATTGGAAGTATAGAGACGCGCCTCTGACGCGGTGCATTCATTTTGTAGCTGCCCACAAAGTAGGTTTCGAGTTGGCGGAATTGTTGTTGATAATTGAAGTAGCTCTCTAGGAAGATTGTAGGGTCTGTCAAGCGCGCTCCTCAATTTTTGTGTTTCCCTTGAAGTCCATTGTATGA
Source organism: Leptodactylus fallax (assembly GCA_947044405.1). Taxonomy (NCBI): domain Eukaryota; kingdom Metazoa; phylum Chordata; class Amphibia; order Anura; family Leptodactylidae; genus Leptodactylus; species Leptodactylus fallax. Next base: position 2,034,795 of record CAMRHE010000323.1, read on the forward strand.
TACGACATACATGAGTAGGGCCGAGTGTTAGGTTTACAGGTAGTATTGAGTTTTAATTGACTTAGATTGTGTAGTAAATTCCCCCAAATAAGTCAGAGAGCTGGTAAATGTGGCACATCTTTGACACGGCTACTTGGCCTTAGATACACCAGTCTGTTCATTCTGCACCCTGCTGACCAGCTTAGCTTACAAAAGTGAGTGGAACGGGGCAGAGACCAAGGCGAGCTGGGGTTGCCTTGGCCCAGCAAATTTACTATAACTGTCTCCAAAAAAATGGCATTTCCTTCAGCCAGATGCAACTTGCACCAGCCAGCTTCATTACACTCCTATGAAGGACATGGAGATCCTCTTTCCACTGATGTTCCTTGACCATGGGTCTTACTGGTCCCATAGGCTGACATTATTGGTGTATCCCCTTGAAATTGGCTGGCTCCAATGGCAAAAATAAGACTTTAATGGCCGAAGGTTCTAACAAGCCATCCATGTATGGACTTGGGTGGATGTCACACCTCTGGGGTTTACAAAGATTAGCTGAAGATCTACTGTCCTTTTACTATGCTACCACTGGCCCAGCAGACTGACATTGTCGGTGTATTTAATTGAGGTTGGATGGATCCAATAAGACTTCAATGGCCGAAGGGCCTTTACTGTTAGTACAGGCCATGTATATATGGACATCAGTGGATGTTACACCCTTGCTATTCAGAGATTAGCTAGAGATCACTGTGAAAGATCCTCAGTGCGCCAAACCGCTTTGGCTCCCACCTGAGTCCTCTTTCATATAAAAACCACACTCACCGCCAGTGAGTGTCGGGTTCACCAGATAAATACAAGACAAGCCTTCTAAATTTTATATATTTATTAACCCCTAAATGGGTCGGTTAACATCTAACACATGCAGTTCAGAACAGATATGTAGATATATGCAAGCATTAACAGTTACTAGTTACAAGATACAGTACAAATAAAATAAAAGGGATAAAGGTGAAATGATTACTTTACCACACATGTCCTTGATGTGGTTCTGTAGTCCAACACTCACACATGCTCTGTCATGTGTGAATAACCAGTGGAGGCTTCTTGGCATGTGGCATTAACTCCTAGCATTAGTCCAATAGTCTCATCACAAAAATCTCCTCATGGTGTTCGCTTGTAATCCCAACACAAATCTCTTCTCAGGGTTAGTCTGTCTGTAATCTCTTGTAGTCTGTGATGGTCTGTCTCAACTCCATAGCATAATCTCCTCCCACAGACCTCTTACCTCATCTTTTATACCCTTTATGCCACCTCCCAGAATGAGGTCACCGGCAACAGCGTCTGATGAGTTAATGCAATCAAGTCCAGATCTTTTGTATAGAGCTGAGCCCAAGTGAAATGATACAATGTTATCAGCCATATCTGATCTAACAGCCCAGGCTGGAACAATGCCCTATTGTTTGATCACTAAGGGCTGTATAGGAATACAATTGAGCCATTCTGGGATGGATACAAAGCTCTATTGTTACAAGGTTACCTCTATTTACCATATACCTAGGATTAGGGCTGCGCACATTATGAATCAATGCAGGTAAGAAGGGAGACACTATACCCAGAGATCAAAACACATCCCTGAGCCACAGCCACACTTAAGCAGAATCATCACAATCACTTTACCACTGGCCCAGTAGACTAACCTCGTTGGTCTATCCCATTGAAGTTGGATGGATCCAATAAGACTTGAATGGTCTTTACTGTAGGACATTCCTGAGATTTGTAAAGATTTGTTGGAGATAGACGGCCCCTTCACTGTTATCAGACGCTGTGGTGGGTACCACGTGAAGGCTCTGTGGTGCTGCAGGAAACCTAAAAATATACCCTAGTTCCTACTAGACTATATAATAGTCTTACTTTACTTCACTTTTTTGTTTGTTGAAGCATTTACGGTTTTATAGAACTTCCTAAAAATCCCGGCTGATTTATACAATGAGTTCTATTATCCTTTATCATAAATGTACAATAAAAGCCATTTATTCTCCTCACATCATTTTTGACCTTTTCTCTTTTTTTAAGGCTTCTCCAATAAACTTTTTTTTTTTAATGTTTTTGTCTCCTCACATCTTCTTAGATTCATAGTTATAAATATATCTAGGTATTTCTAGAACTGTAATGGAAAAATAAAATTTCATTTAGTGTTTTATGTTGGTGATAACCGTTCCAGTAGTAATTCTCGGTACTGTGTCGCGAGGCGGGGGATTTTAACCTCTTGAAGTGTAACATCTCTGTAACGGAGGCAGCGATTGGTTAGGTTAGGGTCACCTGAATCAGTCTATAGAACAGTATAGCACTGTAGACTAGGCTGTCCTTTCTACCAAGACTCTTTTTAGGTCCTGCCAGAAAAGTAATCACCAGTGTGAACTGAGCCTTACTGTTTGAGTTTTTCTCTTTCTGTGCTGTATTTCTTGCTGAATGACTCCTCCAGGTTAACGTATTGTATATTAGACTAATATTACTCTGTCTGCATCTTGTTTATCTGGCCGGATCGCCTACGCCCATTTACCGCGTGAACGGTTCAGCTTATTACATGATCATTTGTGTACTAGATTACTTTGTTAATGACCATCCCCATGTAAATGTGAAGGATGAGGGGCCTGGCTTCAGGAAAGGGGAAGCTCGTCTGCTCTGTGGTTTGTGGTCTTCTAATAAAATGCTTCGTCTGCTCATGAGCCGTAGGAATGGTGGAGAATGAAGTGCTGCGAAGGATGATGGATGTCAGGCTGGAGTGCGAACAAGCCTTCTGATGGCCGTGCGTGAGGCAGGGGGTCCTTGTACGTCTTCTGCCAAGCCATGTGCAGATCAGCTCTATGACTTTTTAGGGCTAAAGTGAATTAAACTTCACACGTGCTTTGACTTTTTAGATCTAAGTGCATAAGACTTAAAATCAAAAGTGCTTGTTATTTGCAAGGCACGGATCACTGCAGGTCTAAGTCTTGCCATGGCGTACGTCCAATTGTGGGAAAGAGGATCTCGCATTGAGCTTTATTCTCTGTGTGGACTGGGGCTTCATTGCCTTTTGTCTGCAGTAAAGCCCACAGTACCTGTACAGTCTACTTAATACTAATACTAATAATACTCAGTACTAATATATGTGTATGTATGTTGTGTATGCGTATGTATTATATATATATATATATATATATATATATATATATATATATATATTATTATTATTATTATTTTTTTTTTTTTATTTTTTTTTTTTTTACACAATAAACATATATGTATATACACACTACACACACGTATATGTATGTATGTATTGTGTCTGTAACATATAACAGCCATGATTAAACACTATTAGAGTTTTCATTAAAAAAAAATTCTAATTTTTTCTTAAAGATGCTGTCTTGCCCCCCTTTTATTGTCCCCTTTTTAGTACATAAAGACATTGGAACTCACATATATGAACCCAATTGGCTTTTACTTAGGAGACCAAGCCCATCTGTATGTTACTTAGGCAGCCATTCTTTTGAATGGTCACCATGTAATACCTGATTTCCCCTGTAGTGGCCACCGCAGGGAAAATGTGTGGCTTCCTATCGAGAAGAGTCGATCACCAGGAACTTCTTAAGCCAAGTCAAACTTTATTATCAGTAGGGGAATCTCTCTCAATGAGATTAAGGGCTTGTTCACACTAATTGATTCCATGCTATCTCCAAGTTGTAGTTGTTATACAGTACCTATAGCTCTGCTGCACCTTCATACACTGCAGATTTTATTCATGCCATATTTCACCAGAGTGAATATGTCGCCACATGGGCCTAAGCCTCCATACTACAGAACCATCGGGGACTCTTTGTGCCTCCATGTACCGTATCTGGACTAAAAGTAATGAAAAAGTTTGTGTGGTGTGTTTGATCTGTTTATTTAGGCATGGCTTGCAATGCCATGAACACGTGACCACTCCTAAGGGGGCGCCAATGACTGTGTGAACAGGTTTATAACAGTCAATTTTTGGCAAAGGGTGAGGATAGCGCTATTAAATAAAACAAAGGACCGTGGACAAAAGAGTTGGCTTCATGAGATTACATTACTCACCCAGCTAAAGCATCCAGTATTCTTACCATTATCTGTGCTGGCTATCTGACAAGGCCGGAGTAATGTAAGGTCACAGGAAACCCAAACCGTCCCGAACTCCGCATCCTCTTCGGAAATTAAAAACCTTGATGGGCAAGATGATGTTTAGCGTTACCTTGAAGCTAGCAATTTATTTATTTTTTTTTAAGTTAATATCTTGACCACCATACCCTGTTTTTGGGTGTATGTTACTACAGTCATGGCCAAAAGTTTTGAGAATGACACAAATATTATATTTTCACATGATCTGCTGCCCTCTGGTTTTTATGTGTGTTTGTCAGATGTTTTTATCACATACAGAAATAGAATTGCATTCATATTATGAGTAACAGAAGCTTATATTGACAGTTAGAATGAGTTAATGCAGCAAGTCAGTATTTGCAGTGTTGACCCTTCTTCTTCAGGACCTCTGCAATTCTCCCTGGCATGCTCTCAATCAACTTCTGGACCAAATCCTGACTGATAGCAGTCCATTCTTGCAGAATCAATGCTTTAATTTTGTCTGAATTTGTTGGTTTTTGTTTGTCCACCCGTCTCTTGATGATTGACCACAAGTTCTCAATGGGATTAAGATCTGGGGAGTTTCCAGGCCATGGACCCAAAATCTCTATGTTTTGTTCCCTGAGCCATTTAGTTATCACCTTTGCTTTATGGCAAGGTGCTCCATCATGCTGGAAAAGGCATTGTTGAGCGCCAAACTGCTCTTGGACGGTTGGGAGAAGTTGCTCTTGGAGGACATTCTGGTACCATTCTTTATTCATGGCTGTGTTTTTAGGCAAGACTGTGAGAGAGCCGATTCCCTTGGCTGAGAAGCAACCCCACACATGAATGGTTTCAGGATGCTTTACAGTTGGCATGAGACAAGACTGGTGGTAGCGCTCACCTCTTCTTCTCCGAATAAGCTGTTTTCCAGATGTTCCAAACAATCGAAAAGGGGATTCATCAGAGAAAATGACTTTCCCCCAGTCCTCAGCAGTCCACTCCCTGTACCTTTTGCAGAATATCAGTCTGTCCCTGATGTTTTTCCTGGAGAGAAGTGGCTTCTTTGCTGCCCTCCTTGAGACCAGGCCTTGCTCCAAGAGTCTCCGCCTCACAGTGCGTGCAGATGCACTCACACCTGCCTGCTGCCATTCCTCAGCAAGCTCTGCACTGCTGGTAGCCCGATCCCGCAGCTGAAACACTTTTAAGAGACGGTCCTGCCGCTTGCTGGTCTTTCTTGGGCGCCCTGGAGCCTTTTTGGCACCAATGGAACCTCTCTCCTTGAAGTTCTTGATGATGCGATAGATTGTTGACTGAGGTGCAATCTTTCTAGCTGCAATACTCTTCCCAGTTAGGCCATTTTTGTGCAGTGCAATGATGACTGCACGTGTTTCTTTAGAGATAACCATGGTTAACAGAAGAGAAACAATGATGGCAAGCACCAGCCTCCTTTTAAAGTGTCCAGTGGTGTCATTCTTACTTAATCATGACAGATTGATCTCCAGCCCTGTCCTCATCAACACCCACACCTGTGTTAATGGAGCAATCACTGAAACGATGTTAGGTGGTCCTTTTAAGGCAGGGCTGCAATGATGTTGAAATGTGTTTTGGGGGATAAAGTTCATTTTCTAGGCAAATATTGACTTTGCAAGTAATTGCTGTTAAGCTGATCACTCTTTATAACATTCTGGAGTATATGCAAATTGCCATTAGAAAAACTGAAGCAGTAGACTTTGTAAAAATTAATATTTGTATCATTCTCAAAACTTTTGGCCATGACTGTATGTTAAGGCTGGCTTTTTTAATATTTATTTAAAAAAAAAAAAAAATATATATATATATATATATATATATATATATATATATATATGTGTGTGTGTATATATGCGCACACATACACGGTTAAGGCTCCATAATTCTCTGCTATTGTAGTGGTCCATGTGTCCATTGCTCTGATCCTCTAATAGACAATCCTAACGCAGATGTAAACATAACCTTATATGTATGTGAGTGCAATACATATGTAATATTTTACATTTTTTTTTTTTTTTTTTTTTATATAATTTTATTTTTTATGCATCTTTATCACCCTTACAGAACATGTGCGTGTGTGTATATGTCTATGTGGAATATAAATATATATGTATATTAATTTTAGCTCATCTCTACGTATGTATGTGTATATATATGTATGTATGTATGTGTGTATATGTATGTATGTGTGTGTGTGTGTGTGTGTGTGTGTGTGTGTGTGTGTGTATATATATATATATATATATATATATATATATATATATATAAAACATTTTATAATATTTTTGTTGTGTAGTACACCGCTCGGCCCTGGTGGTCACCTTACTGCTTGAGTGCCTATGGATCTGCTGACACGAACAAGAGAGGGTAGAATTAATGGGCTCGTGTCATCCAGGCATCGTCAGTTTCCATGGCGACGGCTCAGTTATGGCTTATTGGCCTGCTCCTGTATGATTAATATTAGCTGTGGACACTCGGGTGGAAGAAAAGCAGATTAAGTCAATTTAAAGACGACAGTTATTGTGGCCATTATGTTATGTAGTACGAGGCCTCCACGTCCAGCCACAAATGTAGATTTTTACAGCTTGTCTCGTTCAGTTTGTAAACCTTGTGACTGTCTAAAAATCAATATTTACTAGCGTTGGGCTCGTGACTTGTAAATGGTTTTTTTCCTAATAAGTTGCGTTTGGTTTGTTTTTTGGCTCCATAAATAGAATGGAGATGGCACTGTAATACTCGGTGTAGCATGGCTCGGCTGCTGCAGCCACTTTAGGAGAAAGTCGTTTACATTATTAATCTCCATCTCATTCCATTCCCTTTGATATAGTTTTGTTCCGAGCCACCTGCTGATAGAAGAGAGGAATCGCTCTTTAATATGGCATGTTTTGACATGGAGCGTCTTGCGCAAACATAAATTAAAGTCGTATTTCTCATTTGCAGACCTGGCAGTAAGTGATCCATGGTGTACAAACAAAAAAAAATTGGATCCGCCATGGCGCACGTAATAGTTGGCGATGGGATATGAGCAATATTAACCCCTTTTATCCATCTCTTGACGTTTTCATTTGGTTGTTGTGCAGGTTGTAGTATTTGAGGTTGCTTAGCAAACACTTGACTTCCCGTCTCGTTCACTACCATCTCAGGTAGCCTTACATACAGAAATGGTCATGGAAAGGTCTATCTGATACAGTAGACTGAAAACTTACGGTGCACAAACTTATTTTAGGTACTTTATCAGTCACCCGGAACCATAAGAAGAATAGTTTAGGAAGTTTGTGTCATGCTTGTAGGTGGGTCTCGAAGAGAAGCTGTCGCCATAGGCTTGGGCACCTCCGAAATAACTCCTCAACCTCTAATTGGTGAACATAAGGGCTTCCTGTATCTAAACTTTAGGAAAGTTGCCGTTTACAGCAGGGGTTTTGGAATCAGAGTTGGGGATAGTTTAGGGTGCATCATTTATTGCCTACTAGGAGTTTAGCACTAGGTTTTTCATGAATTAGAGGAGCTTCCGATTGACCATGGCTGTCAGCGCTTCATGAGTCAGAGTAAAACTATGGAAAACTAGGAGTCTGAGTCGGTGGTTTGGCCTACCTACTCCATAGCCCAAGTTTTAGGTCCCTTATCAGGCACCAGGAAGCATGAGAAGAATGGTGCAGGAAGTCAGAGGTGGGGCATCTTGTAGAGAAGAGAATCTACTAAATGACTCTAGGTGGTGAACAAAAGTTTGGAAAGTCTGATGTTTCCTTGGAGGTCCCTTTTTGCTACAACATCTTCCTGGAGAGATTCCAATACGGTACTGAAGAATTATAAATTCCATAGTCTCTTAATAGGTTTGGGAAAGCATCTCAGGGGGTTGGGGGTTCTCACGGAGAAGATCCAGTGGTCTCCTGTGGAAGCTTTATTTTTGGATGGAGTGTGCAAGTTGGCTCTTGTTCGCCAAACCAAAGACTCATCTGTTCTGAAAAATATCTTCAAAAAGGACTATCCTTCTGCTCAGTAAGGCTACCTTCACATGACCGAGCTGATTCTTGTCAGTGGTTTTTATTTTATTTTTTTTCACGGCCAAGTCAACATCAGCATGGCATCCTTTTTCTTTCACCGACTCATTGACTTTTAGTGAGAGAGTCAGGGCCATGAAAACGGAGCTGTCAAATGGTAGAGCATGCTATACTTTTTCACAGATCAAGGGCAGTACTGACCCCTTAACATGGGTAGTGTGACTAGAGCCTAACTCCTATTCTGTACGCCGTCTCCAATGTCGGCCCAACAACCACTTATGGTCTATTTGGCATATTCGTCCACTTTACTATGAATTGGAATGTTTCCTTAAGTGCCTGATGTGTATTAACCTCTAACATACCAACTTTACCATGTTCTAAAGTCCAAACGGCATGATCCCGCTTTACCCCCTGCTGCACTTCACTTTATAGGGACAGATTTTTCCCATCCTAACTCTTACTTAATTGGTTGGGGTCAAGCAGAGGTTGTGGTTGTATTAAGTGAGGACTGAGCGCATGAGTGAGCACTAAGTCGGGATCCGGCAGTGTCACATGACTACCGCCCCCTCCTGTTTGGTTGATATATGTGCGGGTCGGTAAGGACTTTCTTGAAATATTTACTTTTCTATGTTTTTGGATTGACTAGGGAAGGAGTAATAACAGACGTCTCCCACAGCGCGGAGTAAAGGGAGTCTTATTTATGTAGTCGTGTGGTTATGGAAAGTTACTGAGCGCCGCTTCTCAGATATTCCCACAGGGAGGGAACATTTAGTTTTGAATATTTTTGAATCTAGTTTTGCAATGGAGTTGTGACCACTTGTCATGGAATTCCGACTGTAGCCTGTGTTTGCACTGTAAATAATCGGCGACTAATGGGGTTTTTTGTTTCGTTTGAAGGGGTTGTACAAAATTTAAAAAAAAAGACAAAATACTAAAAAAAAAAAAAAAAAAAAAAAAAATCCCCCAGTGTTTTGTATTACATTCATAATTGAAAATACAGTAGACCTCTCCAAGAGACAACATCTTTAAGAGTACCCTTTTATCCAGACCACGTTTTCTCTGCTGGATTTTTAGTTTTCTATATTAACCATCTTCTTTGAGACGACCATCCCTAGAAGACCGCTTTTTAATTTAATTTTGGGTGGTCATCTCAGAGCCATGTTCCCTCTCCTCTGCCTCACAGTCCTGTATAGGACCAAGGACCAGGATAACAGGGACTGCGCAGGACCAGTGAAATTAGGGCAAAATCTTTTATTTAAGGAGATAAGACACAACGCGTTTCGGGGTCTTTAATAACCCTTTTCAAGTGTGTACTTGAATTATAGGTCCCTAGATACTTGCCTCACCCCTGGTGGACCTATAATTCAAGTACACACTTGAAAAAGGGGTATTAAAGACCCCGAAACGCGTCATGTGTTTTATTTCCTGAAATAAAAGATTTTGCCCTAATTTCACTGGACCTGCGCAGTCCCTTTTATCCTGGTCCTTGGTACTATACTCTGTTTACACCTTTCATGGTATCACAGTGACAGCTGCAGCCTCCAGTCCTTTCCTGTTTTGGTTCCTTACACCTCTTGTTGTTGTTTTACCCCTAAAAAGGTGAGGAGCCATTTTTTACTATTTGGATCATTGTGTCTAACGATACTACACTATGTATTGCTCGGTGTCTCTACCTTTGTCGTTCACAGTCCTGTAACAGGCTGAAGCAGGAGCCTCTCCCCCCTGCTTTTCTGTAGTAGATTTAAGGTTTAAGCCCCACCCCCTCCATCCAGCTTAAGATGGAGCAGATCAGCAGTAGATTAACCCCTTTGCCCTGCAGGATTTCTACAATACAATGTGTCTCGCTCATGCAGAAAATTCTGCAGACTGACAACGAGGCTTATTATATTTCTAGTTTTTGTTTTATTCCTTTAAGTCTATGTTCCCACTGCTTCTAGATTTAGTTCTGTACTGTTTTTAGGTGGCTTTTCGACAGTCAGAATAGTGTTAATGGCTCCATAGATGGGAAGTGACAGTGTTGATTTTTACGGTAGGAAATGTTTTTGTTTTTTGTTTTTTTCCCCATCAGTAAAGCCGTTATTGTAGCTAGGTATCTCCGCGCGGAGATGGACAATTTATAGGAATGTTTTTGTAGGATTTGTTAGGGATAATTGTGGCTACTTGGCTCCTGTCACGGAAATAGACAGTGGCCTCTAGAGAGTTGCTTCCAGGCCTTGTGGTGTCTGAGACACAGCAGGCAATTAATGATTCTGTCTGTGCGTATTCCACTTGTACCATAGATAACCGTTAGCACGTGAAATGAGATCCACTTGTAGCCGACTTGTCCCAGTTATGTGGAGGAAGCCTCTCGCTGCGGCACCTGTCCCTCATTCCTGTGCTATGTATGTTCTGCTGGCAAAGCTCCGTGCTACTTAGATGTCACAACAGAATGACGAGCCAAGGCTTTTACAACTGTACGTCCCTCTATATCCCTGCCCGTTACATCATAGCTGGCTGTCGGATTTAGCTCTGTGTTGACGGAACAATGTATATAAAAGGGGTTTAGAAAACGTATACCTCATTAGGGAACTCTTCATTGAGTTATAAAGAGTGTCACTTGCTTTAAAGGACCTTTACTGACCTCCATTATACAAACTGAATAATTTAAATGGACATGGTGTAATGCTTGATTTCTCCTGTGGTGGCACTGCAGAGAAACTGAATGCTTAAAGGCAGGTTTTTATTACAGATTAGAGCTGATCGCTAGGGTCTCAGGACACATTGGGGGAATTTATTTAGACTGGCACATCATGGCACTGGCACTCTTTGTTGTGAGCGTTGGCATCAGATTTAGGCGGGTGTGGCCAGAATTGAATTATATGCCAGTTGGGGATTGGCATAGATTTTTGGTATAATTTAGGCAAGTTTTCTGCCACCCGTTATTTAAAAAAAAAAAAATCTGACGGCGTCTCTTGCCAGTATTGATCCTTGTCCTGCCCTCTTTTCTCAAAAATAGCCATCAGGGTGGAAAAATGGAAAAAGTAGCACATTTTTGGCGGAAACTATTGTGCGGCAAACATCTGCCACTTTTTACGCCAGAAAACTGATGTGACTAGATAAGTAAATTCCCACCAGTGTGAACAGCTTACTGTCGAGAAAACATAAGTCAGGTTTTTTCCATTCCTTAGAAGACGACCTTTTCACCACCTCTGCCAACTCCAACTCTTAGCATCCTTCATTCCATTGATTCCATCACAGTAGGAATTTTTTCTCTAGCCCTCGCCATTCCTGAGCAATCATTTTGGGTATTTTAACTACAATCATGCTCTCTGACAGGTGGGCGGTCCTGGGCTGGAACAGACAGCCCAGCACCGCCCACCTATCAGAAGAGCGCATGATTGTGCTGAAAGTTACAGAAAGAATTGCTCAGGAATGGTGAACGCTAGAGAAAGAAATGCCAACTGTCCCGGAAGTTGCGACAATCGAAGGATGGCGAGAGATCAAGATGGTGAAAGGTTCTCTTTAAATAAATCGGTCTTCCTATAAAGTGTTAATTGTGAATTAATATGGGCCATATACAAAAAGAACCCGTTGGCTGACAGCCGTTTAAAGTACTTGTTAGTCTATCCAACCATTAAAGCTATTTTCAGTAGCCAAGCCCAAAAAATTACGACACCACCAACTTTGACCCCGAAAGACCTTACACATCGGATCATTACATATGGAACCCCTTGGGGAAGAAAAATCACATTTTATGCAGATTATGTACCATTTCCCTTTTAATCTAATGGTGTGTGGCGCTTTTTCTTTCTAATTTTTATTTTTTTCCTACGTCTGATCTCTAAGCAACAGAACTAGAAAACAAGTCCATGCGAAAGTTTCTGTAATTAAGAGCAGGAACATGCTTAATTCAATAAACCAGCAGCCTAATATCCACAGTCCTGCTTAGAATTGCATTAGTCTGACTTGATCAAAGAACACAGGACTGCATGGCAGGTCTATGACTAATAGGCACATCTTGCGAAACTCCCAGCCAGATTTTTTTTCTAATTTTTTTCTTTTTTTTTTTTTTCTTTTTGGTTTGTTTTGGCTGCCCTTAATCTTTCCCCCGATAGGTGACTCATAAGGTGAATGGGAAAATCAAGGTTTTTAGGATTCCGCAACACCCATGGAAAACTAAACAAAGCCCAAACAGTGTTGGAAAGGATCCTGGAAATTTGCGGTATATTAGTTTTTGACTTTTTTGTTATATATATTTTTTTTTTTTTTTTTGAGATTATCAGTTAATTCTAGTTCATTCAAGGATAGAAGAATGTAACATCTGGAAAGCTCATCTAACCGGCACCATACATCTGTCAAGGCCTGTCTTGTATTGAGAGAGAGTCTGTTTTCGACAGTCTCTGGTAGCCTTCATTAAGGGGTCATCTCGTGACCTTGCGTAGATCAGGTTATCTCATCTAGGACTGTTTAAGAACACCGGCTCACACCAGTTTAAATATTTTCTGCATATCAACAGTGTAACGTGAACCTCCTGTCTAAAGGGAGTTATTCCTTGTGTTGAGACCTCTATCCTCTTCTGTCTTTAAAGATGCTCATTAGTAGTACTGTATAATGTTGTACTGTGTTAGCCATAGAGAGTAGTGGAAGAGTGAAGAAATCAGGCAATACCTTTTAGAGGCTAACTGAGTATATTTGATGGTAAGCTTTCGAGAGTACTAGCTCTCTTCTTCAGACATGGTGTTATACAAGAAAATGAAAATTCACAGACTTTTTATACACAGAAGACATGGACCGTCAAAGGATCTTAGAATCTTTAAAAATAACAAAATGCAATATAAGTAGAGAAGTTATTTACAACAGGTCAGGAAATAAACAATCTGGAAACTTGGGGGGCGTGACGGAGGGATCAGTAATTGTTGCTGCTATCTGTTTGCTATCAGGTGGTAAGAGGCTCATTAGTCTTGAGATGGTAGTCGGATATTACTGAAGGTGGAATATTGGGATATTTTTGAGATTTTACATATAAGACATTGATGGTAGTAGCTTCAGGAATCCATGGCCATGGATTAGTCCAGAATTCTGTCATCTTTCTGTACCAATCATAACTGGATGGCTCAAGATGATCCTGGTGGTGGTCGTAGACCCCACGATCGGCCAGTAAATGTCAATGAGACCTAAAAGCTTATCTAAATGCAGTGGTGACCTATAAGGTTACTGGTCCTTATTCATATTGTAGAATGGGTGCACCACGGGAGAAGTCCTGCATTATGGCTCTAGCATGTTCTGGACACAACATTGTCCATTTAGCGACTTTGTGTTTTGTGGGTTGTTTCGTACTAATGGAGTCATTTGTAACTCTTGTTGGGTAATGTCTTGATTATTCAACCAGAAAGTTGATTGCTATAGAAACTATTAAGTAGTAATATATACATTATCACTATTTGCTCTTACAGTACAGGGATGACAGTAGTATCTGTGACCTTTTAATTAGACTCTGCAGCTGGCAAGCGGAGTTATTACCAGTCATCTAATTGAATTTCATGGCAGAGAAGCATTGGATTTTAATGTATAATAATGTGGCAGTGAGGAGGTGGAGGACAGTTCTTCACTATATGGAGCAGTATTATAGTAGTTATATTCTTGTACATAGGAGCAGTACTATAGTAGTTATATTCTTGTACATAGGAGCAGTATTATAGTAGTTATATTCTTGTACATAGGAGCAGTATTATAGTAGTTATATTCTTGTACATAGGAGCAGTATTATAGTAGTTATATTCTTGTACATAGGAGCAGTATTATAGTAGTTATATTCTTGTACATAGGAGCAGTATTATAGTAGTTATATTCTTGTACATAGGAGCAGTATTATAGTAGTTATATTCTTGTACATAGGAGCAGTATTATAGTAGTTATATTCTTGTACATAGGAGCAGTATTATAGTAGTTATATTCTTGTACATAGGAGCAGTATTATAGTAGTTATATTCTTGTACATAGGGGGCAGTATTATAGTAGTTATATTCTTGTACATAGGAGGTATTATAGTAGTTATATTCTTGTACATAGGAGCAGTATTATAGTAGTTATATTCTTGTACATAGGAGCAGTATTATAGTAGTTATATTCTTGTACATAGGAGCAGTATTATAGTAGTTATATTCTTGTACATAGGAGCAGTATTATAGTAGTTATATTCTTGTACATAGGAGCAGTATTATAGTAGTTATATTCTTGTACATAGGAGCAGTATTATAGTAGTTATATTCTTGTACATAGGAGGAGTAATATAGGAGTTATATTTTTTTATATTGGGGGGGAAATAAAATATTTATATTTTTTTTTTTAGGGGGGGTTTTTTATTATTTTTTTTTTTTTTTTTTGGGGGGGTATTTTATTTTTTTTTTTTTTTTTTTTATGGGGGGTTTTTTTTTAGTTATATTCTGTACATAGGAGGTAGTATTATAGTAGTTATATTCTTGTACATAGGATCAGTATTATAGTATATTCTTGTACATAGGATCAGTATTATAGTATATTCTTGTACATAGTAGGTAGTATTATAGTAGTTATATTCTTGTACATAGGAGTAGTATTATAGTAGTTATATTCTTGTACATAGGATCAGTATTATAGTAGTTATATTCTTGTACATAGGGGGCAGTATTATAGTAGTTATATTCTTGTACATAGGAGCAGTATTATAGTAGTTATATTCTTGTACATAGGATCAGTATTATAGTAGTTATATTCTTGTACATAGGATCAGTATTATAGTAGTTATATTCTTGTACATATGAGGCAGTATTATAGTAGTTATATTCTTGTACATAGGAGTAGTATTATAGTAGTTATATTCTTGTACATAGGGGCAGTATTATAGTAGTTATATTCTTGTACATAGGAGCAGTATTATAGTAGTTATATTCGTGTACATAGGGGCAGTATTATAGTAGTTATATTCTTGTACATATCAGGTAGTATTATAGTAGTTATATTCTTGTACATAGGAGTAGTATTATAGTAGTTATATTCCTGTACATAGGAGCAGTATTATAGTAGTTATATTCTTGTACATAGCAGTATTATAGTAGTTATATTCTTGTACATAGGAGCAGTATTATAGTAGTTATATTCTTGTACATAGGAGCAGTATTATAGTAGTTATATTCTTGTATATAGGAGCAGTATTATAGTAGTTTAGTACCAGTAATTAACCTTACCCTTTCACACTCCTTTATGCAAAACAGGCAAAAATGAGTCTTTAAAGGATTTTTTTTTTTATTATTATTTTTCATTTCTCCTCTAAGAGACAAAGTTGAGGGTTATGGCCTCTCTCTAGTATTATAATGAGCTAGTTTGTTGCACAGTTGTCCTATTTTATGTCGATCTTCCTCTCCATTTTTCTTCTTTGTCTCTCC
Source organism: Leptodactylus fallax (assembly GCA_947044405.1). Taxonomy (NCBI): domain Eukaryota; kingdom Metazoa; phylum Chordata; class Amphibia; order Anura; family Leptodactylidae; genus Leptodactylus; species Leptodactylus fallax. The sequence continues at coordinate 2,050,318 of CAMRHE010000323.1, forward strand.
TCCAGCACCTGGCATTGAATCCACAGATTTAATCAGTGTCTGTTATCAATTCCGTGACTTGTAGGTTATGTTTTCTTTTAATGTGAAGAACACGGCACACGTGAATATGTCACTTTATTTTTTTTTACGCTTCTCTAAGCACTCGATTGCCGAGGAAGTCTTGAAAAGTGGATGATGTCAGAGCCTGGTCGGGTCCACTCTATTCTGCAGTCTCGCACTCCCCGCACACACTAATTGAGTTAGAAGGCGGGTTCCCGGGAGGCGGCTGCTGTTGGTTTTGCATACAGTTACAGAAGCCTGCTTTTCCTTTGGCTCTGAAGTTATTTATCCCCGGTTGCTGCAGACTGTAAATGTTGGTAATCCATGTCACATGTAATAATTTTAGTATTTGCTGCACTTGCTGTTTTTTTTTTTTTTTAATTTTTTAAATTTTTTTTTCTTTAATGTACTCCGGCAGTAATCTTTTGGTGCCCGCAGTAGCCGTTATAGATCGAGACTGTAAATTTTAAATGATTTATTAGATTGTATTAAACGATCCGGCTCTATTGATTAGATGAACCTGCAAGGATTGCATTGTAATGAAACCTGGCACAGGATCTGCGCTTACAGAAAATGTAGCAGGAGATTTAGAGGATATTTCTGAAGTTAAATGCTCTGCTGCAAAACCCGCTCTTGGAAGGGCCGGCTTTCATTTGCTACATTGGAAAATTATTTTAGAATTTTACTATGACTGTTTAACTTTTTGATGTCCAGTTTTACTGCAAATATTTGTTGAGCTTAAGCTGAAAACCTAATGGAAATTGCGTACAAAATTATAGGCCAGGTTGGAACCTAAAGCACATTAGTAAGCCCTGGGCGCACAAGCGTAACAACCCCTTGTGCCTTTGGAGGTGCCATATTCACTCTTAGAAGTATTGCTCTTCAAGGGATTTTCCAGGCTAAAAGGGATAGGTCGTCAATTTCAAAATGGTGGGAATCTGACAGCAAACACTTCCACCAATCAGCTGATATACAGAGAGTGAAGCAGGAAGCAGACAGCGCTGTTCTGTGTTGTGGCCTAAATAGGTTACTGCATCTTGGCTCCTGTTCAAGTGAATGTGAGTTAAGCTGCATTGATCTGGTTTGGCCACTACACTGAGAACAGCGCTATCTGCTTCCTGCTCCATTCTGTGTGCAAACAACTGATCTGTGGGTGTGTCGGGGCGGGGGGGGGGGGTTCCCACTGATTTCGTATTGATGACCTTAGGATAGGTAATCAAGAATTTTAGCTTGGTATACCCCTTTAAGGGAGAATGTCTTTATCACCATATTTTTCTCCACCACCTGGTATCCATAATGTGGCTATTAAAAGTTCTAAAAATTAGGGATTTATTATTATTTTTTTTAAACATGCTCTTCATGGTTTGGGCATGAAGTCACTGTGTTGATAATGGCCCCACACGTGACGCAGAAGTAGAGGGTTAAAGGGGCGCTCCGTAATTATGGTGTATGATTGTATTAGTACATCACAGGTATACGGTTGCGTTCTGTTGAGTGTTTTCATTGGGGTAGTATGGCTGCTGATGGACACTAATGGAACGCAAGGTTATTTTACAGCTCATTTGCCAAGGACCACGAGTACTTATTATATGGAGTGTAAATGTGTGTTGTTGGTTTCCTCTTTGTAAGGACTCCTCTTACATTTCCTTCTCCTGCATCACCCAGTCATTTTTGAGCTGTTTGTGGACATAAAGCTTTATTCCGAGAATTATCGCTTCCAACCCCTTTAAGCTCGCTCTTCTCTGCATAGTGAACCTATTATTAGAAAGTGACCTGCTCCAGAGGAGTACACGAGGACTTGGGGCTGAGCATCATATCTGCTTCCAGCTCGTAAAGAGTATATCCATCTTCTGAGCACAGTTTTACAGTCTCTATATAGAATTATCCCATATGAAAAGGTAGAACTTGGTCCAAAGTCTCATTTTTCATAGTTCAAAACAGTATTTTTGTTTCTCCTGGTTGCTATTGGAAACCATCAACAAGCGTGTTGTCAGACACACCCCTAAGAGCTCAGCTAAGTTATTTTAATGTAGTAGGACAAGATCACTGGTCACATGACTTGGCTGAGGACCAGAAAAGAGTGGCTAACTCACAAATACTGACACCTTTAATAATAATAATAATAATAATAATAAAATTTGTAGGAATTCTACTTTTAATTCTTTTTTTTTTTTCTTTAGTGCATGTCAGTGTCTCCTCCTAACCTTGAATAAAAAGAAATACAGGCAAGCTTGGTGTTGTCTATGGCTGCCGAGTGAAGGAATGGCAGACGTCTTTGCTCTTGGTTACTCTTGTCAGGATCTTGTTGAGCATGAATATATAATGTCTTCCAGAATGAGGTCTTGATTGGAAACCTGTGAAACCCGAGCACAGCGTGTCGCAGGCCCGCGCGGTTAATAATTGATCTCCTAGACCTCAGGAGGTTGTCACACCCAAGTGACAGGTGATTCTCGATACTGCTCCTTTGTTTACCTGATGGGGCGACACACTATCCTCCTTTTCTTGGCTGCGAATAAATGTCGAGTACAGTTTGTGATAAAGACATTCGTTCATTGTAATCTTTTTGGGAAAAATCTTGTATATAGGTTATGGCTAGAACTAGTAAAAAGTTGTCCTACAATGTCTACATAGCTGGTCAAAAAATTATATGGCCGATTAGGATATATGTGATCTCTTACCAGACGTCTTGACTGATTTTTTGCTTCAGTTTCTGCTTTTTCGTGGCTGAGTGTTGTCTGCTTTTAACAGACTGCCAAAAAAAACAAAGTATAATACAAAAACAAAACCTTAATAATTTAATTTTTTTTTTATTTTTTATAAAATCCGACCCACTGATCCATTTTTAATATCCGTCACTCAGATGCGAAGTCAAAGAGGGTTCTGTGGCCATTAAAACCTAAGATACATGTACTTTTTTTTTTTTTTTTTATTTCACTGTCATGTGAATAAGCCATTGGGGTGTTCACATGTAGGAATTTGGCGCTGAATTTGGAGAAGAGTGCCACTGTATCGTGCCTTCATTGGGCAGGGCCAAATTCTGTATCAAATTCCGCGCCGAAGGAAAAGGTGAATTTTCCGCCTCCCATTCATCTCATTGGGAGTTCTCAGGTGAAATCCGCCTGCAGAACCAACTGGACGATTTTTTTTTCTTTCTGCTGGCTATAAAAATCCGCCACTGCCTCCCGTTGAAATGAATAAGAGGAAGATTTCTGGTAGAATTTAAAGGGAATCTGTCAGGGCAATTTGGGACACTAAACCACCCTTACGTCCATATGGACCTGGTGTTTAGTGTCCTAAATCACCCTGTTATAACGCAATCCATGGCCGCATTAAAAATAAAAAAGCTTTATACTTACCCTGCGCTGTACTCCCCGCACCTGCGCAGTTCTTCAATGAAGCCAGAGGAGTACACCTCGGCCTCAGTGCGCATGCGCCGCAATTACACAGTGAAGCCGGGAGTTAGAGGCGTGCCTCATGAATAAGCCGGACCGATCTCACCAAATAGCGTCAATCGGACCCTTCTCTAGGTAAGTATAAAGGTTTTTTATTTTTAATGCACCTGCGGATTGCATTACAACAGGGCGATCTGGGACACTAAACCCTTGGCCTATAAGGACCTACGGGTGGTTTATTGTCCCAGATTGACCTGACAGATTCCCTTTAATGTAAATTCCGCATGAAATTCAGAGTCTGTATTCTACGTGTGATCACCCCCTAAGCTGTCGGGACACGTGCACTGCAGACTTCTACTGCAGAAAATTCTTTGGATATCTGCCTGAAATCCACATTGTCTAAAAACTGAGAATACAGGAACACAGAGAACTCTTCTGTGCCTTGCGATCGGTCAGATCATACTGGAACGATCTGTCCGGATCTTAATCCCGGGAAAGGCAGCTGCAACATAAATTTGGCTCCAAATTAGACATCCAGGGGCACCTAGATGGGGGTCACCCCTGTATATTGTAATGCTGACCACAGCACCAGCGCAGGGTTCTATCCATAATCTCTTCTGGTTAATAAAGTGATTTACAATTTTGTTAGTATTTTTCTTTCTTCGTCATTTTACAAATTTGTGCCGAATTCCATTGAAATGGTTAACTGTCCCTCTTCATGGTTTCGGGCTCACTTGGCATGTGCGCAGGAGTTCCCTGATATTGTAAGAAGTCTGCATCACTGAGTTATCTGAGATGTGAAGCGAGGGTGGAAAAAAAAAGAAACTTGGCACCATTGTGTGGCACGAGATGAAAGTAAAAATCACGAAATCGAAAACCTAATATGTTATACGTGTCTTAATTAGTCTGCGCCCGCAGCGATCCGCACTGGCATTTTATGTGTTTTTTGGGAGAAAGCATTATAGCACTTGAAAGTAAGATGTATGGATATTTTTTTTCTGATCTCGGCCTAGCAAGCAGATGGAGCTGGAACGGATCCATTCTAACATTTGGTTGGTCTGAACGAAGCCAAAATTTTTTCCTTGTAATTAGAATGGTCCTCACACCGTCAATCGTTCCCAATGGGCAAAGCGTCTGATGTAAAGCCTGCTCTGTGCGGCGTCTGATGATTCAATCTATCCCTTCATAATTCTTTTTACCTCGGCGGCATCCATTTTATAGGCTAGATGTATATCTACATGTGTCGTCCATGTGCGGGAGGGCAACACGGCCTAGACGTTCTCCGATCTGTGAAGTACTATGCACCTTGTGAACAGAACACACCGTTTTCTGATATTATTGAAAAGGTTATTTGCCTACCAAAATAATGGACCAGGATATTTAAAAAAAATTAAAAAATAACGTCTGCTTTCTTCCAAAAACAGCGCCTCACGTGTTTAGTGGTGTTGTGAATGGAGCTGAGCGACAAAACCAGGCACGGCTCATGGACAAGTGTGGTCCTGTTTTTGGAAGAAAGTAGATGTTTTTGTTTTTTTCCTGGTCTCCTTTAAATGTCTCATAGGTAGGGAGTCCCTACTAACTTGTATAGTCTTAAAGGGGTTGTCCAGGAATTATAGCAACCTCGGGGGAAGCTGGGGTGGGTGTAAATAACAAAAATCATAATCTCCAATCCCCAGGGCTCCGTTGTGCAGTTCCAGTCCTCTTTCCCTCCTGCGCCAGAAGCAGGGAGGCTCATGTGGCCAATCACTGATCATGTGGCCTCTGTGGTCGCTGGAGAGTGAGTGGTGATGTCACTCATGTATGTTAACAGTCACAGGCCTATTGGTCTCAGTGGTCATGTGACCCTCTCCATTTCTGGCCCTAGAGGGGAAGGGCACCAGGACTGTACAATGAAGCTGCAGGGAGAGAGGAGTAGGTGTTTTGTTTTTTGTTGTTTTTTTTTTATTTTATTTTATACCCACCCCGGTTTCCCACCTGAGTTTGCTACAAATCCTAGACAACCCCTTTAAAGATTGGCAACATGGTTTTGGCTATCAAAAGCAATTTTTGCGGTGGTTTTCACGTTCAGGGTATACTGTTTTTTTTGCACCTTTTTTTTGGTAAATTTTTACTAATATCCTTTTAATTTTTTTTTTTTTTTTTTTATATTTTTCATTTTGATCTTAAGATTTGTAACTCCCCTTTGACTTCAAGGACTCCATAGCTACATGTGCCCTGGCTCTCCAGTGTTTTTTTTTTTTTACATCATCTTTTCATGCTGATTGCATATGTCATTGTGAATTTCTCCATTAACTTCCTGCCGCATAGTAAATTAAATCATATTTCCATGGCCTCCGGAGGGGCAGAATGGCCACGGCAGTGAAATCTTAAGGAGCTGTATGTGCTGTAACCGGCTGTGATCAGTACAGTAACATAATAAATGCAATTCTTACCCATCACCTGGGCGTATGGCCCTCTTGTCATATTAGTGAAGAAGAAAAATGTGGAAATCCCTTCTTATTTCTATTTTTATTATTTCCTCGACTTGTGCCTTTGGGATAAATCATGTGTGTCCATATACATGAAGAGAATAATTGGAATTCTGGAAGATGAAGAAAACTTGAAATCTTGTGGAAAATTTAGTATATGATTATTATGGTTAACCTTTATTATTCCAGTATTATTATTATGGGCAATATTATAGTAGTTATATTCTTGTACATAGGAGCAGTATTATAGTAGTTATATTCTTGTACATAGGAGCAGTATTATAGTAGTTATATTTTTGTACATAGGAGCAGTATTATAGTAGTTATATTCTTGTACATAGGAGCAGTATTATAGTAGTTATATTCTTGTACATAGGAGGCAGTATTATAGTAGTTATATTCTTGTACATAGGAGCAGTATTATAGTAGTTATATTCTTGTACATAGGAGCAGTATTATAGTAGTTATATTCTAGTACATAGGAGCAGTATTATAGTAGTTATATTCTTGTACATAGGAGCAGTATTATAGTAGTTATATTCTTGTACATAGGAGCAGTATTATAGTAGTTATATTCTTGTACATAGGGGGCAGTATTATAGTAGTTATATTGTTGTACATAGGAGCAGTATTATAGTAGTTATATTCTTGTACATAGGAGCAGTATTATAGTAGTTATATTCTTGTACATAGGAGCAGTATTATAGTAGTTATATTCTTGTACATAGGAGCAGTATTATAGTAGTTATATTCTTGTACATAGGAGTAGTATTATAGTAGTTATATTCTTGTTCATAGGAGGTAGTATTATAGTAGTTATATTCTTGTACATAGGAGCAGTATTATAGTAGTTATATTCTTGTACTTAGGAGCAGTATTATAGTAGTTATATTCTTGTACATAGGAGGCACTATTATAGTAGTTATATTCTTGTACATAGGGGCAGTATTATAGTAGTTATATTGTTGTACATAGGAGCAGTATTATAGTAGTTATATTCTTGTACATAGGAGCAGTATTATAGTAGTTATATTCTTGTACATAGGAGCAGTATTATAGTAGTTATATTCTTGTACATAGGAGGTAGTATTATAGTAGTTATATTCTTGTACATAGGAGCAGTATTATAGTAGTTATATTCTTGTACATAGGAGCAGTATTATAGTAGTTATATTCATGTACTTAGGAGCAGTATTATAGTAGTTATATTCTTGTACATAGGGGGCAGTATTATAGTAGTTATATTCTTGAAGATAGGAGCAGTATTATAGTAGTTATATTCTTGTACATAGGGGGCAGTATTATAGTAGTTATATTCTTGTACATAGGGGGCAGTATTATAGTAGTTATATTCTTGTACATAGGAGCAGTATTATAGTAGTTATATTCTTGTACATAGGAGCAGTACTATAGTAGTTATATTCTTGTACATAGGAGGTAGTGTTATAGTAGTTATATTCTTGTACATAGGAGCAGTATTATAGTAGTTATATTCTTGTACGTAGGAGCAGTATTATAGTAGTTATATTCTTGTACATAGGAGCAGTATTATAGTAGTTATATTCTTGTACAAAGGAGACAGTATTATAGTAGTTATATTCTTGTACATAGGAGCAGTATTATAGTAGTTATATTCTTGTACATAGGGGGCAGTATTATAGTAGTTATATTCTTGTACATAGGAGCAGTATTATAGTAGGTATATTCTTGTACATAGGAGCAGTATTATAGTAGTTATATTCTTGTACATAGGAGCAGTATTATAGTAGTTATATTCTTGTACATAGGGGGGCAGTATTATAGTAGTTATATTCTTGTACATAGGGGGGCAGTATTATAGTAGTTATATTCTTGTACATAGGAGGTAGTATTATAGTAGTTATATTCTTGTACATAGGAGATAGTATTATAGTAGTTATATTCTTGTACATAGGGGGGCAGTATTATAGTAGTTATATTCTTGTACATAGGAGCAGTATTATAGTAGTTATATTCTTGTACATAGGAGCAGTACTATAGTAGTTATATTCTTGTACATAGGAGCAGTATTATAGTAGTTATATTCTTGTACATAGGAGCAATATTATAGTAGTTATATACTTGTACATAGGGGGGCAGTATTATAGTAGTTATATTCTTGTACATAGGAGCAGTACTATAGTAGTTATATTCTTGTACATAGGTGATTTGATGAACCACAGCATATTGGTAAACAATTTAGATTGTCAGCTCTGTTTTAGTAATTAAAACTAAATTAGAATTAAAATAACACATTTTCAATAGGACTAATATACAGTCATATGAAAAAGTTTGGGCACCCCTATTAATCTTAATCATTTTTAGTTCTAAATATTTGGGTGTTTGCAACAGCCATTTCAATTTGATATATCTAATAACTGATGGACACAGTAATATTTCAGGATTGAAATGAGGTTTATTGTACTAACAGAAAATGTGCAATATGCATTAAACCAAAATTTGACCGATGCAAAAGTATGGGCACCTCAACAGAAAAGTGACATTAATATTTAGTAGATCCTCCTTTTGCAAAAATAACAGCCTCTAGTCGCTTCCTGTAGCTTTTAATCAGTTCCTGGATCCTGGATGAAGGTATTTTTGACCATTCCTCTTTACAAAACAATTCCAGTTCAGTTAAGTTTGATGGTCGCCGAGCATGGACAGCCCGCTTCAAATTATCCCACAGATGTTCAATGATATTCAGGTCTGGGGACTGGGATGGCCATTCCAGAACATTGTAATTGTTCCTCTGCATGAATGCCTGAGTAGATTTGGAGCTGTGTTTTGGATCATTGTCTTGCTGAAATATCCATCCCCGGCGTAACTTCAAATTCGTCACTGATTCTTGTACATTATTCTCAAGAATCTGCTGATACTGAGTTGAATCCATGCGACCCTCAACTTTAACAAGATTCCCGGTGCCGGCATTGGCCACACAGCCCCAAAGCATGATGGAACCTCCACCAAATTTTACAGTGGGTAGCAAGTGTTTTTCTTGGAATGCTGTGTTTTTTTGACGCCATGCATAATGCCTTTTTGTATGACCAAACAACTCAATCTTTGTTTCATCAGTCCACAGGACCTTCTTCCAAAATGAAGCTGGCTTGTCCAAATGTGCTTTTGCATACCTCAGGCGACTCTGTTTGTGGCGTGCTTTCAGAAACGGCTTCTTTCGCATCGCTCTCCCATACAGCTTCTCCTTGTGCAAAGTGTGCTGTATTGTTGACCGATGCACAGTGACACCATCTGCAGCAAGATGATGCTGCAGCTCTTTGGAGGTGGTCTGTGGATTGTTCTTGACTGTTCTCACCATTCTTCTTCTCTGCCTTTCTGATATTTTTCTTGGCCTGCCACTTCTGGGCTTAACAAGAACTGTCCCTGTGGTCTTCCATTTCCTTACTATGTTCCTCACAGTGGAAACTGACAGGTTAAATCTCTGAGACAACTTTTTGTATCCTTCCCCTGAACAACTATGTTGAACAATCTTTGTTTTCGGATCATTTGAGAGTTGTTTTGAGGAGCCCATGATGCCACTCTTCAGAGGAGATTCAAATAGGAGAACAACTTGCAATTGGCCACCTTAAATACCTTTTCTCATGATTGGATACACCTGGCTATGAAGTTCAAAGCTCAGTGAGGTTACAAAACCAATTTTGTGCTTCAGTAAGTCAGTAAAAAGTAGTTAGGAGTATTCAAATCAATAAAATGATAAGGGTACCCAAATTTTTGCACCGGTCAAATTTTGGTTTAATGCATATTGCACATTTTCTGTTAGTACAATAAACCTCATTTCAATCCTGAAATATTACTGTGTCCATCAGTTATTAGATATATCAAATTGAAATGGCTGTTGCAAACACCCAAATATTTAGAACTAAAAATGATTAAGATTAATAGGGGTGCCCAAACTTTTTCATATGACTGTATATGTGTTATATATCTTGACAAAAGAAGTGAATTGCGTACAGAGATGTTTCAATGCCTATACAATATGTATACAGGTCAGTGTTTTTGTGCTCCATCCTCGTCCCTGGGGAGCAGCAGGTGGCAGCACGTTCTTGCTGGCTGTGCCACGTCTCTATTTTTCATACAGTGACCTGCACATAATGCTGAGATTTTTTTATTCTTGGGATTTGCATACATTTTTATGTCTTATGTTCTCCATTATTTTTCCTTTTCCTCCCGTCTAGTCACAAACTGAATCAGCCCCGAAAACAAATTCCTTTAACTTGATGCAGGACAGGATGTTCAATCATTTAATGGCTGTATATGGTATTAATACACTCTGCTTGATACGCGGACCCCGGTGTGTATAATTGAAAGATCCTTGCTTTGTGGCAGTGAAGCGTATTCAATTTCTTTGCATTCCCCTGCTAGGTAGGAGTTAGTCACCCAGAACAGACTATGAATATTATGCAGAAAATCCCAAATTTATTGGCACTTCATAAATGTAATCCGTTCTCTTCTACAAGAGCCTTGTATAAATACTAATCTGGACCACGTTGGACACGAATAGACTGGATGGTATGCTGCGTGGTTTGGGAGAAGACCTTGCTACATGCAGATATCATACATGTAACATAGTATAGTGTCTCAGACCATCATTATAAGACGACCACCAACTTTACCAGTCAAGATGTTCGTCCACCATACACAGATGTGTCCACCCTTAAGTTAGCCGAAATTTTATTTATTTTTATATACTACTTCCAGGAGTTTTTAGATGCTGTACCTGGACAGGTTGTGACCCCAGGTCATGACATTGGGCCCATCACCTGACCCCTGGTCACTTCACCTCTCCCATTTTCACTACTAGTTATCTATGCAATGGAGGGTCTGTCCTAGAGTCTACCAGCTCCACAGCCCAGGTAACTACCTATGATCACTGGGATTAACCTGGGAGATGGGTCTTAGCACATGATTTGGGCTTGGAACATGCCCAAAACCCTTAGGTAGCGCGTCTAAAATCATCTGGAGGACGTAAGTGAAAAGAGACTCCCGGAGAACCGCATTAACCAAATTTCAGCTAAGGTATGGGTGGACACCAATGCATATGGTGGGTAAAAATCTGTCACTACTGGATATTTCGTCGGGCGAAGCAGGTGGTCTTCTTAGAGAGGGTCTTCTATGCCAGTGGTATCATGTTTCTAGATGACCAAATTCAAGAGTAAGAATTTTTTTTTTTTTTGTCCTACGGTATCAGAGCTATTTTTGTTCCTGAATATTTTATTAGTCGACATTGTGGTTTAAGAAATAATAATCAAAGTATTTTATGTTACTGGTATAGAAACGGAAGATTTGCCTGAGGCAAACTCCATCTGAGAATAAAGATTACTAGTGGGTGGCCTTCATTCTGTCACACATTTCCTGTCTCAATGTTTGGGTTTGTGACCTGTCAAGATATTTTATAAACTCCTACAGGTTTGCATGTTCCGTAGGCTTGAAAAGAAACTTTTGTTTACTGCGAGATTTGTAGATTTTGTATGAATTATTTTGTACAAGTGCTCTCTGCTATGTACATGTACAATGGAGAGCAATCATAGTTCATGCCGCTTGCCATGTTGCCCTCAAAAATGAAAAATAATTGCCGAAATGAAGTTGTGCGTCTTGTCATATATGGGTTGTTACTTGCCTCCTCTCCCCCACAAAAACAGAAAACCTTTTTGTTTTCCCGATTGATGTCTTATATGAATAGGAACACACAAGCAGCCTACAGATTGTCACGGTGAATCCAGGGCAGATTATTTTGACTTGGATCTGGGGAACCTGCAGGTTTAAAACTAGGTTAATACATTCATCGAATATCCTTCTACCAGAGGTGTGCGGTACAGGCAATTTAACTCATGCTTCTCCTCTTGTAGATGAATGGTACTTGGATTACGTTAGTCCAAGGAAAATAAAAATTTTAATATTTGGCCAAATTCAAATTTAGATTTTTTTTTTTTTTAATTTATTTACAAAATTTAATGTAATCTTATATATTTACACAATTGAAAGACTTTAATCCTGTCTCTACTTTTTTCCCTTTTAGTTGATCTCAATTACTAGCACCACAAAACTTGAGATTTCCCAAAAATTTGACCAAGTTTATCTTAAATCACTGTCATTGGATATTGGGCTATATTTAGTATTTTATATTTAGGATGTTTTTTAAAGCCTCTATAGAAAAAAAAAAAAGGGGGTCGACTCAAAAATTTGAAATGACATATGTTCACACAATCCATATAATGTTCCAAAGACCGGGTGTATAGACCAAGGGCCAATCTCTACCAGGATCTGGTTTTTGCTTCATTGTGTATCTGCAAAGGAAGAACAGTTGCCCCTCAAGATGATCCCATAATGTTTCCACTCAATTTGCTTAGAAGAATGTAAATCTTTTAGTTCCCTTTTAAGGTCTGTTAGTTTTCAGAGGCCAAAGAGCACGAGTATCTTCCATCACCATTGGCCTGCCCTTATGTCCCCCGCTCATTGGGGCTGATTCAATGCTGTGGCCGGACATTAATTGTACCTTGGCTTACGAGACTTGTCCATTGCTTTACTAGATTGAATACCCCGCTCTGCCACACAGGCTGACCCGGTTATCAGAATTAAAGAAATGACACTTTGATCGAAAAGGATATTACTGGAAAAGAGCAACGTGGAAAGACTATTAGTTGGAAACATGTCGCTCAGGATGATAGAAAGATACAAGTATTAAAGCAGAGTCCCAATTATCCTCTTACAAGTGCCCGGGATGCTGGGAGATTTCTCACACAGGTAGCTCAGTTGGAGACAAAGGAACTAAATCTGATTTTGTTCTGTTTTTTTTTTTTTTTATTTTCTGTTTTTTAATCCAAAAAACAACAAAATTCTGCTTGAACATTTATTTATTTTTTTAAATGGTTTATTAAAAAAAATCTAAAAAAATTTTCTAGGTATCAGTGGGAAATGGGAGCTGTACCAATATTTAATAAAACCTAAGTAATACTTTAGTTATTAGTATCATAATTAAAAAATATTTAAATTATAAATTTATAATTTAAGTGGGTTAGACTTTCATTTCTACAGTTAACGTGGCATACACAGTATCATAGAAACCAAGTAAACAGCGCCCCCAGCTTGAAATTCTGTTAAATACAAAGGAAAAAATTATTTTGGAAAAATAATTGTTCTCAAATGGCTTTATTTTGTGTATTAAACAATATATAGATCAAATGATATAGATTAAAAGGGATGTGTCACCATGAAAATGCGATCCAATCTACTCAGGGACATGTTGTAGAACAGGAAGAGCTGAGTGGATTGATATATAACATTATAGGAAAAGATTCAGGACAGTTTGGTACTTATTGATTGAAATCTGTGCTCTCTCTATGATTAGGAGTTCAGTGGGCGGTCCTAATCAGTGATTGACTCCTCTCTGTACCGCCCACACGGCTCCTAACCATAGACAGGGATTTCAATCTGTAAGTATGAAGTTATTTTGAATCTTTTTCCTATAAAACTATATATCAATCTGCTCAGCTCCTCCTGCTCTATAACATGCCACCCACAGATCGGACTGAATTTTCAACATGAAAAGTTTCCTTTTAATACCCATCAAATAACAGTGAACCCTTGGCTTTCTATTGTTGAATTGTGTGTACAATATGATGGAATCAGCGCCGCTATTCCAAAATCAATGGATGTCTGACCTGTAAATAGAACTTGAAGCTAATTAAAAAACCTAAGATGATTCCTATTAGTCTTTGGGTAATGAGTTTCCCGTTCTTGCTCACAGAGGAGCGCTGAGCACTTATTGCAGATCATCTTTCTTCTGTTTACATCACACATGGCACCAGGAGTGTTATCAGGATGATATATGGGCGAATTCTCTCCTGTGTTTATAGGCAGGTGAGTATTTAAACTATGTGGAAACTTGTACCTGCGAGTTCTTGGAAAGCTTCTAGTTATGCACTGACTCCTAGGAAGAGAGAAGAAATCCATATACTCAATAACTGTGGAGGGTTCTTATCTGATGTGTAATAATGAGATGTTCAGCTTGATAAATACTAGTACTTTACTTTTTTTTTTTTTTTTTGCTGCAAAAAGCTCCTAAATTATTAAGACTCTCTGATCGCTCAATTCTGATGCATCTTGGGGGGTCTCACTTACCAAAATCGAAGGGACTGGCGTAGATTTCAGGTATAACTCGCGTGAGCTTTATTGTTAATTTGTTGGACCCTATCCGGCCTGCCTTAATGTCCGTCCGCCAACTTTTACTAACGTGTTGAAGGTCAAAAAATGCCCCATTTCTGCACAAACTGGGGTGCCTCTTTTACTAAATTACCCCCATGTCTCTCTTAAAGGGGCTGCTTTAAGTCAACTTTATTCAAAAAAGTCCCAGATAGCCCCTTTAATTTTATGGTCTAATTTATTAATTTCTTTAGATTGCTTTTTTTTGTTGGAAGGATGTAGGACTGACATGGGGTCAAATTTTTTTGCTCTTATATAAATGAACATCAGTTTGCTTTTATGTTCTTGAAGTGACAGGTTTCGGGGAATGGAATGGAAATAAATCAGGTTTTGAGAAGTTTAGAAGAAAGGGCAAATAAAGTATAATTTGTGACCTGGGTTACTACATTTGCTGGTTTTGAACTCTGGTGTGGTGGAGAAACTGGTTTCAGGGAAGCTTAGAAAGTATGCCCAGTGGCTATGTAAAGCGAGGAGGAATGTGTAGTCGCATGCAGCATCAACACTAGCAAAGTTTGGAGATGACATCACTTCAAAGAGCTGTGAATGTACTGACAGCTCGAGAAGTGGCTGCCTATCAAGACCTCAGCAACATGCTGTATATGTACTTCAGGGAGGATTGAAGCCGCCTGTTCCTGGAGATGCCATATGTTGGTGTGAGGCCCGAGCTTGTGCAGGAATTAACAGGACGGCCACCATTTTTGACTGCAGACATTCTGTTTTGGTATGCGATGGATGAATCCCTAGGAAAACCACCAAGAAATTAGATTTTGTTTGCTTTTGACCATCCATTTTTGTTAGAAGGGTTGCCTGGTCACATGGTGTTGTGCTAGGACCTTCAGCGATCAGCTGTAAGCCGTAGAGGAACCTGCCATTAAGTGTTCGATTTGCCTGCAGCTCCACCGGTGGTAAAATGTAGCATTACATAGTACACTTTGACGTTGATGGGCTTACTGGGCCTTCCAGAATAAGAGCTCTTTGTAACGGAGATTGGTCAACACTGCAGCCAGTTATTGGTGGGCCAGGAAGTAGAGTAGTAAAGGGTGGAGGGGGGGTCATTAAGGTGAGTATTGCATCTTTAAAGGGATAGGCCCACTATTTTAGCTATGAACAGGAAGGGTGGATAACTGGCTGGTCGGTGAGTGACCACAATCACAAGAACGGAGGTCCTGTTTTCCTGTCTGTACAGAATGGCAGGTTGAGCTTGGACACTCGCTCTGAGATAGCAGAATACAGCGCTCAACTATTTGTCAGTCCATAGCAAATGAATCCCGTGTTCTGTGCCATTCATTCGGGGTTAGTGGGTCCTAGTGATCGTAGGAGTCCCAGTGGTTAGACCCTCACCCATCGGTTAGCTATTCCTTATCCTCTGGAAAGGGGACTACTCTAAAACTTGGGCCAATGCCTATAGTTTGTTTTTTTTAAACCAGTTCTGAGTAAGTTTATTTGCCGGAAAACACCTTTAAGACATGCAGCTTCTGACTAAGACACAAGGAAGTTCTGAAGAACAGACTACTGTTTTTAGTCATACTTTCCAGCATTGTCTCCAATATTTCCCAGTCTTATCTCCTCTCAAACTTCCAAATTTCTAATGACCATGTGTCTCCATTTAACTTGTGAAAGTGATATCTGTAGGGACTCGGCGTTGGCTGTGTTCATTATCAGCCAACGTGGATGTGCCGGGTTCACGGCGGCCTCGGATAAGATACTGGGAATAACAGTGAGTCATAATGAGAACATGTGGTCTCTACAGGAAGACGTCTAACCTCATTTTGGCTTTGGTTAGCGCTGAAGAATCTTAGACTCATTTTAACGTTACATCATTATTCTTTTCTAGTCATTGTTTGCTGAATGTAACATTAGTCTCTCTGCTTGTATATCGTGGCGTTGCTGTGACCTGAAATGTCACCATTTATAGTAGCGCTATATAAATTCCCATTATTCACGCGTGTAAACTTGCATGTGATTGTCCACCCTTTAGCTCCGTGTAATTCTTAGGTCCAATATCCAGATATGATTGATCATAATATCGGTCTATAGCAGTTGGAGTCCATTTTCTGATACAGATCGCCGAACTATGCCGTAAAGCGTTGCTTTCTGGCTGCCTACAAGTCTCCATTAGGGGGTGCTAAAAGTAATGCACTCAAATTTTTTTTTTTCCTCTGGCCCTTTAGAAAGATACTTGATGTGCAATGTAGAAGGTAATCTCTGGTAGCTATATTTGTGAGTTATTCCTTCCCTTCAGGTCCTCAGCTGTGTCATGTGACCAGCACTCTGACTCTCCATCTCACACAGCCTCCTATATGTGGACAGGAAGTCAGTTTCTCTACTTATTCCTATGAGATGCACATTGACGCTGTTGTAGGAATCAGTAGAGAAACTGACTTCCTGTCCACGCATAAGACACTATCAGTTGGAGAGGCTTATTGCTGGTCACATGACACAGCTAAGGACCAGAACGGAATGGATAACTCATAATTTCAGATACTGGTAAGTCTCAAATGCTAATGTAACAACGCACTTGGTAGTTATCACCTCCATATTCACATTGAAATTGTCCTAACCCCCGACTCTAATTAGTAACACATTAATACGTAAGAATAATAGAGCAGTTACCCATAGCAACCAATAGGGTTGCTTTTTTTTCATATATATTTAAAGGACTGCTGAAAAGTTGAAAGCTTGTTGCAATGAGCAACTGTTCTACTCTTCATTTGTACAATTTTTGATAAATTTCCCCCACAAATTGTGGTGTGGGCTTCAGTACAGCCATTTTGTATCTTGACAAAATGGCAGCTGAAATGTTTGGGACCCCGAGGCGAGAGATGAGCGATGTGTTAACCATCTACCGTGCTTATTTATAATTGGAGTCGGCGCTGGACATCCTTTTCATTCTTCCAAATACTATTCCTTTTAATTAACCTCCCTCGAGCAACTATCCTCTTATAGACAAGGCTGTTAATTCTGGTGAGTGATGTCCGTCCAATGTGTTATAATGTTCAAGGCCGCTGCACGCCAAAGGGGTTAATTAGAAAACAAGAGGTTTTAGTTTCCTTTGTCATTTATATCCCGCTGCTTGTTTTGAGTTTTTCACGTTTCCTTTTGATTGAAGACATCTCCAATGTATTACCCTGAAAATGCTGCAACTCTTGTGTAATCCAAAAGAAAATCATGCCAGTGTTTAAGTGCCCTTCTTGGGGTATCCATAGTGTATATGGGGCTTACCAGATTTTGGAGTAAGTCTCCTGACTTGTCTGTCATAGCAAAGACTTGTATTCCCCTTAATCTTGGAGCACCTTTTTCTTATACTTTTTCTTAAAGGGACTTGTCACAGGCAAAAGGCACTTTAATCTACAGGTGGCATGTTAGAGAGCAGGAGAAGCTGAGCAGATTGATATATAGGTTTGGGGGAAAAGATTCATTAGATCTGCTCATTTTATCTATTGAAATTTCAGCTCCTTCTTTGCTGAGAAGCCAAGGAGGCGGTCCTATCAGAGATGTGGCTGTCAATCACTGATGGCTCCGCCTCCTTAACTTTTCCATATAGAAACAGCAGAGATGTTCAGGGATAAATAACAGGTTGTATTGAATCTTTTCCCATAAACCTATATATCAATCTTCTCCGCTGCTCTTGCTCTATAACATGCTGACTACGGATTGGACTACATTTGTCATGTGAAAGGTTCCCTTTAATTATTCCTGTTGGTATTTTATAAATACATTATCAATTGGTACAGAGTTCTAAGATATTTCGAAGGGAATTCAAGTATATATTAAACCAGTTCAGTCCTGGGAACTGTCATGGTCTATAATGATATCAATATCGAACACTTACATAATTTTTTTGATGCATGATATGAGTTTCACTTCCATGTTGGTTCTCATAAAGCTTTATTATTTAGGTAAAGGACATGGTATATTGAGAGAATTTCTGGGGGACCTAGAATGGTTGTGTAGTGCAGTGTGTGTCTATTCATTTCAATGAGGAACTTGTGATGCTTCATGTCCCCTGCGGGGGAGCTGTAGGAGAGTTGAGTACTTGTTGCTGAGGTTGATCGCTGTGGTCCTATCGGCAGGAAATACTTTAGAATGCCTGTCTAGCAAAAAGGATAGTCCAAAGTGTACATGTTATATAATCATTACATGTGTATGTAACAAGAGATATAGAATATATATAGTGTGTAATTTTATTTATTTTGAGCCTTTCCCGCTGCTGTAATTTCGCCATCTTGCTAATACATTCAGGAGAGGCGTTTGATTGCACGTCTTCCTTTCTCGGCCTCGTAAATCACCGGCCCGATGTTTGCCGCGTTCTGTTATCCTGTAATATACAGTGTAATGAGGGAGGCGATATAAATCACAGTGCGGGGAGAGCACAGGCTGTGGATGTATGTGACACTACTTGGTAAATATACCTCAACGGCTGGAATTAAACAACTTTATTTATATTAGTCGTGTACATATACAATCCTTGGGCCGCACCTGTGTGTCGATAAACGACTGGTGATTTATGGTGGGTTCCATGTATACATCTCTTCTGATGGTCGGGATCATTTACGCGATCATTAGAACCTTTGTCGCTGTTTTTGTCAGCACGCACGGAATTTCTTGCACAATGGAACCCAACAAACCCCAGTGAGGTCCATGAAGCTCCGTAGTACTCCGACAGTGTCGGGGCTTCCATTATCAATGACCTTGTGTCTGTAAAAAGTGATCTTGTCTATAACTACTAAACATAGGCAAGTGGAAGTTGAAACTATTTCTGTGAGAATTTTCAAAATTAGGAGATGGCACCACCTAAAAGAGTAGTACAGGCTTAGAAAAGCATGGCTGCTTTCTTTCAAAAACAGTGCCCCACTTGTTCATAGGTTGTGTTGGGTATTACAATATAGCACCAGTTGCTGCAATACCAGGCACAGCCTGTGGACAGGCATGGTGCTGTTTTTGAAGAAACTTTGTATGAAAACTGCTGAGTTTTGTATTTTGCTGCAATTCTATACAACATGCAAGTTTTTCTAGACATACATATGTACAGCTTTTTTTTTTTTTTTGTTTGTTTTTTTAGTTTGTGTGGATACATATATTGCATACACACACACTAAAAAAATTGGAAAGTGAGACAGCACTCCAGAAATGGAAATAAGATGAAATTTAAGATCACTCGTATTTGGGAGTCATTAAATTTAATCTTTTTTTTTTTTTTTTATCATTTTGGGGTGATGGCTCACTCTCTCTTAAATTTTTTTATTTTTTGGTTGGCCCTGGTAGCCAGTGTGCAGGACTTCACCTTCATATTCTTAAGGTGGTGCTCATATTTTCCTTGGGATAGATATAAAAATTTGGGACGTGTCCTAGAAAAAAATCCTATGGAACCCCTTATTATTGTGGGTTTTATTGGTGTGGTTTTTTTTTTGTGGTTGTGGTTTTTTTTTTTTTTTTTAATAAAAATTTTAGGAATGTGGGGCATGTGTAAAAAAAAAAAAAAAAAAAATATATATATATATATATATATATATATATATATATATATTTGGGGAAAAAAAATAAATATAAATATATATGTATATGATGTAATTTTTTTTTTTCCACAAATTTATACATGTACAAAATATTACTTAGAGAATATTTATGTATTAGGTGGATAGATATTTGTGTGTAGCGAAAAATTTTTGGGAAGTGTTCTAGAAAATGCCCCTATGGAAACAGATCATAGTATTACTAATAAAATCCCTGATCACAGGTGTGTTTTGTTTTTTTTTGGGGGGGGGGGTGGAAATCTTAAATCCTTGAAGGTGAGTCGCCATGTATGAAAAAAAATCCTTTATATACAAAATACTAAATGGATAATAACAAAAAAAAAGAGATGGTTAAATATTCATTTGTAGCAAAAAAAAAAAAAAAGTTTACCCCATTACTACCTTAGGAGTTGGGAAAAAGAAATGTTTGCAGTTTACACCGATTCACAAGATGTCTACAGATTCACAGCTTGTCATCTCCCTTAAAAGACTGATAATGAAGAAAAAAAATCCCGAGCCATATTCTTCTGAATCGCAGAGTTGTCCTTCTGTGGTCGCTTTCCTTAACCTCCTCCTTGTCAAACATCCTTCCATACTGTGACACTTCCACGGCTCCCCGCTGCACCAGGATGAAGGCAATCCAGCATGTTCTGATTATCTTGTCATAAGACAAAGGGCCTACAAAGTAGACACAAGTGAAGAATGGGTCTTCGGGAGCCGAAAAAGGCCTGGGGAGAGGATGCAACATTAACGTATGATGCCCATAAAGCGCAGCTTTGTTAGGGAGATTTATAGGTCTCCGTAGAGCGGAGTAATCAGAGCAAGGCAAGATGTGGTCCGGCGTTCTGCATCACCGTATTCGTACATCTCTCAAGTGTAATGATTCGCGAACGGCTATTTTTTTTTAAAAAAATTTAAAAAATTTTGTAATTTTAAAAAAAAAAAAACATTTTTTATTTTTCACATCCACAATTAAACAGCCATAAATATTCATTGAGCATCTTAATATCTAAACTAACTGGTGAGACGTCTCTTTGTCTATGCAGTCATCTTGGATGGAGGCCGCGAGGAGCGGATTCATCTGTTTACGCTCATTTGTATGTATTTATACAGAGTCTATGGGTATTAACAATAACACACGCTCGTGGGGGGTGTATGGATGGGAAGCGGGTTCCGCTAGAGAATATTCTTATTCTTCTTCGCTCTTGTATATAAAGTACGTTTGGGGGAGAAGATGGAAGAGACGCGTTAACGGAGTGAATTACAGCGAGAACAGATACAGTGTCACATCCTTAATGGCCTCTGTGACCTTGTTTGAGTCAGACGCTGCTTTTTTGGTGTTTTATATGTCGCACATCTGTTTGTGTTGACGTTATGAATGTTCCAGTCTGTCTTGTGCATGATAGGCGTATTACGCTCAGCTGGGGCATTCAAGGTTAAAAACCTCTGTTCTGTGGCTTATTTATAGACTGTGGAAGCGGCAATAAGTTAAAAGAACAAAAAATAGACAAAAACGAGGAAGTGGTGACTAAGAAGGTTGTGGTGCTTCAGCACGGAGACAAAAGGCCCATTGACAAAGGGCAAAAACTGAGCAAATGTTCATTTGTGATCGTTGCCCAATGTAAACATGTCCAGAGAGTCACCAGAGCCCAGCATGTCAATCCAGATAGGGTTCCCCCAAATCAAACAGTGTTTAAGCCTTGTGAATCGGTGACCCCGTTCCCGAGATATTTCTATTTTTGTCAACATGCGAATGAGCTCATTGGAGCAACAAGGACGTTGCCACCTTACCTGTTTGGAGCAATGCCAGTGCCCTCATTGCTTCAGGAGCACCATTAGATTCGGGTAATCCTAACCTATCAATCGGCAGATCTGTCCGTGTAAATGGGCTTTAGAGACTATTATGGGAGATCCTGTGCTTATGTCTCCACCCTCATGGTCTTAAAGCAGTCCTGCTGGAGGACTATGCAGTAAAGACCTCATGCACATGACTATGGCCCATACTCTTATTGGTAGTTTTTGTGGATGTTTTTCGAGGACGTAGAAAAGAGCCGGAAAAAGATGAAGCCGGTCTTATCCCTGTCCGTATCTTCGGCTCGGCCAATTCATTTCACTGTATGGGTCAATGGAAATCACAGATGACACATGGATACCAATCTTTGTGTCAACCGTGCCGTTTTTACTGACCCGTGCATTGCACACGGTCATGTGCATGTAGCCTAAGGCTAGGTTCACACCTGCGCCCGGTCTCCGTTCGAGGATTCTGTCCCCGAATCTCTTCACTTTTTTCGGGCAGAAACCCGGAAGACCCCATTATAGTCTATGGGGTCCTCGGGTTTCCACAGGTAACCACTTTTTAAGCGGATTGAGTTTACAGGTTTTCAGGTCCCCAAGCGGACGTGAAGAACGGAAACCCGAACGAAGGTGTGAACCTAGCATAAGACTGATCTGTCTGGACAACCGTTAATATCAAGTGACCCCCATTGACTATAATGTGGTCTTTTGGGTATACGTTATTATTTTCTCCCTGACAAAAAGTCGGATGTGCAGGACTTTTTTCATCCATGACCGGATGGACTGCGATAATAGTTGTGAACGTAGCCTGTATCTTCTATTTGTAATCCACCGATTGAGGCGCTCTTGCTTCGGCATAAGTGTAGCGATTTACTGTGATCAATCATATTCTTACTTTTTGGTTTAGCTGTTTTGTGGGTTTTTTTTCCTTTTCCCTCTGTCTGAAAACCTTTTTGATAACTATCATAGCTCTTTCAGCACGCTAACCTAAACCTCATCCTCTACATTAGTGCTAGACTGTGAGAAAATATGCTGAAAATTTTTTGCGGTTATTTTTGTAATATTCATAGTTCACGAGCAGATCCCATCTTGTGCTGCAGATCTCTCTCTATTGTGTTTTTGTTTTTTAAATACATATTTGTATCAGAAACTTGACGGCCTTGACCCAAAACTAACTTGCATTGTATCATGCTCCAACGTGTCGTGGAATGCAGAAAAAAAAGTGGATCTCGACTGTCTGTAGTCTGAGGATTCGGGCACGGTTCTGTATGCTGCGCCCCGATCACAGGGTTTTGTGAAATATTTTCAGTTTCTTTTTTCTGTAAATCCAGTCCAGTGGAAAAATAAACATGTGGAAGCGCTGACAAAAGCTTACAAAACCACCCAAAAGCCTGCTTTGTGCAGTGGATTCAGGATTTTGCGACCATCTGGTAACAATTGGTGCCAGTAAAGAGAGAGTGCCAGGGATGGGTCTGGCTGTCAAGTAGAATTTTTTTTTTGTGTCCTTTTTTATATATTTTTTCCTTTCTGCTGTTCATTTTTTTGTTTCCAGAAAATTAAATTCTCGGAAAGTTTTGCAATTTGTGCAATTACTCGTGCCGATTTTCTGTTTTTCATACAAGCTGTTTTTGGTTTATTGCGCACA
Source organism: Leptodactylus fallax (assembly GCA_947044405.1). Classification (NCBI taxonomy): domain Eukaryota; kingdom Metazoa; phylum Chordata; class Amphibia; order Anura; family Leptodactylidae; genus Leptodactylus; species Leptodactylus fallax. The sequence continues at coordinate 2,073,401 of CAMRHE010000323.1, forward strand.
TATTTACATCACAGGCCAGTGAGGATTGGGACTGTGCAATGGAGCCTGACACTATATCGATGGGATGACTATCATGGTTTCCGTCAGGTATAGGGTCTGTTATTCTATACAAAAAAAGGAAGAATTTACAGAATTTTTTTCAGAATTTGTGCGAGAGTCTCCAATGAGAACGTATCCGAAGTGAATAATTCTGGGATGTTATTGGTTGGAGCTGTGCTCCATTACTCTGCTGTTCCTCTGGGAAATGTATACATAAATTGAAAACTAGGTGTTATCGTTCCCCTTGCCCATAGGACATGGCCTTACGCTTGGGTAGTGTCAGAATGTATAGGCACATGTCCCAATGACCAAGGGAATTTTAAGCATTCCAAGAAGAGTAACAGAGGCACAGTGCAGAATTCTTACAAAAGATGCTCCTTTGTTGTTTTATGCATAGTCTGTTCCAGTAAATACGTTCTGGAGAGCCGACAGATCCTCTTTAAAGGGAGTGTCTCCAGACCCCAGTGTACCAACCCAGCCCCACAGACAGGTTAGGGTCACCTGAATCAAACACAGTTTTCCCCATGTGAATCGCTGCCTTCGTTGCCGAGATAACACCTTTTTGTCAATATGCAAATGAGCTCCTTGGATCAATGGCGGCGCCCTTGTCGCTTCAAAGACTTTATTTGCAAATTGACAAAAATGGCGATATCTCTGCAACGGAGGCAGCGATTCACAAGGGGAAAACAGTGTTTGATTCAGGTGACCCTCACCTATCTATCTGGCGGGCTGGGTTGATATGTTGGGGTCTGGTGACACTCCCTTTAAGTACAATTTCTGTGTGTGTATTTGTTGTTCATTCACATTGTGGTCATATGTAACGATAATCACGCAGCTAATACCATTATGCACTGTTAATATATCCTCAGCAGTTACCACTAATCAGATATTAAATATGATCTGTGAGGCTCTAATTAAGGCCAATTAAAGCAAATCTGACTGTGAGAGTTCTCAGTGCATGCTATATGTGTAGGCTCGCTGGTTACTGGGCCTGTCATCGACTCTCTCTACTATAGTATTTTACTCCAGTGCCCAGTATTATTCCGATGGGAATGTTTGAAATTTACGTATTAAAGTTTTTTTTTTAAAAAAAAATTTTTTTTTGTTGCTAATAGGAAATTTCACAACTTTATCATTCCTTTTTTATCTGCCCTAAGCGGCCATTTATAATGATTTCTAAATACAATAAGAACTCTCCAAAAGACCACACCTTTGAGAAGACAATCCCCTTACCCAGTCCACATTTTCTGTGACGGGTTTTCAGTTTTTCATACTAAGCACCATCTTTGCGAAGACCACTGCCCCTAGAAGACCGCTTTTTATTGCAATTTTGGGGGATTGTCTTCATGATGTTTCATGACGACCTCTGCTTTTAATTTTTTTTTTAATGCAGGCATAGATGGATTTTAAAACTGGGTGATATGGGACACTAAACCTCCAGTCTATAAGGATCTCTGGGTGGTTTAGTGTCCCAAATCGACCTGACAAGTTCCCTTTTATCACCCACCCCGCACACATGCAGTTTTCTTGCTGTACTAATTTTTTTTTTCTTCTGCTGTTCAGTTTTCTATCACTCACTTTGTGAACTTTGTTTTATTTTATTTTTTTTTTTATTATTGTCACATTTTAGCAGTGACAGCCTTTCATATGCCATCTGCAGAAATAATCCAAAATAATCCAAAAATCTAAAATCCAATTGCCCCTGGTATTCTGATGCTGCAGTTCAAAGGAGCGCGCTGGAGTCGCCTGCACTCGCTGATATGACAAGTTATGAAATAATCATTAATGGTAGGTTAGATTGTGCGTCACTGCGAGTCGCCTGTGATGTTGCTCTGTGGGATAGTAGCTTCAAAGCCACCCAGCTATATAGGGTTTTTTGTTTTTTTTTCTATAATGCATTTTATCTTTAACATTTGCTATGGGTTCATGGTAAAGTTTTGTCATATCCAGGCATAGGAACTGAAGCCTAATGTTAGGGATCAATACAACCAGGTAGAGGAGCGATTGCAGCAAATGCACCGCAAACAGTAATGTTTGAGCTTGACTTTACATCTCATGTTGAGCTTTAATAGTCAGAATATAGCCTTCCTTAAAGGGAATGTCTCACCAGAAAATTACCTACCTTTTAAACCAAGTTTTTAAGTTAAACATATTTTTAAAGAATATTTCATTGTTTTTATTAACCATTTTTTCATCTACTGTATCCTGAAATTTTCTCTCTGGCCACTAAGCCTAATGATAGACTAACCTTGCTGATTCTGTAGAGATGTTCTTTGCAGGAGTAACCTCATTTACATTACATAACTATTCCAGTAGTCACAGCATAAACTTCCCCAGTAGTCATATGAGGAAAAAAATTAGAGCAGGAATATTTTCTCTCTCTCTCTTTTTCTCTCTCTTTCTCTCTGTCTGTCTCTCTATATCTATCTATCTATCTATCTATATATATATATATATATATATATTATAACTTTTTTGGGGGGGATAACTTTAAACATTCACTGGGAACTTATGGGGTAAAATTACAAAAAGAAAATAAAAAAAGAAAAACCTCAGGCCTCAGTTTCGTGCATGTTCCTTGTTCAGAGGCTTAGGTGACTCCTTTGGCCAGTCACTGCCCTCAGTTGGTCACATGTTGGGTACTGTTGACATCAGTAGTACCCAACATCCCCCAATCACTTGTCTCCCCTACACTTTTGGCCTAGGAAGTCCGTGGACCGGAAGGAACAGGGTGCACACCGCCTGAAAAAATGAATGTTAAACCAATTGGTGGAAACGTCTTGTTTAATGTTGAATGTTATTATTATTTTGCTTACTTATATAGCTCCATCATATTCCGCAGCGCTTTGCAGACATTGACAGTCACTGTCCCATATAGGGCTCACAATCTACATTCCCTATCAGTATGTCTTTTGGAATGTGGGAGGAAACCGGAGTACTCAGAGGAAACCCACGCAAACACAGGGAGAACATACAAACTCCTTGCTGATGTTGTCCTTGGCAGGATTCGAACCCAGGACTCCAGCGCTGCAAGGCTACAGTGCTAACCACTGAGTCACCGTGCCGCCTACTGAGCCACCGTGCATAGTAAAGAGGCGTTCAGCAGCTCGATATAATCTGCGCCGTCTTTCTACAATCTGCCCTCTAATTGTATATCTGCAACAGTGAATGTGCAAATACTTTGAGAGATTACCTTCCCTAAGGCTTCAACCACTTTGTTCTTTTTCCCCCGTCAGTTGGCATTCTCGGTAATATTTTGCGTGTCTTTTTGGGGGTCTTACGTGTGACATTGTGGCGGTTAATTACGCTTCTGTTCTCCCTTGGGCGGAAGTTTTGTTCATTACTTAAAAGAGCATCACTGGTTTAGTATTACTGGAAATGACCTATGGGGTATAATTCAATTTATAGCCTTTAATGCTTGGTGGTTGTTCATATAGTCATAGCGGGGGTCTTTGCATGAGACTCAAGAAAAATGCAAGGTAATCCTATCCAATTAAGCCGGGATTGTGAGTTAGGGCTGGAATGTCTTAAAGTCGATCTGTCACAAATCTGATATTAATCAAGCCGGGTCCTTATGTAAATGACTAATTTGTTTCTGGCTAATATTCCTGGCTATGCTTCCCGACGGCTACGTTGATTGAATTTCTTAAAGGGGCTTACCACCATCACTTGTCTAATGCATACCATGGTAGAAGTCATTTTTTGGAGCCTGGGTGCTGAACGCCTTAGCCGTGAGGAGGATAGAGTTAGTTAGACCTTTGTCATATGAATGTCAAAAACTTCCACAAACATCGGAGTGAGCTAACAGCCAACAGTTCTTCATAGGATATATCCCTAGGCACAGGATCGAAGTATCCGATCACTAGGGGTCCAAGCAATGGGATCTGCACTGATCATAGAAATAAGGGTCCCAAGTCCCCTGCTTGACCATACTAGCAGTCAAATCTGCACATCGCCACTGCATTCAAATTGTATGGGACTGATGAAGATGTCCATGCACCATACAGGCCTGTCTCCATCAATCCCATAGATATTGAATAAAGTGGCAGTGCACACGCAGAACCATTGCTCCATTCAAATGGGGAACACAGGACCCCCATTCTCACAATTCTGAAATTCGGAATTTTCCAGTGGTCAGACACTTATCTGTGATTATAGGAAACCTCTTTAATGTGTGTGGCAACTTCAGGGTTCGGAAATTTTCATATTTCGGTCATTGGTTTAAAGATGGTTGCCCCTTCCTCCTGTGATATCTGTATGTAGTGAAAGAATCCCAAAAGGAAAGAATTGCACTTGAATATTGGATTAAGAACGGTCATGCAATGTTGTATCCATTTGTCATGACCAGTAAAGAGGCGAGGGTATATGCCGGCCATGAAAAATCTGGTCTAGATCAGGGGTTGTCTTCTCAGGGGTATTTTTTTTGTTGGAGGATTCCCTCTACTCACTTCACTTTAAAGGTAGCACCAAAGTTGCTATTGACTATATGGAAATTGCTTGCCCGACTCTGCTATTTGATAGTACAAAAAGCTCTTCTTGCCGCTCACCAGATGCCTGAAAACTGAATAAAGTAAAATCCTTGATATTGTTGAAGTGTGTACAGTACTAGAGGAAACGCACAGATCCGGCTAAAACTGTGACCCTTGTCCATCAATATTTATAGCTGTGCTCCGTTCCTTATCTAGCCCGAGGGCAGTGATATGGCAGCTTCTGTTCTTCTGCTTCGTCCTACCATCTCCTCTTACTCGCTCTAATAGCTCTGTAAATTGAGGCCCTACAGCCAATTTCTGAATCTCAATACAGCAAATATTATAGACCTCTGTGTGTTTGTTTTATTATTTAACCTTGGCAGCGGGAGTAAGGTTGCACACTTGGCAGAGACCTCTCCGACCGTGAAAGTAACTTTGGAAAGAACTTTGGTCTTAAGAAAAGTCACAGTGACCTAAAGCAACTCTACGTTCACTAGGGGCATTGTATTTTTGAAGTCAACCTAGGGTCTACACCAATGGTATTCAATTATATTTTTAGTTATATAGTATATATTTGGTGCCCTAAATGCATCGGTCTTCCAGGTGACAGTTTAAAGAGGAACCTTCAGCAACTCCCAGCTTTTTGCGTCCTTTAATAGGCGCCGCACTACTGATTCCGACACAGTTGGAATTTTTTTCTCTAGCCCCTATTGTTCCCGAGCAATAATTTTTTCCAGAATCCGTATGCTAGTTACTATTTCTACTACCCAGGGAGGCGGTCCCAGACTGTCTGTCTACTCCAGCTCAGGACCGCCCCCTGGCAGTAGAGAGCCTAATTTAGCATTTGGGTGCTAAAACTAGCAGAAACGATTGCTCGGGAACAACAGGGGCTAGAGAAAAAATTCCAACTGCGCCAGAATCTGTGGAGAGAAGTTTAGTGAAGGAGACGGAGTTGGAGATGGTGAAACATCCCCTTTAAAAGGATGTTCTGACCATTGAATGTCATATATGTCAGCTAGATGAAGAAAACTGGATCCAAATTGCAGTCCCGAAGCTGATTTTTATAGTGGGGATCAATCGCGAGGAACTTGTGAAACTGCTTAGGTGTGAATAATGTGATTACTTTCTAGCGGATTAATATGCTGTATGCATAGCCGTAGGGTTGACACTTGTATTTAGCAAACTGATAGGCTGAATGTTCGGAGTGGATTATGTTTAATTTTTATTAGTGGGAACGTTTGTTTGGGAAAGTGCGTATTTTATAGAATGTAATGCTTACATTTCATGGTGTCTTACAAAGCTTAGGTCTATATTTACTGAGGCTTGTTGAAAGGCGAGCTAAAAGTGCTGAGGTAAATGTCTGTGTACATAGTTATGTTCTTCTTAAAGTGTCCCTAAACTATTTGACAATTTTTGGTTTTCTGGCAGCATGTCATTAATGAATTTTTAAAAAAAATATTTTTTAACCAATTTTGGCTTGCTTTTGTGAAATCCTGAACTGTAATCCACTTTCTTTCTCTTTCTCTCTCTTTCTCTTTCTCTTTTCTCTTTTTCTTTCTCTCTCGCCAGAAGAAATTTGTATAGCGCATCTCACTGGAGTTTGAGTGTACGGGCTCCTGTATAATGCATGGAACCCGAGGCTGCGCAGATCACTTCAAACAGTTATATCTCAGACCCTATAAAACATAGAACAATGGTTCCAGTGTCCTATCAAAAATTAAATTCACAGCTTTCATATGGTACAAAGATGGCACATACCTGTATTTTGGGGATTGGGAGCCACTGCATATAGATGTCAGTCCTGTCATAATTAAATAGGGGCACAAATGCTGCCAGAAATTCAAAAGTTGTTTGAAATTTTTGGAACACTTTAAGGGGAATCTGTGCTAGCCAAACCAGAATATTCTAGGATGGGATTAGTTTATCAGTTTGATATATAGTTTTGTTGCAAAAAATTCTGTATAACTTGTAAGATATTGATGGAAATGTCTGATTGTTGTTTGCTGTGGAGTCTGGTGGTCGGTCCTCATTGGTGGCATATGCACGCTCATATCGGGAGTATGACTGGTTCCCTCTAAAGGCATCGAGACATGAACCTTATGGCAAAATGGCTATACATGAATTTGGTAAAGTATTAACTTTGAGCAAAATTTTCACCAAGTGGAAAAGGGCATTGTACATGGCAAGCCTATATGCCTGGAGTTTGTATTCTTTAGAGGCACATGGGGCCCCCGTATACTGCTATGTGGTGCCATATTATGATGGTGCCATGTCATAGACCTAATTTTGTGGTTTCTGATTGAAGTCACAATTTTTACTTTTGTCTTTTTCCGGCACAGCCTCGAAGACCTCTATAGGTGTCATGGTGGTTATGTCCCTATGAGCCCAAAAACACAAGACCTAATGGTCCACTGCTAAACCCTTTTACCATAGGGATTAATGCCAAACTTTCCCAGTTTCTGAATATATGGTTCTGTATTTACAAAAAATTTCCCACAGTGTGTGTTTAGTCGGCTGACATTCACAGAAAACACGAAACAATGCGTTTCCAGGGCCGGAGTCATAACCCCTTTTTGCATCGTCCAGTCTCCGTATATAGACATGTTAATACCTGCTGATCTCTAAAGGAAAAGCTGCCAGATCCTCTGGATATTTTCTAAATGCTTCAGAGCGCTCATGTGGGATTATTTCGAGTGAATTTAATATCTCTGGCATGGAGTAAATTGGTTTTAGGAATATAAAAAAGGTCGACAATCCTGAGGTAAACGATCTGTGCAAAATTTTCTGTTTAAATGTCTATATCTAATGAAAATGTGCTCGGTGTTAGACCGGCATCTGCGGTTTTACGGGGCGCACTTTATGATTATTTGTATTGAGAGTTGTATATTGCTGCAAAGCCTGACTGCTTGGTGTGTAGAACCAGAAGTACCACATTAACCATGATTTCTGTCACACTTGCCTACTTCTAAGAAATTACATCGGGAGAGTCTGAGAAGCAGTATAATGGCGGGCAGCAATTCTTACCATAATTTCTGACTCTTTATAGAGGACACCTTCCCAACCCAATGATATTTGAAGTACCTATTGATATTTGAAGGACCCAAGACTAAGATACTAGGGCAAACCTAAAGGAATGTAGACTGGACCCCCTGAAAAAAATATGGATCCAGGACTAGACCTTCCTAAAAGAATACAGACCCCGAATCATATTCCCTAAAGCCATACAGACCTTCAGCGAGATACCTAAAGCAATACAGACACCAAATTTCGCCAATACCATCCCTCCTCACACCTTGTTGCCCCTACTGGGGAATCCTTAAGTCACCCTGATGAATTAAGAGGTCACTTTAGCCAGGGTGCCTGCTCGAATGGGAGCTTTGCCCCCTTTTTGGGTTTCCTGGACTATTTGGGAAAGTAGGGTAGTATCTTGATGGAGTTGAAACCATTTCTGGGATGAGGACCTGATACCCCTCTTTTGAGGTCCTCAGCTGTCAGATCTTCACCGGACACTTAGCCATATCTTGAAGACGTTTACCCAACATTGGCATATACTATTGCCATAAATGTCTATGATATATAGTTCTCCAAGCTGGCACTACTGTGAGGAGATGGAAATGTGACACTTAGTGCCTATGGCTTTTAGTGGTTAAATAATTAGTCTGTGAAGTATGTTAACTGCCCGGCAATCTGTGTCCTCCCGACGCCCCCCACGGCACCAGGATGGGATGCTACCTAAGTTCAACATGGCCCAAGGTATATCTTGTAGTAAAAGTAGGAATTTCACTTATTTTGCATGTGGTGGGGGGTGGGGTGATCTCAGTGCCGCGTGTTACTGGCCATGGCTTTATAGTATTGGCGTGTTTGGACAAGACGTGTAGGGAGGATGTGGCGTTCGTGTGATTTTTGCCTCCCTTTTCCTCTTAAAACCAGTTCTGTAAAGTTGCGAGGTGGAATTTTCAGTTGAGTGAGAGTGAAATTCTGCTCCACCCAATCGCTTTCTCCTTCAGTCGTCTTTTCCATTCATTTACTGTAATGTAAAAAATTTCAGCAGCTCAGAAACTATCACAATTTTTTTTTTTTTTTATTTATTTTAGATTTCCTTAAGTCTCTCATATAGGATTCTGATGATATTCTGTCCCTCGTACCTCGATCTCCAGGGTTTTCTGGTGATCTTTGTCCTGTTCAGTAGATCTGTGAGAGATTATGGATGTGACCATATTCCGACTGCCAAAAAGTTGGCTTAATTTTTAGTAGCAGACTTCTAAAAAATGCAGAAAATGTCCTTGGTCTACAATATAAAAAATATACTTTCCTGAGATATCATCACTTGAAATTACAGGCCCTTAGCCTGAGGCTGCACTACTGAGATTCTTATGTCCCCGTCTGTTTTCTGTCAGGTTTAGTCATGTCATGGAGACCTTGTGTGACTTCACATCACAACGGATATCAATATCCACACACACTAGCCGTGGTCATTATTCGAGCCTGGTCAGAATTAGACATCGATGAAGATGGTGACTTATTCCACACACGGTCTCCATGACAACACAAACTTTGATAAAAGTTTAAAAACGGATGCAATTTTCTTTGTCCACCATCCGTTGGGTCTATTGATGAAACTGGGACAAAAATAGGGCCTGTCCTATCCTTGGCGGTGCCTTAAAACAGACCGTTAAAAAGAAAATGGACATGTGAATAGCCCCATTGAAATAAATGAGTTCTATTTTTCATTGTTGTGTGCATGAGGCCTAAGAGGGGAACGTTGGCTTAGACTACCTTGGCACTGATGGGTCATCCTGTCCTATTCTATCCAGATATATTGTGTTTGTGTCAAGATAAGAGAGAAAATTTAAGGCATTGTTTGGAAGACCAAGCCCAATTGTGTGTTGTTAAAACAGCCTGATTGCCATGTGCTCTTTGTAATTCTCCATTTGCCCTGTGGGGGTGCTGTAGGGAAATGAAGAACTTGCTGCCAAGTTTCCTACATAACAGTACTCGGACAGCATGGCATCGTGGCATCTTTTTATCTTTGGAAACAACCCTGCTAAAAAAAAGTGGACAACCTTCTTGATTTATAGTCATGCCAATGACAATCACTTTGACTCCACACCCTGCAGCGTTGAACGTCCTTCAGCTCGAAGGATTGTTTTATAAGAAAAAAATGTAAAAAACAATGCCGATCTTTTCGTAGATTTAATTTTGCCGTCCTTTGCGATGAGCTGCTCCCGTGAGAATAGAGTTCTTCCCGTGTCTGCATTTTGACGTAACGTCCTTGATGTGTAATAGAAAGCGATAGGAATCCTCGCTGAACCCACAGCCTTTATGGAGAATACTTAGTGTTTAACTTTTTAATGGTAAATTGCTCGAGAAAGTTAATAAAAAAAAATGAATTCCCCAGCTGCAGCTGTGAGGTTTTAGGTTTTAATTAGTTTTAGATGTATGTTGATCGGCTTTGATAAACTAGTAAAGAAATGCTTCACGGTTGAAACTCACGTCCAACCTTTTCCCCTCATCTGAATAACACAAAAGAAGAATAGCGCGGTCCTGGGTGATTCTCTGCTAATTCAATCTTAATTGCGTTTCTGTCTGGCAGCGGCTCATGTGGGATCTGTGTAGAGCAGTGGTCTCTGACCTGTAACTCTCCAGCTGTTACAAGACTACAACTCCCAGCATGCGCCGACGGCCAACTGGTGTAGTTTTGGAACAGCTGAAGAATTACCCCCAACCTTTTGTCAAGGTGTAATGTCCATATATAGGTACAGGTAGCTTAGGACACAGTTGGTCTTCACCTCTACCCATGTTGACTTCGGCTCGAAAACCAATTTTGGGCTGATGGAAAAATACTTTGTAGAGACACATTTTCTATGCAATTTTTTGTTTTGTTTTTGAGAGCAAGCTCTTAAAAGGACTTTTCATCACCTACATCTTTTTTTCATCCTTTAATAGGCTCCCTTCCCTAATTTCGGCATAGTTGGAATTTTTTTTCCTAGCCCCCATCATTCCTGAGCAATCGGTGTTTGTTTTGGGAATGTGATATGCCAAGTAAATTCTTTTGTCGGTGTGTGTGTGTGTGTGTGTGGTGTCAGGTGCCTCTGAATTGAGCTCAAGGTCACACCCGCTTGCCTCCTTCTACCTGACACCACCCACTTGAGTTTAGAGAGTCTAGTTAGCGTATCGGGCACTGAAACTAACTACACTGATCGGGAATGGTGGAGCTAGAGAGAAAAAAAATTTGACGTGTGCTGAGATCAGTGGAGGGACACCTAGAAAAGGATGAAAAGAGGTTCTCTTTAAGGGAGCTACCACATCATGACAGCTTCTTTCCATGTATTCTACTAGGGCATATGGACATCATAAATAGGGACAGGTGTAACCCATTCAAATCTCCCTTTGCGCCAAAACCGAGAGAGTCACTAGCAAGCAGCATCTCTTTCTCTGGTAGGTCTTGTATTTTTGTGTACTGCATATGCCCTGTAGGGAAAACGTAGAGACGGTTGGATCTTCCCCTATTACAGTAAGCTGTTTCCCTTGTAATTGCCTCTATTGGTGGCATCTTGCTAAATACCTGGAGGTACCATGAAAATTTTAGGTGTCCCGTTTTATTGGTTTCTCTGGTGACCTCCAAAACTATAGTGTGTGTGTGTCCCTTGTGTAAGGTGGTGTATGGGGTTGGGACAGGGCATTTAAGAACAAGCCCTCCGTACCTTCTAGCAGTATATGTCTCACAATCCGGTATTAGAGCACGTGGTAGTTTTTACCAGAAATGTTGTGCTCTTCCGATGAAGATATGCCACCTGATTTTCGGCTCATTTACTGGAATGACATCCAGTTATTCTTTATGGTTCCTGTTGAGGTTGTGATATTTTTAGATCTGAAAATATTCAGAAGCAACCAGCAATTTGCAGACCTAGTCGTCGTCTCATTCTTTGTGCTCGAAAATGACCTTGAGGTTTGCCATATCTGAGTTTGCGTAGTGTAGCCTAATACTCTACCTATCCATATCCAGTTCTCGGAGGGTCTATTGACGCAGTGTACACCTGGTTCTAGGAATGTACCATCCTGACCTTCCTTTCACAAACCACACCCCTTTTGTAGAGGTCATGCTTCTTTACACGGACTTGATACTGCCTCTTGAATGTGTGTACGGATGCTGGGGCTGAAGATATTGAGACAGCATCCCTGAGCCATGCACAAGAAATATTCTTGAAGCCTTGTTTTTCTAGGTTGCTGCTGCAATGCCTCAAGGCTTATCAACTCTTCAGAGAGGTCTCCCCTTCTTTCCGAAGCCTCGCCTAGTAGTTCCAGTAGAGCTCCATCCTTGCACCATGCACAAAAACGTTCATGAAGTCTTATCTTAACTGGAGGTTCTGGCAGCCTTTAGTTGTTCTAAGAAGTCCGGGAGGTCTCCCATTTTCTTTCCAGAAACCTCCAAGATGTTTTAGTGTTCGGTAATGTTGGCAAGTATGTCATAGACTTCATGCATACAACCCAGCGTGCAATCCAAGTCTTCTGTTTTACTTTGTTTTTAATGGGTAGCTTGGATCCATAAAAACAGATCTGAATAGGACATGGTGTAGAAATATCAAAATGGAAGGTCGAAGGACTCTTGGATTGCACACTGGGCCGTGTACATGAAGCCTTCTGTTCAAACTATTGAGGATTATGAAAACGCACAGCATGCTCTACTTTTTGCTGGTCTGTAACTTGGCTCCATTTTCAGAAGCCTGACTCTCCCACTGAATTCAACGGGTCCATCAATAAAATGATGCCACACCGATGCCGACTTGACCTTAAAAATCAGCACGGTCATGCTTAAACATCACTTAGATTTTGCCTTCCCCACTTGATTGGCAGTGCCGCCTCCATCCTCACTCTAGTAGTGAAAATTTAGAGTCCACCCAATGTAATACTTAAAGATAGAGTTCCACGCTCCATTTTACAAAGGTCAGACCAAGACTACCCTACTAGTCACAGCAGAGCTTGCCCCATTTCCATACCAGTGCTATGTGACTATACCTATGAGGTCACACAAGTTTTTTTTTTGGAATCCATCTCCAAGGAAGCCGAAAGTAAGATTCTCATAGGTATTTGGTATTTTTTCAGTAGATGCCGAGTCCAGTCAACAATTTGACTATTAGGGTACTTTTCTAGCCAGGTAACAAGGCAGAGTGGCTCTAAATAGTTCACGCACCCCAGGCTCCTAATAAAATAAAAGTATCCGATGGAGAAGTCTTTAAAACAATAACAAATAACCGCTGTGCGTTTTACGGGCATTATTAATTTACGCTGTTTTCATTGCACTTCTTAATTGAGCAATTAGTAGTCATGAGCAGTCGCAGAAAGTCGAGGACAAGCACTTGCTTTGAAGATAAGAGGACCATTAAGTCCTTTCCTATTGGTAGAACACGCAGCGGGGGAGGGGGGATGGGGTTGGAGGAATCTGCACAGGTGCGCGCAGGTATTCCTGGAGCTGGGGAGCCAAATGCCATTTACCTGATGTGGAGGAAATTTTATCCACCTGGGATTCAGGGATTAAGTCTTGGATTGCAACCATTTGCTCAAATTTCATTTCCTAAACCTTATCTGCAAGAATGTCTTTTTGTTCTGAGGACGGGGTGGGGGGAAGAGAAGCCGCGGCTGTCTGGGTCACAAAGACCCTGATTGTGTGTTCCAGTTTACAGAGGGAGCCAAGTGCTGGTATTACAAGTGTGGGCATGGAGATAGGAGGCAAGGAGGAGATACCGATGGGCACAAGGAGTTCAGGATTTTTTTTTCCCATTAATTGCAGACATACTGTGTTAATTTAGAGCGGTTTTCTGAGACTTACATATTGAGGACATATTCTTGGATACTCGGGCCCCCACACGATCAGCTGTTTGAAGACACTGTGGCATTCAGGCACTCTTGAGCGCTGCGGCCTCTTCCCTGTGCCGGTGACGTTACATGGTATGGCAGTCAATCCCGCTCTAGTGAGTAGGGCTGAGCTGCAATACCAGGCGCAACCACTATATGTATAGGGCTGTGCTTGGTATTCAGTGAAGAGGTCAAAGTGCTCGCCCGAATACTTCATCCTCCTCAACTAGCTGGTCAGTGGGGATGTCGGACCCCTACCAATGACATATGGATGACCTATCGGAAGGGCAGTCCATCAATATGTAAGTCTAGAAAAATCCCTTTTAAAGGGTGCTCGAATCTAGTTGCCGTAAATGTGGATATGTATAAAAATTGGGACCGGTAAAAAAAAAAAGTTTTAGGGACAAAGTCCAAGATGGCCCTTTACTGTCAAGTTCGGGTATGTCCTAGGAAGAACTTTATATCTGTGACTCAGAACGTCCTCTTTTGTGTAGCTAGATGTTGAGGTAGCCGTGATTTCTCATGGTCGTGATACAGTACCTGCAAACTTGATGGAACCCTCTAGCAGTAGTGTCAACAGACAGCTGTTCCTCCCTACTCCCCAATACATATTCATGCTCAGATCAGCCTAGCATGCATGTGTTCGAAATGGTCACAAGGGGTGCATCTTTTTAAGGACATGTTGCTTACTAGACCATGTATGCACTGCTAAGTATTCTGGAAAAGGAATATGCAAATAAGTTGTCATTGGTGGGAAAAAGGAACTTGCTCTAGCACCACCTTTGGGAACGTAGCGCCCTATAGATCAATGCTTGATTTTCCAGAAAGCTAGTGATCTAGTCTGGGAATAAGGCCAAGCCAAAAGGAAGAGAGACCTGTCCACAGACAGCTGTTTCAGGGTTATTGCCCCTCATCAGTGCGAAGCTGTATACTGGATGGGTGGGAGGTCGTAGATGTGGGTGAGAAGGAGATGTCGCCTTTATCAGGCCACCATACAGTGTAGAGGGACTCGGTAGACTATGTATGCCAAAGGCTGGAGGTAGATACATCTGGTGGCATACCTCCGTTCCTCCTTTCCCTAAAATCATCTTTCGGGAAGAGTCGTGACACCTTCACACACCTATGATGGTTCAGATGATTCTGCTGTTAGGTAAATGGGCACGTAAGTTATATATAGCAGAAGAGGACGACTTGGACTTTAAAGGGATAGGCTCTACATTATGATCTCAACCTGTTTTCCATTTTCCCATTGATACTATAATTCAATATCTCCTTTTAATGAAGATTTATTTTCCTGTGGAATACAGATTCCCCCTCTCGTGACACAAACACCACAAGAGGCAAAACAGCATTAAACTTGTTATCAGTGTGACATTCACGCAGCATAAACCTGCGACTGACTGAAGTGTAAATAGATTATAACACCGCCTTATCGGATTACACACACGGTATTATAACCGGCCCAGAATGACGCTCAATAATTCAATTATTAAGATTCATTGATACTACCGACCCACAGCCCCACACTGGGGAAAGAATCGATTCCCTTGAGTCTAACTACAACCTTTTATACCATTGTCAGGGCTAGTGACTGGAGATGGTGGCTACACAAAGTTGAGTAGATTTCCCTGGTACGTGATGGCGTGCTGTTTTATTTCCTGTATAGTCAATTTTTTTAATTCCCATTTTCTGGTAATGTATCAAGGTTTTGGTATTTCTGCCACAACATAACACTGCCCCTAGTGGGCCATATAATGTATTGAATATTTTTTTTTTTTTTACTTAAAGGAATTTTCCACTTTTATTTGGCATGGAAAAATGAACTGTCCGTTCCTCTGATATGTCTGTTTTGGTAAAGACTCAAATACCTAATGAAATAAAAATTCTGGAGCAATTTTTCTCAAAATCTGAGTAAATTAACAGCAAGTCGTTGCCATTCCCCTTGGCAATGGGATAGGACCCTACAGTCTTTCACTCATTGGACAATGTCAAACGTTGTAGGGACACTGACCCCCCCCAATTGGTAGCATTCATTTTATACATATTTTTTGAGGAATAACAGAGGAACCCATCGTATTAACCAAACCCCACAAGGAGCGAAATTGCATATTGACAAAAACGGCAATATCTTGGCAATAGAGGCAGCGAATCACAAGGGAGAAACACTTTGATTCAGGTGACCCTAACCTATCTATGGGGCTGGGTTGATGTAGTCTTTTTTGGGGGGGGTTTTGACACTCCCTTTAAGGAAGCCATAGCTATCTAGTAAGTACCGTGCTCTGTCTACAGTGGGGTCTTTGGTTTGCCCAATATGATTGTGTCCATGTCTAAGGCAGCCCATACTCCTTAGATGTATGTCGGCTGATTCTGCCAATTTCAACGCATTTGGTCGTGTATAGGGGACTCCCGACTTCCCCCATCAATAGATGTCGGGAGACATGAGGATTGGTCAACTGGAGTTCAACTGCCTGATCCTTTTCTTCATGGCAGAGACAAACCTCTGCAAGAGGGCTCTGGAACCTGCTTTCTCCCCTCTCCTTTGGTCCATGTGGTATGGTCCATACGTTCCTTTCTGCATCCTTCCACTCTTTGGACAGGTCGTCAGATTTATATAAGCTATTAACTAGAGCACTTGGTGGAGCGGCGGCGGCGCCGGAGTAATAGATAGGCCACAGTTTGTTGTCATTTATCTTTACCTGTGCAATGCTAAGTTGCTCTTGGCAGAAGAACAAATAGAATATATTACTGCGCTCTATGAGCACGGATCGTAGCCTGAAACCAGCAGAAACTATTACGGTGAGATATTTTATGGCTGGTGATGGCTTCCTTTGATTAGAAATTAATTGGCTTGTGCTGGATTGACTGTAAATAACGCACCTACTTCCGAGAAACATATGGCATTAAATGAAGACGACGTCGGTTTGAAAACCTTTTGTCTCTTTCGTTGGTTTTCGCATGTTCTTCGCAGCAAATGGATACAGTGATTGGAAGCTCCACGTCTCCATGCTTTGTTCTATCAGATGATGAAAGGTTTCTGCTATTCATGTTCGAGAGGCATTACTGTACATCACACAATACTTCCCTATAGTGCTTGGGCTGCGGGGGCTGGTCAAGATGATCCTTTGTTTTTGAAGCTTTTGGCACAAGTGGGTCGGAGGTCTGTTATGTTGTGTGTATTGAGTTGGTAGATAACCATTGTGGGTAAAGTTGCAGTTGGTGCCACTTATTGAGTTTACAATACATCTATGGCACAACATGGTTGTCTAGGGAGTTAAATTTGCCTACCTCTGGTGGTTTCTTCATGCTGGATCCATAGATTCCAATCCCGGTCCACATGATCGAAACCAGCCCCCCAAACCACGGGTCGCTCCTCCATCACCCTTCTACTGATATCTCCTGCTTTGGGGGCTGCCTGACTATATTTAAGGCCCGGCCCCATACCAGAGGTAAATAACAGGTGCAAACAGGAGAGGAGGGAGGGGGCAGAATGACCCGGGAGAAGGAGCCTGGTTCTGATCATGTGATCTGGGGTCGGAACCAGCATGAAACCATTGTGGGAAGGAAAGTAAATTTAACTCCCCGCCAACCCCTTTAAGGGAAATGTGTCACCACATAATATATTTATGAATGTTTGATCATTAAAAACAAAAATGAAAGCATCCTACAATGTTCTCTCTGACCGCTAAGCCTAATAATACTCTGACACTTGCCTATTCTGTAAGGGTTTTCTTTGCCGCAGTTTCCAGACACAATTACAATAGGAGATAACACCTCTAGATAATACCACTGACCCAACTTTACATCCACTACTGACCATAGATGATGTCTCAGCTTATCTCCTCTCCCTCTCTGCACAGAGCATGCCTAGAAAACTCTATCATTGATCTCAATAAGTCGGCTTCAGACTATTGCTGTCTATGGTTATGACTCTGCTGTAAAGCAGATCACTAAATGCTGTTAACAGAGCAGAGGAGAAGCTCAGGCAAGATGGCCGCCCCCATAATCATGTACAGGAAATATAATTGAAAAAAAAAAAATCGACAATCAGAAAATAAAAAAACAAAAAATTAAAAAAATTATAGATTTTTTCCCTCTGGTTTTAGTAAATAAATTAAAATTCCTTTTAAGTAATTTGAGGAAGTTTTCTTTTGGTTCCTATTGCTCAACCTCCATATTTATACTTGGCTTTTCAGTGGAAATCCCTTGTGACCTGTACAATTTTCGGGAACAGATTTCTGATCGTAGTGTTTTTCTGGACATGTTGGTGCACACATTACTCTCCTATGGAACGTGACCGTCATATGATTTCTCATGCAGAATACTAATGTCCCGCTCTCGCCTGTAGTATAGCACACGACGGCCTCGCTAATCTTCCTCCTTTCATACATGATTGGTTTGGTCTCCTTTAATATAGCTAAGAGCTGTGACCTCTGACCGCAGCCATAAGGAGCAAGTCATATGATTTCTTGTGATCGTGGAAGTGTGTATGATAGGTGTAGCGGGGCCCAGTTTGTCAATTGATCCAACTTATGGTTATCTTATGATGTGTGGTATCCACTTTAGTAGAAGCCTTAGAATCTCAAGAATTCAAGGGTTATTCCAATCATAAGAGATTATCACGTCTCCACTGGATAGCTGAGTGCTGGAAACCCACACCAAAGTACCAAAACAGGGTCGCCCCACATTGCTTGGCTTCATCTTCATCTATTCCATAGACTTAGATGGAATAGTGGTCAAGAATGCGCTCCGCCACTCCATTCAATGTGTGGTTAGAAAAAATTATTGGACTTGGGTGTCCTATTCTGGTGATCATTGCTGGTCCTAGTAGTTGGAGTTTCATCGATCATTGTGCCTAGGATAGATAAATGCTTTTTTAGATTGGTGGGGGTCCAACACCTGGCCCCTCACCGATCACCTGTTCTGTTCATAGTATGCGGAGCCAGAAGCTGACTCCTCCTTACACTGTGTAGTATCCGATGACAGTTCGGCTTTGTACACTGTGCTCAGAACAGCTGATCGGTAGGGGGCCGGGTGTCGGACTCCCACTAGTTATAAATGAATGACCTATCCTGGGGCTTAAAGGGGCTGTCCAGGATTTAGGTATTTATGGCCTATCTTTACATCTTTTGTAGTGCAGTACCAGATCCAACTGCTTCTGGCCCCATGTTGTATATGGTACGTGTATCGTAAACTGCCCCGTACAGTGGATAGGTGCAGGGGACAACCCTTTACATTTTTGGATAACCTTTTTAAGTTCTTTTGGTTCTACAGCCGGATGGCAATTAGTGGGAAACCATCAGTAAAGTCTCCACCAATCTAGCAGTTACCGCCTATCCAGTACATAGGGGATAATATCTTCAGGTCCGAATACCCCTTTAAATGACACATTCGACACTGCTACGTCTACACTCTGGGATTGTTTTCCTGCTGCGAAGGACTGCTCTCCATCACACACGTGTTAGACGGGATTGACGGCATGTTGTTTTCTGAATGTGAGGTGTAAATGTAGCGTTTATCGTCGTATTTTCCCGTGTATAAATTATATGTAAACTTCTTTTTCCATTTCCCGGCTCTGGCTTCCAGTCGGGTGCTGTCTGTCAAGATTCTTGTGGCATTTCAAGAACCGTACAATTATATCATGGCATACTGGTTATATACACTGCTAGGCGGGAGGGTGAGGACCTGGTAAATACTATGTTAACTCCGTCTGCTGGTGTTAATATAATTCTATACCATGTGCTTATATTCTAGTTCTGATTTATGTCATTGAGGGTTATCTGTAACCATGGGGCCAAATCAATGGCCTTTCCCACAACAATCGGTCACTCTAAGTGTAGCGTGGGTTAATAAAATACGTTTTATCAACGTCTCCTCCATAATGTTGGGTATATAAGTTGGGATCTGTGTGCATATGTTGTTTGGGTGTATTACATCTGTACATCTCAAAGTTGTATGTAGCCGAAATACGTCATGGGGTCCCATAGCAACCAGTTTTGAGAACTGAGGCCTATAGATTTCTGTGGTGCCATATGCTTCTTTGTGATATAATGCAAGTGGTACTGAGCACCATATGGCGGCACACAGACTATACTAGTGCAGTTTCTACCAAAAAAAAAAAAAAAAATGGTTCAATGGTTGGACATGATGGAATTATTGAGTAGACAGAGTCGGACATTGACTGCGTCTCATACTAGAGAATTGTAAAATAAGCTTCCGTCAATATTTTTGTGGTCATTTATTAATTCTGTCTGGAGTGGATTGGCTTTGAGCGGGTTTATTGTAACTGCGTGTTTATTTTTCCTTTTTACATTAGCGATAGGAGTACGAGAAGAATTATGTATTATTGAGTTTCAGGCATGGAAATATTCTGTCTGCTTACATTGATCAATGAGAATAGTCATTTACAGTAAGCCTTTGTAGTCAGACAAGATGTAAGAAGGGAAAAAAAGGACTGGATTTTTATTTTTTCCTATTGTAATTTTTTTTTTCGTCTCTGGGAACAAGATGAGAAGCTTTTGTATAGGGTTTCAATCCTTATATCAAGACTTACCAGGAATGAAGTGGACCTTCTGGGTTGCGATGGACTTGGCTCGGGGCTAAACCTGGGAAGGGAGTCCAAAAAATTCCCTGTACAGAAATCTATCAGGGAATCTCCTTGTCTCTAAGTGTAGGAGTAGTCTCCATTACTGACACCAGGACGTAGTACGACATAGACAGACAGAACCTAATCGAAGTGAACAGGGTTTGTGGCAGACAGCAGAGGTTGGGGACTGGTGAGACGGTAGACATGGTCAAGTCCTGGGTCTATATAATGTAATCAGGTCACCTTAGCTTAGGTCTGAGAACTAAAGGACCTTGTTGTTGGGAAGGGTCCTCAAGAACCCTGGGGCTGCAGAGCATTGGATGGAGCAGAAGTATCTTTTTGTGCTGGCCCTTTAATAATAATAATAATAATAATAGTCCTTTAATAGTCCCACAATGGGGAAATTCAGTGTGTTACAGCAGCAAAGATAAGCAGATACAAATACAAATACAACATGTACAGGAATGTTCCAAGGTGAGAGGCATTACATTAATAGCAGACAGACAGATAGGAAGTAGCAGAGGGGGGGGGGATTTAACAGGCAGAGAGATATTTCAGTTCTCTGTGTGTAATGATTTCCGCTTAGGTCGGTGTTGGTTGTACAGCCTAACAGCGGTGGGGAGGAAAGACTTCCGATAGCGCTCCTTCTCACACCTAGGGTGGAGCAGTCGGTCACTGACAGTACTGCTCAGCGCAATCACAGTCTCATGCATGGGATGGGACTTCTTCTTCTGCATGGAGCTCACCACGGACAGTATCCTTCTGTCACCCACCACCTGCACTGGGTCCAGTGGGCTCCCCAGGACAGAGCTGGCCCTTCTAATCAGCTTGTCAAGTTTATTTCTGTCCCTGGTTGATATACTGCTCCCCCAGCAGGCCACTCCAAAGAAGATGGCTGATGCCACTACCGAGTTGAAGAAAGTTCTAAGAAGTGCCCCCCGGATTCCAAAGGCTCTCAGCTTCCTAAGCAGGTAGAGCCTGCTGTGGCCCTTCCTGTACAGGGCCTCCATATGATCTGCCCAGTCCAGCTTATTGTTAAGGAGCAGACCCAGGTACTTATAGGTGTTCACAATCTCGATGCCCGTCCCCAGGATGTCCACTGGATTTGACTAGTTTTGGAAAGCCACCAGAGTTTCCAACTAGAGGGCAGTGATGGTGACCAAAATGAGGAGGTGGGGAAGCTTGAGAATCGGAGAGTGAGGACATCCACTCAGGATGGTAAATTGTGACACATGGTTTGCTGTCTAAAATTCATTTAAAACTTGGGATTGAATTAAAGACCTTTTACCACCTCTTCCAATTCTAGTTCTTTTAATAGACACCGATCCACCGATTCCAGTGCAGTTGGAATTTTCCCTCTAGCCCCCACCATTCCCGAGAAACAAGTGCCTGATGTGCGATTTAAGCTCTGTAATGTCAGAAGGGCGGTGTCAGGCAGGGGGTGTGATTCAGAGCACCAATCAGAGGCAGCCAGTGTCAGAGCTCGGAGTCGCACCCCTTGCCTGACACAACCCTCCTGACAATGCAGAGCCTGCATGTAGTGTATAAGACACCAAAACTAACAGCATTGATTGCTCAGGAACGGTGGGGCTAGAGAAAAATTCCAACTGTACCAGAATCAGTGGAGCTGTGTCTATTATATGATGTAAAGAACTGGAGTTGTTGGAGGTGGTGAAAGGTCCCCTTTAATAAGAACAACTAAAAAAGAGAGAAACCAAACGTGTTCCATTCTGGTTCCTGGATGATGGGCACATTTTAGGTAGAGCAATCAGTTATTTGGACATGTAAAAATTTGAAGCACATTCAGCCCTCCAGCAAAAGTACACTTTCATTGTGCCAGTCACGTCTCCTTTTCCAAAATGTTCTTGCTAAACATTTTAGCTGCCAGTTACGGGAAGATACACGTCTGAACAAGGTCTTCTTCTAGCTTTGTTTTTCCTTGTTTGAGTTTTATACGCAATTCAGAACATATCCAATTTTCTTTCAGACTTGTTTATGTTCCTGATATCTCGTTCCTTCCAGTTTGTCCAGATTTGTGTGTTGGATTCTTCCAAAATATTTGTGCAAAGGACCTTATCGACGTTGCGCCACCACCCCCATGGTCTTTGATCAGAACACGTTGACCAAATTTCAGCTTTGTTGTTTCATGTTTTCTAAGAAGTATAGAATCCATTCAGGAGTTTCTCCTAACTTCTGCCATATGTACCTAGAAGTCCCCTGTGTTTACCACCGGAACCTATAATTTCGAGCTGCAATAAGCCTTGATTATAGCCATTTGATAGCGGTGCCTGTGTAATCTGTAGGAGCTAAGAAGAGTTGTAATTAACCATTTCAGAATATGATAGTTTATATCCAATTACTTTAATGTGAAAAGATTAAAATGATCCCATCCGTTTAATCCTTTTGTGGTTTAAGACTGCACAAATCTCATTTAAATATAAGCTTTTTTCTATATTTACCCAGAGATGGGAACGCAGGAACATATGCTTGAAAAGTCTGGACGTACCATAAATATTAGTTAGTTGAGCAGATTGTGGCCATATCTGTATAAGGTGCGAAAGCGTAGAAGTTTATCCAAGTTTTTATGTTCACACAAGTGGTCGTGAGACTAGCTATTTTCTATTCGTGAACAGTACAGTTGGTTCATTTGCTCGTAATGGGTTATACTTAGTAGGCGGCCGGGTTTGTGGTTCCTGTGGTTAACATTTGGAGGTAGCTCTTCCTCTCTCTCTACCAGCAGGAAGTCCCAGCACTTTACAAAATACCACGCAACTTCATCCTTGTCTCTTTGTTTGCATTATTAAAAAAAAAAACTTCTGTGGAAGGCCATCGTCAAATTATTTTCAGCTTTGTGCTAAATTATATAGAGTCATAAGAAGATCCCTTGGAAAGCCAGGTCAATCCTGAACCCTGTTTTGTTTTACACTGTTGGGAGTTTGCTCACACTTCATATTCAAATCACAATTTTTTCCAAAATTGTAGCAAAAATTGCAACGTGTGTTTATCCCCATTTCAGATTTATAGTCAGTGACAAGGCTTGTGTCCAGCATTTAAGCTAGTTTCACACTAGTGCTGTGCTGTCCTTTGTTCAGGTCCGCGAGCTGGATGGCTAAAACAGTTACACATGGACACCGGCAGACCCCATTGACTGTAAGAGAAAACTGAGTCCAATGGATACTTTGGCGCAGATATGAACCTAGCCTTAGTGTTAAAGGGGTTCTCCAGGCAGTCTTTTAACTTTGGGGGTTTTAGATGCTGTAATTAGGGGTTCCAGACTGGTTCCAACTCCGGGTCGCATGATTAGGACCCGTCTCTGGCCCATGGGTTGCCCCACCTCCTCTCTCTCCTCCCGTATTCACAGATAGTTACCCATTCTGTAGAGGCTACCAAACTATAGTAAAGCCAGCTCCATAGCGCAGGTAACTAGTGGTGAAAACGGGAAGGGAGGAGGTAAAGTGACCCAGGGGTCAAATGCTTGTTCCGATCATGTGATCCAGGGTCCGACCCAGCCCAGAACACCTAGGTGTAGCGTCTAAAAATACCCAGAGAAAGTAAGCTAAAACAGGACTCCCTGGAGAACCCCTTTGCCCGTATCTATAGCTTCCCTCTTTTCCTCAGATCTATAGTTATGAGGTAACAAGGAAATTGTCAGGATTTCCAGCCACAATGTTATCTCTGAGGGCTAATGGTTAACATACTGATTTTTCGTAGAATAATATGTATATTACAACAAGATATTGCTGTCTGCTTTTCTCCTTGTGTAGACTGAGGGAATTGTAGATGTACAAGTCAAGGTTACATATGGTGTATTACTCATAGATAAAGCGAAGTGCAAATTGTGATTCCTCGGAGGGGCGATTTAGCTGAGAGAACCTTATATTCCCTGTTTCAAGGAATGGTCTAGATCAGGAGTAGGCCTTGAAATTTGGCAGACGCTTGCTGTGCATTTTTCTTGGCGTGAAAGGGATAAATTCATTATCTGTTGGTCTCTGTGTATTAGCAGCTGTCAACTATTGTGGTATTCTCACAGTTTTGGAAGGGTGTGTCTTAGAGGACCGACCTGATAGCTATGTATTTTTTTTTCCCCTACTTTTAAAAAAAAAAAATTGGCAATTATTGAGAAAAGGGAAGGACCGACCAAATACCAGACTGTAAATTTGTAGCCATCTATATAGACATCGTAAAATTTCAGACCTCTGGTAGAAAGCCAATGCTTGAATAGGAAGCAATAACCCAGGAGACCCGGACAGGGTTGGATCTTCCAGTTGGCCACTAATAAATCGAGGTCCCAAAGTCCAGCAGAAGACAACCCCATTTAGGATCCAGGGTGAATTTCTCAAGGGTTAATTTACAAATAATTCATAAATTCTCATTAATGCTATGTCTTGTGTGTCTGATGATGAGGAAGTAGAAGTGGATGTGTAAATGTTCTGCATAGTCATACGGTGGGCCCAAGGAGTTCAAGTCCGATACTGGTCCTGGAGGAGAGGGCACTCTAACCATCAGAATTCATCACCCAGCCAACAGGATAAATGGTAGGTCAGATCCATAAACTGCAAAAAGTTGACCTCCAGCGCTACTCTATACACCCTGTACCAAATATCTTTGCATAAATCTGTGCAAGCAAGTAAAAGACTTCACACTCAATTGGATGAGCAAATCATAACGATATGTTAATTTATCACACACAATAGTGACCAGTGTAGAGTAAATTTTAGGTAATGTCCACGTTTCGGTCCTGACCTTCCTCAGACTCTAAGTCCAGGAGTAGGTAGAAGCAAAGGAGTTGATTCCAGGATGGAATATAATAAAGGTGCGTAGAAGAGAATTATGACCGCAAGTAGAAGGCACCTTCTACTTGCGATTTGGGTCTGGAAAACCCCTTTCATTTTTTATAAATTTTTGAAAAACGAATGTATCATAGCTTGATAAATTTCCACTCACTTTGTCCAACTAGATGACCATTTACAACCAGATGACAACCAGTATTAACATAAACATAGTAATAATAGTCCCCATGGCGTAAAATAATTCATGGTAGATCACCTATAAGTCTTGGACTCCCATTTATGTTAATGTCATGAAGACAACAAAAAGACATCGGGCCTGAGCAAACACTTGTCTAACATTCCAAGTAATGAACACCAAGTCTTGTTTACCGAGAACCTTAATCTTCTCGGTACAAGCCGTTAATGAATCTGGTTTACGTCATGTGATTGCTGCCGCCTTGATAAACATTATATTTGGCTTGAAAAAGGTCAATTAACTGGTCTTATCACTATTTTCCATCCTCTGCGCTAGCCGAGTGAGAATTTCATCTAGACGGTGAATGTTCTAATCCCAAGTAATTGACTGGCTAATATCATACTTGAGTGCAGAGCAACCTGACACAGCCGGCTAGCCGGGAAAATTTCTGTAGAGCTTTCGTAATAGATTAGATGAATAGTGATATCAATCAGGTTATCTTAATTTTATGCTGTTTGTTACCTGCGGCAACAGGTGCTCCGATGTGCGGTGTAAAACGTATGTGCCTCCCTTCATTATTGATGATGGAACTGTTAGACTGGGGAGTATCTGGACATACACAGCTGTTATTACATATGTTGTCTTAGATTTCGTCCGGTTCTAGCTAAGTGAAGGAGCCATTTAGAAGATCAGGCTTGATAATATCACTGACTGCATACTTATTATTAGGAAACCACCTGGGATATCAGGCTATTGGTTTGAAAGTTCTGCAAAAATTGGAGGCTTAGTTTTATTTTTCCATTTAAGAATGTGGGCTTGAAATACCAGTATTTATACGTTCATCTATGCTTCTCTGCAAAGTCTACAAAAAATAAATCCACTATGTTGAAAAAGTTGCGTAATTTCAATAATACAGCCCCTATGTACAAGAATATAACTAACTACTATAATACTGCCTCCTATGTACAAGAATATATCTACTATAATACTGCTCCTATGTACAAGAATATAACTACTATAATACTGCTCCTATGTGCAAGAATATAACTACTATAATACTGCCCCTATGTACAAGAATATAACTACTATAATACTGCCCCTATGTACAAGAATATAACTACTATAATACTGCTCCTATGTACAAGAATATAACTACTATAATACTGCCCCTATGTACAAGAATATAACTACTATAATACTGCTCCTATGTACAAGAATATAACTACTATAATACTGCTCCTATGTACAAGAATATAACTACTATAATACTGCTCCTATGTACAAGAATATAACTACTATAATACTGTTCCTATGTACAAGAATATAACTACTATAATACTGCCCCTATGTACAAGAATATAACTGCTATAATACTGCCCCTATGTACAAGAATATAACTACTATAATACTCCTATAATACTGCTCCTATGTACAAGAATATAACTACTATAATACTGCCCCCTATGTACAAGAATATAACTACTATAATACTGCTCCTATGTATAAGAATATAACTACTATAATACTGTTCCTATGTACAAGAATATAACTACTATAATACTGCTCCTATGTACAAGAATATAACTACTATAATACTGCCCCTATGTACAAGAATATAACTACTATAATACTGCTCCTATGTACAAGAATATAACTACTATAATACTGCCCCCTATGTACATGAATATAACTACTATAATACTGCCCCCTATGTACAAGAATATAACTACTATAATACTGCTCCTATGTACAAGAATATAACTTCTATAATACTGCCCCTATGTACAAGAATATAACTACTATAATACTGCTCCTATGTACAAGAACATAACTACTATAATACTGCTCCTATGTACAAGAATATAACTACTATAATACTGCTCCTATGTACAAGAATATAACTACTATAATACTGCTCCTATGTACAAGAATATAACTGCTATAATACTGCTCCTATGTACAAGAATATAACTGCTATAATACTACTCCTATGTACAAGAATATACCTACTATAATGCTGCTCCTATGTACAAGAATATAACTACTATAATACTGCCCCCTATGTACAATTACTATACTAGTCTATATAGCATAGCATGTTGACATTCATAGGGTGTATTATGGTAACTATCTTGGAGAATTTGCTTATCTGGTTAATGTTGTGCGTCTAATTTCCAGATATACATCTATAATGTTCTCTACTATGCATCCCTACACCTCATGGGAAATGTAGATCAGCCTTTTAGTAGATTTTGTCTACGCGGAGTGTGTAGGTGGTTGATCAGCCCCATTGTTAAGGTCATGATCACTGTGCAGAATGTAGCGCTATGAGTGAAATTTAAGGTTTATGGATGCTATTAGATTTAATGAAGCCATAAGACAGAATGTTGTTGGAGAAGGAATGTGTTACTTAGGTCCATTATAGGGTTATTACTGTAATTTGGAAGGAGCCGGGATTAAATCAAACCTTTCTATTATGGAGATTGGGATGATCTTTTCCGGACCCGCTCCGTTATTGCTTCTCTTCCAGCTAATTTGATTAGCACAAATTGTTTCTGAACAAACTTGGCCGGTTCCATCCCCGGCTGCGGTGGGTGTGCGGACTCACGGTTACCTGGTAACTTGTTTCCTTTATAATGTAGCATCACAGTGGGCATCTTCGTTTGCTGTGCTTGCTTCCAGGATCTTATCTCAGCCTGGGGTAGCATTATCTTTACTTATTTTTTTTTTAGGTCAAAGTAAATGCTTAGAAATTCTACCGAGCACCAGGCTCGCAGGAAGAAGGTGGGAATCATAATCCTCGGGTTTAATTGTTGTTTGCTAATAGGCAAACAGTTTGACAAGAGGCTGCTTTGTGCATTGACGCTTTGGCTTTGGGCCAGGGTACAATTGGCGAGCCAGCCGGAGGGCGGGCAGTACAGGGGGGAGGGGAGGGGGCTCCCAGGGAACAAATTCAGTCAGATTTAATAAATGGGAGACCCAGGGAAGTTCCAGTGGAGCTGAATCCGTGCCAGCAGTCAGCTATACGTCATTTATCTCGCTCAGACTGACATTTTAATAGCTTGATTAGTTTAAGAAGAATACTGTTATTGTATCTGCCCTCCATTATGCCCCGTATTATATGAGCCGGCTTCCTCCATCGGGGCTTCGCCTTGATTGGTTATTAACCCATTGGCATTGTTCTAACTGGTACACTAATGGATGTCTTCTCTCTGGAATACCGTAGCTCGTAGAAGAATAGAAGGTCCAGCCTTTTTATTTTGAAATTTTGTGTTTTTAAAATTTTTTGTAACAATTTTGCACCATTAATAAAAAATGAGACTTGCTTTAGGCAGCATTATACATAAAGAACAATGAGGATTCTGGGTGTGGAGTTGTGATTTAAGACGGTCTTTCAGAATTTTCGAAAAAAAAAAAAATCCTGTAAATTTTTTTTTTTTTTTTTAACAATATTGATAATTGTGTAATAGAAAAAAAAAAATTATATTTTGAAGACTGAATCGGTGACTTTTTTTTTTTTTCCGACTCTGGCCCACAATTGGTTCTGGTTTCGACTCCGGCTCCATAGCCCTGTTTTTAATGGAACTTTATTTGGTCTGAGAAAAAACATAATGGGATGCCATGTAAGTATTGTATGTCACACAAGACTGAGTGTTGTACGTTTCAAGGGTTAACATCATTCTATGAAAATTAAATAAGTACTTTTTTTTTTTTTTTTTTGTGCTTTCCAATATCAGAAATATTTTATAATGTAAGTGAATATGACAAAACAAATATTTCCTTTCAGCTCAATTCCTGGGTCTTCTGTTTACCTCATACCTGGAACATTGACATCCAGTGGCCACTGGTAAAATACCGATCTCAATGGCTCTTGATGTGCTGAATAGGGAGAAAGCTGTCAATCGGTGGTAGGAGGAGCCTACTTCTCAAGATTATGATGAATCCTTGCTCAGCTCTTGATACACTGAATAGGGAGAAAGCTGTCAATCGGTGGTAGGTGGAGACACTACTCAAGAGGATGACGAATACATGTACTACACTGAATAGGGAGAAAGCTGTCAATCGGTGGTAGGAGGAGCCTACTTCTCAAGATTATGATGAATCCTTGCTCAGCTCTTGATACACTGAATAGGGAGAAAGCTGTCAATCGGTGGTAGGTGGAGACACTACTCAAGAGGATGACGAATACATGTACTACACTGAATAGGGAGAAAGCTGTCAATCGGTGGTAGGAAGAGATCCCTACTCATGAATATGACAAAATCTGTACTAGTTTCTTGCTGGAAGAGACATTTTTTTTTTATGGAAACTACTGCCAGAATTGACCTAGCAATGCAATCTGGGTCCATTCACTACTGAATTTCTTGACCAAATTTTACAATTTTTTTTTTTTTTTTTTTTTTTTTTTAATCAAATTTTATTTAGGCAGTTCATACAGCTGCATTGACCCCAGTAGTGACATTTCCTTAGTTATTCTTCTTTAGAATCCCGCCTCTTTGCCTTCCTCCTTCTTCTAGCCCGTTGCTCCATAATTTTTCATGCGACATCCAGTAACTGAATTGTCAGTGAAGACTATACCCTTTATTGTATCTGGGTCAATTTTTAATAAGGATCCAGAAACGGGCTTCATTTTTTTTTTTCTCCTTCTTGTCAGAAGCCATAGCGTCTACATGTGCCTGATGATTTAATAAGAATTTAGTAGATATTTGGCTACAAAGGAAACGGCTATAATTGGGAGCGTGGAGAATAGAAGACTGTCTTTATGTGGTTGACTGGCCTAAAATAGATCAATGTTGAGGTGAGAGAAGCGGTAGACTAACAAGATGGCTGACAGCTCCTTCACCTATGGTGGAGAGTGAAGTGAAGTGAAATCGAACATGTTAAAGTCTTGCTTAGTAAACCGCTTGAAGGTTTTCTGGCTACATAGGGGGTTAAATTTGTCAGTCCCCCCTCCTCTCAGCTTGTCTTGTAGACAAAGTACCTCTTTCATAATCCCTTTTGTATGATGTAGAGCATGGTCCCCGCATGACCTTTGACTCCCTCAAAATATCTTCCATCTTGTTTCTCTGAAACACTAATCACTGGTGCGTTGATGTATATCTCATGTCCACATATTTCCCGAGCCTTGTGCAGATAGAGATTTAATCCACATATTAATCAGTGTGACTGATGAGAGACTTGCCAAACCACAGACGATCTGTCATCCAAACTATGTGAGATATGTCTTTGGCCATCCATGAAGTATTTTAATGATTTTTTTTTTTCCCTTTTTGTTTTTATTAGTTGTCTTATTTGATCTCTGTGATTGTCTGATAGGCGTGGGAATATTTTTCAGAGAATTTTCAGTCACATATTTATTTTTTGGGGTAGTTTTTATTTTTTTTTTTATTTATTTTTTTTTATTCCCCCTCTGAAAAAAAAAATCCAAAAAAATTAGATATTACTTTCTGAGTGCGGTTTTATTCTGCTAAACGAACACTCCAACATACTTTCACAAGATTTTGTGTTCACTTTTACAAACAATACAAAATCCCATCTCTTTATTATTTGCAATGTTTTTGTTTTTTTATTTTTATTTTTTTTTCTAGTTTGCTGTACTGCCAGCACCTAAAGAAATTATGAGGAAATATTTTGTGACTTGGAAGATAAAAACATGAAAGCCAAATCTTCTCTTTGGTGATGAAAACAGGACACTTTGTTTCTCGAGAGCAGTGATTCCGGCTCTGAATTTCCATTTTCCATGCCATTTACAAGAGATTTATTTTTGCTGATGGCACAGTATTCAGACATATGTCACTGGCACACAACATGTTCATTCACAAACCCTAATGATCTGGGAACACAGCGTTACTACAGGGAAACAAAGAGCTTTGTTTTAGTATATTGTTCTCCACAATTTTTTATTTTTTTTTTTTTAATTCTATGTACAATCTTTCTACACATAATTAAAACAAAAAAAAAAGTTACCTTCTTAAAATATTAAAGAAGTTTTCTAGACCCCCCCCCATTCGTTTTTCATACTGTTGTTCAATCCACAGCATAGGTTTTCTGTATGTGATTGGTCAGGGCCCGACACTGGTTCCCAACGTAGCTCTACTCCTATTCAAGTAATAGGATTAGAGCCGAAGTACCCTGGTGCTATACAGTGGATGGAGCCTGTAGCTTTGGTTCTGTTACTTACATGACTGTAGCTTCTGACACCTGGAGGCAACTGGATCAGCAGCTGATCAGTGCCAAGTCAGGGTGTTGAAGCCCCACCGATCAGATGGGTCATCTGTATGAACAACTACTGAAGACCTGGAAAATCCCTTTTAAGTTCTACATTTATTTTTAATAGTCTGATACAGAAATATCTGCTCAATTTCTATACCAAATTGTGATATAATGTGCCTAAAGCAAACACAAATCCTGCAAAATTAATTAAATTTTTTAATTTTTTTTTTTGTCTTGTTTATAGTTGGGCGTCTTAAGGATTTTTTAGTGTATAATTTTAGTTTTCTGGTGCACAGTAGTTTTATGGGACATGCCAAAAACTGATGTCTAGTATAAACGTGGCTGATCAGAACCCATCTACCCCCTCGCCACTTGAATTTAGATGATTGACCAATGATCTAGTGTGTACAATGGAAAGTAACAAGGCAAAGACCTTTCGGCATGTTTGATTTCAGTATGTCTGATCCTTTGGCAGAATGGGAATGTTTATGGTGCGGTCTGGAGTAGTTGTCAGCCCAATTTGCATTTCACCAACAGTTATGTGTGTGGGTGGGGCCACTTTTTAGTTTAGGTTGGGGGGTATTTTTTTCTTTGGTGGTTTTTACTAATCGACAGTTTTTGTTCTTTGAGACAACTTGATGGATTCCACAACCATATGGTCTTTGCGTAGAATTTGCTTTGTTGAGGAGCCGACGAATGCCAACTTTTTGAGCCTGAATGAGTTAAACCCCTTTAATAAGATGACTAAATTGAGTAAATACAACATGTACAATATGTTGGCACTTCACGAATGAGAAGTAAACCAAATAGGTTGATACTTTGGATGGTAGAAGCCATGATGAAGACTTGAATGTCTGGTTTCGAACATGGACCATCACTTTGGACTCCATGTTGCATTTCTATTCAGTCATGTAGAACCTCCATTTTTTCGGTGTCTTTATCCGTTCAATTGTATTTTCTTCCCAAACTCAATAGACACTCTTGGAACAATCATACAACATCGTAAAATCCGTAGAGGTACCCCACCCCCACCCCTGCGGCTGAGTTATGTTTTGAGGCTGGAGTGATAAAACCAGCGAGGGTGATATACTGTCCCCTGGCCGGCTAGAATATATGGTCTATGATTTTAGTACTTGGATTTAAATTTTACAGTGAAGACAATTTCTTGGAAGCCGAGATTCAAGGTCAGCTCAGGTGATTCTCAAACAGGGGAAATGGTTGTAAGGATGACTTCCGCTTGATATACGGCTTCTAGCTTCCCAAAGGCGCCGTGGCCCAGTCCCTGGGTTAAAACATCTTCTGAAATAGTGTGCTTACGAAGACTAACACTTCCTCAATGGTTATGCACATGCATATACATTTCTTTCAAGATTTCATGGGGTGTGGAACGAGTCTTAAAATTGCAGGAGCTTTAGGACATATAATGTTCCCGCACAAGGAGAACCGTATTATAACTAGGGCAGTAGAGACTATTTTTTATAAAGAGTACGAGGTTTCCTTTTAGGATGTTTTATCCCTGATCAAGGTTTCAACCATTTGTGAAGGATTTGAAGAGGGGGGTGGGTTGTGAAAAAAAGGAGTCTGTGCCGGTACTTTGGCCCACCAACTCCATAGCCTTGCGTTTGTGTATGGTTGTCAGTGGAGAACCCTTGTGCAAGTGACCTCAAACAGGTTAGTAACTGGCAGAAATAGCTGAGATTTTCTTGATCTTATTGTCTGGACTTTCCCTCCTCTTGTTTGTTTTGACTTAGACATGCTCACCTCCCATATATTGCACCTTTTTGGAAATCTTGGGGCTTTCTCAGAATCCTGCTGAATAAGCCTCGTTGACCCTGTTGTCCAAACACTTGCCTTCTCTAAACGTCTAAGTGGGGAACATCCTACCTATAACCATTTCCCTTTAAGCTCTACTAAGTACAAGTATGATTTAGTCTTGCCATTCACTTTTGGATTTTGTTTTCCATTTCGCCTACAAGTGAACTAGAATGATTCCCAGTCTTCCCCGGGGCTGAACATATGAACATCACTGTTTACATTGCATTTCAAGGCTTGTGAGTTCATTCTGCTAGACATTGGGCTTAGTGTGCTTGTGGCGAGACGTGAGTCACCAGGTAGGTGTTCAACCATGAGTGACCGCTGACTCTCACGAGCATGTGAAAGTAAAGAGCAAACTGCAACTTTTCGTTGGGCGATGGAACTTCCAAAGATCTTAAGGCTCCTTTTGGCCTTGCATTCACCTTGAGGGAGAAGTTGACCCTTAGTCTGCTCATCTCTCATCCGTTTTCCTTCGCTGCTGCTATATTTATATGTCTGGACTCTTTCTTCTCTGTATTGTTTTTTATAGCTTGGTGACTATGGGAAGAATTTAGGGTAATGGAGAATGTTCTCTGTGAAGATATAAATAATATGTAGTGTAATGTTGTAAGTATTCACATCATACTGTTCTGTTGTTCATTTTCCAGGGAACAAATCTTGGGCACTGTGGGAGGTCGGAAGACTTGCCTTGTCTTACACATATTAAGATGTGCATTATAAAACAATTTATAGTAAATATATTTGCTAATACATCAGTCTTTCGGAGTGGTTTATTAAGGTCTACGTGGTGGAGGAGTGGGGACAAAATTCTTTACAGCCAGGTGCTAAGTTAACACATTCTCTAGGCTAGAAGAAGAGCTTTGTCGGACCAGGGAATAGGACTCGCAATGTTTGAGTACCATCTTGATACCTGGTCAAGGAGTTAAGACCTTCATGAAAGATACAATATTAAATCTATGTTGACTTGGCTGGTCAAGGAAGGTCACTTTTTCTTAGATCTGGAAGAGCTCTCCAAAAAGTATTTTTCTAGTTCTTGACCTAAGAGCTGCAACTTGTTATGGAGTCTCTAATGCATATAGGTAGGGAAGTGCCCAGATGAGAAAATCTTTTGATCTTAGAAGATTTAAGTGGTTGTCAGAAAAGAATAACCCTATATTCGTAGACCAAGGTGTTCCACTGCTCCAACTCAACAGATTCCAAGCGAGTCCTCCTTGAGAAATGGGGGTGTCCATGGAACAGGTGATCTCTTCTTGGATCACCACATTCTATACTTGTAAGACTCATGCAGGATATATACTATAGTGTACTAAATGTTGCTTTATATAAGGGTATCCTTTTCCTGTTGGTTACAAAATTATTCCAAAAGGTTCTATATAATGTACAATTGAATTCTCAATCCACAGTAAGAAACCTATGGGCGTTTTATAGGAGCATGGGAGCTCTGTTTAAAAGGGTTGTCCAAAATTTGGAATGTGTATCTACTTAAAAAAAAAAAATGCCACACCTGTCCACGGGTGGTCTGTGGTATTGCAGCTGAGCTCCACTTGCTCCAATTTGTGGCCAGGTGTGGCACTGCAGCAATGTTTTTGTTACCATATACAACCCCTATATCCTATCTGATATTTCTAACCTTTAGTTGGCCGTGTGGTCAGATCCTACAGTGCACTTTTGTCACATTTGTGTTCTGTAAACCTTTCGATCGATTCTGCCGCACTTGGCCAACACAGAGTGATGGGAGACGGGCACTTGACATAAATCTGTGTTCCTGTGTGACGCCGCATTGAATTGCTTAGTGGTAGAACGCGCTGGATAGATGTCTTTTCAGTCCACTTGTTTGGACCTGTAATAATAATTTTTTTTCTTCCAATGTGCATTTAATCGAACAGACCAGTAGGAGGTCAGGCTTCACACCGCACCACGGTAATTGCCACCAAGTGAGCCGAGGGCTTGAAAGTCCATTTTCTGTACCCGGCAACAGTCTCTTTTTTTCCCTTTTAGCTGCTGTTAGCTGTATCAGTGGAGAGAGTCGCACATGGTTAACACCTCTCGTGCAACAGATCGCCCTAATAAATATTAATAGGACAATACTGTTCTTTCAGGAAGTCGACATTTTCTGTTAGTGTAGAAATCTACTGGATACTTAAAGTGACAGTTACATTTTTTTTGTTAATGTTTTTTTTATATTGCATAGTTTTTTAGGAAAAAAATTAATTTGGGTTTTTCTTTTTGGCTTCGAGGCTGGCCCACATCTTGACCCACCTTCTTCAGGCAAAAAACTTGTGCAAAAGATGTGTCCTTCCTTAACTTTCATCTTGGCTCCAGATGTTCTGAGATTAGTGCTTTTGAAAAAAGAAAAAAATTGCATTACTATGTCGCCCATTTACAAAAATAAAAGCTGGAATATAATTGGTTGGTTTGACCATTTTTGTCACAATGGACTTAGGCCAAAATTCAATGGAAGTCTATTAAAGGGGTTATCGACTTTCTTAAAAATGGTGGTCTACATTAAGAGAGTCCGTCAATTTTAGATTGGAGGTGAGCTGAATGTCAGGACTTCCGCAGATCAGCTGTTTAGTAGGGGTGCTTTCAGAGACTCCAGTGGTTGTCCAATGGGATATCGCTGCAGTACCCATACCCAACACTACTACTAGTGCACGGCGTCCGACTCGTAAACATGCTTGTGTAAACTACTGATCTAAACATGATGGCCTGTCTTATTGTAATGTTTTTGGAGCTTGGGAGGAAAGCCAAAAAGTTTTAATGGCGGTCTTCTCATCTTGCTATGAATGTATTTTTGTGACCACTAGTAGACAACCACAAGTAACTGATCGGCCATAAATCTTTGCAATATGTTAAAAGGGTTTGCACTACCAGATACGACCCCTGGATAGGTATGGCGCGGTGTTAGTTTTCTGCCTTTGGTACAAAGCATCACGTTACGTGAGATTACAGACTAAAAGCTAGCACATCTGCTTATATGTAGTGTGTTTCATCATGGATGTAGCTCTTTTGGGATTGACAAAATATGGTCTTTTGCTTAATTGTCAATTTCTATACGTTTTATAATCACCTGGGTGTCTGTTTAGAATGTGGATGTAACCATACAACAGATCCTGGTGAATATCTCGAGAGACGCGAGCGCATTGCTGACCCTCTTAGAACCCATTTAATTCCATTTTAATTAGTACAGGAAAACAACTGGAATGTCCCCCGCAGGACAGAATCCTACCCATCAATTCAGAGGAATGTTCCAGGAGTTGCGCTCCAGCTAGGAAGCGGAGAATGCTAATTGTGGTTAATTATGCTTTTGTAATGTGAACAATACCACTATTTTTAGAAAGCCTGGCTTCCTCACTGTATGGTATTGTCTGGTTCTTGCACGGATCTAGAAGCGACGCGCTTTAGTAATAGCTGTTTTTCGTTATCCATACGAGATGTGAGTGGATAATTTTTTTTTCGCCTTTTTGGTATTAAGATAAGGATTTTATCTAAAGTAGGTCTACTATAGTGATAGCTTATAGAATCTGAATACTTAGGCCATACCATTCAGATTAGTGTTGGCCAAACCGGACCACTTTAGTGGCCCATCCAAGCATCGAATGTGATTGACATTTCCATGATGGCAGATATTTGGGAAGAGAAGGACCAGGGTGTTGAATTCAATATGGTCAATATTGGTCTCAGGAGAATAAAGTCACTGCCTAAGGAGTCTGGCTGTGGATTATTCCCCTCTATGAGGTGTGCATGTGTATTGGGTTGGCAAGTTGGTTAGAAAAGTTGTCGAATTAATGGGTGAAGCATACCAGTTTGTAATCTAGATACGTCGCTGTTTGGTCTACATATTTTGTCTGGAGACCTTTGCTGTTGACTGCTCAACCAGCAATATAATAACCCAAATAGGCACCACCACCATGGCTGATCACCAATGTGCAGTATTGCTCCACCATAAAAAGAGTAAACCTATACCTTATCCTTAAGTCAATAGGGTTGTCCACAGTTGTTTCATGTCCTTTTAAAAACCAATGGCTCTCCTTTGGTCAATCTAGTTCTCTTACATGTATTGATCATATGGGTCGAAATGATAGGATTTTACATATGATTTACTACAGTTTTTACTTGCAGTCATCAGTCTAGTGCCAGCTTCATTCTTGTATAGATGTGCTTAACATTACGTCATAGCCACCTCATTGGGATTGACCACTCTACTTCTATAATGCAATGATATTTCATGATGATCTCTTTCGAGGTGGTGCTATCGATGGGAATTCCATAGTTTCTAGATCAGAGGATCAGGCGTTTCTCAAAAGGCCACCAAATGTCACCTTTACCATAAATGAGGTAGTCGTATGGACTTCCCCTGAGAAGAATAGTTAAGGATTCCACTGTGGTCAAAAATTTGCAAAAGACTCATCTAGATAGTAAGATTTCATTTCCACGTGATCTTTCCATTATAACTTCTCATTCTTGTTTCGGTTCTCCTGTAACATTTGCATATCAAGAAAAAAATAAAATATTAATTGACTCTCCTGCCCTTGTCAGTGGCGTATGTAGATTCTTGTTATTGTCTTGTCACTTGTCACTTCCTTTTTGTCTGGCCAGTTTACCACAAGTGGCATTTAATTCCAAATTAGATCTTTGTCATGTTTTATAATTCCATCAATCACGGCGCGTTTTCAGCTCGGAGACGTCTGTTTTCCTGCTGACGTCAGGCTCTGTCTGTCTCGCTTGGGATAAGTATTTATGGTATGTCTAATGCCGGAGTTAATTTTTAGAGGACATGGACAAGTCCCTTATCAGCATGACAGCGTTCCAAACAAAGAGGAATTACTGCGCAGGACTCAGACAAACCTTATTAATCTCACCGCTCTGGCGCGATGACCAAACTTGTTTTCGTATCCATTACCGTAGCCCAGACTTTTCATGAATAAGTCATCCAGTCTTCATAAGATGCCTCCTAGGTTTATAGTTGTTTGTGTGTGTGTATATAATATATCTCTGTGACTTTCATCTGCAATGCCCAAATTTTTAAATTTTTTGCTTTTACATTTTTGACATTCTGAAAAATCCGATAATTGAATCTACATGTGTCAAGTGCAAGACCCATGAGACAAATCCAGTCCACGGCCTTGTGTTTTGTGACCCATAACTCAGGGACACTTTTTAGGCATAGGACAAACGGCACAGCTATGCCCTCTTAAGCCATGTCATGTGTCATAATTCAGTTTGTTCTATCTTCAGCCAGAAGGTCCCCAGCGCGCTATAGCTAGGGAATGCTGAGGACCTTCTGGCCAAATCCAGAACAAACAGCTATGGGGATTACAGCAGTCACCATTGAGACTGGGCCCCTAATCCACACTGTCTCCAGGTGTAGGGAATTTCATACTATTTGCCCTGCAACGGCCACTTGAGGGGAAATGTGGTATTACATGCTGGCCATGTCATTACCAAAGAATTGCTTGGCAGTCTGGGTCCACCAGAGCATAGGCCTGCTCTGTACGTCTTGAGTTGCGGACTCCCCATCTATTACATCCTCAAGTGAGACAACCCTTTTACAGATGT
Source organism: Leptodactylus fallax (assembly GCA_947044405.1). Lineage (NCBI taxonomy): Eukaryota > Metazoa > Chordata > Amphibia > Anura > Leptodactylidae > Leptodactylus > Leptodactylus fallax. The sequence continues at coordinate 2,111,897 of CAMRHE010000323.1, forward strand.
TTAAAATGTTTGTACAAAGGTCAGAAAAGCATTAAAAAGTATAGAAAATTTAATAGTTGAGTACATGTCCCTGAAACTCCATTTGGTCCATTTCATTGCCTCCCAGGTCCCCTAATGGTGTCTACTTCCCGGTCCCTCTCGAAACGCTTAACCACTTGGTCAGTTACTGGTGAAGACAGGCCATTGCTATGGCCAGCGATTGGCTCAGTGTTGGTTTCCTGTGTGTTGAGAGGTCCTAGGAAGTGTAAATTGTATATACGGGAATGGTGGAGATCAGTTAATATAACAATTTTTGCTTTTTTTAATAAAAAAAAAAAAAAAAACTACCCCTTTAAGACCATGTAGACTAAGGCTAAAATTATAAATCCTGGTTAAAATTATTAAATGTACCGGAGCTGGTGTGAAATAGCTGAACAATTCTAAAAAAAAAACTTTGAGAACAAATAACCCTTAAACTTTCAGCATCTTAACAATCTTTTTGAGAGATTTTCCGAGTTTTATGTTGGATATTTTAGCAATTCGATTGATGCCTTTCTAAGACATTTTTGCTAAAGTATTAACTACTCCGAGTATTTGTATTAGCGTGCATGTCTCAGCAGCGCAGACCAGACCTCCGGAGACCGCTGTCTCAATTACGGTGACCTGTAAATGCCCTCGTCTCTTTAAAATACCTTTAAAAAGGCGAGAAGAGGAAACATTTGCAATGATGGAATTATCGGTCCTTTTAATGCTGAGGTGTCAAGGAAAATAAAGCTTTTCCATTAAAGGAGCTCGGTAAATCACACGTCGGGGTGACAGCCTTGTTAGCATGGGCAAAGTTAGGATAATTTATGTGGAACGAGGTGCGGCTTGTCAGGACTTGGTATAGTTTTTAACCAAAATTGGCACCGGTGTTGGGTCTTTAAATTGTGACTCTTCTCTAGACTAAAAGGTACAGTAAATGCCTGACAAGTGACCGGTATATATTTATTATTTTATCCTACTCGGGACAGTCATTTAGTCACCGTACATACTTTATTTGTAATACGTTTGTGTGCATGTATATACATATATACAGTGTGTGTGAGATATATACAAAGATCTACATATATACAAGGAGAGCTGTCAATTACATTGTGTGGGTTGACTAAGCAGAACTCTTACTGTCTCTCCTAGGAGTCCTGATTTACTCTGCTTTTTATTAAGAGGAGAGAAGCTGAGCTCTATGATTTATATCATATAACCTATATATCACAGAGCTCAGCTTCTCTCCTCTATTATATAACCCTATATATCACAGAGCTCAGCTTCTCTCCCTCTATCATATAACCTATATATCACAGAGCTTAGCTTCTCTCCTCTATCATATAACCTATATATCACAGAGCTCAGCTTCTCTCCTCTATCATATAACCTATATATCACAGAGCTCAGCTTCTCTCCTCTATCATATAACCTATATATCACAGAGCTCAGCTTCTCTCCTCTATCATATAACCTATATATCACAGAGCTCAGCTTCTCTCCTCTATCATATAACCCTATATATCACAGAGCTCAGCTTCTCTCCTCTATCATATAACCTATATATCACAGAGCTCAGCTTCTCTCCCTCTATCATATAACCCTATATATCACAGAGCTCAGCTTCTCTCCTTATCATATAACCCTATATATCACAGAGCTCAGCTTCTCTCCTCTATCATATAACCCTATATATCACAGAGCTCAGCTTCTCTCCTCTATCATATAACCTATATATCACAGAGCTCAGCTTCTCTCCTCTATCATATAACCTATATATCACAGAACTCAGCTTCTCTCCCTCTATCATATAATCCTATATATCACAGAGCTCAGCTTCTCTCCCTCTATCATATAACCCTATATATCACAGAGCTCAGCTTCTCTCCTCTATCATATAACCCTATATATCACAGAGCTCAGCTTCTCTCCTCTATCATATAACATTATATATCACAGAGCTCAGCTTCTCTCCCTCTATCATATAACCTATATATCACAGAGCTCAGCTTCTCTCCTTCTATCCTATAACCTATATATCACAGAGCTCAGCTTCTCTCCCTCTATCATATAACCCTATATATCACAGAGCTCAGCTTCTCTCCTCTATCATATAACCTATATATCACAGAGCTCAGCTTCTCTCCTCTATCATATAACCTATATATCACAGAGCTCAGCTTCTCTCCCTCTATCATATAATCCTATATATCACAGAGCTCAGCTTCTCTCCCTCTATCATATAACCCTATATATCACAGAGCTCAGCTTCTCTCCTCTATCATATAACCCTATATATCACAGAGCTCAGCTTCTCTCCTCTATCATATAACATTATATATCACAGAGCTCAGCTTCTCTCCCTCTATCATATAACCTATATATCACAGAGCTCAGCTTCTCTCCTCTATCATATAACCTATATATCACAGAGCTCAGCTTCTCTCTTCTATCATATAACCCTATATATCACAGAGCTCAGCTTCTCTCCTCTATCATATAACCCTATATATCACAGAGCTCAGCTTCTCTCCTCTATCATATAACCCTATATATCACAGAGCTCAGCTTCTCTCCTCTATCATATAACCTATATATCACAGAGCTCAGCTTCTCTCCTCTATCATATAACATTATATATCACAGAGCTCAGCTTCTCTCCTTCTATCCTATAACCTATATATCACAGAGCTCAGCTTCTCTCCTCTATCATATAACCTATATATCACAGAGCTCAGCTTCTCTCTTCTATCATATAACCCTATATATCACAGAGCTCAGCTTCTCTCCTCTATCATATAACCTATATATCACAGAGCTCAGCTTCTCTCCCTCTATCATATAACCTATATATCACAGAGCTCAGCTTCTCTCCCTCTATCATATAACCTATATATCACAGAGCTCAGCTTCTCTCCTCTATCATATAACCCTATATATCACAGAGCTCAGCTTCTCTCCTCTATCATATAACTCTATATATCACAGAGCTCAGCTTCTCTCCTCTATCATATAACCCTATATATCACAGAGCTCAGCTTCTCTCCTCTATCATATAACCCTATATATCACAGAGCTCAGCTTCTCTCCTCTATCATATAACCTATATATCACAGAGCTCAGCTTCTCTCCTCTATCATATAACCCAATATATCACAGAGCTCAGCTTCTCTCCCCTATCCTATAATCCTATATATCACAGAGCTCAGCTTCTCTCCCTCTATCATATAACCTATATATCACAGAGCTCAGCTTCTTTCCCTTTATGAAGATTTCTTCTCTTTGTTGTGCTCTCTACAGAAAGGATGAAGCGGTTGTCGTGATTGATACAATTACAAGTCTGACAACCTTTTTAGGATTCATTATTGCTTTCTGAGGAGACCTTGAAGTAATTCAGGCCGGGTCTTTATTAGCTGTGAGACGTATTGCTTAGCCGCCATTGCCTAAGAACAGTATCAATAATTGTTTCATTAGTTCAGGCGCTAAAGATTAAAAACTGTACAGCTGTATCAGATAATCACGGCCACCGGTTTTGCTGGGGAAATTAGTAGCATGATCATTGGCGGATCGATATGCAGATTGATTTGAAGCGAAGGCAGCGAGAATGCATTTATGGAGACGGAGAAAACATTACAATTTCTGCTCTGCCTTTTTAACTTTCTTGCCACTAAAGGCAGAGCCTTTTTCTGTTTGAGCCAATATTAAGTTCATTGAGCCCCATTTTGAGCTCCGCTCTGTTAGCCAGTACAGGGGGCCACTACATTAACAGCCCATTGATTGCAGTGGGTAATTGATGGATCACCCTGCAACATCTCTGCCCGGAAGGTGAATAGTCAGGGTCTTTTTTTAGTGATAAAAACTTGTCCCCAGACCATCCCGACATCTGTTTATTGGGGTGTTTCTGAAATAGAATTTTTTTTTTTCCTTTTACAATAGAAACAGCGCCATACTTGTCTGTTGGCTGCTTCTGGAATTGCACTTTGTCCACATTCAAAGGCATGTGGCTGAACTGCAATAACATGCATAACCCATGGACAAGAGAGGCGCTATTTACAGGAAAGACGACCAACCTTTTTTAAACCTAGGCTAACAAAATGGATTCGATCACCTTAAAGGGAAAGTGGCACCAAAACTTACCAATTTTTTTTAAAAAACAGATTATGTTGAACATGAGAGAACTTAATTCTTGACCCTATCAAAGTACATTGTACTTAAAATCAGGCAAGAATACATTGTCTGCACAATCACCCCGCCTACCTGGCAGCAGCTCACTGCTACTTTCAATTGACATGTGGGCGTTACTACTTAGGAGTGTGCCCCTATACAGTCAGACATGTACCAATCAGTGCTGCCATTTTCAGACTGTATAGACCCAGCCCTTTCACAAGGGGTAATGGTAACACCCAGCTGTCAGTTTATTCATAAATTGCCAGGAAGGATAACAGAGGAATGGCACGACACACAGTTGTAAGAAAAGATGCTCCAGCATTATTTCGTGAGGATTACAAGTATGTATTAAAACAGCAGAGATGACCTTTATGATAGCCAAGGATACAGGCCTGTCCCAATCTCAGGCAGGGCTATGTGCAAAATTTAGATAATGCAGGTAAAGGTCCTCGACTCAACTACTCCTGTACTATTTATATGCACTGGGGAGGGGGGTAGATAAAATCCTCATCTAAAGACATGGGAATGCTTCTGCCATGTGAGCACATGCCGTATGAAAGCACGATTGCAAAAAAGCGGGCTAGATCATACTAACCTATATTCTTGTTATGGCCCCTTTAAAAAAAAGAAAATACAAAAAAGGCAGTGATCCAGGTTGGCTCAGAAAGCAAACTGTGACTGAGCATAAATCCCCGCTCTTCGCAAATGAAAAATGTAATTTATGCAGCTACTGCTGAGAAACAAACAGGGGCCGCGTGGTGGTGGGGGTCGGCGTATGTAGTTTACATTGTCGTTCACGCTCTTTCCATGTAGACATATCTGTACTGGATGTTGTCAGATGTACCTGTATGAGCGATCACCTCCCGCCTGTGTACCCATGTGTTCTCCTGGCTCCGCCACCAACGTGTTGATGAGGCTGTAGATTGTGCGGCGACGAGTCTGAGTAATGTGCCAAGACGTTCGCGTGACACATGAACTTGTTTCATTAGCTGCGTCTCACCGAAAAAGACTCTTCACGGGGAAGGGTGTTTAATACTTCTGCAGTCATAAAGCACATGCTACACTGCAGAGTCTTCGCAGCACTCGTCTCGCTCAGTAAGTGGGTGGTACGCTGAACATATGGTAGGTTTAACTATGACTAAATATACCGCGGGTCTATGACAACCAGGTCACTTACAGTTGTTTTTGCCGTACAAATTGGTAGCTTAAATTTATTCCGTGTATCAACATCAAGTTTATATGATTTTTATTCTAGTGTGGCATACGCTACTGTCCTCATACATTTGTTGTACTCTGGTTGGGGGGGACAAGATGCGTTTGGTTTTGTCCCAGGTTAAGGGATATTCCACCACCCTCCTCTTCCGACTGGTCATGAAGCTATGGAAGGCGATGGCTTTGAAGGTCATAGTTTTCTTGGCCTAAAAGGAAACACAAGGGATTGAGAGCTTTATAAAAACATCCGTAACTTGGAGCTTTTGTAAGGACTCTCCTCTGGAGGACTCTAGTTGATCTGGCTGGACTTGACGCCATTGCCATGACTCGAAAGCTGCTTCGAGGATTGGTAAATCTGTTCCTAGCTCCGAAGTGGTCCGGAGAGTTTAGCATTTATATTTTGGCAAATGGTGGCTCTCTCAACTCATCGACACCCCTAACGTTGTCTTGTTAAAGTCCGTAGGAGAAATTCCCTTTTTAAAGAGGTTGTCTCCTGTTTATATGCCCTATTAGGGCATTTTGATTCTGTAGAGGGAGGAGAGGGGGTTCCTTGTTCGAGAGCTAGAAAAGAGAGGTGATCCCCATTCTGGTGGACTGAAACAATGGTGTACTACATGGTTAGCATTGTATAATAGTCGGAGGTTTGCCAGGTGCTGCGGCAGTCAGCTGAAATGGTTGGGACAACCCCATTCATAAAGGCTGCCATTAGATTGAAGGCTAATTTTACCCTATTGCAGGGACTAGCTGTAGGACTGCAAAGGTTGCTCATGGTGACTTTATAATAGGGACTTGGAGCTTCAAGTTACGCCTCTGTATGAGTGGATCAGAATTCCTTGCAAAAACTATATAATTAGGGTCAAGAAATAGTACAAACTACCAGAAGGATATCCAAGTCAGCGTTTCTCCGTAATTTTTAGCATGTGAATGCCAAATAACTCAGAGCATAACTCTCACCGTCCATGTTGCACGTGTATTCGTTTTCGCCTTACTTCTCGGTCCTGCACTTATGGCGAAACAGGAAATGCAACTCATTGTGCTCATATGTTTGCTAAAAATCATAAAAAAGGAAATTGTGGGTTCATTGGTTTTGCTTTGCCCTGATAACGCGGATTTATTCCTCTAAATTTCTTAATAAATCTACAACTAAATATCCCGTGCTGTTGACAATCCATTGTAATTCTGTATTTTTTTTTTTTCCCTTTTAAGTTTTTAAAATGTTTTTCGTTGTTTAATTTTAAATGTTTATTATACTAAAACAGACCTGTCATGAGAGGTCACCAACCAAGGAAATCAGTCACCACTTTTGAGTCCCCCCTCCCTAAACCGCAGACTCTGCCAGGGAGATCACAACAAAACTAGTTTAGACTCTCTCCCATATCTTGACCCTCGGGTCTTAAGCAATGGCTCTAACCCACCTTTGCCGTATAAAATATTCCTTGCAGAGGTAAGTCTGAAGAATCACTTAGGGCAAGAGCAGCGAGATTTAGGAGAGTTTACTGGTGAAAGAGTGAGACACTTCACGGGATATGTAACGCCTAGTGGACACTTGGAAGATGATCACCATTCACGAGTCAATAAAACTTATCGTGTGTCATGCTAGGCCTAACATCAACCATGATGTTGTACCTAACATAGTCTGATCTTCACCTTTCAGGCAGTGTCTACAGTTTGAGATGGGGGGTCAAAAGTGGTGACCGCTACCTTTTAACAAACAAGATTTGGAGCTCTGTGTCCGAAACAACCCAATGCTGAAAACTTTTTAGGAAATTATTCCACACTGTAGGTTGCACTTATTTGGGCAGAAGAACGTCTATGAAAATCAAAGGGGGGACATTTTGAAGAAGTTCTTTCACCATAACCATTCCCGTAATGAAAAGATATTTCGATGTTCCTCAGTTTTCCTGTCTAAAAATTTGCATAAGTCCTAAAATTGCCTCAGGCTTTGGCATTCTGTGGACTCTCTTCAGCCAAGTTAATGGCTGCTACGATGGTCTGACAGTTCTCCTCCGAAATTCTGTAGTGTTATCGCCTTCACATAGAAACATCACTGTGCTAAACCGTATTGTGTTCTCTCTTCCACACCACGACTGGCCGGCGTATCCTTGCCCTATTTACGCCTGTCTCCAGCTTGAGAGACCAGAGACTTGGCAGCCGAGCGGCCTCTCTTTTGTTGTTTAGCATCTGTCAGAGCACAATATTTTAACAGGTAGATGAATACGTCTTCAGTGATCGAATTCAAGTGGTAGCTGGCAGAGGGTGCTTTTTGGAAGCAGGCAAAGCTTCCCCCCCCCAGCCCATCTAGAGAGTGCCAAGTTCAACAGCATGCCATTTTATTACTGTATTTATGACTGAGCAGCCTTCCATAGTTTATCTCTCGCAGGAAAGAGACCGTTGCATAAAAAAGAGAAAAAAAATTAAATAAAATCAGATGCAAATTGCTTCATTACGCAGCAGAGGATGTGCGGAGAGATGGAAGGTAGCAGCGAGCCACTGCCAGGCAGGCGGGGTAATTGTGCGGACAATGTATTCTTGCCTGATTTTAAGTATAATGTACTTTGATGGGGTCCTTGTTTTAGTGAGACAAAATTATCAAAATTATCAGAATGTCCATTTCTGGCCTCAAAAATATGTAATTCTGAACCTCTAATCTGTGTACGTCCTATGTATTTTTTATATTTGATTCTATTGGTGCCCAACTGTGCGCGTTGACTCCAGCGTCAGACTGACCCACCAAAGTACTGGTACATCAGCTGGATTTCCTAGCCTGAACCCAGTTGGGAGACCAAGACTCCTTGCCTCATAGTGATCTATGATTCTGGGAGTCCTTGTATGTCCCAACTGTATATAGTGCAGACAGTGAAGCCTCGGGTAGGTCACTATGATGGGAAGGAGCCCCAATCTCTTCACTGGGTTCATGTTGGATATATGAACTTAATGGATGTAAGGACCAATTTTTCTAGTCTGGATTCCCCTGTGAACATGTGGCTTTAGAGAGTCTTCCAGGTCAGGCCATGCTCCCTAAGAAAAGATATGGAAAGTAGCCCTCCTCAGGGTCTCTGTAGTACCTCATATGGGGGAAAGTTACTCTATAAATCACTGTCCAACCCTCTTAAGAGGAGTTTTTCCACCTCTTCCAATTTTAACTATTTTCATCCTTGAGTAGGTGCCCTCCTGATTTTGGCACACTTGGAATTTTTTCTCTAGCCCCCACCTTTCCCGAGTAAACAAGTCAGATACTTTTGGTGACTGATGTGTTAACTAAATTCCCTAATGTCAAGTGGGTGAAGCCAGGCAGATGCAGGCAAGGGGGCGTGACTGAGAGCTCCAATCAGAGACAGTATCAGACCTCAGAATCACACCCCCTTACCTGCTCCTGCGTGATATCACCCACTTGACATTAGGGAGTTTAGTTAACATATCAGTCACCAAAACTAACTGAACTCTTTGCTCCATAACGCTGGGGGCTAGAGAAAAAATTCCAAATGTGCCAGAATCAGGGGTGCACCTATTAAAGGATGAAAAGCATTAAAGAGGACCTTTCATGTACTCAGGCACATGTGGTTTTATATACCGCTAGAAAGCCGACAGTGCGCTGAATTCAGTCTGCTTTTCAGTTATGTGCCCCGGGGCTGGATATATTGGTGCCATTAGTTTTCTGCCCATCGTCAGAAGGGTGTTCCTGACAGTCTAGCTTGGCTGTGAGGAACGCCCCCCCCCCCACTGTACTCGTCCATAGCCCTGTACTGTCAGAGGGGGCATTCCTTACCGCACAGCGATGACCCCAGTACAAGTCTATGGACGAGTACAGTCAGAGGGGGTGTTCCTCACAGCCCAGCTAGACCGTCAGGAACACCCTTCTGACGATGGGCAGAAAACTAACGGCACCGATATCTCCAGTGCCAGGGCAAATAACGGGAAAGCTGTATGTGCCCTGTATATAAAACCGCAGGTCCTCTTTAAAGTTGGTGGAAGTGGTAAAACAGGCCTTGCAACATGACTAGGCATAGAATACAAACAGAATTCTTCTTCATAAGGAAAATCGACCCATCTTCATCAGTGCGAATGCCACACAACCTACTGAAGGTAATGGAGATATGGAGGTCACATTGCAGGCAGAAAGTGATAAGCTGGTATGTGTAGTTCCTCAGGCAGTCACAAGGTGCTTAACATAGCAGAATTAGCAGGCTTTTTATGCGAGTGTTAATCATATCGGTGTTAGATTGCCAGGCGCTCGCACCTAAAGTATCCTTGATTACGAGCGGATTGTCTGACAAGCTAATCACACTTAGATGGTGCCGCTTAGAAGGCGCTCTGTCATTGTGACGGGTTGACTGGTAAAAGCCGCTCAGAAAAAAAAAAAATATATATATATATATATATATAAATCTATATTCAGATGCAAGTGAATGAATGTGACCTTCTACGTGGAGCGTATTGTTTGCACAGCAACAAAGGATCTGGCTGTAGAATGCATAGTAACGTATAGCTGTTTATTGCCAGATGGTGAACTCAGATTGAGGACTCTCCCGGTTAGATAAAACGCTCTCATTGCGGAGGCTTGTGCTCGAGGAGCTTTAATTTTCCCCTCTGCATCTTGTGTAGTTATAGAGAAGACGGATATTACCTCATTACTGGTTAATTGTCTTAAATCTCCGCCATCCCTGACACATCCCTGCTATGAAAATTCTTCGGGAAGCGCAGCGGAGAACAGCGGCTCATTTAGTCAGCGACTGTGAGGATTGTCGAAAACTTCAGATGTGACCTACAACATAGAACAGTGGGGGAGGCGTCAAAACTTGGGCAATGTTATGACAACCAATTAGGTTGCAGTTTTTCTTTAAGCCTTCTATGAAAGGAGAGGTGGGATATGATCGGTTGCCATGGGCAACTGCTCAATTTTGTCGCATCATTTTAACCCTTGTGCCCCTGGCCTTGCACTTGTTATAGACCTCTGTGGGGTTCTGCTTTAACTCAGAAGTGTATGGAAGGAATTTATCAAAAACAGTGGTTTGTATGCCGGCCTCGATGATCCTTAGGCCGCCAAAAAAAATTGGCTATTTTAGAACGAGGCACACGTTTCCTCTTAAATCAGATGCTTCCCCCGGTGGGCCATGTATGTAAATTGGAATAATAGATTTTAGGCATCATTTATGTCAGAAAACTGGACTAAATAATGATAAATCTAACTGGGCAGATGGCTTGGCCCACGCCATGACTTGTCCGTTCCATACGAAACTGTCCGAGACTTCATAGTATACACTAGGTGTCCCACGGGTTCCTTATGGCTTGGAACGCCTCTACTGTGTTGTGTTGTGGTCCTGCCTGATTTTAGGGGTGGTCTCGGGGTTGGGACTCTAATGCTCCACTTTTACAGGTGAAATATTGGTAACTATGGCCATACATACCATCCATAGACATCCTAGAGTTCTTCCATATGTCCACCATTCCTTTTTGTGTGGTATTTCGGTCAACTCTAGCAAGAAAAAGTAAGATGTCTTACTGGATAGATACTTTTTCGTCTTTCACATACATGACAACTTTTCGTAGATAAAAATTGGGCAGTTTGAAAACCCGTTGACCTGACCCCCATAGGAACGCCCACTTTCAGGCCACATGTGCACAAACCTTGCCCTTTTTCTAGCCGGGGCAATCCAAAATTACTAAAAATTCAGGTCAGTCCCAACAAATTTAGTGGGTGAACATAGTAGGCCTAGTGCGTTACCATGGAGTCCATGACACCTCCAAGGCCTTAGTAGTAATGTCCTGGTACCTTCGATAAATTTGATAGGTACTCGCCAGGTTTTAGGAAATCCACGCTGTGTGGGTTATAGAAGTGGAGGATGTAGTTGCCAGGTTTTGCTAGGTAAGCTTTGTCATTCAGTGCTCTGGAAAAGCTGGGTGATAATAGTTATAACGTATCTGTCGCAGACGTCTGGATATTTACTCTATTTTTTGACAAGAGGATGACTCAAGGATTTATATTCACAGAAGATTTTTTTTCTTTTTCATCAATGTTTGGTGCTTGGCGCGGTAGTTTATAATACTGTACCATTCATCTGTGTTTATTCTGCAGAGGTGGCTGTACATCTTGTCACATGCTGCAAGCATTAATATCTGACTCAACAAACTAGAAAATTTACAGATTTCCCTGTTGAATTTTACGCTTTCTAAATTATGTCTGCGTTGCGGTGCTGGTCTCTTGTAAAGCAGCGGTTTAATCTGCCGGATTGCTTATTGTCGGATGCAGCAGAATCTCTGCCGGAATTAAAAAAATAAAATAAAATGACTGTACCATATTGGAATTGACTATCGGACTGGGCAGCGAGGCATCCTGGGTAAACCTGGCTCCTTACAGGACGCACGGTAATAAATACCAAGGGATCATTTCCGCAAGGGACATCTCCTTCCTATAGAGCAATGCTGGAAAATACTCTGCGAGCCTGGTATGGCGGCACACTGGTTGTCATTGCTACATTAAGGTGGATCTCCGCCTGTTATCATTGTGACCTTTTAAGTCCAATATTTCTACTTACTAATTTCATAGTGGTTGGAGCTCAGCTTTTCTGATACAGAGCTCCAAATCCCCTGCATAGATATGGAAGGGATTTTCTTGGCCTCATGCACACGACCCTGTACATTGTCTGTGTGCTAGCCGTGTTTTTCATGGCTAGCACACTAACCCATTCATTTCTGTGTCCCGTACACATGACGACTGTATATTCACAGTCCTGTATATGGGGCCGTGAGCCCGGGGGTAAAACCCAGGACAGGTTCTACTCCTGTCAGTTTTGCAGCCCGTGTTAAATGGGGCCGTGGCATAGTTAGGATAAGTCATCAATATGGAATGGGTGGGTGTCCGACACCTGAGACCCTGCAGCACCTACCAGCAATTCGGTCTCTTCCCTGTGCCGATGATGTCACGTTCATTGGTCACATGATACAGCAGCAGCTCAGTCCCATTCAAGTGAATGGGGTTGAGCTGTAATACCAGGCATAACTGTGCTTGATGCTCAGTGAAGAGGCTCACTGGATTGCTGCGGCCTCTTCAGCCAGCTGATCAGTTTGGGTCCTGAATATCTGACCCCCATGATCATATACTGATGACCTGTCCTAAGGATAAGGCCAAGAAAATCCCTCTAAAGATAGAATTCTGCCTGCTTGCAGTCACCACTAGGAGGAGCTAGGAAGTTCTTACTAAATACAGTTTCACGTAGCGGAAATGCTGCATACTCTTGGACTAGATCTGCACCTTTAAATAATAATTTTTTTTTTATTGTCCCTTTGCAACTTGATAGCGTGGTCATCGATACAACACATACTCGGGTTTTACACAAGGTTCTTTATCCGTGGTCCTCCTATTACAGTGCGACATAGTACAGCAGAGCTAAGTTTGTCCTTCTTCATTTAGGGGCAGCATTACTTGTTCTGCAGTTTTTTGCTGCTGTCCTATGTGAAACTACAGATGGATGACAAGCTCGGCTTTGCTACATCTGGATCCAAGACCTGCTGATGACATAAGCTTTACCGTGGTTCTGCACCGAGGAGCTGAAGCGATGACCTCACTGAATCTGTCAGCACATGGAATCCCTCATGCTCGCTGCCTGCCAGATGTGCCGACCCCTCCTCGATTGTCTACATGTGTCGACCAGCGCAGTCAGGAGTGACTGCGGGAAACCCAGCGCCGCTTCTGATTTGAGGACAGAATGAATGAAAATCAATAACGATTAGCAGCGCCATCGTTTGGGCCTTGCGTCGTACTTGTCTGATGACGCCACAAGGTGTTGTATGGCCGTGTATAGCTTTGTATGTACACTGACTTCCAGCTATGGACAATCCGATATGTATGTCCTTCCGAAAATCCTTCACCAGCGCTACATCCCCCTCCCCATGAGCGGAGCATTTACCATTTTTTGCATCTGACTCTGTGTTTTTGAGTAAGCCAGCTCTGAGCATCTGGAGTGCGGCAAATAAATTTTAGTAACTTTTATTACTCTTGGCGCGGGGATGTGAATGAGTTTTGGCTATTGTAAATTAGAAAATTTCATGTTATGGGATTGGCCCGGCTTTCGGGGTCATAAATCCCTTCTTTAATCAATGTCTCTGCTTTATATATTGTGATGGATGTCGAAAGCCTAAAATAAGCTGTTTGCGATATTGCGGTATAGTTAAAGGAGACGTATAGATTAGATGAACACTAATGGACCGGGTGTGGGCCCCACCCCAACAGGACCCTTCTCAATTGGACTATGTTCACATCTGCACTGTGGTAAAAAAAAAAAAAAAAGTCTGCAAGCAGGATGTTTTTTTGTCTAGCAATGTCGGGGAGAAAACATACCAAACAGACTCCATTAAAGTCTATGGGGTCCCTTGGGATCTTTTGTTTCAACCATTTTTCTAGTCCTACAATGGGCAAGAAGAATGGATAAAGGGACGCAGACGTGAACGCAACCCTAGCCAGAAGACTGGGGTCTCTGCATTACCTGGACACCCAGTAATTTCAAGTAAGCACTAGGGAGTGGGGCAAATTTGTTGGTAAAAGTGGGCAAATTTGACCATAGTATATAAAAACCAGTACCCAAAAATGGCAAAAATAAAATGTGACGTTAAATGGAGTCCCAAACCAATAAGATACCATTTAGAGACATATAGGAGCAAAAACCTATCTCTGTGGCCACGAACTACAGAAATAGTCACAGACTTGGCAAGTTTTGTAGGTAGGATTCTAGGAGCCCTGGAAAATGTACTGAAACCAACAAGTCAGGGTAGGTGGCCGGCCCTTTGTAAGAGTGTTTTTGGAAAAAAGCAGCCATGTTTTTCTATCTCTGGATAATCCCTTTAAGAAACTTGATGGTTTTATCTCCACTAACATTATTTTGAGAACTGACCAGGATCTCCTTATCACAGCCCGGACGGATGCTGGACTCTGGGCTGTTTTTTTTGGCCCCGAGCATAGCTACCAAGGACCCGACTGTTTTTGTTCAGCGCTAGGTATCTTTTGGAAGCTACATCGGTGTTATCTGTATTTTCCATGGCCGGCCACCTCTTATGTTGGGCTATCTGGACTACATTACGTCCCCTTGGCCCCGCATGCAGCTGGTAACCTCCTACGACTTGCGGCCCGGCAGGGCGCTGCAGATGCTGAAGGGCTAAACCCTTTTTTTTCATGACTAAAAGCAATGTGCGCTTGTTCACATCTCGCTGTAATAATAATGCCATGTTCACTTAGCCTTCCTCCTGGGACCTTGAAAACCTCAGTCTTGTGCAGCACTGATCTCTCCCTGCCATATGGCTCTATCTGTTTATCTAACCCTGCGGTTTAGAAACTGAGGATTTGACTGTTAATGGAGACTCGTAGCTTCTATCTAAATTTACCACTCTCCCTCTCGGAAGGATTTAACCTTAGCAGCAGTGAAGTCATTTGGCAGATTAGGATCCTGAAGGAGAAAACTGTTCTCAGGATGTTTGTGATGTCAGCGTGGCTTATTACTTTCTACAGGGGAATCATTTCGCTGCATAAAATTGTACCCAGCGTGGGCGTTGGGTTGGTGGTAGGGACTTGTCCAGCAGATCATGTGTTAATCATGGTGGGGTCCTCTCGAGACATGGGCAGACATTCACTCAGCCCATCGATAAATGTATGTTGGAGATCTGCACGGTATGGGTAGAGGCAACGGAGCAAAAATGGTTACCGCCAAAGTGTCCACCATGGAAAAAGATTTATGGGGCAGATTTATCGAGACTTCGTCTTGCCCCGCCAGAGTTTGCACACCACGTCATAAATTTGGGGTTTGTTCACCTAGACCGAAATCTACACCAGCGTCTTGGTGTAAATGATGATAGATCTGATGGCCATGACCCTGCCACGTGCCACTTTGAGGAACATGGCATGTGGAGTCACAATTTGTCGCAAAAAATCCTATTCTCACAACAGAGTAAGTCACCCGAGTGGCACCCGTGATATTCACCTCTACAAAATGGATCATACATGGTGGCATATACGAAGTTTTGGTGGTCTGAGTAAGGCCATATCACATGTTGCTTTTCACTCCATATGCATACCCAGATCAGCCAAGCATGCATGTGTAGTCAATATGGAGAAGGGAGAAATTTGCTGCCAGACCCTTCTGGTGGAGGAAGAAAAAATATCAGGCATGTTGATATCCAATTACCTGATCCTTCTCTCCCCCAATATCTGTCGTGGGGAGAGAGTCCGGACACCGCCATACACATTACATGGTTGGGTGCAGAGACAACAGTCACTACCAGGCCCTGGACTCTGACGGGACCCCAGAGGTCCCACTACTCTAAATGACACATGGTAGGGGCCCCAATGCAAAATCTCTAATGGGCTTCAAGTTCCGCCTCTGCTTGGCCTGGTTTGGCTGACCTCCATCTAATGTCTATGGCCAACTACAAATATACTTAAAATTATAAAAATTCCTCCACGAGGATGCCTTCACGTAACCAGCCCCAGTAATTGTGTTGTAAAGCAATGGGGCGTGACGCTGTAGCGCTTATTGTTTTGCATGAGTCACAGGAGTCGCATCAGTTTATGATTTTCCACTTGACCTTGGCATATGTTGGTGCTATATATAATTTTGTCCCTCCATGTAAATTCAGAGTTTACACCGTAGGCTTTGTGCTTGCCGTAATTCGCCGGCGCATGGAGACTAGCGGAATGTAAATACTTTCAATCAAGGGAGATGATTATAATCAAACCCACTTTGTGTCGGCTCCTCCGAGTGTTTTCTTCTCAAGGGCATTTAAAACAAAGGAGTGCAAGCTTTTTAGTTTTGTAAGCAGCATTTTTATTATCCTATTAGTCAATTATGGCTTTTTGAGATGCCGGAATAAGTGACAGTGCAGCAAATTACTGCAATTTGCTTTGTGTCGTCCCCCCCCACCAGCCCCCCAGCCCTCATCGCCAGCCCTGATCCTTGTTGTATAAGGCGGCTACATTGTAACACATGTCGATACATTCCAAGTTGTAATCAGAATATTTCGGAATCCCCCCTACTGCTCTGGCTGGGCACTCCTCTCCGTCTGTGCCGATTCCTCTTGTCACAGATGTGCTGCCGCCTGACTGTGCGATTATAAACACCGGCCTGCTCCGTGTCCTGACATCTTTTCTTTATGAAGAGCATATTGAAGAATATATTGGGCAATTCCTAAATCTTACTTCGATATTAACAGAATCTGTGCCTGAAAATGCAGCAGGTATGCCCGGGAAAGTTTAAAGGGACTAGAAAAACATGGCTGCGTTCATCCAAAAATACCTCCACACTGATCTATGAGTTGTGTCTGGTATTTGTTGCTTGGTAGATGCTGGAATGGAATGGGTTAAACATAGTGCGGCCTGGTATTCCGTGGATCCAGTAGGTGGCGCTGCATCCCGTGTCAGGTAGTATGAGGCACACGTGTCCACGTCCAACCAGGCGGGTTAGGATTACATAGTTAGTCACTACTTGGACCTTGCTGTATCTGAAAATACCAAGACGGATGCTGTGGTAGGTGGTAGAGCCCATCAGACCGCACCGCTAACACTCCAGCACCTACTGGATCCACGCCACACCTTATTTTAACCACTCAATCCTAGACTCAACCATTGTTGCTTACGTTATAGTTGGACAGATCTGCAATACCATAAACAACCTGTGGACAAGTGTGGCGCTGTTTTATGTGGAGAGCGGCCAAGTGTTTTTGAGCATGGACAACCGCACAAGATTTTTGTAGCTTCTTCAGGCATATCCGTTGCCCTTCTTACTGTGGATATTGGGCCTGATTCACAGCTTAAGTGAACAGAGTAATAGACTTGCTGACCTTAAATGGTTGTATGAGAATTATTCCCCCCCCCCCCAAGTTCTCGATTTTTATCTTTAGGTTATTTATGGGATTGTTACTTCATGGAGGTCCCTTGAATCCAGAGGGTTGACTTTCGGCTGTTCTTCCTGTCCCTCCGCTCCCTCCAGTATCTCGGCTCTTTGTTTAGTATTCCGATCATATATAATTGTACCAGATCAGCAGACGGCAAAAAATGCAAGAATGATTTTCAGTGATTCTCTGCAGACTCCGATCTTGCTGACTGGCAGCTTGATCTCCTTCAGTCGAGTCTCAATGATTTCCGAACTATGCCGTCTGCTTTTGTCTGTGCCCTTTTTTTCCCCTCTGTGTTGAGCTGCATTACAGAATGTGGAGAAATTGCTTACATAGCCATTCCCCCAATAATGTTCTCGTATCTCTCGAGCTGCAGGTCGGGGCCAGTAATAATCTGCTAAGGTACTGATGGTGGATTATCACATTCCCTACCATCTCATTTATAGTCCTCGGGGTCATTTTTATTAGAATTTTTCTCTTGTGTAACATCAGTGTAACTTCCTCTTCCCTTTTTGTCGGACCCCATTATTTTCCCTCTACCCTTTTGTTTATTAACCTTCTCTTGCTTTCTGTAGACCCCCCTTTATACATAGTACTTCTGGGATCCACTACTACTTTTTAATCTTTTGTGAGTCCTCCTTTTTTCTGATCCCATTATCCTTCTACTTTTTTGTGGATTCCCTTTTCTTTTAACCTTTTGTTTTTTTCCCCCCTTTTTCCTAAAATTCTATTGCTACCCTATTGTTACATTGTGGATCCCTTTTGCTAACTACCCTGTTATAGGCCCCTATTGCCTACTACCCTGTTGTAGACCCTCTCTTTCCTCCTATCCTATTGTAGTTCCCTTTTTGCTTTTTCCCGTAGTGTAGGCCCCCTTTATCCTACTACCCTGTCGTAGGCCCTCTTTTTCCTACTACCTTGTCGTAGGCCCTCTTTTTCCTACTACCTTGTCGTAGGCCCTCTTTTTCCTACTACCTTGTCGTAGGCCCTCTTTTTCCTACTACCTTGTCGTAGGCCCTCTTTTTCCTACTACCTTGTTGTAGGCCCTCTTTTTCCTACTACCTTGTTGTAGGCCCTCTTTTCCTACTACCCTGTCGTAGGCCCTCTTTTTCCTACTACCCTGTCATAGGCCCTCTTTTTTTCCTACTACCTTGTTGTAGGTCTTTCTCCTCCCTGCTTTTTAACCCCATTGTCCCGGTCCTCTTTCTATATTCCTATCATGTTAATACAGATGTAAAATTTCATCCATTTTAGGCCCCTTTCTGGTAAAAATCCACCAAACCCCTTATTTTGTAAACCTGTATCACACGCTATCACAAATACATAGTCATATAAACTAAGAGACTTCTACTCAATTAATAAGTAGATTAACATAGCAGAAGTTTTGTAGTGACCTAAGAGAACCTGCAATGTGGAGATATGGACGGAGCAGTTTTTAATGTTTCCGCAGCTTAATGTGCCTCAAAAATGCTTCTTCACCACATACATTTAAATCCTCTGGAAAAGGCTTTTTTTTTTATTTTTCCTCTCCTTGTGCGATTATTCTGCTTTGTGTCCATTTATTGGTGCCTAATCTCTTTAGTTCAGGCATTGTGAGCTCAGGCCATTTTCTAAAGCACAGCTCTTTGGTAGCATTATATCCCGTTTTACCGCAAATGTTTGTCAGAAGTGTTTTGATAATCTTATTTCGGATGGTCCGTTCACATCCTCATTCCCAGGTATTGAAGTTTCTGTGAAGTCTTTGTAAACTTAATGGGCTCTGGATTGTCCATCTCGCCTCCTTATTATCTCATTATGGATTTGGCCATCACAAGGCCTTTTAGACGCGGGAGGCTGAAACGACCGTGATGCAGAATGTCGCAACTTTTTGTTCCTATAGGGTGCCAGGTGTGATGTGGGAGTACCCATTTTGACAAGCCAAACCAGTGGCGTCGGAGTTGGGGCCAATTTTGGGTGAAGTCTTAAAGTTACCAACAGAGACTTCAGAATAAAAGCTTTACTGCTTTTATTTGAGTTGTAGTCGTAGTCAGGCTGTGGTAAATTGGGGCTTGTTATAGATTTGCACTTGGACCTATGAACTTCGTTACACTTGTGACTGTATTATATGCACACTAAAATTTACCTCTACCCTTACCCATCTAAAATGAAGAATTTTGCTACTAATTTAATATACTGTTTATTTATGCAAACATGGGGCACATTTTGAAATGTGGAGCCCGTCCTCGTCTGGCTTTCCATTTTTTTTATTTGTACTTCGAACTCATGTGAATTCACACTTAGAAGTAACATTTTAGTGAAAAGATCACCTACAAACCGTGTCTTACTCTGTCCACTTATTCTACAGACATGACAGGTCCTCCAGCCATTAATTTCACTAGGCCTGTGTAATACCACATTTCTCCTGAGGTGTCACTGCAGGGAAATTGAACACTTTCTGCTAGTTTCCTTATAGAATCCAGCTGATCGTTGGCGATTCCAGATTTACCTTATTTTTAGGGGAACCCTTAAGGGCCCCTTAATTTTCCTCTCCCAATATCAAGCGGTTTGTCTGCGGTAATGGGTCTTCTTGTTACGGCTGCTCGAATCCGCCCCAATTCTGCATTAATCTCACCATTTTTGTCAATTTTTCCCCTCAGATTGCTCTTGAAATAAATCTGCTAAATATAAACCATATAATTTTAGTTTTCTAAACCGTAAAATAAAATCTCCAGCCGTGTCATTAATCCTCCTCTTTAGTGTTTTATTCCCCTTAAGATAGAATTAATATACCTCTCAATTTCTCAGGTATTTTCTTCCCTCTTGATTAACTTGTTTACTTCCAGCAAGATTCATTGCCGGCAACCGCTAAATAATTTTGGTTGCAATAAAGCGTGGAAGGATTGTCAAAGATCTGAAGAACAGAAGTTTGCTGTTTGCAGCATATGGCAGTTTCCTCACATATAGCCCTTTCTAAAGTCTATATATCAGCGGCGTACGTGCCGGTTTTATTCCGCGCGACGTAACTAGAATTTTATAAACTTCTTCAAAACAAATTGGAAAGCAATCTGTATGACTCGCTCTCCTGTTCCGGCTGAAATCTGTTGCTGCCGTAGTTCACTTATTTTTAGGATTTAAAAAAAAAATGAATTTTTCTAAAAATTTTAGAAATTCACTAAAATTCCTTTTAATTTGGAATCAATTTGTTCAAAAATTAATTTTGTTTACAAAATTTATTTTAGATTTTTTTTTTTTAACTGATATTTTATTCTAGTGTCTCCTGAGGTTCTGTAACGTAAGAGAATAGACACATGTTGCACCAGATGTGACCAAATTCTTGCCCAAATTCTGGCTAATGGTTTATTTTGAAGGTAATACATCAGTTTTACCCACCAATATTGTAAACATTTGGCTTCCAAAGGTGGACCAGGCTTCCGACGCATGCAGTTGCCAGAACTTGTCCATACTAGAAGGCCTTACGCTCAGGGGTCCTCTAAAAACAGTATGAACCCATAGACTGGTATGGGTGCCATAGTGATATTTTTCTCAGTATTCTGGGGGAAAAAATTTTGGGGAAATTTCTTATGGAACCTGACAAAAAAATTGCGCTATAATCCATTACTTGCCGTATTTTCCCATAGAAACATTCATTCTAGTGAAGCATACCTCCTCTAAAATGGCATGTTAACGGCACAAAATTTTGTAGGGACTCTGTGCACCACTGAATACACTGCACATGGTTCGGTCATTCCTCTAGGCCAGAGGTTCTCAAACTTTCTTTTCTCGTAGACCACTTTCAAAATTTTACTGGTTTCGGTGGACCCCCTGCTGCTACATTTCTACCATATTCCCAAAACTCGTCAAAAAATGTGAAGATTAGATCTAACATAGGCCCCCGTCGAGTCTCCCGTGGACCCCTGGGGGTCCACCTGGACCACTTTGGGAATCACTGCTCTAGGCGATCTTTCTGATTTTGGTGCAATCAGCTAATCCTCTAATGTGTATTGGGGCGTCTGACATATTGAATTTCAACACGTCCAATCCTTTATCACAGGAGAGCGACAAGACAGAGATTCTGGTCTTATTCTTGTAAAAATAAGTATTTGGCTAACACCTATTAAAGGCACTCGGCCACCCTTAGGACTTATGAGTAAAATTGATATATATTTCTACAGTAATAGAGAAAATTCCATAATCTGTCACCAGTATATCCAATGTGAAGATCGTTTCCAGGTAAATGTTGGATATAATTAAACCAGAAATACAGCATTCTGATTTTTGTGGTTGAGTTGCGATTTAAAGATTATTGTAGTATCCCTTTAAGACACAGTATATAGGAGTGAATGTCTTGGCGTACTGTTCACTTTTGGTGCAATCCTTTTTATTGGCTCGCTATCTACCACTGGGGTAGCTTTATGTAATCCTAGGAGAGTGGGAAAGTAATCTGGATACTAGTCAATGGGAACGCTCCCTTAGCTAATAAATGACCTGAGCCTGTACTGCGCAGATTTTCATTATACACAATCCTGGCGATCTGTCATATGTAATTTTTCTTTGATAATATAGTGTTTTTATAGATATAAAAAAGAATTGAATATTTTTTATTAGATTAAGTTGCGATGAATGTGATTTAATGCTTGGAACTGCACTCCCTGCTCCCCCTATGTTCTGTGCCTAGTGGTCTGTTCCACAATGGTGCCATTAGAGAGCCAGTTACCTGAGGATTTCTCAGTGCTATGTAAAGCAAAGGAATAAAAATAGACCTATAAATTACATTACAAAAATCTCTCTCTGAGCCTACTCTGTTTAATTAGCCCACTTCGTGTAAAGGGTGAACTTCCACTCGAAATTTTCTTTACTGGCTGTTGTGCCCATGTCCATTTAGCTGTGTTGCTAAGTAACAAGGGAACATGACGCCACCGCTATAAATTGCTCCCAGCAAACACTTCACTTATATGTTTTTAATTGTTTTTTGACACCTCAGGGTACAGTTGATAGCCCGTCTTGTCGTGGTATCGATCTCACTTGATACCACAAAGCAGCCATTTTAATAGGATGGCCAGCCGCTGACTTCTCCGGCCTCTGGGGGGATATTGCTGGGAGATATGTGATCTATGTGTGACCGTAAATGCTTTTTCAGCTTTAGATATTTGGAAATCAATATCATGTACGTGTTATCACTCTCTTTCAATATTTTATAGCTTTTTAATATATATATTTTTTTATAGATTATACCCAATATATGTGATTTATTTTTTTTTCGATTTTTTTTTTTTTTTTTTTTTTGTTTTTTTAATAATCTCTCGTTAATCCGGCAGTAACTAGAGTTCAGAATTTCAGATGCCAAATAAGATATTGTAGTGTATGTAAAGGGGTTGTGCTCTTCATAGAAAGAAGTCACACTGATGATCAGCTGATCGCCACCATCTCTGCTGATCAGGTCATACCATTGATCGGGGGGATCCTTGTAGACACTTATCCCTTCTGTTTAATATAGAATTCCCCTCATATGAAATGTATGGGAATCTTTTTTTTTTTTTTTTTTTTTTCAGCTCTCCACTGTGGCTCATAGAGGCATACAGGCCAAAAGTCTCAATTTTGACAAAAATGGGCATTATGAAGTTCTTAAGCAGCCCCAGGGGCTAAGGTTAAAGGGGTCATTGAGGTCCACTTTCTCTTCTCAGGCCAGGACATCATATCTATTGGCCATGCTGCAGAACAGTCCCCCTCAAATAAATGGGACTGAGTTGCAATACCAGGCACAGCCATTATACAATCTGTGGCGCTGTGCTGGGTAAGTAATGCAAAGGTCACATCAATCTAGATCTATATATAGTTGGGACAACCCCTTTAAATGTTCCAGTTTTGAGATTTAAATGTTAAGTATGTAGATCAAGGGTCAACCTTCGACACTCCAGTTTCTGTGAAACTACATCTCCCAGCATGCTCCTATTGACATTCCATGAATAGCAGAGCAAATTTGCATGCTGGGAGTTGTAGTTTGACAACAGCTGTAGTAGCAAAGGTAGCCTACCCCCATGTAGAGGATGCTTGAGTGTCGATTAGAATATTGCTCCTTCAATTTTTTTTTTTTTTTTTTTTGCCTTTGTCAAAAAATTATTCATGACTGACAACCTCTTAAAGAGAAACCTCATCTTTTTGTTGTACCATAATTTGCCTTGGCAATTCACAATAAAACACAGCTGCTTTTCCTGTGCGAAAGCTTGCACAACTGTACTGTATGAATACACCCTAAACCTAAGGCCACATGGCACTGATCCGCTGCAGAATTTGCATAGTGGACTCCTTCGCAGCAGAAACCAGTCAAAATCGCCTGGTTTCCTCCGCAGCCTTCCACTTTGGCTGGCCCAACTTTAAACTTCTTCATTGCAAAGGTTAAAAGTTGCCGCTGTGGTGGAGCAGACATATCAATTTGAGAAGATCCTCTCCCATGGAGTCTTTGGTGACAGCAAGTTTCAAGAGAATTGGCTTCCATGGACATTAAATGCCCACACCCAACCGCTGTAAAACTGTCCTTTTCTATTTTACCCTATTTACTTCTGTAGTATCACATCACTGTTATTGTTTCTACTGTTCATCTCACCTTAGGTTACCTTTATACTAGCATTAACTCCTTTAAATTGGTCAGAGGACATTTTTTATCTTCTAGATAGCAGAGGACGTTCCTTCTCATACCGATCCATTGATCATTCCGTATGTATTGTAACCTATAGTTACTCGACCAGATTGCATGTCAATATCTTTCTTATATGTATTGTTATATAACTTTTCAAAAAAAACTTAATAAAATTGATTGAATATAAAAGTTGCCGCTGGACCTGCAGCAAAAATTCAAAACACCATAGACGTGAAATCCACCGTGGCTAACGCGCTGCAGACTCTTAGACTATCCTGGGCCGTTGGCCAATATTCTAGTAAGCCATCGCCACTGCTACAAGCCCCTGATATTTTGTCGCAGCGGAGTTTCGCTTTAACTCCATTAGTTTGTTGAAAGTAAGAAAAGTCAAAAAAGTAGATCTTCAATAAATTATCCTTGTTCTGTGATTTTCAGGCAAGAGTTCTTTCGTTGCCTTCCAGCGGCAGAGCAATTATGTGATCACTGCTAATATACATTTCTCTCCTCGCGGAAAGTTGTGTTGTGCGGCTGCTCGTGCTTCTCGGTGCCACAGAGTTCACAGAAGACATATACATTTAGAAATTGGAATTGATAGCTGCGTTTTGCTTCCCCTTCGGTAACAATGTTAGTGTTGATTGTATCTGCTTTGCCTGGTCCTGGGCTTCCATCTTCATTACCGCAAAACACTGTGATCCTGCGCACAGGGAGAAACTCCAAATGCCCATGTTCCAAAATTAGTTTTGCAAACTGAGTTCTATCTGGCGGCAGCTTGGGGAGGAAGAGGCGGGTAGATGGATTGTGTTTAAAGGGATCACACGGTTCTTTATGCCGAAATCTTTCGTTGCAGTAGTGGAGAATGACAAACTCAGCTCTGCTACATCACATTGTAATATAACAGTATGTATTTAATATAATGAACACTGCTACTTATTACATTACAGTGTAAGGAGAATAAAGGGTTAAAAAAAAAACCACATTCAACTCTGCTACATCTGTAGTCATCAGGATTGACTGGATTGTCTGTCAATACCTCCAAAATCATGAATATGGCAGAATTTTGATGTCATAGTTTTATATTAGTGTCCATATTTTACCAACGTGAACCTTAGTAATTATGATGTCATCCAACATTATCTTAAAGGAAAAGTCAACCGTATACCAAAATCTTAAAGCTATCGTACCACCGAAAATGGCCTATTTTTTAAACAAAGTTTCTATATGAAGCCTATTTAAGAACTTTTGGGTGATTTTAATTTTCCTTGTCACTCTATATTTTTAAAAAATTACTATATCCTGAAATTTTCGTTCTGACCACTAGGTCTAATAGTAGACTGATGCTTGCCAATTCTGTGGGAATTTTCATTACAGCAGTCTCCTCATTTACACCACAAACAGGATTACAATAGAAGATAACATCTCTATAGAGAACAGCCTTAGTGCCCCATTATTACATCCACTACTGTTACAGATGTATCTGTGTTTTATTAGATGCATGGAATTTACGGTAATTTATTTATTTTTTATTTATGTATAAATATTTATTTTAAAAAAAGTCGAATTTTTTTTTCCTCTTTCACATGTCTTCACTTGTCATAGTGATTTGTGTCGTTCTTGGAAATGAACACATTTGCTGGAATAAGCTGCAGTAAGCTCGGGCCTGGGAATATACAGTAACCAGAAACTTGGCTCCTAAATTACCCGTGAAGGTTTCTAGAAATCCGTCATTTCCTGCCCTGTCATCGGCTCTCACTGACTTCTATAGGACTGTGTTGAAAGTTGTAGAAGTTACAGTCGGAAAGTCTGATTTTTGCCCTTTTCCTGACCACTGGGGTTTTGTTGTTGTTGCTGTAAATAACAACCATTGGTGACCTCATGTTCCTATGATGTCATTTATCCCGTGTTGTTCTCCATAGTGACTGAAATACATTTATGACCACTACTGTATTATATCTTCGTCACCCCTCCTATATGGAGCTGCAATATGGTGTGACGACTTCTATGGTGCATATCTAT
This sequence comes from Leptodactylus fallax, assembly GCA_947044405.1. Taxonomy (NCBI): domain Eukaryota; kingdom Metazoa; phylum Chordata; class Amphibia; order Anura; family Leptodactylidae; genus Leptodactylus; species Leptodactylus fallax. The sequence continues at coordinate 2,137,779 of CAMRHE010000323.1, forward strand.
ACAGCGCAGTGATGTCACAGTACAGGGATAATACACACAGTGATGTCACAGTACAGGGATAATACACACAGTGATGTCACAGTACAGGGATAATACACACAGTGATGTCACAGTAGAGGGATAATACACACAGTTATGTCACAGTACAGGGATAATACACACAGTGATGTCACAGTACAGGGATAATACACACAGCGAAGTCACAGTACAGAGATAATACACACAGTGATGTCACAGTACAGAGATAATATACACAGTGATGTCACAGTACAGAGATAATACACACAGTGATGTCACAGTACAGGGATAATACACACAGTGATGTCACAGTAGAGGGATAATACACACAGTGATGTCACAGTACAGGGATAATACACACAGTGATGTCACAGTACAGGGGTAATACACACAGCGAAGTCACAGTACAGAGATAATACACACAGTGATGTCACAGTACAGAGATAATATACACAGTGATGTCACAGTACAGAGATAATACACACACAGCGATGTCACAGTACAGGGATAATACACACAGTGATGTCACAGTACAGGGATAATACACAGTGATGTCACAGTACACCGATAACACACACAGTGATGTCACAGTACAGGTATACGTTCATACACACAGTGATGTCACAGTACAGGGATAATACACACAGTGATGTCACAGTACAGGGATAATACACAGTGATGTCACAGTACACCGATAACACACACAGTGATGTCACAGTACAGGTATACGTTCATACACACAGTGATGTCACAGTACAGGGATAATACACACAGTGGTGTCACAGTACAGGGATAATACACACAGTGATGTCACAGTACAGGGATAATACACACAGTGGTGTCACAGTACAGGGATAATACACACAGTGATGTCACAGTACAGGGATAATACACACAGTGATGTTACAGTACAGGGATAATACACACAGTGGTGTCACAGTACAGGGATAATACACACAGTGGTGTCACAGTACAGGGATAATACACACAGTGGTGTCACAGTACAGGGATAATACACATAGTGATGTCACAGTACAGGGATAATACACACAGTGATGTCACAGTACAGAGATAATACACACATGCTATTTGAATATATTAGGAGATAAATGTGTGTTAAAGGCAAACCTATTAGTTATCCTGACATGGTTGTTCAGTATATACTTAGCCCCCATAAAATAACACTGTGTTTGTATAATTCCTCTCTTGTTCTTCTTGGAAATGTATAAATTAATTGCCAACTGTTAAAATTTCCCTTGTTCATATGGTGGCCTGTCACAAAATGGCAGTGACCAACACTGATTGGACAGTGTTAGTGTGTAGGGACACGCCCCCTTGACAGTGGTAAGGCCCAGTTGTTAACTTATATATTTCCAGGAGGAATAAAGGCTAATGTCAGATGAATCTTTAAGATGTGGTCTGTTATATACAGTACATAGACTTCTGTGCATTTCTATTGTTTGATTCTTCGGAGGGTTTCTGCGCTCCGTTGTTTGTAGAGTCTCCCCTTCACAGAACCCAGTTTATTCTTTGGCCAGGAAAATCCCGGGACCCGCTACCCATAATCATTTATAATTTAGTGCAGTTGTCTGCAGTTTTCTTCCAAACACAATGGGAATAATTTTTTTTTTCTCGGTTTCCAAAGGAGAATAATTTTAAGCCTAAGTGGCCTGAATGGCAAATACCTGCAGTGCTGGCGACTATGATTGAGGCGTCTCATAAGCTCCTGACGATACAGTCAAGGCAGGAGGAAATAAAGTGACAGTTTGGGTGTAAATTGTTACCTAAAATGTCATGTGTAATGTGCTGCAGATCCCTTTTTTTTTTTTTTTATTACATATATATAGTTTTTTTTTTGTTTTTTTTAAATATATTTTAACATTTTTTTTTCTAGCTTTATGCTGGGCTGCTTGGAAAAAAAAATCAGATTTATTTCCACATCTGTTTAAGCTCTAGAGGAGCTCATAGTCTAATTTCCCTACAGACACAATTGGAAACCTACATTAGGGCCTTTGTGCAACCTAAGCAGGCCTGAAATTACTTTGCCCTAGGCTCTGAGACTATAGAAGTCCTCGATTAAAATTACCCCGATCTCCCCATACTAAAATGAATGTCCACCTACAGAGCTCCATATCTCCTGCATAGAATTAATTGAATATATTCTGTCGTCCTATAGCCACCACTTGAGGGTGGTCAGTAGCTTACTGTACACCATTTTACATCTAGCTGTAATACACACAAGTGCCTCAAGAGCGGCGCTGTTCATAGGCAAAAAATAATTTTTATGTAATAACCTCATACAACCCCCAACTACTATGACATTTTCCATAGCACACTGATCCCGCTCACAGTGACATACAATTATCTGTACTGTATGATTATCTTGTGTTCAGTCTCTACAATCACCTTCCTTAGAGATTATCCAATTTTATCACAAGATTGTTAACCGGTAATTTACTTTTGACGGTGTAAATGCGATAATCTTGTGCGCAATGACATCGTGCAAACATACTCCTATGTTCCTAAAGCCGGCAATACGCTGTAGATCGCCTTTGACCAAATGTTCATTTGGTTTACAGCTATCTTACAGGACGACTCCACACACATGCACACTCGGTGCTTCTTTGTGGTGCATGTGTATTGAGATGAGAAAAAGGCTTGTGTCCACGAGGAGAAAAGGATTGGGTAGATGAAGTCCAACTACCCAATCCTTTATCTACCCTGACATCTGCTGACAGGGGAGAGTTTGGAGGCCTCCATCCAAATTAGATGGACAGCCGGATTCTGCTTATACACATCTAATGCATAGGACTAGCTTAAAGGGGTTTTCTGGTAAGAAATTTAAGACAAGTTACCCTTTTTCCATAGGGTAGAGGTTAATATGCTGATCAGTGAGGGTCTGACTACTAGATACAGGGTAACTAGTTTTTAATTTTTTTCTAACTAAGCAACCCTTTAAGGGAGACCGGTCACCAGATCTGAAATGCCCATTGACATACCTTGTCTGATCGGCACTGTCATCCTGAGCAATTTGGTGTTTTGTTTGTCCTAATCCGTTCAGCAGTTCCAAAGATATAAGCCCTGTTAGTGTTGATGCAAATTGGTGTCTACTAGCAAAGTGGGCGGTAACACTGTGGTTTCTCTGGGGGCGGGGTCTCTGTGTGCTGTATGTTTTGCAGTGTTACCGCCCGCTATTGGACACTAATTTGCACCTACACTAACAGGGCTTATATCTTTGGAATAACTGAACAGATTTGGATAAGCAAAACATCAAAGTGGTTGGGATGACAGCGCCGACCAGAGGATGTATATCATTGGACTTTTCAGACCTCATGACCGGTCCTCTATAAAGGGGTTTTCCAGGCTAAAAATATTAATGACCTATCTGTATCATATTGGTAGCAGTCCAACTCCCAGCGTCCCCATTGATTAGATGTTCCCAGCATCCTCCAGAACGTACACACAGAACAGGGCTGGTAGCAGATGGCTCCGTTCTCTGTGTAGTGGCCAAATCTGGTTACTGCAGATCAACTTCCGTTTTGCCACTCGGGAGACTGGTAAGGTTGGCTGATGGTACTTACTGGACTTGTGTTTACATCTCTTGGTTTTTAACCAACTTTTCCATTCCATAATTTTTTTTTTTTTTTTTTTTTTTACATTTTTTAATTTTATAAATTTTTGCTGTAATATTTAATTCCATACCTATCACAAAGGCCTATTACATAGATCTATTTTACTATACTTTTTTGTACCGCCCCCATCTCTGCACACTCGCAGGCCTGTTGTTTTTTTGGTTATTACATTCCCTCGACGCTGAAAGTGTTAATCTGCGGCTTATGCCTGCCCTGCCAATCACATATGTATGAAATATTTAATGTTTTTGTGGTGGGATTAGCAGCATACTTTTTTTTAGGTGGCCTGGGACTTAGAGACAGGTGTTAAAATCCACTCCGTTTGTCAGGGATTTGTCAAGGAAAAGCTGGATTTGATATGCGGTTCCCGGGATGCGCCCATTTATTTTTACAAGTTACTGTCCCATATGCAGGACGCGCCGGCAAATCCTCTGCTGGCTCTTCACCCTTCATCACCTTCGTCTCCTATTCTATATCGTTAGGTGCCGAAACCTAATCCCGAGCATTATATCGCTGACTGGCTGCCTGCCTGTAGAGGATTATAATGATAATTTCCCGTGTGCCACAGACCTCATCACAATCTTCAGCAGTCAAGAACTTGGTGAATGTTTTAAGCATGTGCTCTGCTCGCCTTTAGGACACGAGCGAAATACAGAACAGGACGGAGAACTTCTGTCGGATTTATATATGGCTCTTGTTGATCATCTCGTAGAGTTTCCTCCTGCTTAAAGGGAACCTGTCAGGACAATTTGGGACACTAAACCACCCACTGTTCCTTATGGGCCAAATACCATTCGTGACGGTGTTATAACTAAAAAGTATATATATATTTAAAGGGTGTTCCCATGTTGGATTTCAATGCTGAATTTGTCAAGCGAAGTTTCTGCTTCAAATTTCAGTTTTTTGGGGGGACTGAAAAAAGCCGATACGGAATTTGACGAGCACCACTGTACTTTGTCATTCTTGGGCAGGGCCAAATTCCGCAAGCAGAATTGGTCAAATTCCGTGTTGATGGAAATAGTGTATTTTGCACCTCCCATTTATTTCAATGGGAGTTTCCGGCGTGAAGAACAAGGAGGATGCTTATTTTTTCAGCTAGTTACTGCCTCCCATTGAAATGAATGGGTAGCTGTTTTGAGACTGAGTCTATCTCAAATTCACTGTCAAAATCCTACGTGTGAACACCTCCTAATACTCACCTAGGTCCTGTACTCCCAATGCCGGGGCAGTTCTTCAGTGAAGCCAGAGGAGTACACCTTGGATTCAGTGCGCATGTGCCAGACCTCAGGCGCATGCGCAATGAGGCTGACATGTATATCCCCAGCTTCAATGATCAACTGCACTGGTGCTAGGTGCACCAAAGATGACTCTTTGGACTCCTCTCTAGGTAAGTATAAAAGGTAAGTTCAGATGGCACTGCTGCGGGTCTATTTGGGATATTAAACACCTGGTCCATAACCATTTTGGATGGTCTAGTGTCTCATATCGTCCTAACAGGTTCCCTGTAAGTAGCAGCTGAGCTGTAGTAGCACACCATGGCCACGACACAGTGTATGGCACTGTCTACAGCTGAACTTTTTGTAGAATTAAGTTAGCTAAAAAAAACGTGATCCAACACCGATCCCATCCTGCATTTCCTGAACAGCAGGAGACTAGACTTGTACTACAGCATGCACCTATTTTATTATGTATTTTTCATGCTGTTTGGGCTACCTCCATATTAATTTCCTCCAATCTTGGCCACTTTAACCAATTTTGTTTCCTGTCTGATGTGTCCCACGTTAGGGGAAAAAAAAAAAAAAATTCTAATTTCTCCTCTTCAAATTTTTTGCAGCGTCTGCTTTGTGTGAAAACGTTTTTCGCATCATTTGCTCAAATGAATCCATTTTACAAGATATTGTGTTACCCTCCAGCGGTTAAGTATCACGTCCTGGGCTAGTAATTGGGTAATTAGTAATAATTGACCGGCTTCATGATGTATTGTTTAGACCCGTTGTACTGTAGTTGCGGCCGTGCTTACTCTCTCTCTCCTCACGCGGCGAATGGCGCGCAGTGCTGTATTTTCCGCTAGTTTTCTCCAGCTGCGGTGGTTTGCAGATGTATGGCGCGTTCATTGAGTTCTCTACGCTGTTTATAATTCAGGCATTTAAGAGCAACCTAGCAATTTGCCTTGCATGTTAAATTACACGTCAGGGTTTTTCCTCCGGTACAGTCTGGCGGTTGACCCAGTAGGATATGTTTCCTAACCTCGTATCTCGCCCGTACCAAGCACATAATCCTCACATACTAGCTTCCCACTATATTTTGTAGCTGCAGTAAAGGAGAAACACTAGACCTTGTAACTCATTCTTTTATTGTGTAATGGATGTTTTACCTTCACTGTTTGCAAAAGCAGAAAAAAAAAAATCTCAACGCTAAATTGCTATGGACCATATATAGCAAATGACAGCAAATATTCTGAGATCTGCAGACTGTGCCGTCAAGTGCGGCCGCAGCAAGTCGCACGAAAGAATTATGTCCTTAAGTGATTTGTGCGATAATGCGACACACACACATATATATATATATATATATATATTCATATATATATGTGTGTGTAATCGTGTACATATGTAGGGAGCTTCCATATGGCATGGTAGGATTCCAGTGGGGGAATACCTTCGTAATATGGCCTATGATGGAATCTGCCAGTTTTTTCTCACAGATTGTGTAATTGGAGGCAAAAAAAATTTCAGTATGGCTACGTAGGTTTTTGGCAATGGCGGATTATGGATGTGTGAGGCGGAATTCACACAACCATAGTATGGACTGTATTCCAGCTGCAAATATTAAACCATCATAGATGCCTATGGTGTGGCTGTGGCGAGTTCAGGTCATTAGGATCATGGTCGGGACGGGATTTGCAACTGTAATACAGTTCATATATTACAGACTAAAGCCGGTTGCACACGACCATGGGCTAACCAGCTGCCGTGAATGAACGGCACGGGGAATATGCCAAATTGGACAGGAATAGGACCTGTTCCATATATTGCGGCCCGCACATGTGAAACTGTCATTCACAGTCATGTGTACGGGCCCATAGAAATGAATGGGGAAATGTGCTATCCCAGAAAAACCCAGATAGCACACTGACCAGATATACGGTCGTCTGCAAGGGGGCTTAGGCCTTATTCACACGACCATTCCATTTTTCACGTGCCAAACATCCATAAAAATAGACATATTGGTCCGTCTTTGACTTTATTCACACGACCGCCAAGTGTTTTAAAACCCATGAAAGTCCATGGGTACGTTCGCGTGTCCATTTTTTTAAATTGTCAAATCGGACAAATCTAGGACATGTCTGTTTTTTTGAAGGCCCCTTTTCACAAAAATGGACTTGTGAATTATAAGGGGCAGATTTGTAAAAGCAAAACTCTTAGTTGCCCATAGCAACCAATCACAGTTCTTCTTTCATTTTGTATTCTGCTCTTTAAAAATGGAAGCTGCGCTGCTATTGGTTGCTATGGGCAACCAGGTTTTGCTTTTAGGTAATTTTTTTTTTCTGGCCCATAGACTTTCATAGGATTTAAAATGGCCGTGAGATGGTGGTTCAAAAAGATGGAAATCTTGACAGTTGCGTGAATGAGGCCTTATTGTGGCCGTGTGACGGCAGCCTAAGAATATGTTATGGGACACCAGTGGGTTATATACTTGGTATATTGGCTACCATGATGTACTCACCATCCCTACATTATATTTGTCTGGTATTGGGTGTACACATAGTGGGAATGGCCCACACCACCTATTCGGTTATTGGTTGTTTTTTATTACAGATGAAACCTCTTAAAAAATGGCACTATACTGCAACATGTAAACCCCAGCCTTAGGATGTCCTCCAGGCGTGCCTTTTTGGCTGTAAAGGTTGCCACCTCGCCTCCACTGGCAATGACTATATACCATCAGGGCAGGGATTGACCCGTAAGGAGGTCCTTTTGGGATGGAGGTCCTTTTGGGATGGAGGTCCATTTGGGATGGCGGTCCTTTTGGGATGGCGGTCCTTTTGGGATGGAGGTCCTTTTGGGATGGCGGTCCTTTTGGGATGGCGGTCCTTTTGGGATGGCGGTCCTTTTGGGATGGAGGTCCTTTTGGGATGGAGGTCCTTTTACCTCTATGAAAAGCTGGACGCAAAGGCATATGTGTCGTCATTTCACCAAAAGAAAGGGCATGTGAGTGAGCATAAAGTCACGATATGGTGGGACGATACGGTACTGAAAAAAGTGGTTCGTCATTTTGGGGATAGTCCTGGGGCTGAGCTTAAATATGCCAATTTTTGGGAATTTCAGCTTTGGCAAATATCAGTGTGGCACAGAGGGTACATCAATAATGTGTGAATTTTTTTTTTTAAGATGGTGGTTGTGCTTTAGGACTGTCCAGGATGATCAAGAATCAGAACCTACATTACCGAATATGCCTTGGCCCTTGCACCAATGGAATTTTTCAGTATTAATGTTGATATTTGACCATTTTGATAGTGTTCCTGCGAATAGTTTGAGGGGAGGGGCTTTCTTCCTTTGCAGTATTCTACTTTCCTGACAGTAAATGAGACTTTTATGGTGTGCTTACGCAGCCGTGCCAGTTAATCGATAGTATTTATCTCAGGTTTACCCAAAACATGGAAAAACAAATTAAAATGATGGAAGTGCAAACACATTTTCTCATTAGCGGTGACGGGAGTGGGGTGAACGGAGAGCAAATACCATTTTTATCCCCGGTTTCGAGTAATGTTTGCTGTTAATGAAGTCCTCTCCCTGTACTTTGCATATGGTTCACTGTCAGATAATTTAACACCAGGAAATCTGCCTTGAATAAATTAGAATATATTTGCAAATTAATTGGTTAATTAGATTTTAGACATCTCCTGGGGACAGGGCGGATACAGATGTGTTGCTACAGGTTCTGAATGAGGGAGAAGCCTGGAGCAGGTATGGCTGAGGACATGAAGGTTCTTGGGTCAGGGCCGTTTCATAGTCCCCATGAAGTTCTCAGGAGACCATTGTGTTTGGACTGAATTGCATTGTTGTGGTCCATGGACACGGTCAAGTTGTGTGACCATCCAGTCAACAAAAATAGTGTGCTATGGTTGTACTGGAGGAACGTTGGGCCCATTACTGGAAATAAGTTTGATGTCTTGTCTGACCTCATGGTCCTTGTTGCTGGGCCTAACCTAAAAACATAGACCCACCAGAAAATCTTCTGTGATGAACCGCAACTTTTTGGATTTCAAGTGGTTCTGCACCATCCTAAAGCATTAGTATAGCAATAATAATACCTACCTGCCCCTTTTCTATAATTTTATTGGAATTATTTTTTTTTTTTTTCACTGGTAGATATTTTTTTATATGCCGAATAGGTTAAAAATTAATTCCGTTGCCCAACCTTTTTATAGAAAATTGCAGAATATTTTTTAAAAATAGTATATTGGTATAAGTGGTATTCACCAAATCGATCCACCACCTTTTCCTTTCGACAAGGTCACCCACCAGCCCTTCCTGGTCCCTCTGGATACAGAAAATCTGACTGCTCGGACACCTCTGCAGGGAATGATTGGTTGAGTGGTAGTGGTCACGTTTCCTGTGTTGAGAGGCACCAAGAATTAGAGACCAATGGAGGACCTGCGAAGGATCGAAACGGGAGCATTGGGGAGTCAGAGGTAATTTTGACTTTTTTTTAAATTGCTTAAAAAAATTAAAAAAAAAGGCTAGACAGCCCCTTTAAGGGAAAACTATCTAAGACTTTGGCCTTTCCTCTGCCATAATTTATAATCTGTGTCCTGCAGATCAGCTTTAATAGAGCCTGTAAAAAATGTGTGTGGGGGGATTGTGTGTATTTTTATATCTATATATCTAGTGTTGAGGGATTTTTATTTATTTTTTCTTATATATCGCTCATATAACCTGCTTTATCTAATTGCCTGAAAACTGACAAAATTAATGATTTTTTTTTTTAGGTTTTTATCCCCAGAATTGATACAGTTTTCCCTTCTTGCTTATCTCAGCAGTGATAAAAATTTAAATTGGCTTCCTCAGCTGTAAAATGGCGTTCCCCGGTGGCATGCCTGGGTATTATATACAATCATCATAATTGTAATGCCTGGGAAAAAAAAAAAGCATCTAGCTGGTTTTCCTCTGTTCCTGACACACATCCATGCCGCACGATTTAATGAAACCCCTTTATATGCCAGGATTTTTTTTTTTTCTTCCCTACCATATTACACCGTTAAGGAAAATGGTATTCTGTATTCCCTTGTTAGCTGAGAAATGTGTTTCCACCATTACAGGGTCAGAGGCGGAAGGGTTTCTGTCACTTAATTTGTGTGCAGTGGCCATACTGCAAACCGAAAAACACTGCTGACAGAACGGATCTGTCATACTGATGTATGGAAAATGAAGTATGAGGAGGTAGTTATAGAGGATATGTTATTAGGGAAAATCCAAGTGACAAAAGCTCCTGGTTTGCTTGTCCCTCAGTCCTTTAAGCAAAAATCACATTTTGTGGAACCTTAAAGGGGAACTCCTTATTTTTATTTTACCTTGAGGAAGCTATTGATATCACTTCTTGGCATCAAAATTATTTATGGGAAATGTATAAATCCCTTATTTTTTATTTATAAAATGCTTCTTTTCTACTTGCCTTTTTTCAAATCTTTTACTGGGCGGAGCTTAATAGTCACATGACCTTAAAATACTAAATCTGAATATACACTTTCTATAGCTTTTGGCTGAATGTTGTTTTTGCCAATGACTATTCCTCCGAAACTCGGGCGGGTGTGCATGTTCTTATTGTAGAAAAGGGAGAGAGCGATTAAAAGGCATCTCTGGCATCAACTTATCTTGCCTGAGAACAGAAGTATTGGGCATGTTGAAATCAATAGGTCCAATCTTTTCTGTTTTTCAGACATATTCCTTCTGGGGAAAGGCAGGACACCCCAAACACATTAGATGTGTTAGTAAAGGGTTATAAACACTTGGCTGATACCTTTACTGATTTGCCGACACCAAAATAACCACAAGTTTTATTACATTAAAATAAATGGGCGGCCATAAAGTACCCAAGTTGGTGTTGTAAGTCAAGAGTTCACGCTCTGAACCAGATTAGGACCCCACTCTTTGATGCCCATATACCCTAAAATGGCACTCAGAAAGGAATTATCTTCATGAGACCACCCCCTTAATTTAACAAAAAAAAAAAAATTGACAATTATTTTTTGGCCTTTTTTTATTTTTATTTTTTTTAGATTCGGCGCTGCTGTTTGTGAGCGGATGAGAACATGCATTTATTTAGGATATTTTACCAGAAAAGTTACTTTGAGATGCACATCTCATTTTAAGTATAACCTGGGGTGTAATACAGAATGGCATATACTACGGAAACTGTAATCAACGGCTACAAATGTAGGTCTCGTCTGACATCAGGAAGCCAGCGAGGGCAGATTTACAGGCATTGGCTAGGGAGCACAAAAATCCTACATCATTCTGATCACCTTGGGTTCCCGGGCCGGGAGCTCTCCTGCCCGGCACCTCTTAGTTGGGGCCTCGCGGTCGTAACAACTAAACAGACACCTGCATATCAATATTTTTGACACCACATTTGGGTGTAATTCTATATTTTTGTAAAAAATCAAAATAAAAAAGTAAAAGATTATTAAGAAGCTCTGATTAACTTTAGTGTTTTTTTTTCTCAGTAGCTGTAGTAGGATGTTACATTAACAATTGTGGAAAGTGTCATGTCATATAGAGTAGAAATTTTATTACATACTCTCTAGAGTTGCCCATTATGTCACCCCCAATGTGACATAGGGTCCCTTTTATGAAAAGCTGCTCTCTGGGACCCCGAGCAATCTGCTGTAATCTTAAGGTCAGGGTAGCCGTTTTAAAAACACATTGCTTTTCAGAATTTTTTTTTACGACTGTCAAAAAAAAAACTAGAACATGTCCTATCTTTGTCCGTTTTCATGGATCCATCAATAGGCTGAAGTCTGGCAGAGATCTGTGAAAATGGGCCCCAGACTGTTGCAAAACAGCTGTGAAGAAAACTGACTTTATGTCCATTTTTCAGGGCTGTTATTCTCCATAGTTGTGCGAATATAGCCAATGGCTACTTATCGTTTTTCTTCCTATCATTGGTGGAGGTCTAGGTGCTGAGAATGGGCAAAAGAGCAGCACTGAGTGTTCCTGTGTCCCTTCATTTATACTCAGCTTTCTTAGCAAGTGGTATATGGCTTCATAGAGAGTCCATCGACTTTGTGTGGATTCATCTGTAGACCCTTGCGCGGCTCTGTCCGTAGACCCTTTGCGCGACTCTCTCCGTAGACCCTTGCGCGACTCGCTCCGTAGACCCTTGCGCGACTCTCTCCGTAGACCCTTGCGCGGCTCTGTCCGTAGACCCTGGCGCGGCTCTGTCCGTAGACCCTGGCGCGGCTCTGTCCGTAGACCCTTGCGCGGCTCTGTCCGTAGACCCTTGCGCGGCTCTGTCCGTAGACCCTTGCGCGGCTCTGTCCGTAGACCCTTGCGCGACTCGCTCCGTAGACCCTTGCGCGCCTCTGTCCGTAGACCCTTGCGCGCCTCTGTCCGTAGACCCTTGCGCGCCTCTGTCCGTAGACCCTTGCGCGCCTCTGTCCGTAGACCCTTGCGCGGCTCTGTCCGTAGACCCTTGCGCGGCTCTGTCCGTAGACCCTTGCGCGCCTCTGTCCGTAGACCCTTGCGCGCCTCTGTCCGTAGACCCTTGCGCGCCTCTGTCCGTAGACCCTTGCGCGCCTCTGTCCGTAGACCCTTGCGCGCCTCTGTCCGTAGACCCTTGCGCGCCTCTGTCCGTAGACCCTTGCGCGCCTCTGTCCGTAGACCCTTGCGCGCCTCTGTCCGTAGACCCTTGCGCGCCTCTGTCCGTAGACCCTTGCCCAAATCCTTCTACCACTACCATTTGCCCTACACTGAGAGCACCACTGTTATTATGTTTACTTTATATCTTGTTCTGTGTCCTTAAAGGGGTTGTCCAGGCTAAATTTTTAAAGTTTTTAAATACGTTGGGGGCAGTGAAAAAAAAAAAAAAAAAAAATACTAACCTGTCACAGTTGTCCCGCGCCTCCCGGTTTGTTTGCTCTCCCGGGTCTCTTCTGGTGTTGTGCTGAAGCCGCTGATTGGCCTAAGTGGTTGCAGCAGGCCTCAGGAAGAGGACCCATGATGTCACAGGTAGTGACATCAGGCCCTTCGCTGATTGGGCTCAGCAGTTTCAGCACAACGCCGGGAGCAGATGACACGGGAGGACACTGGAGCAACAGGGACAGGTGAGTATACAATTTTTTTTACTTTTTTTTACTGCTCCCAGCTTATTTAAACTTTAAAAGGGTTGTCCATTTTTGCCTTTTAGTATATTTTTAACTTTTTTTTTTTTTTTTTTTTTTAATCATTTGTACAATTTGTAAATTGTACATTTTTTTGCCCCCCTGAGTGGATTATTTTACTCCCCAGTTGAGTTAACCTGCCGCGTCGTCTTATTTTTACCACTCTTTCAGTAATTCAGTATTTTTTCTAAGGTTAAGCCTATTCACTTACTGGAGCAAATGATTTCTCCATTAGTGATTGAAAGCTGTCCATTGACATTATTGATTTGTGTAGGAAGGCTGGAGCTTGTTAATTGGACCCCTTCCTGGCTTCGGGATTGTGGACAACTATAGAAGATACGGCCACTGAGCTATTTCATCAGTGCCGGTAGCAATATCGATATATGTTCTAATTATAACCATTATATAGAGACCAGCTCCACATTTATGACCTTAAAGGGGTTGTAACATTTTTTTATAAACAAAGCTGTTTGGTCGCGAACTAGCGATCCTATAATCTACTGTAGACCTCTCTTCTAACCCCCTTTAAATCGCCAGCTGTCAGGGCCTGCTGGCACATGTAGTCCGTCGGCAGCTGTGGTGTTAAGGGTTGACTACGTCTGTGTGAAGGAAACCTGACTCTGAGATTCTGAGAAGGTCTCGACCATCTGTAGTGTGGGAGAGGGAGATGAGAGGAACATCTGTTTGGAAATATAGCTGGAATATTTTGGCTCTCCTGAGTTAGTGCCTCAGCGGGAAAGCGAGCTGTGCAAACCTGAGGTGGATGAGAATTGTGTGCAGAATTGTGCAAGGAATTCCAGGGCAGGGGCCGGAACTAATGACTTACTGACAAGTAGAATACTCCTAGACAAAAGAATCTAGAGATACAAGCGCACACACAGATCCTGATCCTTTAGGAATTTTTTTTTTTTTCGGCTGGAATTTGAGATATATGTATGTATATATAAATTTATTTATATGTATAAAAAAATAAATAAAGGGGGAGGACTCCAATGTTGGTCGAGAGAGATCCTTTTGACTTTATATCTTATGCCAAAATTTGTTGAGTCCTTGCATCTCTAAACCACGCCCATTGCCTTCTTAATCATGCCCCCTTTCCTACTAGGCCATGCCCCTTTTCCTACTAGGCCGTGCCCCTTTCCTGCTAGGCCATGCCCCTTTTCCTACTAGGCTGTGCCCCTTTCCTGCTAGGCCGTGCCCCTTTCCTGCTAGGCCGTGCCCCTTTTCCTACTAGGCCGTGCCCCTTTTCCTGCTAAGCCGTGCCCCTTTTCCTGCTAGGCAGTGCCCCTTTTCCTGCTAGGGCGTGCCCCTTTTCCTGCTAGGGCGTGCCCCTATTCCTGCTAGGCCGTGCCCCTTTTCCTGCTAGGCCGTGCCCCTTTTCCTGCTAGGCTGTGCCCCTTTTCCTGCTAGGCCATGCCCCTTTTCCTGCTAGGCTGTGCCCCTTTTCCTGCTAGGCCGTGCCCCTTTTCCTGCTAGGCCGTGCCCCTTTTCCTGCTAGGCCGTGCCCCTTTTCCTGTTAGGCCGTGCCCCTATTCCTGTTAGGCCGTGCCCCTATTCCTGTTAGGCCGTGCCCCTATTCCTACTAGGCCGTGCCCCTTTTCCTACTAGGCCGTGCCCCTTTTCCTACTAGGCCGTGCCCCTTTTCCTGCTAGGCCGTGCCCCTATTCCTGCTAGGCCGTGCCCCTTTTCCTGCTAGGCCGTGCCCCTTTTCCTGCTAGGCCGTGCCCCTTTTCCTACTAGGCCGTGCCCCATTGTCCAACAAGGTGTACAAGCTTCTAAAACACCCGTAAAATGAGACCTGTGCAGGAGTTTTTTGCACAAATTGTGATTAGAATTCAGATTTATTTAACTAAATGTATCTCTCTGCCATGAAAACACTTTGAGGGGGCTCAACATTCTTTTACACCAGGTTTTTTTTTTTTGTTTGTTTGGTTTTTTTTTTGTGTAAAATAGTTGCAAATCAGCAATTTGTAACTAAAATAGTGACAAGTGACATTTTTGCACAGCCTCGCCACCAAATTTATCATTTACGGCAAGCCTGTCAAGAATGGAACGGACCCTCTGCCGACACAGGGGACATAATACACCAGTCATTGGGAATTCCCCTTTTTTATTTATTTATTTTTTGCTGCATATACCTTATGGTCAGTGCGATATCCGTCTCTTTCCCATGACCCACTTCTTTATTAAAAAAAATTAAAATAAATAAATATTCCCACCAAAATGGTTTCCTGACATGTTGGAAACTCTCAAATAATTCCCCTTAGTGATATTATTTTGTGATTTTCCCCCAACAGCTGTTATGGGCCTGTGGATTGAATCACTCAGTAGAATGAGCCATTGACACATTGAATGCTGAGTTCAGGTGGTCCACCTATCAGAGCGTCAGTTTATTACAGCCCATTGATTTTTATAGGCACATGTAATACTTCATTTTCCCCTGTGGTGGCACTGTAGGTTAATTGAACACTTGATGCCAAGTTCCTCGCAGATGATCATGTTATTATCAGAGTTTACACCTTATAAAAAGCATTTAAATTGGACCTCCCCTTTAATTGTATGTTTTTGCTGCATTTTACAAGCCGTGAAGGAACCTTGATGTGATTTGTGGCCTGTCAGTGACTATACTTTAATTGTCCATTGTGCCTTGTATACCGAGGATACAGCTTTAAATAAAAGACTGTCACACAGTATGTGATTGTTTTTGCTGCATCGACTTTTTGCGCTTGTGCGTTTGACGAAAACAGACTCTTGGTAATTTTTTTTAATCCTTGTCCCAGGAGAGTGATTCTTGGAGAAAGACACAGCAGATAATAGAGGTCTCTGGGAATACCCGTGTACCACACAGGCTATTTTTGTGTGATGAGCTGTCACAGTGTTTTACCTTCCTTGCCAGTGTATGTACCCCGCTGCTAGGCTGAGCCTGTCACTCATTGTGCCCTGAAGGCCTATTTCACGCCCTCTTTTCCAGCCAACATGAAATTGCATTAGAAAACTCTGTGAATTCTAACTCCCAGTACAGAAATAATGCATCAGTCAAACAGTGCAAGGTTTTAACCTCCATATTCAGGATGCCGAATTTGTTTTCATAGCCCAGATCTGGCGCCCACATAGAGCGACGGCAACGAAAAGCAAATATTCTGTTTAATATCCCTTCAGTCTGTATTAACCTGAGATAACTTTGTAAGAACAAGTCTGTGTGGGTCCTCCTGTCACTTTACTGATTCTATCATCTCGTCGTCTTCAAGTGGTCACATGGGGTTAATGCGCAATTTGGCAGCGATTATGAGTAAGGGACGTCCAAAGCAGTCTTGAAGCCACAGAATATCTTCCTTTTGTAGGTTCTGGTTTACGGGTTGATCTGTACATAGAAAATCTAACAGTAAGCTGATCTATTCCCTACACGGATACGGATGTAGCAGTGCTGAATTTGTCATACAGCCGTGTCTTAAAGGCAACGTTCACCTTCTTAATCATTTTGGTTGCTCTAAGGCATGGTAAAAAAACTTGATTAAATTTCCTATTGTCGGGTGTATACAGATCCTACTCAGCACTGTGCGTCTCCATGGTTACAGACTACAACTGATGTATTCTGGTCCTGCAGTAGTTGATGCTGATTTTCTTTCCATAGCTTATCACAAAACATTTTACAGATAGAAATATGACTACCGAATCAGACTACACAGGGTAGGTTTGTAGTCTGTAACCTTGAGGGGGGGGGGGGGCACAAATGTAAGGACTTTGCAAAAAGTGCAGTCTAAAAAATTACTACTGATTTGTGTACAAAATTTCTAGTTTCAGTCTCCATGGTTACAGACCACAAACAAACCCTGTGTAGTCTGGTCCTGTAGTCATAGTCCCATCTGTCCAATGCTTTGTGTCAAGCTGTGGAAAGTTGTCAGCGAGGAGGTGACAGTGTGACTGCTGGATCAGACTACACAGGGTTTGTTTGTAGTCTGTAACTATGGAGACGCACAAACCCAAATAGGAATTTGGACACACAACTAATCTTTAGACTAGACTATTTGCAAAGTTGCTCCAGTTTTTGCATTAGATGTAATTCAGTAATGTGAAGAAGAAAATTGGAGGATTTAGCTGGGGTATAGACCTGTGTTAAAGGGGCGGTCCAGTTTAGAATATCCATTTTCAGGGCAGGGTATCCTCTCTTCAGGATTTTCATCTCATGGCCAGATTAGGGAGTGGTCACTTTTTTTGTAGTACATCAACAACCCACTGATGTGATTATACTCTGTGTAATGTTTCATTTGACCTGCGGAGGCACTGCAGGAAAATTGTACACTCACTGACCGAGGTTTCCGCAGATTACAGCGGACCCTAAGAGTCCTAACAGGAGGACACCTAGTCATTAGGTCAAGTAGGGATTTCCAAGGTGGGAAAACTCCTTTAAATTTGCAAACCGTGACCTTATATCCGCAGCTTTTTCTGTGGGAAGCCGGAAAACACCAGCAAATTTTACATATGATCAGCATATCACTTAGGCAATGGAAGAACATCTTGATCCCGAGACTCGAACGTCCCTGCAGTTCAGCTACTCAAGGCTGGAAAAATCTTACAATTTGCATGATATCCTTCATGTATGTAATTGTATCCGGTACGGATTGATATTTGAGCAGCTGATGAGCTTCTGACCATGTTAAACCTCATTACAATATGTTCAGCGGGATCAATTATCAATGCTTTTAGAGCGCGCAATCAACGCGTTTCGGAAATGGCTCTGCGGTCAAGGAAACCCCACTGGGTAGAAGAGCTGTGCAGGCAAAAAATAGCATGAGCCTAGCTGTAGCCTAGCATGAAGTGGCAGTGCGATTGATATGAATGGTGAGAAGTGAATGATTCCTCCTATAATCATGCTCAAGGGGGTAAGCTGGTAGAAGCTGTGCCTGGTCTTAATGAGACTCTGCTACGTTCAGCATACTAAGTTTGTATGTTCTTGTCAGACCTCTAGTGGTGGTTTGTGGAACTACAAGAAGCCTTGAATTTTTTTTTTAAATCTTACTAATCGTACCCGTTGCGAAGGGTGTTTTTGCAATTTTTGAAAATTCTATTTTTTGCACTCGATTATTTTGTACAATTTAATCATTTATACTAGCAGTATTTCTTACATGCCTTTAAATCTCTGCTCTGAAAATTGCATCAGATCTTAATATGTGACAAAGTGAGCTTATAGGGCATGATAAGAAGTGCCAGGTCCCGGCCCTCATGTCCTGGTGTATTATGAGGCTCTTCGATGGACGGTATATTAATGGCCGCCTAGAATAATATATATTATACCCCAGGCGTTTGTCTGACATAAAGCAGAATGCTTGTGTTTCTGCTCTGTCAAGCAATGGGATTTGTCAAGGAGATCTGGTTTGAGGATGACAAATCTGACCCTTTGCTTAATAAATGATTGAAATCTCGGCTGTTCTGCTGGGTAAAGCTTGATAAATAATGGATTGGATTGCAGGGAGACTTAGCACATGTAAGCGCACAGTGCAGAGCTGTGAAGGGACGGCGTCTCTGCTTAGTAAGAAGAATATACCTTCTTTTGACGCTTATCTTCCAAGCAGAGCATATGATGAAGCAAGCGTTTGCCTTTTTTTTAGTTGCTAACCTATAGATCGGCACCAAACATGTTCTTTGATGAGAAATTAAAGGGATTTTGCGGCTTTAAGGGTTTTCCAGGATTTGGAGAAATCTCAGGGGCAACTGGGATTGGTGTAAAAGAAAAAAAGACATACTAACCTACCCCCAGTGCTTTGTTGTCTGGACTTTCCCTCACGTACCGGAGCTCACATGGTGGTTTGGTGGTGGCATCTTTATGGCTTGAGTGTTATTTGACCAGCATGTGACATGGTTATTTATAAGGTATTGTGCATGGCCATCCAGTGTAAAGTTGATATGTATGCTCTTGTTTTAGTATTCGGATCATACTGCCGTTCTGTGACATCATGTGTGCCCCATTGGTGGAGTTCCATGTTGTGGGTTGTCCATTTTCAGAAAATCCTTTCTCCTATTATAGGTTTCCTACATAAAGTTGAACGGGGAAGAGACACATCTCAAGTAGACATCCCACCCCACTAATTCTGTAGTTGGTCCATACCATGTCCATACTCTGGTCCTCCAGTTCGAGACACGTCTCCTGGCTCTATCTTATTGTGGAACTTGCGAATGAATTCATCCAAAGACCCCATATCAAAATGGATACCTTGACTATCAGTGTTGTGACCTCTTGGCTATACCTCTCCTCCATTTCTGAGATGTTTTCCAGAATGTGAACCTTGAAGCTTCCTTTCTCATATTATGGGTTTCCTACATAATGTTGAACGGAGAAGAGACACATCTCAAGTAGACATCCCACCCCACCAATTCTGTAGTTGGACCATACCATGTCCATACTCTGGTCCTCCAGTTCGAGACACGTCTCCTGGCTCTTTCTCATTATGGAACTTGTGAATGAATTCATCCAAAGACCCCATATCAAAATAGATACCTTGACTATCAGTGTCATGACCTCTTGGCTATACCTCTCCTCCATTTCTGAGATGTCTTCCAGAATCTGAACCTTGAAGGCGATATATTCCGTCTAGTCGAAGGCTTTAAAATGGTCCTGTGATGTATTTTTGGAGATAATTCTAATCCCTCTTAATATTCTAAGCTTGAATACATTTCATCACATTGCCAAGTGATTTTTTTTTTCTTAAGTTTTCAGAACTTCAATTTGCATTTTAAGCATAGAGACTGAACATTTATTGAAGAACCAGCTCTTTTTATTTCTACATTCGCATAGAAGGCACGAGTCCTTTAGTCGATGACCTCTCTCAATATAGACGTCGCGTTGGAGCCGAAACGCCAGCTTTCTGAAGCAGGAAGGGGACGGAATCTTCCACTAGCTTCCCTTAAGCAACCTTTTAATTCTTTCGGCTTATTTCAAGGTCGGCAAATACCATTATAGAGGAGCATTAAAATTTCCGCAGAAAGGAGGCAGTATGTTTGATTTATGGAATAATTATCTAGCTTTAGCTCGGTCTTTGCCAGAAAATTACATCCATTTTTTTATGGGACCGTGAGGTATTATCTCCAGGAAAATGATAATTAAACACCTGTGAAATCAATTAGCCCTTTGAGCGGGGAGAAAAATTGTATTTCGAATGATATTTTGTCACTTGCAAAACTTTTTGTGGTTTTTGAGTTCTTAGAATAACACTGTAAGAGGAATGGCTTCCTGCGCCTCTGTGATAAAGTTGACTCCGGTGACTGATATTTATGGTCGCGCTAGAGGAGTCATTTTACTTTGCGGCATGGATTATTAAACATCTGTTTCATTAAAATGCATGCAAACGCTTTATATCAACAGGGCTCTCCGTGACTGAGATTTTTTTTTTTTTTATATGACGACAATATAGAGATCAAACATGTCTGCCTGGGCTGTGTTTTGAGGAACAGATGAGTAACCAGCACTGAGTGGCTTGCTCAACTTGTGTCCTTTTTAAAAGGGGTACTTTGGACATGGACCCTCAAAAGGAGGGTTGTTCAGGCTTCGGTCATCAAGGAAAGTTGGCTGGGCATTGGTGCTTAAGAAACGTGTTTTTGGTCTGCAAAGAAAGCTGTTGTGGCTATTGGTCCTCAAGGAGCGTTGCTTTCCTTACCAATGCATTGGTCCTCAAGGATGTTTTCAGAGTGTTGGTCCTCAAGAAAGATTTGTGTGGGCATTTTTCCTCAAAAAACATTGAATTGGCCATTGGTGCTTTAGCAAGGTTGCCAGGGCATTGCTCCACTAGGTGCTGTTGCTTTGGACACTGGACCTCTAGGAGAGTTGCTTTGGGCACTGGTCCTTGAGGAGAGTTGCTTTGGGCACTGGTCCTCGAGGAGAGTTGCTTTGGGCACTGGTCCTTGAGGAGAGTTGCTTTGGGCACTGGTCCTCGAAGAGAGTTGCTTTGGGCACTGGTCCTCGAAGAGAGTTGCTTTGGGCACTGGTCTTCTAGGAAAGTTGCTTTGGGCACTGGTTCTCAAGGGTTTTCAGGTACATAGACATTTTGCCAGAGTGTCGTGAGAGGGTTTTATACTTTCTGTAACATCTGAATATGAACTCTGCCCTGATTTGGTCCTTTGGCCTTGATCTTTGAGACTGAGTGCGCCTTAGACCAAGTCATGTATCCAAAGGCCCAGCAAGGTCAATATGCCCTCCAAGACTGGTTTAAAATCCTTCCCGGGTCTGTATTTGCTGCTGACTTTATAAGGGGGTAATCCAAGGGTTTGTGTTTAGAAGAACCAACTTTGAGATAATGTACCTGTGTTCTCAAAATTCTGAAGGAGGGAATAGCGTCTTTTTGCTTTTAGGGAATTTCAGCAGCAAATAACATGGAAATATTCTGCGTTTTTGGCCAGTATGGGTGATCTATTATATCTAATGAAGTTGCATCACTCATACACCACCTTCTTTTTTTGCATCTGTATATGCTGAAAAACTTTTGGCAGACCCCTTGGCCCTGCACCTGGATACATTTAGTCATTTCAGATGCGGGATTAAACGTATTGAGGATATGATCTAGCACACTCCATGATCCAAATGTAATACCTTCGCCAAGCGTCTTACATTTTGCACCCTGCGGGTCTCGTTTGATATGTCGGCGGCCGTGGTCACCGTTCCAATCAGAGCTCTTAGTTCTCACATCCTCGCTCTGTTCTGATTGCTGTTCATTAAGGATAACAAGGTCGTTTTCAAGGCATACGTATCACGTCTATTTTAATACTTGACTTTGCTTTTGCACTTACAACCCAAGGTGACTAAAAAACTAAACTGAACGGAACACTTTTTTTTTTTTTTCTTTAAGAAATTGTTCCAAATTATTAGTCAAAGGTTATGGAATTAGGAGGCTTCTGATTTATGATGATTTATCTTTGGTTGATATGGATTTATAAAAATTATTTGTCTTTAGGGTCACTTAGGTGCGAGTTGAGGGGCCGGAAACCCCTAACTGTTGAAATTTAAGGAATGCCAGTATCAATTTCAAATATTTTACCAATAAAATAACAATTCTACAGCATCTTTTCTTGGTTCATCTTTTACTCCTTCTAAAAATGTATGGTAAATATCGGATCAGGGGGCAGCCAGTGAGTGACTATAATTTTATGGCATATACTAGAGGTAGCAACATAAGCTGGTAATACCCCTCTGTACTGGAGTGATAACACCATATAAACAACAACCTTCCATAGGTCGTAATGATTCCTAGTTCTCTACGTATTATAGGACCTGTCATCTATAAATTAGTTACATCTCATCTATACAATTGAGAATTTGTTCTTCTCCTTTGGGTGACCACCTCCACCACCATAGTTTGGCCCACCTTTGATTTGGGTTTGGTACTCCTCATTGACGACCTAAACTTTTGGTTTTTCAAACTCCCGGTAGATCTTTGGCAAGATCAGGGAACTGATTTGGTGGTACAGCTCCTCACTAGCTAAGAGCAAAATCCATATTTCCTTGTTCAAGATGTGCAGAATTTGCTTTTTTCCAAAAATAGTAGTATAATGTTGTACCGTGTTAGCCATTGAAAGTAGTGGAAGAGTGAAGAAATCAGGCGATACCTTTTAGAGGCTAACTGAGTACATTTATAAGTAAGCTTTCAGAAGACTGGCTTCCTTCATCAGACATGGTGTTATACAAGAACTAAAAATTCACAGATTTTTTTTATACCCTATACACATGGTCTTCAAAGGATTTTAGAGTCCTGTGAGGGTCACAAATCACCTCCTGATAGCAAACAGATAACAGCTCCCTCTATTACGCACCACAACTTTCCAGATTGTTTTTTGACCGATTGTAAATAACTTCTCTACTTAGATTGCATTTTGTTTTGGGGTTTTTTAAGGACTCTAAAATCCTTTGAAGACCATGTGTATAGGGTATAAAAAATCTGTGAATTTTCAGTTCTTGTATAACACCATGTCTGATGAAGGAAGCCAGTCTTCTGAAAGCTTACTTATCAAATATACTCAGCCTCTAAAAGGTATCGCCTGATTTCTTTACTCTTCCAAAAATAGTGGCACATTTATACAGATTGTGTGGTTTTTAGAGTCAATGGAATTGAGCTTGAATACCAAACCCAACGAATGGACAGAAGAAGCAGCACCAGCCATGGTTGTCTAATCTTAATACAAGGTTGCGTAGATGGGACCATAAACTCTCGTGTGAAATCTCCGTAGACTGATGATATCCTGTACTGTGCCTCGACATACATTATCTCTTCTGTATCGGACGCCTGATTCGGTTATAAAACTTTGATAAGAATAGGCAGTGAATGATGACTAAGACTGAGAAAATAAAGGAGATAAATTGTGGATTACGTCTAGTGTAGTACGAGCAATGGCTCCCATGGCGCATTGGTTAGTTTCCCCATCTCTTAAGTGCAGCGACTTGGGAGGACAGCGCTAGAAGGAATGCATGCGGTGGCTGATTAGACACTGCAGGGTCTCTGCAGACCGCCTCTGTTACCAAGGATAACGTCAAAAGCAGAGTCTCAAGCAGCTGCTTAATCCTTACATTGATTGACAAGGTCGACACATCAATGCAGAAATTACAGGAGAACCATTTTCAGCTGGATATTCTTTGAAGGAAAGCAGAGTGGCGATGTTCAGCCTCCAGGAATAGGGTTAAAGCTACTTGTACCACGTTCCTATCCCAGGAGCTGAGCCTTTGTAGCTGGTGGTGAATCATTTCATGAAAAAAAAAAGTGTCATTTGTCGTCCCTTGTGTTAATTTTTGATATTTTTGAAATGTTTGTCGTCATTTAAACAGGTTTCCATGGACACTTCTGCATTAAACATGATCTCTCCCATTAATCTGATGTAGAAGTCCTAAACCCCTTGACTGGTTTATTAGTATTTATAGTTTTTGGTATTTGGGAATGTTATCTGTAAAGGAGGCAGTCGTGTTTTTTACATGCCGAGACGACTCAGAAATACGGTAGGAAATAAAATGAAGATCAGGCTGGAGGATTTTCAGGACAGACTTTGGTTTTCAGCCATTACCTTTTAGTAGTATTGATTTTTATGAAATCTGGAATGAGATGCAAAAAAAACCCAAAACACTATTTTCAGAAGAGCGACCCGGTCGAATGTTACGTTGGGTTGTCACTGTGGAACGTCAAAAATATCTAAACATATTATGGACACCCATAAATCATCTTCTTCACCCTTGTCACACAGTTGACTTGTTCTTTAGGAGTAGCCATATTGGCACTTGACCAACCATTGTGGCACTTGCGACCAGCTTGTTTTACCAAATTGGTTGTGTCGTTTTCCAGTTGTTTCGAAATTCATTCCAGCCGGATGAGCATTCAACTTTTTAAGTGAGGAGAGCCGATCACCTTCTAGTGTCTGAAGTTGGCCGTAAACTTCAGGTTTCAATTGGTGGAGAATCTTTGATCCAGACTAGTTGGAATTGTACTTGTCAGATCATACATTTTATGCCAAAGTAAGCAGAGTATGTGTGTCGCAAGCGGTGGATAGATTTTGGCTAGTTGCTGTCCGTGGGCAGTGTAATGTCAAGGTTGCTCATTGGTTTTGGCCAGCTTCAACCTTTTAACAAATGTAGTAAAAAAAAAAAAATTGTGGTCTCTGACTTTTTTTTTTTCCTTCTGCTCCTAAATCTTTACCCTTGATTTCATATATCGTATGCCTCCTAGCTGTTGAGACTTCCTTAGATCCATAGAGTTATCTAGAGGGGTAATTTGAAGGTCCAGGGCCCCGCCATGTGCCATTTGTAATTCTGATCTCTGTGCCAAAAGGGTGCCCAAATGCTCCTCTGCCACATAAGGCCATTGCACCCTCTATAGCTACATCCGTGACACTACTAAACATGTCGAGATATTGTACTGACACAGATGGCCCTCATTCTAGCCAATTCACTTTAGATTTCCAATTGATGGGAATGTTCCAACATCAACGACTAAACCATCTGATCGAAGGACAGTACGGGACAGTGATGTTCGGTCAAGAGCAGCCGATCATGCCAAACACTGGTATTTTCCTGCAGCTAACCAAAAATATCCAAAAAGACACAGCCGCAAACAACCAGCTACCTATCTGATGGCTGACAAAAATCTAATTTGTATGGCCTGCTGTAAACCTTGACTGTTCCTCAGAATCCTGTGTGTCCAACCCAGCCATTTCGTAGGGAAAAGCCAATGATGGCATCATTGTACAGATCTTCAAGTGTATGTGGGCATTTGTGTTCCTTGTGGCATCTTTTTGAATTTTGTTTTTTCTTCTTTTTCCATAAGAAATAAGGACAGTATCTGGTCCATTTCACTTACCTAAAAACTGACAATGCGGTAGAAATTTTCCTTCCCCAGTTTTGAGGCGATTGATTTTGGATTCTGTCTACATACACATATACAGTAGTTTCTGTGAACCATGTGTGTCGGCATTATTGGCTCCTGACAATTAGAGCTCCTCACCATCGTTAATTGTACATTTCACCCGTCACACATCTCATTATCTTTCTGCCGATTGTAGACAACCATGGCTTTGGCAGTAAATTGAAGCTTCAGATACTTATTAGCATGGGAAATGTATTCAGCGTTTGCGAATATGCAGATACGTTTTCGTGACAAGTCCAATAAGATTGGACATCTGCTGGGAGTCGCGATCATCTTTCCTAACCTGGACTTTGCGCTTTCCTAACCTCTATGTGTATTTTCAAAGTGCGTTGTGTTTGCAATTTTTTGTCTTTTTTTTTTTTTTTTTTATAGTCTTGTAGCGCTTTTTTTCCCCTCAAATTAACTCTGCATGCTTGTTTAAGCAAATGATCTTTTTTGCAAATTGTGTCTTTTCCCAGTTATGGGCTGAAGATTGTCTGACACCTATGTATGTAAAAATAGGCTGCGTCTGCTCTAAAAATGACTCCGGCTAACGAAACAAAAAATGTGATGCCTGCAGGCTGCGATTAAATTAGTCTATTAGAATTCTGAAATTTTATCGTTGTCTTTTTATTGTCAGCCAGCTCCTGTCTTGGTTTTTGCGGGTGGTTCTGGAGAGGAACACGGCAGGTTGGCTTCCTCGCTGGCGGAATGACAGCATTAGTGGAATTGGAGGCTTCAAAAAGATTTTGCGGCAATGGCTTCGAAGTTTCTCACGGTGTTGGAATTTTTTTTACTTGTCCGAGATACTGACGGCCATAATTTGATGGGTTATAATGACGCTTTCTCAGGGATCCATTATTATGCATGACAGTAGCCATCTCTGAGTGCTATATCTTGCCTTTAAAAATTGGAAGACCAAAAAAAATTTTTAGCTCAATCTTTCAAAATCAAATTTTGAGCTGTCCATAGATGTTTTTGGCAGCTGGAATGCAGCCATTTTATTTATGACTCCTCCTCCCTCCCACGCCCCCGCATCATACAGTGGATTTAACTTTTAATTTTTTGATTATTTTTGGGAATCTTTGAAATTTCCATCTTGATGTTGTTGAAATATTTGTCGGTGTGCAAAATAAAGTGTTTTTGTATGTTAAAACTTTCTATTTTTCTCTCTCTTTTAGGTATGATTATCGTGAAATGCTGCACAATGCCACTTTCTGTCTCGTCCCCCGTGGCCGCAGGCTTGGATCCTTTAGATTTCTGGAAGCTCTCCAGGTAAGTTGTTTCTAGACTGGAGATTAAGGGGCAATTATGGTAATTTTTTTTTCTAAGGTGTGGACTTTGTCCTGAGTAAGGTACACCTCACATTTTAAAGAAAACACTTATTACTTAAAAGGGTTGTCCCACAATCCTAATCCTAATGTGTCGCTTCTTCTTGGGATAGGTAATAAGTGTCCAGTCCCCGGGACCCCACCGATCTGTGTCCACTGTTTAAATGGAGCGATGGTCGCACATGCTCACTCCATCTGTGTTCAATATCCTTTGGACTAAGATAGGCATGTATGGCCAGCGTCAGTCTTCGTAGGCTATAAGTAAAGCATCAGTGTGCATGCGTACATATTTTGTGGATAGGTAAAAAGTTGCAATTGTGACAACCCCTTTAATTAAATGAGATGATAGTCTAGTGTAGGAAGTTATCAAGTGTACATTTGATAAAGGAAAGGATCACCTTGTTAAGAATGCAATTATGGCCTTTTGCACAATATGGTTGGTTGATGTAGGATAGGACTCATGGTAGCCCGAGGAGTCACATAGGTGACAACCATCAGGAGAATGAAGGAAGCAGCTACTATAGATCATTCACCTCCTACTCTTACATCCTGTATAGTACAACTCCTCCTAGAAGGCTGATGGGTTTTAGTGAAGGTCAAGAATTGGAAAGGAGATGCCAGCACAGAGATCCTATTAGAGATTGATAGATGTGTCCTTCTTTACCTTTCCCCTTGGCTGTAAATGTCCAGATGTGTGTCACAAGATGATCAGCTTTTCAAGAAAACATTATTTTGTGATATTGTGGCACATAATGGTATGCTATATATGTCTGTATGGCCACCCAGTGGTTCTGTAGTGAATTGCAGCATTTTACAATATTGAATCAAGAAATTGGAGTCCCTAACCAAATTCAAGCTAAGTTAAAGGTGGACCCTAACATTTTTATGAATTCTGGGAATACTTATTTTGTTTGGCTTGTGAATATAGGGAGTGAAGACGCGCCATATTGCTAATGGTGTCTGCTTATTCCGCAGGCTGCCTGTGTTCCAGTAATGCTGAGTAACGGCTGGGAGCTGCCATTCTCTGAAGTGATCGACTGGAACCAAGCTGCAGTTATTGGGGACGAGAGATTGTTACTACAGGTAAGAGCAAGTACAGTCCCGATGGTAGTCCTCAAGCTAGAGACTAAAGAAAACCCTGTAATATGGGAGAACTCTGATGTCATCAGTTATATGAAGTGTGTCGTCGTAGTCAGGCACTCAACAATTTTTCCCATGAATTTAAAGGGGAATTCAACTTTTGAAGGATTTTTGACTGAGCTCTACTTGTAACACAGTGCAAACTTGTAAATCTATCCCATTACTTATCTTGTATGATTTAGGGTTTTACGTCTTCTGTTTACTCCTAAAGATAAGTTCTATTTGTTTCCTGTTACCAGGGAGCGATGTGTTACATAATAAGAGCTTAGCTATATGCCTGACACATGCCTGAAATAACTTAGATTTCTTAATACTTTACAGTTTGTATATCACCGTTGCTCAAAAACTTTAAAAACTAAAATACGAAAAATTAAGCATTAAAAATTCCTACAAAAAGGGACTTGTTTTACAAAAATGCTCTCCGCCACATAGCAGATATCTTTCTAGCAACCTGCAGCCATTGTGATGGGAAGCACAAGAGCTTGCACTGGCAGAAACAAGAGTCACCACTAGAGGGAGCAGTAAAGTGCCATGCTCCCTCTAGTGGTGACAGAGGGAAGTGAACAGGTCTGTTTGTACAGAGGATTTGGAGCTCTGTATCAGAAAAGTAGAATTATGACTACCATGAAGATATATAAGAAGAAATGTAAAGTTGTGGATCGTAAAACGACATGGCGAGGAAAGATGTACAATACATTTTCAGCAAAAACTGTGAGACATTACCTGTAAGTATGTTTCTGGCAATCGGAAACGACATCCTATGAAATGGACTATGCGAATTAAAGGAAATTTGTCTGGGAGGACGTCAGATTTTTATTAAATCTCAGAGCAGAGCCTAAGGGGTGAGAACCCTATAGCGCCCTCTTTTGATGGTATTTTCTTGCCCTTTCTATGTGTAATATGATGTATGAAAAAATGCGAACAATTGAGACTCCTCCATCACAGGATCTATCAATATCTACCAGGAAAAGTCAACGGTCAACTAATCTTGTCAGTAAGATGGACACCCTAGCAGATCCTAACATACCCTAGCAGAGTCCGTGGGGTGCTGCTGGTGTCCATCCTGATAGATTCAGAACTTTATTAAATCCATTTTTCTGCCTTTTTTAAGGAACAGTAAACCTTGATGGAAGTGTGAACAAATCCTAAGGAAAGATTGGTTCGTTCATGGGAACATCTGGTTGTCATTAAAGGGGTTGTTTGGGACTCTATCGGGTCATTAATATCAGATTGGTTGGGTTGCACCACCTAGTACCCCTACTAGTCAGCTGTTTGAAGTGGTCACCGGTGACATCACATTCATCCACCTCGTGGCCTGTTTGCAGCTCCGTCTCATTCAAGTGAATGGGGCTGAGCTTCAATATCTAGCACAGCCCCTATAAAATGTATGGCGCTGTGCTGGCTGAACAGTGAAGACTCCACTATTCTCGTCTGAATGCTGCAGTCTCTTCAAACAGTCTGCAAGGTGGTTGTGCTGGGTGTCGGATCCCACTGATCTAATATTTCTGACTTCAATATCAGATATGGAAATCCCTTTAAAAGAAGCACTCCGGTATTTTTTTTCCCATTCATTATGTACCTGTAACACAAACATGTGTCACTAACTACTGATGAGCAGACGGTTCCTGTCACACAGCTATAATGAAGGAGCTCACAGCTCGGCCTCCAGAACACTATACTTATAGTCTGTTAGATTATATAGGACACTATAGAGAGGAGGAGGATTGTGCTGTTCCTCAGCAGGTACATAGAGTACTGTCTCTAGCTGCCCATGTGATGCATCATAGGATTGATAGTAGAGCAAAGAGAAATATAAAAGCCAAGTTGGTGTCTGGATAGCAGGGATATAAGGGCAGTATACATAATGGGGAGTGGGTGCAGGGATGGGAAATGTGTTTTTTCTGGAGTTTGCTGATAAAATTGTTCTTTTAATATAATGCTGAAAATATGACGACAAAAAATAACAAAAATGCAGACTATAGCTCATCCAGCGCACATCCCGGTGGGGGTGACAGGTCGTCTTTATAGTGTCAAATCACCTTTCACTGCTCTACCTGAAGGCTGCCGAGCAGTGACCTTTAGTGCTAATCCCTACTGGCTTCGGCTTCCTCTGGAACATGCCCGACCTGGGAATAAGAACGTATTGGAGCCGATGCATTAACACCTTCCCTTTAATGAGAGCAGATGTGTTAATTCCTTGGCTGCCTCTACATTTCACTCTCCCGGCGGTGTTAGCAGCTGCATTAACAGGTTTCTGGCTTTTACTGAGAAATCCCTCCATTGGCTTTGTTGGAAAAAAAGAAGAAAATGGCATTTTAGAGAAAATCGGACTTGTAGGATGGTGAAGCCTGAGTGCAACAGGACTGGGCTGACACACACAAAAATATGTATTTTTTTATTTATTTTTTTAATTTTTTGTTTTGTGGCACGTGATAGATGCAGTAATAAAACACTATCATTTTTGTTTCGGAAAAACCAGCAATAAAGTTAGAATTTTTTTTTTCTGCTAGGTGCTTTTTTTTTTTTTTTTTTTTTTTTTTAATTAAAATTTGCTAGTTTTGTAGACCTTGTATTTCTGTCCTATCCGCATCACCATTTCAGAGTATAAATTTGTCACCCAAGTTTTTTTTTTTTTTTTAATATATACTTGTGGAGCATTTCTCCCCCCCTAATAAACCATAGTTGATAGCATTTGCCGGTAGCCATCCAGAAGAACAGTCAGGGATGGCCATGCGCCCTTCCTACAAGGCCAAACCCATTTTGGGGGTTTTTCACAAACCTTTTTACGACATGAGCACAATGTGCTGGCCACATACTGTCCATGTCATATAGGTATGAAAAGAGATCCGCCAGAGCCAGGAGACTAGCAAGCTCTTATGGAAGTCCTGGAGGGCTCCCCTTATTTCGAGAGCCTCCCCCTACGTTCCAGTTGAATGGCAAGTATACTATAAACAGCTCCACACTTGTCAGCAGGTTGCAGGTGGTATTACAGCTTAGGCTAGGTTCACATCTGTGTTTGGGTTTCCATACCCAAGTGGACCCCCCGAATGGAAACTTAATGTGCTTAAAAAAGCGTTTACCTGCAGAAAGCATAGACTATAATGGGGTCTGCGTGGTTTCCGCCTCAAAGCGCTTTTCTCTCCGCATTTTTATGCGGAAAGGGGAATGGAATCCCCGTACGGAGAGCCAACGCTGAAGTGAACCGGGCCTTAACCCTATGAACTTTTAAGGTGATGTGTTGCAATACCAGTCACTACCCATGAACAGACTGTGCTATGTTTTTCAAATTCTAAACAATCCCTTTAAGGGGTTTACACTAGGTAAGGACCCTGACCTCAACCTTATCTTAACGTCAGATACTCCTGAATTTGACGCATTTATATAGTGTTACCCTATATTACATCTCTAGACAAATATTTCAATTTTATAGATTTGTCAGCCATTTTGGCTCTCGTGTAGCTGGTTTTCATGTCTAGCAGTCACTTATAGGGACCTACCCCACTCCTCTATCTGACGCCCTGCTACTCACAATGATAGATTCCCCCCTCCTTCTCATTATTCATGTAAATTGTGACCTTGTACGCTGACCAAGTGCTTATTTATCAGAAAATGTCAGACCGGCCATAAATTGGTCTGGGATCTAGGCCATTCCATGCTTTTGAGTCTGATTTTTGTTTCTATAGAAGCAAAAATGACTCTTAGTGTAATTTTATGTAGAACTAATTGAGACAGGAAGTAGCTAGCTTCTCTTCCTAGCTAGTTTTCAATAGAAATGTCCCAGCTTTATTGATAACTGAAAGGTAAACATGGCAAACAATATAGCAGTTCTCCAGTCCAGCCATATTACAAGTGAGGCAAAGCTTTAATGCTGCGCTCCTAATGATTCCCTGCGTGGTATCAATAAAGTAGAGCGCGGCTCCAGTTTTCGGGGTGTTCTCATTTCTGACCCCTACGTTCCTGAATTATACCGCTTCATTTCTCTCTAGCTGCTCCGATATTGAGCGACTGCTGTTCCATAATTAACCGTGTTTTTAAGGAGCTGGCAGCCGGCCCAAATATTCGCCCTGGGAAATGATTTTTTTTTTTTCCCTGTAGTTACACATTTTCATTTCCCAGTTTAGACAAAATGGGAAGTTTTGCGATGTCCCTGTGCAGCGTAATACCCGGCATTTTTACAAGTACCTAATCCCTTCTCTCTACTTCGGTTTTTTTTTTTTGGTTTTTATTTTTCTGCATAACGTTCTTATATGATTATTGGTTCGGCTAATTACTTTTTCAGGGCAATTACCAAATCCTAATTATTTCTGTATAATTTTTATTTTTTATTTTTTTTTCCTAATATGACTATTTATTTTGTTTTTTGTTTTTTTTGTCACTTCCTTAGATCCCATCCCCCACTGAAATTTTATATATTTTACATTTTTTGTCATGTGTTCAACCCACCCAGTGATTGGTTTGACTTCCATCCCATTGGCTATCTTGCAAAAATTGTGCCACACCCGACCACAGGTTCTGAGTGGTATTGCAGCCTAGATGCATTCGCTTCAGTGGAGCTCAACCCATAGACTCTTGTGGCCATGTTTTTTTTTTTTTTTCCCTAGTCCTGGATAACCCGTTTTAACATATGATGCCTTATACTTCTTTCACATCTAAAGCTGCATTCAAGATTACAATGGCTGTGTTGCTTGGGCACGTCACAACTTGAGCCCTCCCATCCTTACTGCATACTGGGAGATATATATAATGTACATATTGGCAATGTACAGTGTCTGCAATACCAAGCGCAACCACTATACAATGTTTAGCACTGTGATTAGTAAGGAGTGAAGAGGCCACAGCAATCAGTATCATCGTCCCAGATAATCCCATTAAGTTGTAAAGCCAGGCACACCCACTTCCTGGTAAATGATGACGAGGACGTAGAATGTATGCCGAAACCCTTTCAATCAGCTAATAGGCCAGGGTTCCAAGAGTCAGACCCACACGATCTAATACTGGCGGCCTATCCTAAAGGGGTTTTCCATATAGAGTTTTCATACTGATGACCTACCTACAGGTCTGTGGTGGTCCTGGACCTGGACCCCACACACATCAGCTGTCCTGGTAGTCTCCAGATGGAGCTGCTAGTAGAGCTGATGGAAACTTTATCAACTATTTTGACTCATTTATCTAAAACAATGTTTCTGGACTCGCTAGGATCCAAGTAACTAGATCATAGGTAAACATTCTTCATATGACAAGGCCACAGTTGAAAATGTCAGCAATAAAGGAATTAGCAGTATACATGTATAGTATATTAGCAATTTTTTTTTTTATCACAGATCACATACTGATGTCCAGTTCTGAGTGTAGGTCATAAGTAAATGGAAGTAGGCTGTAATACCAGGCACAGCCACTACTAAAAGAAGGGAGCTGTACCTGATAAACAATGACCAGGCCACAATCCTCCCAAATGGAGACACTGGGAGTTACATGAGGTCTATGGGTCTTATTATCATATAACCAGGATGCACTAAGCCAGGCATCAGCACTCCAACTGTTGTGAAACTACAACTCCCAGCATTCTCCAGTCCCTTTTGTGGGAGTTTTGAGAAGAGTTGAGCTAAGTGCACATGCTGGGATGTGTAGTTCCTCAAAAGTTAGAATGCCGATCTCTGCACTAGTCTTAGACGGGGTGTTTTTTTCCCTTACTTTTTGCTTACAGCCAGCATTGTAGTCCATAGATCTTTGCTATGATTTGTACTCTTTGGGATGGGGATTTGCACAGAGCAGTTGAACAATCATTTATTTTACAGTATTTTTGGCAGAGCGCTGTGAACAGACTATGCCCGGGGTGGGTTTTGGTTGCTAAGTATTAAATTGGGTTTAAGTAGCCTTTAAATGTATGCCACATTAGGATGGCTGCCCGGTATTTAGTTAATGAACAGCTGTTTCACGCTATCTGTGTAATATTTGTAAGTCATGGCGCAGACTTTATTCATCTCCTCGTAGCGCTGTGACGGACGGCTCGCCGCTTTACACAGTCACTGTTTGCACTATTGTTTGTTGGGTTGTCATTTGCTATGTCGTAAATTGGCGCGTTCAGCATTTTTATGTCCTGGAGGCTTACTTCCTTAATTCACCAGCAAAGGAGTAGCCTAGGATTTGAAAAACATGGCTGCTTTCTTGCTAAAATAGTGCCACAAGTGTGCGCAGGTTATATATGGTATTGCAGCTCAATCCTAGTCACTTTCAGGGACTTGAGCTGCAATACCAGACACAGCCAGGGACTGGTGTGGCACTGTTTCTGGCTATCCATGTTTTTCTAATCCTGTATGACCCCTTTGAATAGTCTTTCTCTCCTCTGTCTGTAGTACAGGCTGCCATATATTAGGGACGTGCCATAGGTGCTAACTCCTGATGAATGTAAACTCATATAAGGTGCTAGTTCCATGTAGTACACCATGCTGGCAAGTAGCCCATACTATTAGATCAAGTGGGCTGCCCATCTTTCCAAAAAACATCCCGGAGGCTCCCACAAAAAGGAATGATGTCCCAGAAAAGTGTCTGAATCTCCCAACTCCTGCATTCACCAGGGCTCCTGGTCATGTTATACACAACATGGTCAGTCATGTCACAAAAACAAGCATGACCGACACACTTTGTGCCCTTGTCGCAAAAAGGGGGTTTGTCACACATACACAATGGGACATGGCTAAAAAAAAAAAATTTTTTTACATGCTCAACATGCAGGGACTCCTATTTCTTGGCCAATAAAAATTGCCACGTATGATTTAAGTACACCCCACAACAATTTAGTGTAGACTCGCAGGACGATGAGGACCCTTGACGTCTGTCGTGAGCTGGAATATTTTGTCCAATATATCAAATAATATATCAAAAATAAAGTAGTTATCAATTTTGTAGGATTTAACCAGACCTTATGATCATGCTAACAAGTCCCTATTTTTATGCCATACTAGAGGCTATTGATATAATAGAGGGGAGGCCACATCACACAGAAAATGGCAGGGGTATTCTACCGGACTCAGGAGAATTGGCAGCTTTTCTGGGACTACGGGAAGCCTCCTGAAAAGTTGACAGGTGGGGGCAATAGATGTCCGAAGAAATTGATCTTTCGTTGAGGTTTACTTTGAAGACGGAGTGGTTTAAAGAAAAATTTTCTCCACAAAATGGCCGCCCCCACAACATGTCCACTAAAGGCCCGCTTTAAAACTTCTGTAAAAGATACATCTGGCAAGCGTATAATCTGTGTTTCTGTCATGACCCGTGTAACCTTTATTTAATCCATCCGAGGAGGAAGGCGCTTTTCATTTTTCATTGTGGCAAGTAAAATTATTCAACAACAGGGTACGGAGCGTTTCCATGTTGGAGGTGACCCCTGCTGACAGATTGCTTTGGTTCAATAAAGTTTTCTATTCAGGGGCAATTTACTTGTAACGTACACTTTTATTTATTTTTTGTATTATTTTTTTCGCCCTCTTCTCTTACCATAACCCGTATTCTGTCCTCAGGCACTTGAGCGTCCGCGTCCTATTCCCCGCAGTGGGTGAGTCTGATCAGGTTACTGTGTTTGGTGGAGGAGCTGATTGTCGTGTCCTTGTCTTACAGATTCCTTCTACAATCAGGTCTATCCATCAGGATAGGATCCTCGCACTTAGACAGCAGACGCAGTTTTTGTGGGAAGCTTATTTTTCCTCAGTGGAGAAGATTGTATTGACTACACTAGAGGTGAGCAACCGATATCCAATTCTGGTCACTGACCTTTATTTTGTCTATCATTACTTACATTTACAATGCAGAGGTCCTTTCTTCACGATATTGATTTTGGTTTTCCGGAATGAAATGACCTCTACATAGCAAACAAATACACTGATAAGCCATAACACTAAAACCGCCTGCCTAATATTGTGTAGATCCCCCGAAACCACCACCACCGCACTGCCAAAACTGGTTAGGGTCACCAGGATATAAACCCAGCCCCGCAGATAGGTTAGTGTCATCAGAACCAGCATATCACCCCAGCTCTGCAGATAGGTTAGGGTCATCAGAACCAGCATATCACCCCAGCCCTGCAGTTGGATAGGTTAGGGTCACCAGAGCCCAGGATATCACCCCAGCCCTGCAGATAGATAGGTTAGTGTCACCAGAACCAGCATATCACCCCAGCCCTGCAGATAGATAGGTTAGTATCACCAGCACCAGCATATCACCCCAGCCCTGCAGATAGATAGGTTAGTGTCACCAGACCCAGCATATCACCCCAGCCCTGCAGATAGATAGGTTAGTGTCACCAGAACCAGCATATCACCCCAGCCCTGCAGATAGATAGGTTAGTGTCATCAGAACCAGCATATCACCGCAGCCCTGCAGATAGATAGGTTAGTGTCATCAGAACCAGCATATCACCCCAGCCCTGCAGATAGATAGGTTAGTGTCACCAGAACCAGCATATCACCCCAGCCCTGCAGATGGATAGGTTAGGGTCTCCAGAGCCCAGGATATCATCCCAGCCCCGCAGATAGATAGGTTAGTGTCACCAGACCCAGCATATCAACCCAGCCCCGCAGATAGATAGGTTAGTGTCACCAGAACCAGCATATCACCCCAGCCCTGCAGATAGATAGGTTAGTGTCACCAGAACCAGTATATCACCCCAGCCCTGCAGATAGATAGGTTAGTGTCACCAGAACCAGCATATCACCCCAGCCCTGCAGATAGATAGGTTAGGGTCATCAGAACCAGCATATCAACCCAGCCCCGCAGTTGGATAGGTTAGGGTCACCAGAGCCCAGGATATCATCCCAGCTCTGCAGATAGGTTAGTGTCACC
Organism: Leptodactylus fallax; assembly: GCA_947044405.1. Classification (NCBI taxonomy): domain Eukaryota; kingdom Metazoa; phylum Chordata; class Amphibia; order Anura; family Leptodactylidae; genus Leptodactylus; species Leptodactylus fallax. Next base: position 2,174,479 of record CAMRHE010000323.1, read on the forward strand.
ACAACCAGCATATTTCCCCAGCCCCGCAGATAGGTTAGGGCAGGGGTCAGCAACCTTCGGCACTCCAGCTTCTGTGAAACTACAACTCCCAACATGCTCTATTCACTTCCATAGGGGTTCCAAGAACAGCAGAGCAAATATGTATACTGGGAGTAGTAGTTTTACAACAGCTGGAGTGCCGAAGGTTGCCTTATCCTGGGTTAGGGTCACCAGCCCCTCCAGATAGATGGGTTAGGGTCACCTGAATCACAGTATTTTCCTATTGTGAATCACTGTCAATAAGAAAATGAGCTCTTTGGAACAATGAGGGTGTTGACCTCTTTGGAGCAATGGCCATGTGCTCATTAGTCCAAAGAGCTCATTTGCATATTGACAAAAAGGTGATACCTTGGTAGCGATTAACAAGGGTAAAATACTAATTTGATTTAAGTGACCCTAATCTATCTGTCTAGGGGGGAGGGTTGATATGTTGGGTTCCAGCAACAGTCCGACACTGAACCGAGTCCAGAACCTCAGTCCGACACTGCATCAACGGCCATAATCCATATAGCATCTAGCAGTACAATGCATGCGTTTCAGCCAACACGATACATACCCATGTCAATACACCCGCCTGTGTGTATAGGTATGTACTATATGTTAATTTTTAGAGATTTATTTTCATCATCTTTTTGTATGTTGAAATGCTAAATATAAAGAAAGAGAAATAAAAGTGAATGAAAGTTTTCTGAAGTTTTGCGAAGTCCCTAGAATCCTCCCGGCACTGGATAGCGGCCTCTGTGTGTACCAGACATCAATCTCTGCAGTGACAGTAAAACTTTTCCATAAAAGAATGTGAAAATCTACTGATACTTTATCGACTGTAAACAACACTTTCAGGGTTTGCTCGACCCCTGGGACATCGGGCCTTGGACGTGTTGGTATAAATCAGTCCTAACATTGCTCAGAATACAAATGTGTCGCAGAGGTGCGGGCGGCGTAGGGGCTCAACTGCGGCGCTCTGCTGCTCAACTGTTCAGAGGCTCCTCACAGCTTAGTGATGGTTTGAGGGGCTCTTTAAAGGGACCCTGGCATGGGGTTTGGGACAACTAAATCCCTGTGCAGATGGGATTTTACTTTCTAAAGAAGCTCCTATTGAAGGTGTCCATTTTGGCAGCTGCTTCTGCGCATGTTGTCTCGGGACTCATCTTCAGGATGATTCTAGGTAAACTTACACAACCTTTTACTAAATAATGTCAATATGGCCAGTTTTTAATGGATGTTCTTTAGAAAGTTGAACTCCAGCCTCATAACAGAATCGGGTGTTTATAGGCCAAACCTTTAGGTTCCCTTTAAGTAGTAAAGGGCCTCAATGCAAAGTCCATTAAGGGCTCCACATCCCTTATGGTGGTGTTTATAATACTCTTCACATCCTACGGGGCAGAGTAATGTCTCGGGCCCTTTGGGATACAATCACAATCTTTGCATAGTTCTTGTAATACAAGGGTTGCCCAAAGTGCATTGTAGGAAGAAATTCTTATATTTATATTGTCATGACCTTTAAAGGGGAATGTCACAAGAAAATGACCTATCCAAACCAAGTTTTATGTTTAAATATATTTTAAGAATTTTTGATAATTTCTTTCAAAAAATTGTCACTATTTAAAAATAAATAAATAAAATCATCACTTCTGCCGTTAAGCTGAACAATTGACTGACAATTGCTTATTCTGTGGTGGTGGCTTTCATCACAACAGTCACTTCATTTGCATCCAAATGGGATTACAATAGAAGATAACACCACTGACCCATCATTACATCCACTGCTGACAATAGATGATGTCACAGCTCATCTACTCCCCTCCCTGCACAAAGCATGTCTAGAAAACTTTCCCATAGACCTCAATGAGACGAATTCAGACTGTCGCTACCTATGGCCACGACTGTGCTGTAAAGCATGTCACTAAATACTGTTAACAGAGCGGAGGAGAAAGTCAGAAAAGATGGCCGCCCCATAATCATGTACAGAAAATAGGAGAAAACAATCTATTATAAATAAAATTTAAAAAAATAAAATCGCTATTAAAAAAATGATTTCACTCTCTGGTTTTAATTAAAAAAAATTGGGGACACATTCCTTTTAATGGCTAGAAACAAAAACTTGTATCATGAGTGTATGATGGACCTAGAGGAAAAGGTCTGATACACACACACACACACACACACACACACACACACACACACACACACACACACATATATATATATATATATATATATATATATATATATATATATATATATATATACTGTATATACACATATGTGTGTGTATCTAAACATACATTCATATATATTATGTGTTCAGCGCTCTCACTGATGGCAGAGTGACAGGGGCCACTCTTGGAGAGGCAGGAGAAGGCCGCAGAAGGTGCTAGCTGATGTGCGTCACTATAGGTGAAATATAGCGCATTGCGAATCCTCCGTACTCATACATATACATTACAGGTGTCCATATTCCTGCACTCTATACAGATAACTACAGCGTTTTCTATCGCTATTGCCTAGGACCATGTTAATAAATCATTCACACTCCATTACTGGAAGATAAACGGAGAGGTCACCCAGTGAGCCACGCACAGAGGTCACCCAGTGAGCCACGCACAGAGGTCACCGCCTGGGCACGAGCTGTTCTACGTGATACATATCTCTGCTTTCCATATTTCCACCCCCCCCTCTCTCCGTTTGCTCATAGACTCTCACCATTTACCTTTTCACCCGGCCAATCAATGAAAATTGAATTTTTCAGTTTGAGCCTTTGGCCTTCAGATGTGTTAGTCGGTGAGCGAGGCCGATGCGCAGGCCGAGGACGGCTGACCGCAGATGGCATGCCATGTTAATTCTGCCATCGAGTCGTGAACTCTGCACCCGGATACCAGGCAAACTAATTATTTGTACAAATTGGTTTTCAGCGCAGTATTTATACTTGGCCCTGCTTGTTACGGAGGCCCGAGCCGCGTAGGTTAAAATGTTAGCGCTGTAATTACTGCATTGGGGGATAGTGGGAGAATGAAATCACGTAAGATCCGACATTGCACTGTTATTATTTAAGGCCATAAATCTGTAGTCGAAAACCTGGGTATTAATGTGGCTTATTTTAATGTGTTCTGCATACACGGGCAGCACGGTGCGGCTCTCCATCAACTTAATGACGTATTAATGTACTGTAAATGATTTAGGACGTCGCCGGCTGCGTGGCGAAAGCGTGATTTTTTGCATATAATACAGATATTTCAAAAGCTGCTTTAAATACGTGGCGCTGGGTCTCGGAGCACCACCGCATTGATCTTGGAGATGGATAAACCAATTCGATCACGCTATTGACTAAAGTCGGCCGGCACATACATTATCATTATTATAGTCATTCCTTTCCTAGAACCAGGCTATTGTCCATGATAGAGGGATCTACCATTCCAGGAACATTGCAGGGGGTTGTTAGTTTGTATTTTTTATATTTTACACCTAAATCTTTTTACATTTTCCTCCTTTGACCAATTGTAGCACTAGTACTAAGGCTCTGCTCACATCTGTGTTGGAGGCTTTGCCATGATAACTCATCGTACATTCTATCACAGTCAACAAAAATTTGTATTTTTTTTTTGGTGAGTGACACCTTGTTGAAACCTAATGAATTCCATTTTAGGGCCCGTACCAGTGCCCAGCCTAGCCGCAAGAGCTTTTCCATCAGAACAGATGGAAGCCCTCATTGCCTGCTAAAATCCCAGGGAGCGAGCGGCACTACATATTTCAGCATTCCTTACTACTCGCAGCTCCCTGGACTGCCTGCCCCTTCCTTGTTCAGGCGCTCAGAGTTGTTTGTGCCAGAATCGGGGATCAGGGAGAGGAGTAGGGGGAGCTGTGAGCGGTAAGCAATGACCAAATCTGTACCATCACCCACTCCCGTGGGGCCCTGTTAGGAGATGGGAACCCTTAAATTCATTATGGAGACAAAAGGTAGCCATTATGGGGTGTTTGAGTTCAAAATGGGGGTCTGTGGAGGGGCCAAAGGAACCATTATACTATATGTGAGGGAAAGGGGGTCACTAAATTGTGTATGGGGCAGAAAGGAGCTATTATACTGTGTGGGGGCAGAAGGAAGCCATTATACTGTGTGGTGGCTAAACGGGCCATTATACTATGTGGGGACATAAGACCAGGAACAGAACGGAGATAGGGCGGGTACACTCTGGTTTCAAAATGACTCCCCATTCTTTAATTTAGCCCAGTGCAGGGGCACAGAATGACCTTCTAAAATGACTTCTCTGTGGATCTATTTGTAGAACTATTTGCCACTGAGGTTTATTGGTGAGCTTAACCATTTATAGAAATTTTTGAAAAAAATAAATTATTTTTTCTGAGGGAACCGCTCTGTAATGTATAGCAATCCCCCGGCAGTGATGCTGAATCCGCACATGTCCAGTTATCCCTCTTCCCAGTCATTCAGCAGTTTGACAAACACAATAGGTAAAAACAGTGTCCGCGGCCGCTCTTGTGAAGATCTGTGATTATGATCCTTAGCCAACTGCTGATTGAAGAGGACGCTCGAGTGAAAGGCTTGAACTAAGTGCTCTTTTCAGTTTTTATTTTTCTTCCTTTTTAATCCCTCCATCCATCTTGTCTTTCCAGATAATTCAGGACAGAATTTTCAAGCACATATCACGCAACAGTTTAATATGGAACAAGCATCCTGGAGGACTTTTTGTGCTGCCCCAGTACTCATCATATCTGGGTGATTTTCCCTACTACTACGCTAATCTAGGTAAGTGTTTCCTTCTTCGTGATGATGATGGGGTCTCTGACTGAATACATCCATCCTAACCATCTGTGAAAAGGCCTATAGTACAGATTACTTACAGAATGCTCAGGGATACCCTGGATTGGGTTAACAGGCTGCAAAAAGAAAAAAAAAATTGTATGTATGCAAAAAGTATAAAAAGGTAAACTGGAAATTAAAAAATGTTTACATACAATATATTTTTGTTTTAAAAAATATTACATACAAAAAGCAACACATCCCATCCACACTCTACAATGCCTCAGCCTCCATACCTTTTTGGTTCTGAATCTTTAACGCCATGTAATGGTACTGTATGTCATGGTGTCTGACAAGGGGGTATGGAGAGGTCTCAGGAGCTGACCCAGTCCATACATGCCAGGTGCATCTGCCACAGCAGTGGTGGCTGTCCAGAACTTGACCGCGGCATCTAAGTGGTTACTGCAGGATCTAAGCAGTCCCTGGCACATGGGTGCCGCCATGTTGGAGCCTCTACTGTCCAATGAATGTCGTGGGGGAGAGCGTCAATCTGTTGTCGTGACAGGTGGAAACCTATAAAAGGCTCCCCGGCTTGTTACTGTATAACTAGTATTACTCCTTGCCAGAGGTAGGGTGTAATGTAAGTGTGGTATGTATACGATTGAGTGTTGCAGTATATTGTACACCAGGACATACCCTATGGATATAGTATCCTAGGAGCTCTAAATGAAAATGTAAAGTACAGTATTTAATATTAATAAAAAAGCTTAAATAATTAATTTAAAAAATTAATAAAAATTTAAATCTCCCCCTTTTTGCCTAGATCACACATAAAAATCAGAAAATCATGCTAGGTATTCCCACATTCAAAAATACCCATCTATCCATATATTAAGATATTTTTCCTGTTCAGTGAATGGGGAAAAAAATTCCATATGCAACTCAGCATTTTTTGGTGACTTGCCTTTCAAAAACTTGAATAAAAAGTGATAAAAAAAAGTTGTATGTGCTTCATAATAATACCAATAAAATCAGCTTGTCCCACAATGAAAACCTGTACACAGCTCTTTAGAAATCTTTAGCAATGGCAATTGGGGAGACGGGGAGGAAATGGTGAAAATGGAAAATCAAAAATTCACTGTAGCAGAAAGGGGTTAAAAATCTATTTTTTTATAAAATGTGGTTTTCATGTTTTGGAATTGGGTTTATAAAATGACAACTGTTGACCTAATTGACATGTAAGTTGGCCGTACACATATTGGCCAGCTTTATCAAACCATCTAATGTGCATGGGGGCCTACTAACACTCCCCTGATGGTAGATGTCGTGGGACATAAGGACCTGGTTGAGGTTGTACGGCTGGTTTTAGATATTCTGGAGTTTGCTGAAGGATCTTTGTTCGCCTTTTGTTCCCTTTTTTTCCTCTTCTTAACATATTCGGGCTGCTTCTTAGCAAACTAGGGCACTGCTTAGCAACCCAGCAGGCTGGTGACAAGGCCGAATCCTCGCGCTGGAGATCAGGCGCTGTCATGTAGAGTTCTGCTTCACTCTCACAGTCACGCCGTGTGATGAAGACCTTAGTGACTGACTTGTGGCCTTTTTTTATGTTTCAGGTGTAAAATCACCAACAAAGTTTACCGCAGTCATCCATGCTGTGACGCCGCTGGTCTCCCAGTCCCAGCCAATTCTGAAGCTGCTGGTCGCTGTAGCAAAGTCTCAGTACTGTCATCAGGTACTGTATCGGAGTATTCCGTCCCAATGTGTCAGTGATACAAGATGTCTCATTGTCTTATTCCTAGTGTATTATTGACCTATATAATAGTATTTTACACTTGTATTATGTTAGAAATTATAGATGACAAAACATTTTTGTGGCGTCTTTTAACAGCACAGCTTCTTCCGCAACATGAGGCCTTAGACTTAGATTGCATTTACATGACAGAGGTGAAAAAAGTTTATTTTTCACAGCCATCTTGCACTCAAGGGGCACCTGTTTTCACGAATCCTACCGTACATTTCAGTGTATGGAGTGATCCATGAAAACCGCCACAAATAGGGTGAGCTAATGTCTGGTGACCCAGACTAGCCCCTTCACAAAGAACGGAGCCTCCTTCTTTTGGTCTGTTCTCTTTGTATTTTCTGTGGTTGCCATGAGTGGCTGATCATGGCGGTGCTGGGTGTCGGACGCCTACCAGTCTGATATTGATGATTTAGCCTACAGATAGATTAATACAATATTTTCAGCCCTGAAGACCCCTTTAAGCTGAGGCTACAGTGAGATCTTCAGTAAATCGTTTGGCCTTAATTTTAGGTCCTCCTTCAAAATGGCCACCTTTAAAGTGAATGTCCACCCTTGAGCCACCATCTTGGTTATTGTCGAATTTGGTTGAGACATATTTATTGTAAAAGGTATCTTTACCGGAGATGGAGCCCATTTTTTCTGGTAAACCGCCCCCAATCCCTTGCATTGACCAAGCCAAATGCTACATTTCTTGCTGCCTACACCTGCCACTAGAGGGAGCTTACTGCATACGGTTTGATTATTCATTATATTTGTTACAAGATCTCCAGCTCCCTCTACTGGTAGTCAAAAATTTATGATGTAGTTTTTGCTGGTCTGTGCAGAGGGTTTGGAGCCATGTACCAGAAAAAAAATCTTCTATATACTACCAATTTTTGACCCTAAAATCAACATGGCGTTAAAAAATGGATATTCCATTTAAATTTGATTCACTTTTTTCCCCAGATTGTTGTTAAAGGGGTATCACCTACTGTATACACTAATTAGGTGATAGCAGGGGCATAGTTTTTAGGGTGTGCAGTGGTAGCAGTCGCTACTGGGCCCCAAACCCTGAAGGTGCCCCATAACATATAATATATAGCACTATTCTAAATGGCTTAAGGTAAGTAGCTACGTGATAAGCGTCTGACCGTTGGGGAACTAACAAACGGGACTCCCACCAATTTGTGAAAATTGGGATCCTGTGCTCGAGTATGACTAGAGCCGGAGGGGGATGACCACCAAAGCCATTCAAAGTCTAGGGGACTCTCAAAGATGGCCGAAAGTGAAATGTAGAATGTAATGGCACGACCACCATGCTAGTCACACTGCGGACACAGGACCCCCGTTCTAGTGACTTGTAGGGGGTCCCAGCGATGAGACGCTTATCACCTGTAAATACATATTTTCTTTAGATTTCTGCTTGCTTTTCTATTCTGTCAACCTCTGAGCGAAATATTTCTGTTTTTCTTGTTTTTGACACTTTTCCAGAGATGCTTTAATTTGGGAAATATTCCATAGAGAGGAGCTGACTGCTGGAATATTTATGTATCTGTTTATTATATTTTTCCAGATCATAGTCTTGTGGAATTGTGACAAGCCGCTCCCTGCCAAACACCGCTGGCCTGCCACTGCTGTGCCTGTCATAGTTATTGAAGGGGAGAGCAAGGTGAGACGATTCTGCCGCTCAGCCCTTTTATCCACTGAACACAAGCCAGGCCTTTATTAAAAATGAGAGGCCCCGGATTTATGAACCTGTCTTATCTGTACTGTGCACCAGTTAAAGGGGATTTACTTAATGGTTTTATACTGGAATTATTGAAAACTATATATTAAGATAGGTATATATTATTATAGAGGTATTCCCATCTCAACAAGTGACAGCACTACCACCAGGCAGGGCAGGGAACTTCTGCTGGCCCCATTCATTTGAATAGCATTTCGCTGTTGTTCCCTGGTCAGCAGATGGATGGGTTGAAGGGTCTGCAGTGCTGCTAATGGGTGAGGGTGCCAAAAGTCAGACCCAACTGATCATTCATTCCCAGAATGGATAAGGGTTCCATTGTTCAGACCCTACTAATCATAAAGGGATAGCATATGAAGTGCTACGCAGGGAACACCATGAAGACTAACTCAATGATAAATCCCGTTCATTATCAGTATTGGTGAGGTTTCCTGAATTTGAATCTCCATGTTTTTCTAATGAAGGCATATCCGCTTTGATAGTCTTGAATCTTTCATTACATGGCAGTCATTCATCTCAATGACTACCATGTAGTACTAGATTTCCCCTGTAGTGGCCACTACAGGGTAAATGATTAGCTGAGAGAAACTTGCTCTGGTATAATCAACTGATCACCAGGGATCATAGCTGCCAAACCATCAATGATCAGTCTCCTATTATAGACAGTATTTACATACAACCTAGCAATATGTCATCCCTATATAAGACGGGACCAACCCTTTAAATGGGGACCTTCTGTTTAGGACCCTCTCATTTGTCCAGGTTGGAGAGCAGTTGTTCCCACACTGGCAGACTTGAATCTTCCATTTTTTACCGGGCAGCCATTTATATCAATGACTGCCATGTAGTACTAGATTTCCCCTGTAGTGGCCACTGCAGAAAAATGATCAACTGAGGGCACACTTGCTCTGGTAAAATCAACTGATCGCCGGGGATCGTAGTGGACAAGCATTCGATGATCAGTCTCATGTTAGTGATAGTCTTTAGATACAACTTCTTTATAGGGAATCTGTCAGCAGACATGAGGGGACAAAACTGATGACAGACTCCCTTTAGTATGAGATCAACTGATTGTTGTTCTAGTTATCGGGTGATCACCCAAACTTTTCATGAGATTGTAGTTGCCAACAAAATCCCACGACACTTTATCCACGGCCCCACCCACAACTACTTTGTGGTTGTCCACTTCCCACCCCATTTCCCAGGATTGATGGTAATATCGATCATTGAAACTTTCAAACAATAAAACCCAACATCTGACAGGTTTCAATGGACAAGAACCATTTTTTTTTCCTTTGTCACATTTTACACTTGATCCATATTAGAATACGGAAGGGGCAAGATGAGGTTTAGGCAGAATAGTCAACCACCTAGCACCCCAATGAATGGGTCAAAAGTTAATACACATAACTTAGAGACATGAAACCAGCAGACCCTAATTCAGATGCTTGGTAAAATGGTGAGACAATCCTATTTTGATTTGGTGTATGTACTCTGAATATGAATGGGTATGGTAGATGGAAATCTAAAGATTGGCGTCATTACGTAACTCATCCAGCTTGCATGTTCAACCTTGAGTTTGAAGCACCTTCTGAAACTTCAGCTTTGAGAACCAAGAGAGCTTCTTCTACCCTCTTGAGTACTGGTGGTAGGTTGCAGGGTTTTTGTAGGTCACCAAGCCTTTCTCTGTAAGATCGATATATTGTATGCATTTCATGGAGCAGTGGTTGAAAGGCCTCACATCATCTTCCCGTCGCAAGTAAACTTCTTTTTTGTAAGAGACTTTGTGGCTGGAATGAAGAACAGAACACAATCCTTGTTAAATTGGCAGCTAATGGTTTCTGCCTGCGCCAGTGGACATGTAAACTGCATCAGGAGGGTTTCTGGTACGCTGAGCCCACTTGGATATTTCTCTTTAAGCTATGCAGGCACGATGATCCTTTTAAAATTCTTAAGCACGGCGCTTCTTCACCTTCTGTAAGTACTGACCTTGATGCTGTTTTTTTTTTTTTTTTTTTTCCTCCCACAAACAAGTCTCCTGTGTGCACCCAGGCATGGGGCAGTTTTCTGCGTCTTCCTTCCATCGAAGCCTCTGCTCTATGCCAGGCATCAGCAAACACACACACGGGCATTTTGGTGGAAAGAAATTTCGACAGCTGATGGTCAGAGTCGTCAACCCTCCTATTAATATTCAGATTTTAGGACTTTGTTGCACTCGAGATTGAATCCTCTTTTTCTTCTTGTTATTTTTGTCTTTGGTGACGTTCAACTCCAACACATCTCGTCTCCTCTTCACTAAGACCTTACTTGTGCTGCTTATGTGGCTCTAGTAGTAAAATTTGTAGAATGAAACCACGCTACTTGTACATTAGCATTCCTATAATTGATAGAGTAGTAGAAGAGTCAGGTTTTTTCCCCAAAAATAAAAAATCCCATATTTATTTTTTATAGTATAAGTCTTGGACCATCTTTGGCACATGTTGGACCAGTAGAAGAACCAGACTGGTGCCTTCCCGAGCTACCATGCATTGCCTTATGTAACAGAGAGGCCCTGGTACCTGGAGGCCTAAATACCAGGGTGTGTCATCTGCTACCTCAACACATTCAATACCAAAACCTTTGAGGTTGCAGAGTTAGAACTCAACCCAAGGCTACGTTGTAGGGTTTGCATGTTCCTCCGATGTAGAGGTGGGTTTCCTTTTGGCACCCTAGATTGCCACCGCATTTACCTACTGCTTAGTCAGTAGTTTTTCTAAGACATGGAGTCCTAGTGTGTGTTTTTGGCAGAGTTAGGGATGATATAGGTGGTGGTGTGGTTTGGTCAGTAGCTCAACTGGATGTCCACCCTTACCTTAGCGTGAAGCCAATTCAATACAATATCATGGCATTCTAGCAAAACCCTGTACAGGCTTTAATTCACACCACCACCATTAGATGGCCTCACATAGGCATAAGTTCTCTGATATAAGATCATGATAGACATCTCATGATCAGGTATCAGTAAATCATGTGTTTTTGTTTTTTTTAAGAAAAATCTCATTATACTCCACACGTCTTGGGATGGGTTGAGAGCCAAGAGCGGAAGTAAGGAAGGACAAATCTATATGAGAGTTTTTTCCTTGTCCATAAAAAAAGGGAAAAAACAAAACAAAAACACAGCCATGAATGATAACTTTCATGGGGATAATATCTTGTATATATAGATTGGTCTTCATCCTGATTCAACAGATACATTTGTCCACGACATCTCCAGTCCAGACATCTCGTCTCGAAATCCATTTCAGCGGAGCGCGTCACTCCTGATTACAGGGCTCCAGAGGAGTGATGGACTGTCTGTCACCCTGTCAGATAGCGGGTCATTTCTGAGACGTTAATAAATACATCCTGGAACTTTTCCACGCTGCTCTCTGACGCTTAACGGAAAGGTCCAGCAGCCGGTGGCCTACGAATTATTTAATCCCGTAATAGCTGCTGTAGGTTGAGCAGAGACGGGATCTGGTCCATGGCTGGAGTGAGAAGGTGCATGGGATGCTCCTCCGTCGTATCAATGCCATTATATCTAGTGATCAGGTTATTGCAAACTGCTGTGGTGCGTACACCATTTTTTGGTAACTTTTTGAATTCTTTATTGAAAAATGACTTTTTTGGCAAATTTTTAAAAGAATATTGTGATGACTTCTACTGTAGTCCACGTTGAATGACATGACTCTGTTCTTAAGAAGTAGTATTACCTTTTTACTTAGGCCTGATTCACAGTATTGATCCCAAAAATTTGGATCTAAGGTTTATGGATACTTTTGTATCACAGATAGCACACGGCCCCATTGAAATCAATGGATCTATTCACTATATACATCCCCCACCCCATTTTTTTTTTATACTTCATATTTCTCTATGGCGCCATATGTGTCAGGTATGCACCAGGCTTTCCCAGGGCAGGTAGTGATTCTTAAAGGGGTTGTCTGTTTTTTGGGGGGGTTTTTGTTGTTTTTTTTTTTTAGCCTCAGAATGTGTTTAAAAAATAAAGTAAGCATTACTCATTTTATCATCTTCATTGCTCCCATTCCAGTGTTAACTGGGTCCCTGCTGATCTCTACTTCCTGGTCTGTCTCAACACACAGGAAATGCCTGCTCAGCCAATCACTGCTTGAGGCGGGTCACTGCTGTGGCCAGTGATTGGCTGAGCAGTTATTTCCTGCATGTTGAGAGGGACCAGGAGGGTCGGTAGAAGCAGTGGGCCCAAGGGCAGGCAGGTATCTGTATGTTGAGTAATGCTTTTTATTTAACCCTTTCTTACCTTTTTTTTCTTTGGAGAAAAAAAAAAAAAACTTTAATACAGTTGACGGTATAAAGTACCCTAAATATTCACGAAAAAAATATATAGATAACCTTTCTCAAGTGCAAAATTTTCCATTTACAGACAAGTTGCTGGCAGATTGGATTTCTTTTTCTATTGGGAACCCTTTTGGCTAGAGAGGGGTTTCTGCCGTGGAACTTATGGGACGCTACCCCGATTCGCTGGTGCTGCAACAATTGCTTTTTTGAGATTAGAAAGATAGATGAATATTTTTTTTTTTTTTTTGTCCTGTAAATTACCATTTTTAGTTAGGTGCAGTCTTGTATTACTTTTTAGTAGTCATTATGATCTCTACTCCACATTTCCTCCTGTGGGAACCCTGCTGTGCGGGGAGGTCGGTAGTGCCGCCTCATGCGCGGCTTTGTTACTTGAGATGTGTAGTGCATGGCATTCATCCAGAACCATAAATCTGCTTTGCGCAGAGGTCTGTGACCTCCTGGTGATCAGTGTTCCCTAGCTGCATGCTGTCTGCCTGGAAAATACAACAGATCAGAGGCGCTGATGACGGCCGCACACTAATGCAAACACTGGCTGTTATCTTTTTGCTTTTGTTTTTGCTTTTCTGCTATTTCTAACGGGTCTTTTTAATGACTCTCTTCCTCTTTGTCTCTGCAGGTCATGAGCAGTCGTTTTCTTCCTTACGATAACATAGTGACTGATGCCGTACTCAGCCTCGATGAGGATACGGTGCTTTCCACGACGGAGGTAAGTCCAAATAACCGTAACCGTCCAGTCTGTAGCAGTGCAAGTCATTTCATTCCTTATGTATTAAGTTTTCTGAACTCCACTTATTACATTTTTGTTCTGTAAGGGTCAGCGCTTCTTATAGAAGCATTATTTAGACGTCGATACAATTTTTAACCCCTAGATTTAAATAAGGGTATATTGAACACTGACCGTGATCTTAGAGGAATTAAGTGTCAGACCCCTTCCAATCTTTAAAGGGGTTGTCCAGGAAATACAGTTTGTTTGTTTTTTCCTGGAGGCCACGGAAGGTGAAGAAAAAAAAAAATCACAACCCTGTCCCTGGTTCTCCGGTGTCTCCCACCGCTGCCCAGTCCAGTCAAAAGAGGCCTCAGGGTGACATGGAACCAGACTGCAGTGGGAGACACCAGAGCATCGGGGAATGTATGTTTGTTTTTTGTTTTTTTTTCTATTAATTTTCACCTTCCCCGGCCTCCAGGTAAAAAAAAAAAAAAAAAAAACTATTTCCTGAACAACCCCTTTTAATTGATTACTTCTCCTAAGGATAGGTCATCAATTATTCAGCCTGAAAAATCCCTTTGAGATTTCTGGTGTTCGAAACTCATAACAGCAAGTTTCCTGGATGGGCGCCCTTAGGCAAGGGCAGCCGAAGGTCCCTATGGCAGGACTTGACAGCAGTGTTCATTTGATTGCCCGCTTTATTTTTAAAATGTTATGACACCATCCCTTTAAGAAAAAAAAAGCAGCAGTGGCAGCGGCAATTTATTTATTTTTATAATAAATTTTATCTGATACATTATCCCTCATTTTCATGTAGGTTCTGATATTTGTACAAGCGAGTTATAAATTCTCTCTGTATATAATATTTCGGCGGCTGATCACGCTGGTGGCGCCGTCAGTCACGTTTGGTCCTCTCAGAAACCGTTCTCCGACATAATTAAGAGTCACATTGACAGAACAGAGCTGATTTTCTGGTTGTTTATTTGCTGAGATACCAATATAAGGTGGTGAAGGACATCATCATGACACCAAGGCGAGAGAGAAAAACACTTTCAAAATGATTCGACAAAAATGAGAACATTGTATGAATGTCATTTACAAGGAACTTTTTTTTTTTTTATATAAATGTAACCTAAAACTTGAAACTTTTTAGTACTTAGAGGAAATTTCATCTGGGATTTCTTTTCACACCGTGTCATCAGAACAAACGATTTATATTTTTTAACTTTTTATTTATTTATTTTTTAACAAAAATATATTGAATGCTACAGTAGAGCCACCAAGAGCAAACGTAGACATATTGGTGAGGCAGTCGGGGTTATAGTAGACCAGAAATATCAGAGACCAAAAACAGAGGAGGGAGTCAGAAGTCTGGATCAAGGAGTCCAAAAGGCTTGAAATTTATCCAATAGGCAAAATTAACGATCCCTGCATTTCAGAATTCTGGTGTCAAAGTCACAACATAGGGGTTTTGTGACTTTTTGGGGCTCATTTAGTGGTTTGGGGAAATTGGTGTGGTTATACCCTCAAGCAGAGATGGAGCTTGAAGCTCCTGGACCCCAATGCAAGCTCTATAACAGGGCCCCTACCTACCTTTATAGTGGTATATATTATGTGGTCTACCTCTGCATCCCCTGTATCTACACCCTGCCGTCAAGCTGTTTGTGCTCCAAATTTATCAAATGTCTTAATCTCTTTTCAGTACGGGGTGCTGTTGCAATGTTTTAGGTCAGAATTGTTAGACTTAATAATGTACCAGACTCATGAAGCATCATGGTACATTTGATAAATTTGGTGCAAATGATGACAACGCAAGCTCCACCAAAAGTGACTTCAAAAATTCCCTTCCTGATAAATTTCCCCTTAGTTTTTTGGATTGAGGCAGCGAGATTCGTCATTGGGTGGCTCTTGATTCCGGTATAGAGGCCCACTAGAGATGGAGAGTATAATTTTTGCAGGTTACGACTTCCCTTCTCCGAAAAACCTGGAAGGAAGACACCCCTTGAATGCGGGAAGGGGGGGTGGCATTTTGCTCGTAGAATCACAGACCAAATCAAGACTTGATCCAGGACTGTAAATGTATAAATGACTGTTTTTATTTAAGATTTCATCTAGTAAATTTTTAGTAAAATTACCTGTTGCCCTCCGATTCTTTGTGCCTCTGCGGCCCCACAGTATAGTAGTAGCACGTCACAGACTGCTTGATGTACACTGTGCTTGAGTAGTCTGAGACTCTCCCCCAGCTCTCGGATTAGCACTGCTCATGTCGAAACCTTTTGAGCCATTTCAAAATTTTTGAACAATGTGAAATGTGGCCCCTTAATTTTTTTTTAAATAGGGGTCTAAGAACCTGAGCCACCCCAAGCCCCCTAAAAAAAAAAAAAAAAAAAAATCTAATTTTCTAACGTGGTACTTTGACGTGCCAGATGACTTTGGGAAGGCAGATATTTGTTTTGGAAAAAATTGCAACTTTTTAATTATTTATAAAAAATTTTACATGTTTTTTTCTTTAAATCCTGCAAGAGAATGCACCGCTTTCTGTGCCCAGATAACACAGTTCACTTCTTGGCAACATTTCAGTTACAGAATATTTTGAGCCAACTGAAACTCCGAAGTTTTGTATCCTGATATTTCATGTTTTATCTATTTTTGACTTTTCCTATAATTTTTCAAAAGACTTCAAAAATTTGCTTCCTAGAGCTATATTTTTTTTTTTGTTAGTTTAGCATTTTGTTAAAAAATATTGTCACCTCCTGCCAGTGTCAGTTCATGTATTTTTTTTTAATTACATTTTTTTTTTTTTTGCGCGAGTGCGTTAATTGGGATCTTCGTTTGCATATCGCACTTTTTTTTTTTTTTTTTTTTAATAATGTCACCACACAGAGAGAGAGAAGGAACGCGTTCCATATTATCTGCTCATCACGTCATTCCCAGAAACGCTGTCTTCGGAGGCATTTATTTCACTAATTAATGTTTTGTGAACAGTATCTCCCATCTCGGGCGCAAGATTGGATTATCCATAACCAACACAAAATCAGACATTTCCCATGGAACTTAAGATGTTTGCATATGCCTAGAATGTGAGCGGATAATTACACCGGGAGAAGAAAAGAGCGCGGAGATGGAGTCCTGTAGGCCAAACGAGATTCCATTCTGTTAATTACGGAGATGGCAAAGCCGGGAAGGGTTCAGAATACTGAGCAGGGTAGAAGCTATTCCTTTGCATTGCTCTAGTTTTAATGAATTATCCCATTAGGCGGTATGGAAATATAACAAGGTGAGACGGGGTAATGAAATTAACTCTGCCACCTACTACTTTATTAGAAGTCGCCAAGATAGCTTTTTTTTTTTTTTTTCCTTTAAATTACTTCTTGTAGTCTGTAGATGTTTTTGTACTTTTTTTTCTTTTTTTTTTGTACTGGATTACAAAAACAACGCTGTCTTCTTCCAGAAACAGCGCCACCCCTGTCCACAGGCACTGTGCTGTATTGCGGGTCAGCCTCACCTACCTAATTCTGATGAAAATTGTATATAGCTGGCAATAGTACATTGCTTTTTGGAGCAACGGGAGCTTTGCAGCTTACCTGTTTGGAGCAGTGGCACATCCCTTGTTGCTCCAAAGAAGTCATTTGCATCTTGACAAAAACGGTGATATCTCAGCAACGGAGGTGCCAATTCACAAGGAAAATATGGTGTAATTCTGGTGACCCTAACCTATCTATCTCAGGGGTGGGGGGCTCTAATGATTCCATTTTGGCTAAATTCACATGACCATGCCAAGCACCTGGGCCGTGATCAAAATACTTTTTTTCATGGTGGAATGTCAGCGAGGGTAATCCGTTTTTACAGATCCCTCATAGATGTGAGCCTATTGAGGGATTCGTGAAATGACTGGTTGTTTGTTTTTTTTCTCGGATTGTTCACATGGACTGTTAGAACAATGGTCATGTGACTACATCCAATGAAGTCTTATGGGGCTGTGGGACAGTGGCGATAAATCCTAGGGTATTCCGATCTTGGACATTTATGGTATAATTCAGAGAAGAAAAGATGGTGAAACCACTGCAACTTATTAGAAGGTAAGCTAGAAGGGTCTGATGGGTGTGGGTCTCGCGTCTCAGACCTGCCCTGTTCAGAACAGAGATCTTTTCACTTTTATGAGAGTATTGAAAGTACGCTCACACAGACCCCTCATGAGGCAGGTCATGGGCTCACAGGACCACCATTCTGGAGCAAGATGTAGACACCATCTCTGGGTCCTATCACATGTTTGACACATCCTGTAGAATATCCCTTAAAGGAGTTTCCATAATTTTCTTTTATGGCCTGTGCTTACAATAGCCCCCACTAATCAGATATTTATGGTCTATCACTATAGACTCCATACACTGTATGCTATGGGGATCATAGTCCTGTATGGGTCCTCCAGAGTGAGGGGCGCTCTTTGCAGCTGCTCTCCACCCTATATAATAGGTAATGGTCTTAAAAGTGGACCCTTCCCTCTCTATGAACTGAGTTTTTTCAAGTAGGGTATTCAACTGAGGTCTTCATTTCTTCACATTATATCACGTAATACATGAAAATGGCACCACTGCCTCCATGTGTCGAGACGCGCGTCTGTAATGCTCATTTCATGTTGGGCTCAGTCCCAGTTTGGATTAGCTAAGATTCAGGCTTTCATATACTCCTATTGAGTGTTTATAAGTGCGTTCCCCATAGAGCACACATGGCTGCCAGCGCTGCGCCTGAGGTACGGCATTTTGTGGGTAATTGTTGTTTTTGACCAGACGAGCGAGATTATCTCTGTGACAAGCGAATCTCCTGCTCATGTTCTCTCTACCTCTACATTAACCATTGTGACATTAATGGAATGCTAATCCAAAATGGACGCACCGGGCCCATCAGAGTTCAGTGTCCCATGTTTAAATGGCTGTCGCACTTTGTCATATTTTGTGCTATGCTTGTGCTTTTTACACTTGGCTTCCTTTGTCATAGATTTGCATAGCTCTCAAGTGCCGTATCCTCAGAGCAGGTCCCTTTGTAAATTTTAAAGTAGAACCGCCATCTGCACACCTGTCACCACCTGTGTGGCCTAAGGACATGGTCCTGTAATAGACGTGTTATGGCAGGGTAGGGTAGCGGTATAACTTGTAGTGCCTCATGCCTCCAGTCAGGCATCCGATTTTCTAATATGGGTTGTATTTTCGTTCCTTTCCATTAAAATGTTAGGTTACTGTTTAACAGCTGAGAATTTGCTTCAGTGTGCAGTTAACGCTAGGTTCACACTAGCGTAGCCTCTTCGCTATTCCGATCCATCAAAGGGCCAGTACAACTGAGAGGTGGCCCACTGAAATAGTTGACTAAAATGGGGTCCATCTTGTTTCCATCGTTTTAAAACTGAAACCAGCGGAAACTCTGCCGATTTTCAGGCGACACTGCGGCGGAGATTCCAGCGCAGATGTGAATGCAATCCACTGCACTTAATAGTCTGGCATCCATGTTGATGCAATACGTTATGGGGTCAGTAAACTACAACTCCCAGCATGTCCCTTTCACTTCAGTAGGAATTCCATGATGGGATTTGTAGTTTTGCTACAGGTGGTGTGGAGGGCTGCTGATCCCTGTAGTACATAACGTGCACTGACACACTAGCAAACTATCAGGGCAAGAGAGAGATTTGTTCGGCTGAGGATTGTCGAGGCTGGATACACCTTCAGCTGTGAGAAGAATTAGGTCTAGATAAGGCTACATGCAAATGACTGTAGTGGGTTTTACTGTCTGCAAAAAACATGTCCGCATTGCATCAGTATGTCAGGGCCACAAACATGGACAGGAATATGACCGCCTCCATGTATGGAGTCCGTATACTATTCGCAGTTACAGGTCCGTAATTGTGGACGGTATACTAAAAAAAATACTAGGATCGTGTGCATGAGGCCTACTCCGGCGTTTTTGCCCATAGCAGGGAATCAGAGCTCGGCTTTCATTCTGTGGTAAAATGAAAGCTGACTGGTTGCTACTGGCAACAAAGACCATTTTACCGCTTAGGCTTACCTCACAAATTATCTGCAGTGTTTAATGACCGACTGTCCCACCATTGTAACCCTCATCAATAAAGAGAATGGGGGTCCAGTTTTAAGATGCTAGCGCATGTGGAGTACTGCTCCATTCAAGTCTATGGTACGGACTACGATACCCAGGCGCTAAATCTCTGTCGCAGAATGTGGCCATGAGCATGCGCACACGTCGCTCTATGGGGGACACCAGACCCCCATTCTCATGAGCGGGGTGTGACTCCCAGCAGTGGATCGGTATAAATTGCTATGTTAGGACAACCCATGTTATATTTACTAAAAATCAGAATATCGTGATTGCCGGGCGACATACTTATTGCTCTGGTGGGTAATTCCTGCTCACGCAGAGCTGAGAATCCGTTGCAGTATCAGGATGCTAATGTATACACATAGCTGATAGCCATGATACAATTAACCTCAATTAGAAAGAAAACTCCGTAAAAACTCCGCGGCTGCAGCAGGTCATTACTCCATAGTGTTTTCCGTGGCTATTACACCCGCAAAATCGTCTTCTCCTCACACGCTGTGCTCTTACTGCTGCTTCACTTCCAGCCTGAAGGGCACATGAGCAGATGTCAGGGAGCCCGCTCCTGCAATGCCTGCCGTCCGCTGGGAGGACGAGGAAAAGGGCACGGAGAAAAACAGACAAGGCGTCTAAAGTACTGAATCATTAAGGGCTTCACAGAGCTGCAGTAACCGGGACTCGAGGCTTATGGGTTTTAGGATGCTGTGTGTACAGGCCTCAGACAACTCTTGGTTCTGTAGCAGATTATTGCCAGGTACAGCAGGGCTGAGTTTGTCATTTGGCACAGTTTATGATGGTGATGTAAGGTGATAGGCAGGTAAACCTAGCGCATTATGATGATGCATGATCAATAAAACCCCAACGGGTTAAAGGGGTATTCTCCATAGAAGCTGTTAACACCAGGGGCGCTGCATTTGTTCAGAGAAGCCCATTCCGGCTCATAATAAGGGCTCCTAAGTAGCGCCCCTGTTAGGGCACATTCTGGATTTACATGCCTAAAATCCGCAATAAAAACTTGCATGGAAATCTGCACCAATTGATTTTGCTGCAGATTTTCAAGCAATTTTTTTTTAAACCTGCACCAGAAATTTTTTTTTATAAATTGACATTGAATTTATTGAAATCATCATTGAATTTCTGTTTGGAAATAAATCTCTTATCATCTGCATCATTGAGGTTAAAGTGGTTGTACGGGGACTTCAATGTACCTTGCTTTATCCGACACATTCTTAATCATGGATCTGGGGGTTCAGACCCCTGAATCACGTGATCGGAAACCAGGGGTCAGGGGAGGATGAAGGTGGCGGAGTGACCCGGGGGTCGGCGGCTGGTTACGATAATGTGACTCAGGGGTTTGAACCAGGCCAGAACCCCCCAGCTTCATGATGAAGAATAGTAAATGTAACCCCTTTAATGCAGATTTTCCACCTTGAAATGCAAGCAGAAAATCTACATTTACAGATTTTCTGCATGTAAATCCATATCCTATGCATGTACACTAAAGTGGGCTGTGCTTATGAACCCTTATAATGGGCTTCTACAATGTCCATGTACTTGTACCCTTATGATGTCCATGTGCCATGATAGGGACAGGCTTTGTTCTCGTTCAAAGTAGTGGACACATTCAGCTCTGCTACATATGTACATGGCCAGCTGGTATTGTATTTGATACCTGCAGTGCTTTGATACTCAAAAAGTTGCATTCAACTAAAAACACTAAATGTTAAGGAAATAACCTTGAAGTTTTTATCTCGGGAAGGTCAAACTAAAAGAAAACTGTATTTATTGAAGGAAAAAAATCAAGAAAAAAAAAAAGGGCAGAGCTATAAATCTGAATTTAATGCTACGGTGTGCTGAACTCCGGCTGATGGATACATTAAAATGTGCATAATTTTAGGTTAGAATATCAAGCAGTTTGGTTAAAAGCAGAAGCGTTTTTTTTATAGTTTTTTTTTTTTCTTTTGTATGTAGCTTATAATTGGGCCATTTACATTGTTATCACCATGATGCCCGGTTTTAAAGACATTTGAGTAGATAATGATCATTTTGTGTCTCTATTATATCCGTGACATGGTTGCTTTCAAGACTGCCCACAAATGGCGGCTCACCATTGTCTCGAATACATTGTCTGGTATCCGTTATATGAAGAATAGCTCTGTATAGCGGTTTTATATACTGTGTATATATTATTTTAATCTTTTTGCCATTCTGTGTGCATGATGGATGACGATAAACCACAGTAGGGTGTCAATAATGACCACTTTTTTTTTTTTTTTTTTCTCTTTTACAGGTGGATTTTGCCTTTACAGTGTGGCAGAGTTTTCCGGAAAGGATTGTGGGTTACCCGGCCCGTAGTCACTTTTGGGACAGCACAAAGGAGCGATGGGGTTACACATCCAAGTGGACTAATGACTACTCCATGGTACTAACCGGAGCTGCTATCTACCACAAGTAAGTGGCTTGTCATTGTGTGTGTATAAATAAATATATGTATGTATGTATATACAGAGGGTATATGTATTTGTGTGTAAAAATGTCTATTCCACACACACAATATAATATATATATATATTTATACAAACACACACATTTTATATATATATATATATATATATATATATATATATATATATATATATAGCATTCTGCCATCTCTCTTGTTCCCGTATTGTGAGCGGTTGCTATGGTTACAGGGTCAGAATGGGATCACAGTGGATTCTTGTCACGGTCCTCGTCTTTGTGTTATTAATTAATCCCTTCATATACGCTTCATGTTATTAGCCATAGTAATTAACAACAACATGCATAGAAAATAATCACCCGGGGAGGGTATTGGAATTATTGATATACTCTTTATAGGGATTGTCCATCTTTTAACACACAGCCATTTTTAGGTTTTGAAATTACACATGCACAGGACTACAATATATAACTGATACAGAGGTCCGAATCTCCTGCTTAGAGGTAAAATAGTGTTCGTCTCCTGATGGTCCTGGAGGAGGCTTACTGCATGCCGGGTTATTGTAGTATAAGTAGTATGTTGCTAGGCTGCCCCTAGTGGGGGGGCAGGCACATTCAGTTCTACAATTTAAAGGGGTATCTACTGGGTAAAGCTGGCCATACAGATTAGATGTGTATGGGTTGAACCTGCCCATTTCAACAGGTTTGGCTGACCATCTAATATGTACGGGGGCATCTCAACACTCCCCTGACTGCAGAATCAGGTGGATTTCAATTAAAAAAAAATAATTTAGGTGGAGAACGCCTTTAATAAGTACCCAATAGTCAGAATGCTACACGTCTAATATTAAAGGAGTTGTCTGTATTCTATTTTTTTTTTTTTTTTTTTTTTAAACGATCAATCTGGGCTGAGCTGCAGTAACACCAGCCGACCACTATACAGGGCACGGAGCTATCTACCTCCAGCTCCATGCAGTGTACAGTTACTGGGCACACCCCCAAACAGCTGATTCGTGCGGGGGGGTTGTCTATATATATATATATATATATATATATATATATATATATATTTATATTTGTATATGATACTTTAATGTTAGATGTGTAGCTCTGACACTTGGGTACGTATTTAAAGCGTTCACCAAAATTCATTTTTCATGTAAATTTTGCTAATGGCTGTAAACATTACAGAAAGATGTAGTTTAATAGTCCCTTATCTGTCCCTAAGTTTCCTGCTAACCCTGTCTTGAGATGAAGCCCAAAGTAATCTAATACCGATTGGTTGCTAGGAATGTGCACCCTAACAACCCTATATAAAAGGCTACAGGAGTGTATCCATAGCAACCGAGCTCAAAAGACTAAGCCGTCTATCTCAAAGCTTTAGTAGCACCATGCTGACGACAGAAAACGAGATTTACACAGATGTAGTAAAATCTGATTAATAGTGCAAATAATCGCACTATGTATATTATTAATACAGGGCTGATTTCTATTGGCTGGATAGTGATCTATATGATTAATATTCCATGTGTGATACTAATAGGATATATTATTTTTACAGATATTATCACTACCTGTACACCAATTACCTGCCTGCCAGTCTGAAAAACATGGTGGACCAATTAGCCAATTGTGAAGATATCTTAATAAATTTTCTGGTTTCTGCCGTAACAAAGTTGCCGCCAATCAAAGTGACACAGAAAAAGCAGTATAAGGAGACAATGATGGGACAGGTATGTTGGTGGATTATTAAAGGGGTTTTCCCGGCTTTCTAAGTAATGACTTTTCCTTTAAGATAGGTTATCGGTTAAAGATCAATAGGGGTCTGACACCCAGGCCCCCACCAATCAGCTGTTTGAAGAGGCCGCAGCATTCGCTTCAGCACTACAGCTGCTTCACTACTTACCAATCGCAGCACTGTATGTTGTATAGTGGCTGTGCTTGGTATTGCAGCTCAGCCCCTTTCACTTGAATGGGACTGAATTGCGATCAGGCCATGGACTGATGAACGTGCCGTCGCTTGGCTTGTGAAGCAAAAGTGGTGCTCCCCAATCGCCATTACCGCTTCAATCAGCTGATTCATGGGGGTCCCAGTTGTCGAACCACCACTGATCTTCAGTCGGTGACCTTAGAACAGGTCATCAGTTTAAAAGTTCCAGAGAACTCCTTTTAAGTTTTTTGTTTTTTTTTACATACCCTGACTCCTGTGAGTTTGTGTACGTGTGTCGGTTTTTCTGGGGTACGTTTTATGGTTTTGTACATACTGTTATAATACTAGTGGTTTGTTCTCGTCACAACCCCCGGATCACGTGATTGGAAGCAGATCTCCACCCCTCACTACTGTGCCTAAGAGTGGTTATTTGTATCACTCGGCAGAATTATGAATGCAGCTCTGCAGTACAATATTTGTTTACAACACTTTTTAAGCTGTACTATGTGATAAACTACATTTACCTGTAATATTTTTAAGACTCAAGAACTGAGCACACAAGCAAAGTTTTCTCCTTTCTTCCTCCTCTGTAAGTTACGCCTGACATAATCTTTATTCTGAACCGTCCTGTAAACGGCAGCGACTTTGATCCCTGATGGGGTGGAAGTTTTACTCTTGTGGGTTATTTCCTCCTTGTAAACTTTTTTTTTTTTTTTAAGGCAAGTTTCTTGGCTTATTAACTGAAGTAAATGGAAAGTAGACTCCATGTTGTGCTTGTGGGTGGTTAAAAAGCTTCCAAGCAGCAGAGTAGTTCTGTTAATGCATCCCGATGAGTCGAAATGGATGGCCTTTAGGAACGGGCATTGGCCTACCACCAGCACTTATTAATATCTATGTGCCCCCCAAATACGACTGTGTGAGAAGGTTTATATATTCTACCCATGTAGCAATTCAAATCTACTGCATAATATTCCAAATGTACAACTGCAAACCAATACTTTAAAGTAAATTAAAAAGTTTTTGCAGTTTATTTTCTTTTTTTATTATATCTTTTTTTGTATAAAATAAACAGGCAATTTTAAGTAGCTATGTGTGTGTTAGTAAATGATGCAAAAGACTTAAAGTCCATACAACCGGAGCTGCAGTTAGAATTCAGATAGCTTAAACTTATTGCACAACAAATCAGCAGGCACAGCTGAAAGATGCAGTCTACCCAAATATGCTCTACTGACCCCTGTGTACAAGAATATAACTACTATAATACTGCTCCTATGTACAAGAATATAACTACTATAATACTGCCCCTATGTACAAGAATAGAACTACTATAATACTGCCTCCTATGTACAAGAATATAACTACTATAATACTGCTCCTATGTACAAGAATATAACTACTATAATACTGCTCCTATGTACAAGAAAAACACAAAACGCCCCCATGACAAGAATATAACACTATAAACGCCCCCTACAAAAATAAAAACACTAAAAAACCTCCCCCATAACAAAAATATAACTACTGTAATACTGCCCCCTATGTACAAGAATATAACTACTATAATACTACTCCTATGTACAGGAATATAACTACTATAATACTGCTCCCATGTACAAGAATATAACTACTATAATACTGCTCCCATGTACAAGAATATAACTACTATAATACTGCTCCCATGTACAAGAATATAACTACTATAATACTGTTCCTATGTACAGGAATATAACTACTATAATACTACCTCCTATGTACAAGAATATAACTACTGTAATACTGCTCCTATGTACAAGAATATAACTACTATAATACTGCTATGTACTAGAATATAACTACTATAATACTGCTCCTATGTACAAGAATATAACTACTATAATACTGCCCCCTATGTACAAGAATATAACTACTATAATACTGCTCCTATATACAAGAATATAACTACTATAATACTGCTCCTATTTACAAGAATATAACTACTATAATACTGCTCCTATATACAAGAATATAACTACTATAATACTGCTCCTATTTACAAGAATATAACTACTATAATACTGACCCCTATATACAAGAATATAACTACTATAATACTGCTCCTATTTACAAGAATATAACTACTATAATACTGCTCCTATATACAAGAATATAACTACTATAATACTGCTCCTATTTACAAGAATATAACTACTATAATACTGACCCCTATGTATAAGAATATAACTACTATAATACTGCTCCTATGTACAAGAATATAACTACTATAATACTACTACTATGTACAAGAATATAACTACTATAATACTGCTCCCTATGTACAAGAATATAACTACTATAATACTGCTCCTATGTACAAGAATATAACTACTATAATACTGCTCCTATGTACAAGAATATAACTACTATAATACTGCCACCTATGTACAAGAATATAACTACTATAATACTGCCCTCTATGTACAAGAATATAACTACTATAATACTGCCCCTATGTACAAGAATATAACTACTATAATACTACCTCCTATGTACAAGAATATAACTACTATAATACTGCCTCTTATGTACAAGAATATAACTACTATAATACTGTTCCTATGTACAAGAATATAACTACTATAATACTGCCTCTTATGTACAAGAATATAACTACTATAATACTGCCCCTATGTACAAGAATATAACTACTATAATACTGATCCTATGTACAAGAATATAAGTACTATAATACTGCCTCCTATGTACAAGAATATAAGTACTATAATACTGCCTCCTATGTACAAGAATATAACTACTATAATACTGCTCCTATGTACAAGAATATAACTACTATAATACTGCCCCCTATGTACAAGAATATAACTACTATAATACTGCCCCTATGTACAAGAATATAACTACTATAATACTGCTCCTATGCACAAGAATATAACTACTATAAAACTACCTCCTATGTACAAGAATATAACTTCTATAATACTGCTCCTATGTACAAGAATATAACTACTATAATACTGCTCCTATGTACAAGAATATAACTACTATAATACTGCCCCTATGTACAAGAATATAACTACTATAATACTGCTCCTATGTACAAGAATATAACTACTATAATACTGCTCCTATGTACAAGAATATAACTACTATAATACTGCTCCTATGTACAAGAATATAACTACTATAATACTGCTCCTATGTACAAGAATATAACTACTATAATACTACCTCCTATGTACAAGAATATAACTACTATAATACTGCTCCTATGTACAAGAATATAACTACTATAATACTACTCCTATGTACAAGAATATAACTACTATAATACTGCTCCTATGTACAAGAATATAACTACTATAATACTGCTCCTATGTACAAGAATATAACTACTATAATACTGCCCCCTATGTACAAGAATATAACTATTATAATACTGCCCCTATGTACAAGAATATAACTATTATAATACTGCCCCTATGTACAAGAATATAACTACTATAATACTGCCCCCTATGTACAAGAATATAACTACTATAATACTGCCCCCTATGTACAAGAATATAACTATTATAATACTACTCCTATGTACAAGAATATAAAAAAGAAATATTTGTTTATCTCAGGTCCATTACAGTATAGTACAGCTCTGGTTGTGACTAGAGTATACCTCCATAGTAATTTGTGTTTTTATAATGCAAAGTATTTTCAGAACTAGTATAAGCATAATGTGTACATTTTTTTGTTATAATATTGGAGTAGAAGGAAACCTAATATTTCTGTTCTGCTCTCTTTAGACCTCCAGAGCTTCTCGCTGGGCAGACCCCGATCATTTTGCTCAGAGACAGACTTGTATGAATACGTTTGCCAGCTGGTTTGGCTATATGCCGCTCATTCACTCACAGATGAGACTGGACCCTGTACTCTTTAAGGATCAGGTCTCAATCCTACGAAAGAAATATCGGGACATTGAACGACTTTGAGACATAACTGCCACCGGAATGAGCCTTCTGCCCAGTGCGTCTCCATCCACACATGGACAACTGCTTATGAACGGTTGATTTATGCCGCTTCCACACACACGGGATACACAAAGCTTTTGGAACCAGGACTTTGGGCGTCTGGACTCCATTGCACTGGACTGCTTACAACCACCACCGAGCTTTGTCGTCTCAGAACTAGGCTGTGTACAGTTTAATTATGGAACATTAAATAATTATTTTTGAAATGATTGCTATGCAGGTTTAAACTTTTTTAATGAACAAAAACTATTAAAATCAGAGATCTTTCTTTAACCCGTGTCTTGTTTGCCTTAAATATTTTGGAAATGACCATTGTGACTATGGAGCCACCTACGCTCTCACTCTCTACACACACACACACTTTACAATCTTTGCACAGGGAAGATGGCTTGTTACAGTAAGGACAAGTTCACACACAGAAATTTGACGCTGAATTTGTTAAGAAAATTTCTACTTCAGGAATTTGAAGCAGAATTTTTCTGCTTGTCAAAAAACAGACGAGGATTTTGACACTGAATTTGAAGCTGATTTTGATGCGGAATTTGGATGCCACTGTATTTTGCCTATTGGGTAGGATCAAATTCCGTGAGCGAATTTTAACAAATTCCACATCCAGTTCCACACAGACGGTAAAGTGATATTTTTCATTCATTTCAATGGGATTTCTCAGGCGGTATCCGCCTGAAGAACGAGCAGGACACTTATTATTCCGCTAGCTGAAAAGATCAGCTACTGCCTTCCATTGAAATGAATGGGAGGCGGAATTTGAGGATGATTCCGCGTCAAATTCAGCGTCAAAATCTGCGTCAAATTCGTATGTGTGAACTTACCCTAAAAGTCCTTAAGGCCACACATAGTGAAAGACACTTAAAAAGTGATGTGGAAAAAAAGGGGAATGTTGCTTGTATTTTTCGGTTCATTTATCCCCCTGTCCCATAGATAAGGGATAACTTGTTTTGTGAGAAAATTGATGATTTTCTGCTGTTGAAATGCAGTGTATTTGGATGTAAAATCCACATTGTTTAACAGTCCCAGCAAAGCGAATGCGATTGTTTAATATCATGCAAACATTGTCAGCTCTGCTACATCTTTCTATAGTCCAGTTATTACAATAGCGACAAGCCTCATCCATACAATCCATGGTGAGTCTGGGCTGTCGTATCTACGTAATGTATGTCCTAGATGTATTCTTATTATAATAAGGAGAAGCAATAGATATGTAAATCAGTGTTTCTCGGCCACTCTCTATGCAAGTGACCTTTTACTCCCTCCATTATATTTTTTTACCTCTCTATAATAGCGCCCGTTATGTGTTCATTGTCATTCACGGCCTATGACAACGTGTATCTGAAATGTTCACGGCATGTCATAATTCAAAGCGTAAAGTAGGCAGGAGACCTAATGTGGGCCCGCTCTATTTTTATTCTGCCATGTTCCCTGTAAAGTGAGGGGATTTGTCTAGATAGAAGCGTCTGTTTTCACAAGGGCAGACGCTTGGCGGTATGCAATTACAATTAATTTAGTATGGTTAAGTGCTGCTTTGCCAATATACAGAAGTCTCTATCACAGGCAATTAAAGGGATCCTCTGGGACTAAGAAATGGAGCTGGAGTATATACTGTATATGGTGATCTGATCCCTCACGTAGGGTGCCACACCCCCGCCATTCTAATTCTGATGAATTATTTTAATGGTGGTATGCATGATTAGAAAACATGGCTGCTTTTCTCAGGAAGTGACATCATATCCGTTGGTCACATGGCCATGCTGCAACACAGTCCCATTCAATTCAAATGAATGGGATGGCCATGTGACCAACGGACATGTCACTTCCTGAGACGAGTAATTGAAGCTCCTTCTGATATAAAGCGGCCATGTTTCCTAATGCTGGATAACCCCTTTAAGATAAGTTATCAATATTAGATTGGGTGGGGTCTGATACCAAGGAGTCCCACCGATCAGCTGTGTGAAGCGGCAACAGGGTATCAATGATCCCTTCCGCATTACAGGCCATGTAATGTCACGTTCATCGGTCACATGGCCTGTTTGGGGCTCAGTTGTAATACCAACCGCAGCCACTATACAGTAGACAGTGCTGTGCTTGGCACATACTGAAAAGGCCGCAGCATTTGTCCAAAAACTGTTGATCATTGTGGGTGCCAGGTGTTGGACCCCCACAGATCTGATATTTGTAACCTACTATAAGGATAGGCCATCAATATTTTAGTCCCGGAAAATCAGTTTAATGATTTTGACTATAGTAGACTATAGCTAAGGCCCCAATCCACACAACCGAGTGCTCCATTCCATTCCCTGGTATATAGAGCATGTCCTATCCAGCTTCGTGACATCGAAATTGAGCAAACAGCCCCCCTCCATTGAAACCAATCAGAGACTGAAGGTGCTCGGATGTCAAAATCAGACTACTCCTTGGCCTACACACTGGGTGAGAGCGTTTAGCATACAGATGTCCCGTTATGGACACTTATGTCCCATCAACAGGACAGGTAACCCTTTTAAGGAGCCTTGCACTGTCTGCCGGGCCTCGGAGGTCTCCTCATACTTTGTGTTATGTGATTTCAGTCTCCGGCCTCATCTATAACTTTCCTTCTGTAACTTCTCCAGAATTTATCTTGTCAGCTCTCCAATGATTTCTGTGAGCGCCGGGCCCTCAGCTAGCGGCTCGCCATTCTTCCTAAATTAGTATTGTTTTCTGAGATTTATATTGTCAGAAGGACATAAAAATAGCAGATGCTTCCAAGTGTAAAGAATGCAGCGAGCTGATATTCTGAGAGATGCTGTTTTGTGCACCCCACTGGGATAAATGGAGGGCGCGCACAGCCATTTCTGGAAGTGTTCTCCGCACAATCTGCAAACAGCAACGGCATCTGTGAATTTCTCATTTACTGCCAGTAGTAAAACATCAGCTATCATTAAAGCACGCCGTTCTGTGCCTTATACTTTACTGAACCTACAGATTTGTCCATCTATTTGCAGGGTGCGTTGGCGGCGACTTTCGAAATGTGGCCGAATGCGCTTGCAGATGTAGCAGAGCTTAGTGTGCATTGTAGAGGAATCATTTCCACAGTACAAAACACACACACACTACACTTGGGGGAATTTATTAAGACTGGCATTTCCTATACCAGTCTTAATAACGTCCCCGACTGATGCAAGGCGTGCTTTTGGCTCAGGAACTGGGGTAGAATTTTTATATATATACTTGTGGGAATTTACCGTACAGGCCACGGCGTCCCCTCCCTGTCCTGTCTAGTTCTTCAACCACTTTGCTAAAAGGTGGCCAGAGAGTTGCAGAACAATTTGTGGCGCAAGAAAGGGCCAAAGAGGTGTCACAATTGCACACATTTGCCCTGGCATAGATGGTCTAATAAATTCCCCCCAAGGAGTTCTGTCAAACAACAAACTCCGTTTTGCTCCAAAACACTTTTTGCCGTAACACCGTTTTGTGCCAACAGCTCCTATACAAACCAATGTAATAGGTTACCATGGTAACAGACTACGGACACTTCCTGTGTAGCTAAAACTAGGTGGCAGAATAGGGGTGTAAAAAAAGCAAAACAAGAAATGTCCTAAATTCCCCCGACCACACAATAAAAGAGCATTGGGGGCATCTTGGACACAAGACCCTGATTTGCACCTCAGATGTGCCATAACAGCAGCGTTTCACCGCCACTCGCCACTGGGTGAAAATCTAGACATCCCGGGGCAAGAATGCCTCGGCCTATCAGGTTTACTATCGCCCATGCCAGAAAACTGGAGCGATTTATAACAGAAATCTACCCTGATCCATCCCTGGCTGGCAAAGATGTCAATTCCAACGCAGGGGACCTCCCAAGGTGTACCAGAATTATTAAAGGGGACGTCCAGAATCTGAAGATATTTGATACAGATGGCCTTATCATACAGTATACGTCTGGAAGCAACACTGATCCTATTCAAGTAAATGGGAGCAGGGCTGTAGATCCAGACATCACTGCTACAGTGTACAGAGCCCCATACGCTGTATACAGCTTCCAGTCCATCCATTGTAGTGGTGGCGCCTGGAACTGCAGTCCTGTTACCATTTACTTGTATAGGACCAGAGATGCTTTCGGCCGTATACCTAGTATATGGTTTCTGGCGGCCGCATCAGCTGACCTGTGCGGAGTTCATGCATTGGACACCGAACAATCTGATACTGATCAAATATCAGATCCTAGACAAGCCCTTTAAGAGGTTGGAGCTGATACCTGCAATCTATGCCAGCCCCTACAGTTGCACCAAAATTATTTTAAGAAGCGTGCACTGCTTAGTAACGGTCTGGCGCAGCTGATAATAAAGACTGGAGTGCTGCACGCTATTTTTAATCAGAATTTTGGCCAGGTGACACGATGGACATACGTTTTCGGAGACTACATGACAAAATCTCTTTTTTGCCGACCCCACGGGGTCTTTATAACAGTTTAGGTATCAGAAGAAGAATACGGCTCTTGTCAGCCATCATAGCGGCCTATAAGCGGATCTTCACTGCTATGTCTCAGATGTGCTAATTCGCTGAACCCGCAGGCCGGGCTTGTACCTCTGATCTGCTGCAGGAACAGAGGCTGAAATTCAGTTTAAGAGCTCCATTGCCTGTTTCTATTATGCCGAACATCATTTCAAGGAGCCGGCAGCCATTTAATCGGGTGTGCGGGGCCCTGAGGCTATGTATATTGCACGCAGCCTGCATAGATAAAATGGCTGATATCTGCTAAATTGAATTTCTGTCTGTAGCTGTGGTGGCAAATACCTTACAAAATGTGACATACTGTGCAGTAACAGATAGGAGAAGAGGCAACGCTGTGTACTGCTAAGTAGCGCCCGGGTAGTCCCACTCATCATTCCAGCCATTAAAATCTGTTTTGTGCTGGTGACTACTATGAAAACGGCTCTCTGAACAGGTGGCTGCTCTGCGGAGCCCTCTACTTTCACAGCGGTAATGGACTTCATCTTCTAGTTAGTGATTTCCGACCAGCCTCATGCTCTCCCTCCCATATGGTGACCTAAAAATAATACCTTACAGTGCTGTATTATAAGTGGCAACAGTATGGTGCCCAAATAACACTTCCATACAGTGGCTAAAATAACAATCCTATACAATGTGCACTGCAATAATAATATAGTACAGGGTAAGTAATGTAATGTATGTACACAGTGACTGTACCAGCAGAATAGTGAGTGCAGCTCTGGAGTATAATACAGGATGTAACTCAGGATCAGTACAGGATAAGTA
The DNA here is from genome assembly GCA_947044405.1 of Leptodactylus fallax. NCBI lineage: Eukaryota > Metazoa > Chordata > Amphibia > Anura > Leptodactylidae > Leptodactylus > Leptodactylus fallax. Next base: position 2,207,636 of record CAMRHE010000323.1, read on the forward strand.
ATGTAATGTATGTACACAGTGACTGTACCAGCAGAATAGTGAGTGCAGCTCTGGAGTATAATACAGGATGTAACTCAGGATCAGTACAGGATAAGTAATGTAATGTATGTACACAGTGACTGTACCAGCAGAATAGTGAGTGCAGCTCTGGAGTATAATACAGGATGTAACTCAGGGTCAGTACAGGATAAGTAATGTAATGTATGTACACAGTGACTGTACCAGCAGAATAGTGAGTGCAGCTCTGGAGTATAATACAGGATGTAACTCAGGATCAGTACAGGATAAGTAATGTAATGTATGTACACAGTGACTGTACCAGCAGAATAGTGAGCGCAGCTCTGGAGTATAATACAGGATGTAACTCAGGATCAGTACAGGATAAGTAATGTATGTACACAGTGACTGCACCAGCAGAATAGTGAGTGCAGCTCTGGAGTATAATACAGGATATAACTCAGGATCAGTACAGGATAAGTAATGTAATGTATGTACACAGTGACTGCACCAGCAGAATAGTGAGCGCAGCTCTGGGGTATAATACAGGATGTAACTCAGGATCAGTACAGGATAAGTAATGTAATGTATGTACACAGCGACTGCACCAGCAGAATAGTGAGTGCAGCTCTGGAGTATAATACAGGACGTAACTCAGGATCAGTACAGGATAAGTAATGTAATGTATGTACACAGTGACCGCACCAGCAGAATAGTGAGCGCAGCTCTGGGGTATAATACAGGACGTAACTCAGGATCAGTACAGGGTAAGTAATGTAATGTATGTACACAGTGATCGCACCAGCAGAATAGTGAGCGCAGCTCTGAGGTATAATACAGGACGTAACTCAGGATCAGTACAGGATAAGTAATGTAATGTATGTACACAGTGACCGCACCAGCAGAATAGTGAGTGCAGCTCTGGAGTATAATACAGGATGTAACGCAGGATCAGTACAGGATAAGTAATGTAATGTATGTACACAGTGACTGTACCAGCAGAATAGTGAGCGCAGCTCTGGAGTATAATACAGGATGTAACTCAGGATCAGTACAGGATAAGTAATGTATGTACACAGTGACTGCACCAGCAGAATAGTGAGTGCAGCTCTGGAGTATAATACAGGATATAACTCAGGATCAGTACAGGATAAGTAATGTAATGTATGTACACAGTGACCGCACCAGCAGAATAGTGAGCGCAGCTCTGGGGTATAATACAGGATGTAACTCAGGATCAGTACAGGATAAGTAATGTAATGTATGTACACAGTGACCGCACCAGCAGAATAGTGAGCGCAGCTCTGGGGTATAATACAGGATGTAACTCAGGATCAGTACAGGATAAGTAATGTAATGTATGTACACAGCGACTGCACCAGCAGAATAGTGAGTGCAGCTCTGGAGTATAATACAGGACGTAACTCAGGATCAGTACAGGATAAGTAATGTAATGTATGTACACAGTGACCGCACCAGCAGAATAGTGAGCGCAGCTCTGGGGTATAATACAGGACGTAACTCAGGATCAGTACAGGGTAAGTAATGTAATGTATGTACACAGTGATCGCCATGTGTCCAATGAATGTGACATCACATGGTCTGTGAAGCAGAAGAGCTCCGGGAGCACTACTGGTGTTTCAACCAGCTCATCCACGGGGGTCCCAGGGGTCAGACCCACACAGATCTTTAATTGATGACCTATTTTAAGGATAGGACATGAATTTAAAAGTCCCGGAAAACCCATTTAAAGGGGTTCTCCAGGACCCAGACTTTTGACATGACTACAGCAATTGATTAGTCTTGCCAAGTGAAGCCTTTTTGCAATATGGTGTCAGTACCGTAATGGTCCCATTAGCAGAGTTCCCAGAGAATCACGTGAACTTCTCTGTCACCTATACCAGGGAGCTGCTGAGAAATCGATTGTGCATGTACAGTACATAAAAGCACCATCACACATTTCTTTTCATGACAGAGCTTGTATTTTGCATGTGCGATCAATCTAAGCAATACATGGATAGGGAGCACATACGCAGTACATGGAAGCACCGTCATGCATCTCCTTTCTTATTCGTAATGGGGTTAGTATGTTCTGTGCATGCGCAATCGATCTTGGCAATACACAGAGAGGGAGCACATGTGCAGTACATACAAGCGTCGTCACACATCTCCTTTCTTTGTAATGGGGCTAGTATGTGCTGTGCATGCACGCTCAATCTTGGCAATACGTGAAGAGGGAGCGCATGCACAGTACATACTAGTGCAATCACACCTCTCCTCCTTGCATGACAGAGCTAGTATCTTGCATGTGCAATTGATCTTGGCATTACATGCGCAGTACATACAAGTGTCTTCACATATCTCCTTTCTTTGTAATGGGGCTAGTGTGTACGGTGCATGCGCGCTGAATCTTGGCAATACATGGAGAGGCAGCATATGTGCAGTCCATACAAGCGTCGTCACACATCTCCTTTCTTCGTAATGGGGCTAGTAAGTACTGTGCATGCGCGATCAATCTTGACAATACATGGATAGGGAGTACATACTAACGCGGTCATACGTCTCTTCTCTGTGTGACAGAGCTAGTATGTATTGTGCATGTGTGATTGTTCTTGGCAATACTGGGAACGCATGCGCAGTACATATTAGCGTGGCCACACAGAGCAGAGAGGAAGCAGAAGAAGACAATGATGCACACACACAACTCCCTAGTAGTCATATAAAAAAAAATCCGGGTCTTGAACAATCCCATTAAGGGAGATCAGCCTTGTGTCCATAAAGCCAGAAATATTAGCACTGTTGCTCTATTTAGAGGGTTCCCTTACACTAATCCATTGTAACAAACCCTCAACTATATAAGAATCACTAGGCCAGGATTGTTTACAAAAATGTTTCCGGTCTCTGACAGCAAGCTTAGATCTTACAAATGGCGAAACACTGACTCATGAAACTTGTTAGAATATTGCATCAAATCGTGTGAAGTACAGAAGGTGCCCCCTTAAATCCACAACAGCTTAGACATTTGGTTGTGCAAAGAATTCAATTTTGCATTACAACCAGATTCAGGAAAAAATTAAAATTTAGGCGACATTGAAAACTGGAAACAAATAGAGTCTTATATAAAGCTGAGGAAAATCCCACAACGGTGACTTTAAGGAGGTAAATATTCCTTAAGAATATTCCAGGGATGTGACCGCTGGGTCAGTGCTATTTAGCTGAGTGCAGGATGAATCCGCAGTGGTTTCACCCAGACATGATGAAGGGGGATTACAGTATGGCTGGTACCTCGCCGTGTCACAGGGTCAAATATGGAAATTGAAAGAGGGAGCAGTCACACATGGTCCAAATGTATGTGTAAGCAAATGGTCTGTGACAACTGGAGATATGGAAGGATGAATAATAATATGGCCGCTGGAAGCTTTATGGGTTTACATCATGTATTATGTAGTATTGCAATGTATAATGCCCAGTATGGTTACCAGGTGGTTACTTTGTGCTCTTTCTGAAGCAGGTTAGTTGGTGTCCTGGGCACTCCTTGGATGGGTAGAGCTCTGCCATAGTCTTCTCATCTGTCATCAACATAATCCTGGACGTGGAGTTGAGGGCATTTCTGGAATTATGCTGCTGATATTGAACTCGACAGGAGCCATATAAATCTAAACGCAGTGATCTCCCCCTAGTGGTGAGCCATTAATGGGGCTGTGCCATCAAAGCTAGTTATGGCCCATCTCCAGTAGTTCCAAAGAGAATGACTGTAGCGGCAATGCCTAAGCATGACTTGCTCCAAAACCCAGCATATAAGCGTTCACAAATATGGCCATAACTTGTTTTGGTGGCACAATCTCTTAAGATACTGTCATGGCAAGCAAGGGGAGCAATTCAGTGCTTTACCCCTACCTCTATGGACCCCAAAGGAGTTGCTTGCCCTGCCTTTATGTTAGCCATGCACTCAGCTAGGGATGTTACCAGTAACCATGGGGCCCTATAGCAAAACTCTACCATGACCACCCTAGGCAGCAAGTGTCAGATTATCTTGATCTCCTTTACATACAGGGATAACGCACATAGTATCAGTGGCTCATAAAGACTGGCATATCTTTTTAGCTCCTGCGCCAGCCGAGGATGCGCTTTAATTCCTGAGGCACGTTCTCCACGAGTTAGTGTGCCATGGTGAAAATCTATGCTAGCTCCTTGCTGGTATATGTTTATGCCGCAAAAGTGGCATAAATGACACCTCCATGCCTCTGCCTTTCCCTGCCAACTTTTCTGAAAAGTGTGGCAGTGCAAAAACGCCAACTGCAAGTGGAGTTAAATAGTGACAAATCTGTTACTGTTTTAGACCAAAAAGGTGGCATAAAAAATTAATGAATCCCCCCCCCAGTGATTTTACAGTATAGATAATATACACAGTGATGTCACAGTACAGAGATAATACACACAGTGATGTCACAGTACAGAGATAATACACACGGTGATGTCACAGTACAGAGATAATGCACACGGTGATGTCACAGTACAGGGATAATGCACACGGTGATGTCACAGTACAGGGATAATACTCACAGTGATGTCACAGTACAGAGATAATACACACAGTGATGTCACAGTAAAGGGATAATACACACAGTGATGTCACAGTAAAGGGATAATACACACAGTGATGTCACAGTAAAGGGATAATACACACGGTGATGTCACAGTACAGGGATAATACACACGGTGATGTCACAGTACAGGGATAATACACAGGTTAAGTCACAGTACAGGGATAATACACACGGTGATGTCACAGTACAGGGATAATACACACGGTGATGTCACAGTACAGGGATAATACACACGGTGATGTCACAGTACAGGGATAATACACACGGTGATGTCACAGTACAGGGATATTAAACAGAAAGATGCCACAGTACAGATATAATAAACAGTGATGTCACAGTACATGGATCATAAACAGTGATGTCACAGTACAGGGATAATAAACAGTGATGTCACAGTACAGGGTTAATATATATGATGATGTCATAGTACTGGGATAATAAACACAATGATATCACAGTACAGGGATAATATATATGGTGATGTCACAGTACAGGAATAATATACACAATTATGTCACAATACAGGGTTTATATACACAATGATGTCACACCACTGGGATAATATATAATATGATGATGTCACAGTACAGAGAAAATATTCTCAATGGCGTCACATTACAATGATAATGCTTAATAGTCATCATTAATTGTGTAATGATATAAATGGTTGAACTTGTGGCTAAATTGTCTATATAAGAAATAAAGTTTTTATTCCTGGCTATAGAGTAAGTGTAATATTACAAGGAGTATTAGAAAATACTACCCCATGTCGTCCATTTCTGAGCCAATTATATTTATGTCCTTCATTCATATCTGTATTAGAGAAGGCATAACACCCCCCCCCCAGTGAGCCCACCAATATATGGCAAACATGATGGTGCAACCACTATCATACTAGGGGTAAGTATGCTGTATGGACCAGTTACACACATGGACAAAATTGTTGGTACCCCTCGTTTAATGAAAGAAAAACCCACAATGGTCACAGAAATAACTTGAATCTGACAAAAGTAATAATATATATAAAAATTCTATGAAAATGAACAAATGAAAGTCAGACATTGCTTTCCAACCAGGCTTCAACAGAATTTTTTTGAAAAAGAAAATTCATGAAACAGGCCTGGACAGAAATGATGGTTCCCTTAACTTAATATTTTGTTGCACAACCTTTTGAGGCAATCCCTGCAATCAGACGATTCCTGTAACTGTCAATGAGACTTCTGCACCTCTCAGCAGGTATTTTGGCCGCTCCTCATGAACAAACTGCTCCAGTTGTCTCGGGTTTGAAGGGTGTCTTTATCAGATTTAGGTCAGGGCTCATAGAAGGCCACTTCAGAATAGTCCAATGTTTTCCTCTTAGCCATTCTTGGGTGTTTTTAGCTGTGTGTTTTGGGTCATTATCCTGTTGCAAGACCCTGGACCTGCGACTGAGAGCAAGCTTTCTGACACTGGGCAGCACATTTCTCTCTAGAATCCCTTGATAGTCTTGAGATTTCATTGTACCCTGCACAGATTCAAGACACCCTGTGCCAGATGCAGCAAAGCAGCCCCAGAACATAACAGAGCCTCCTCTATGTGTCACAGTAGGGACAGTGTTCTTTTCAAGATATGCTTCATTTTTCCATCTGTGAACATAAAGGTGATGTGCCTTGCCAAAAATTTCGATTTTTGTCTCATCTGTCCATAGGACATTCTCCCAGAAGCTTTGTGGCTTGTCAACATGTAGTTTGGCAAATTCCAGTCTAGCTTTTTAAAGTTATTTCTGTGACCATTGTGGGTTTTTCTTTCATTAAACGAGGGGCACCAACAATTTTGTCCACGTGTGTATAATAGTTGGTTGCCAGAAAGTGGTCACATTTCGATATATGGATAGTTTAGCTCTCCAGGGGTGGAGAGTCTGGAGATCATGGATATTTTTATGCAAACTTTCACAGGACCAGTCATTACCATTACATAATAAATGGAGTCTATTACCATAAGCAAACTTTCTAGCTTTTTTCGAGTTTGGACATACTAAAGCAGGAAATTGTCCAAGACGTATTTCTTTAACTACTTATTTTGCTGGCAGTATGAATAATTATCCAGATTTTTCTACCGTGACCTATAAGGACTTTGTCCAGACTATTGGGCACCTACATTGATGGATTGTTGGTGTGCAGCTGGCATGTAGACATAAACTCTGCTCTAGTGCTGAAATAGCCTTCACAAATCTTGTAGACTTGTAATAATAAGGATAAGCATGTTTTTACTTTTTACATGTATATTTACTATACTTTGGATTTCTTTGCAGCAGATTTGGTGCAAATTTTTGTAACTGAAGATCAGGTCCAGTCATCTGAAGGTGGATGTTTTATGGCCATGGCTTCCTGCAAGCCCTTTAATAATAAATAGGACTTGCACAGAAATTTCTGCAACAAACCTACTGTGTGTGAATACTCCCTTATAGTTTGCCCTGGAAAATTAGGTACAATGGCATACTGTTCATCTGGAAACCTTTCCACACGAATTCTACTTTATTATGGTACTTATGCAGAAGATTTTTCTAATGTTCCTGTCGGTTTGCTATACTATAATAACATATTCTTGATTGACTTCCTCCAGCAGTAATGTACGGGATCAGAGAAGACTCCAATCTTTGCCACTTAATCCCCATCTGCATTGCAATCCATCATGTTGCCTACAAAAGAGGGATCACTCTTTCCGGCCAGTCCTGCCATTGTGATTGTCAGATCTGACAACCATAGTTGCTTTAGACCAGTTGAAGAGTCATAAGTTGGAGACCATTGTCGTACTGGGATGAGCAGTCTACAGTACTAGTCTAGGCTCAGTAGAATGACAGCTGAGAGGATTCTGAGCTTTGTAGAATTATGTCACCATGAATGGTGAAAACTAGGGTGGAGAAAAGACTCTGAGCCTAGTAGATTGATGTCAGTATGAGAGGTTAGAGGACTCTGATCCTAGTATAATGATGTCAACGTGAAGGTGAGAAGACTCTGTACCTAATAGAATAATGTTCCTTGAAAGATTCTGTCACTTAGGGAGGTGAGAAGATTCTGAACCTAGTGGAATAAGGTCACCATAATAGGTGAGCATGCTCTGAGCCTAATAGAGTGATGTTTGGTGAACACTGAGATGACAGTACTCTGATCCTAGCAGAATTATGTCAGTTAAGGAGGTGAGAAGTCTCTGAGCCTAGCAGAATGATGTCACTATGGCAGGTGAGAGGTCTCTGAGTCTCGTAGAATCAATTTACCATGGCAGGTGAGCAGAGTGTAGAAGACTGATCTAATAGAATAATGTGACCATGACAGGAGAGTGGAAGCTAGTTCTAGTTGAATGATGTGACTGAGTAGTGAGACAAATCTGATGCCATCATGAGAGGTGAGAAGATCCTGATTCTTACTGAATTATGTCACCATGGGGGGTGAAAGTATTCTGAGCCTAGTAGAACTGTATCACCATGAGAGGTCAGCAGACTCTGAATGATGTTTGAAGGACACTGAGTTGAGTATACAAATGGTGTCATTATGAGAAGTGAGAAGGCCCTGAGCCTAGTGGAATGACGTCATCATGAGGAGTTAGAGTGAGCAGACTCTGCTCCTAACTGGATTATATCACTTAGGGAGATGAAATGCGACCATGACAACTGAAGGGACTTGTAGAAGGATGTGACCATGTGATGAGAGAAGACTTTTGGTTGAGCAGAATGACCCCATTGTGAGAGCGGAGAAGACTCTGGGTCTAGTAGAATGATGACATCATGAAGAGCAAGAGGACTCTGAGTCAAATAGAATAATGTGACCATGGAAACTGAAAGGACTCTGGGCCTAGTTGAATGACGTGACCATGAGTAGTGAGACAATTCTGATCCTAGTAGACTGATGTGACCTTGACAAGTGAGAGGACTTTGGGCCTTGTAGAATGATGTGGCTATGTGACGAAAGAAGACTTTGGGCTGAACAGTTTGATGTCATCATGAGAGGTGAGAAGATTCTGAGCCTAACAGAATAATGTGGCCATGACAGCTGAAAAGACACTGGTCCTATTTGAATGACGTGACCATGAATTGTGAGACAATTCTGAGCCTAGTAGAAGGATGTGACCTTGACACGTGAGAGGACTTGGGGCCTTGTAGAATAATGTGACCATGTGACAAAAGAAGACTATTGGCTGAGCAGAATGATACCATCATGGAAGGTGAGAAGACTCTGGGTCTACTAGAATGATGTCATCATTAGAAGTAAGAGGACTCTGAGTCTAGTAAAATGATGTGACCCAGAGAGGTGAGAGGTCTTTGGTGTTTACACAACTGGCATAATATAACAATTGACATAACATTATTTTGCACGTCTTGACTCCACCATGTAACAAACTTCTTTTATTGACTTCAAGCTTCTCAACCAAAGTTGCAACTAGCCCCGAGGAGACATATATAAATAAATCCAATTCACCATGTAGTAAATTATTCCTGAGTCACTTTTTCCAGACAAGTGCAATTGTCCCCTCAGTTTTATATTTATTTTTTAATAACGTTTTATGAGATAATATTCTCCTGCCATTTTACAAGCCCTCCTTCTTGCCTGAAATTTCCTATTGATCTGTTCTGTTCCAGATGTCAGTGTGGCATATATCTCGCCTTGTACAGCTGACAGGATGTCTATACTGCCAAAAAAATCCCCATTTCCCATAGACGAGTTTGAAATTTAGGTCACAGTATTGCTGTTCTTGGACGCTTCCAGGGAGCGGAGCGAGGCCTTCACACAATATATCATGCATATATTTTTGTCTCATATTCTAGGACACTGAAGGCTCAGGCTCAGTCATTGCTATACTGGAGGATTGTATTATTAGAGGAATGTCAATCACGGACACGGGTTGTCATCCCCTATATGTACAGTACTTAGTTATGCCATAAAATATTTATAAACTGTAATGGCTTCTGCAAAAGACCTCAATGACACCGCTGACTCCTACTCCAGAGAAGCTCATGAAATGTGGAAGAAATGATTTCAAGTAATCCATGGATATATTAGGTTGATATATCATATAATCCTATATATATCACAGAGCTCAGCTTCTCTCCTCTATCATATAATCCTATATATCACAGAGCTCAGCTTCTCTCCTCTATCATATAACCCTATATATCACAGAGCTCAGCTTCTCTCCTCTATCATATAACCTATATATCACAGAGCTCAGCTTCTCTCCTCTATCATATAACCCTATATATCACAGTGCTCAGCTTCTCTCCTCTATCATATAACCCTATATATATCACAGAGCTCAGCTTCTCTCCTCTATCATATATCCTATATATCACAGAGCTCAGCTTCTCTCCTCTATCATATAACCCTATATATCACAGAGCTCAGCTTCTCTCCTCTATCATATACCCCTATATATCACAGAGCTCAGCTTCTCTCCTCTATCATATAACACTATATATCACAGAGCTCAGCTTCTCTCCTCTATCATATATCCTATATATCACAGAGCTCAGCTTCTCTCCTCTATCATATAACCCTATATATCACAGAGCTCAGCTTCTCTCCTCTATCATATAACCCTATATATATATCACAGAGCTCAGCTTCTCTCCTCTATCATATAACCCTATATATCACAGTGCTCAGCTTCTCTCCTCTATCATATAACCCTATATATCACAGGGCTCAGCTTCTCTCCTCTATCATATAACCTATATATCACAGCGCTCAGCTTCTCTCCTCTATCATATAACCCTATATATCACAGAGCTCAGCTTCTCTCCTCTATCATATAACCCTATATATCACAGTGCTCAGCTTCTCTCCCTCTATCATATAACCCTATATATATCACAGAGCTCAGCTTCTCTCCCTCTATCATATAACCCTATATATTACAGAGCTCAGCTTCTCTCCTCTATCATATATCCCTATATATCACAGAGCTCAGCTTCTCTCCTCTATCATATAATCCTATATATCACAGAGCTCAGCTTCTCTCCCTCTATCATATAACCCTATATATCACAGAGCTCAGCTTCTCTCCTCTATCATATAACCCTATATATCACAGAGCTCAGCTTCTCTCCTCTATCATATAACCTATATATCACAGAGCTCAGCTTCTCTCCTCTATCATATAACCTATATATCACAGAGCTCAGCTTCTCTCCTCTATCATATAACCCTATATATCACAGAGCTCAGCTTCTCTCCTCTATCATATATCCTATATATCACAGAGCTCAGCTTCTCTCCTCTATCATATAACCCTATATATCACAGAGCTCAGCTTCTCTCCTCTATCATATAACCTATATATCACAGAGCTCAGCTTCTCTCCTCTATCATATAACCTATATATCACAGAGCTCAGCTTCTCTCCTCTATCATATAACCCTATATATCACAGAGCTCAGCTTCTCTCCTCTATCATATAACCCTATATATCACAGAGCTCAGCTTCTCTCCTCTATCATATAACCCTATATATCACAGAGCTCAGCTTCTCTCCTCTATCATATAACCCTATATATCACAGAGCTCAGCTTCTCTCCTCTATCATATAACCCTATATATCACAGAGCTCAGCTTCTCTCCTCTATCATATAACCTATATATCACAGAGCTCAGCTTCTCTCCCTTTCTCTAGGTGTAACTCCTGCTCTCCAATGCGAAATCTATAATGTGGCCCCCACTTACCATGTGCTATCTATAATACTGGTATCTTTTTATGTAGCAGTCCTTTGGGCCCCCTGAGGATCCTGGGCCTGTTAGCAATTGCTACCTCTGCACCCCCTATATCTACACTCTTGTGCAGGAGACATCACCCGATGGCTTCTTCTTTATCCTTTTCTATCCAACAGAAAAATCTTAATCATTGCAGAATTTGAAAGGTTGATTCCTGGAAATGTTAAATATTGTAAATTGCAATTTGTATAAAAAAGTGACATGTGCCCTTTAAGAAGTTCAGAACAGGACACTTTGTCAGTTACCAATAAAAGCACCTTCTAACTATGACACATAGAATCTATTTATAACCTTGTATTTTTATGACTTTTTTGGCTTCTTATAAAAATTCTGCGGATCTTAATGTGATTCATAGTCAATGACATATCCGCAGTGAGAGCACCTTCTGCTTTATATATATATCTATAATCCCAGGATCCTCTCAGTGCAGCAGCGCTGGCTGGAGAATGTGACAGCCCTGCGGGTACAGAATGCCATATTGCACCAGTGACATTGCCTCTAGGAAGATGCAGCCCTATGAATAGATATCTCCATGGAAGGAACGTTCTCGTGTCATAACCCTTTGTGTACTAGCCGGGCACACAGCTCCAGGAATATAGCATGATAGATTATCCAGTACAACGGATTTATATTATGAATCCTTATAGTTATACATTATTAGGTCTGGTGACTTATACACGTATAGCACTTTCCCTTATAGACTCCAATTGTGATAAGTATGTGAACCCCTTGCTATACAATGGCTGACTTGTTAAAAGTATGGCACTAGAGGGTCTCTACTTCCAGGAAATGAGTGCTCATTGGATCACTGGCCATGGTGGTAGCTACAGATGGGTGAACTGATTTGTTCTGAGCCGGGTTTGATCCCAATATTCCAAATTTTTCATCTTTTAACGAAACCAAACAATTGTCGGTTCGTCTTGGACAAACTAAAATGGCCGTTGCAACATAGATTGCGATAAATTATTATACTCTTCAGTCCCTCCTTGCGGCGTCCGCTCTTATGTACTTTAACCCTGCAAGTCGTAAAGTGCTGCGGAATTTGTTGGCGCTAGATGAATACAATGTATTATTATTATTATTATCTCTACATTTGTCATTTCATTAGTTTTTCAGTCCGTTTTTCTCATCCTATGGACTTAAAGCGGTTGTCCAGGATCTGAAGATATGTCAGGAGTATCAAATCGGTTGGGGTCTGACACCGGAACCCTGCCCGGATTAGCTGATGTGGCCGCTGAAAGCCATATACTAGATATACAGTCGGAAGCAGCCCTGATCCTATTTAAGTGAATGGGTGCGTGGATGCAGTTCCCAGGCACCACTACAGTGTACGGCGCTCCATTGGATTGTTACATAGTTGGATAAAGACACCAGTCCATCAAGTCCAACCTATAACCCTACAGTACCCATCAGTCACCAGTATCAAATATCTTCAGATCCTGGACAACCCCTTTAAAGTAAGTAGATGTGAACTTAGCCTAATCAGTTCTTAAGGGTCTGACCGCTCTACAGAGCCCTTTCATTCTCTCTTACATTAATGGTGGCCCAAGACAGAGAGCTGCGTACACCTGGTTACCGCTCCACTTATGGTGGCCATGAGATGGGGGTCTGCTCTGCTCTTGGAAATGGGAATATCCCTTTAAGATTTATGTACAAAAGGGGCATTTTATGAGCAAATAAATAACAGTACTAAATATCCCATCTATAGAAACAAAAAGCCATTGTTCTGCCTTTAAGAATAGATTATTTAACAAAGGCGCTTTGATTCTTTTGTCATTCAGAATTTTAGATTTAGATCAAACCAAAATTCCAGAGCTTGGAGGCTATAGAAATACAGAGGCAATTATAAGATCTATTTTCTGCAATAATTGGCTTAGATACTGTAATTTATGCAAAAAAAACCAGAAAATACTAATCACAGCCAGTCCACACAGCCAAAATAGGACCTGCTTTTTTTCTCCCCAGAAACAGTGCCACTCTTCTCTAGTGGCTTTGTCTGGTATTGCAACTCAGTGTCATTCACTTGACTAGGGATGGGTTGTAATACCCGACACAGCCCATGGAGAAGAGTAATGGAAGGGAAAAAATGCAAATCCTATTAGGTAATCTTGGCCGATCCCTTTAAGAAGACTGATTTCTATGTGATTGATTGACAGGTGTCCTATAGAGCGGCTCCCGTAGACGTCATTCCCCTTCTCCGCTCCTCTTCTGCGAGCTCTCCACTGTCATTTTTTCTATACACGCAGTCATGCATTATGTGTGAAATGTATTTTGCTGGTTTTGCTAATTCTAATTGTGCAGCGGGCATACCTAATACATCTGTAACCGGGGCGAACAATCGCAGGTGCCATGCATATTACAGAATGAATCACCTATTTTCTCTCATTATATTCTCTGTGTTCACTCACCAGCACAAACATTTTCTGGTTTTGTGACATTTACGTGAAGTCTTCTGCAATCGTAATTGCTGCGTTGACTGGCACTGGGTGGGCATCACTTATTGCTCGCTCAACCAGTGAATGTTGGGCTTGTGACCCAGCTCATAGATGTAGGATAGTGTTCAGCTAAATGATATTGCCAGGTGGCTACAGCTACTTCTCTCTTTACTTCTATGGATGGAGATAAGCCGCTGCAGAGACCTCTGGCACCACTTATCTCCAAAAGCAATAGGATCAGAAGGTTAAAATCCCACCCATCTCATCTATGTATCCCTTTATGTGAAATGATGGCCTATGTCTCCATCAGCACGAGATAGATATTGCCTGTCCATGTACAGCCTTCTGGGAAAAGAATATGTAAATCTTATGTGGGGAACCGCTCAGGTAGATGCTTGGTAGCAGTGCAGGAAACAGGGACACAGAGACTGGATCACACTCAAGTTTGGAGATTCTTCACTTGGTGCATAAACAGTTTGTCTTTACAAAGACATGTACAGAAAACAACAACAACAAAAAACCCTTCTCGGCTGAGAAATAACTAACACAGAAATGTTCCCTTTCTGTACAGGAGCCTGGCTGCCAGACTCTCGCTCTGGTTACTACAAACACGTGGCACAGAATTACCTTCATGCAGGTTCAGATACACAGGACAGCTTCCTCCATGTAGTGCCACCTCCTAGTCCTGACACACAGCCTATATCAGGCCTTAATTGGTCAGCTGACCTCCCTGCTGTAGGCTTCTACCACACACCCTTTAACTGCCTGGCTGGAACATACCTGTTCTCCCAAACCACACCCTTCACTTTCTCACATACTCTCCCCCTCAGTTCTGACCCCTCGGGGCGAACTCCAGCCATTAAACAATGAGTACGGGACAAGGCATTGCCTTGCAGTTTCCCGGCTCTGTGTTCCACTGAGAAACTAAAGTTTTGAAGGGACAAGTACCACCTAGTAACCCTGGCATTCTTGTCCTTGGATCTGCTCATCCAAGTGAGGGGTGAGTGGTCGGTCACTAGACGGAACTGCCTACCCAGCAAGTAGTACCTCAGGGCCTCTAACGCCCATTTTATCGCCAGACACTCTTTCTCTACTATGCTGTAGTTCTTTTCTGCTGGTGTTAGTTTCCTGCTCAGGTAGGTAACTGGATGCTCTTCTCCATTCACCTCCTGAGACAGGACAGCTCCCAGCCCTACATCTGATGCGTCTGTCTGTACCACAAATTCTCTGCTGAAGTCGGGCGTAATGAGGACAGGAGATCCTCACAAGGCCACTTTTAACGCCTGAAAAGCACTTTCGGCCTGGTCATTCTGCGGTGACCAGATGGAAGGTAACGCTGCAGTTGGGATTGCGGGGTGCAAACAGCGCAGACTTGTCACGGTCTCTGGGCACGAGGGCGCAGCGCTGGTGTTGTCCCACGTTACCACCACTGGTACCGGTGATGAGGGGGCTGCACAAATGTTGGTGGTGATTGTTCCCCCGGGGCGCTTCCCCTATACTGTGCCGACTGGTCGTGTTTGGGGCGCCCTGATGTTGTCGGTGCAGAGTCAGACACAGAAACGGTTGTAAAGTTGAACTTTTACTTCCATGGGTGTGGAGGCACAAATGCTTAAACAGTTTCTTCAATACAAAACAACAGGGTACGCCTGGTGACACAGCAAAGTCCTGGGGTGCAGGGTAGACTTGATGAAAGGTGTTCCTAGCCCCTTATACTTCAGTGTTACAGCCCTGAGGTGCATCTGGACTCCTATTTGGCTCATAGGAGGATGCCCACCATGATACTAGTACATAATATTCCCCACTCACGTTATGTGGTCCTGATAGCTCAGAGTTTCGGGGTGCAATAGTCAGGGTGGCAGGATATTCCACAGGTCTGGCCTTGGCCCCTGGATCCTGTGATACTTGCTATGGAGCACGTGTTCCAGAATGTTCTCTCCACAGTCTCATGCTGACAAGATGATGATGCTTGACTTCCTTCAGGGCGATGGCTAGGCAGACAGGGGACAGGATCTTCTGAATAGCTGGAGTATGTCAGCTCTCCAACCTTCCTGGGCCTGTCTAGGACTTGAGATTCCTGCACTAAACTCACTGCTTTCTTCACAGGACATCACACTTATCTCCTCACCTCCTCCTCCTAACACTCCACACTTCTAACTCCTCACACGCAGGACCTTCCTGCAGGGGTGTTACCATGGGGACCCAGTGATCAGCTGACTCCTCCCCTTTTCCCAGGCGATGTCCTCCCATTGGACATTTGGTTACTATTCAATCCTATGGGAGGTGTAATGCATGTGTGAGGCTCACTAGGTGGCGCTGTGTTGTGTGAGACTCAGGACCCCCTGCTATGTCACACAGGCTATGAAGCAACAGGAAATAATACAATGCACAGAGATCACCCTCAGCCCAGCCATAGCCAGCTCTGGGATGCCACATACTCCCCCTCTTTCACTGAGCCGACCTCGGCGACGGGCTGGGGTGAAGGTGAGAAATATAACATAACGTTAATAAATACGAATAAAGTGCAAATGTCACTAACAGTTTAGAAAAATATAATACTTAGAAACTTGAGGTAAGACCTCCCGGCATAGTCCTGGAATGTCCATGAGAAGTCTGAAGGGTAACGGAGAGATAATTAAACTCAGACTTATGGAACCTTTTGGCGGTACCATCAGACAGTCCATATAGAAACGACAGTAGTGCAAATGGGTCCAGAGGCTCTCTGGCACAAATTTTGTGAGTGTCCATTATCATGAGAGTCTCTCTGAGAAACAATAAACAGTCCTTTCTGTAAGGAAGAGTAGGCACTCTAGCACGAATGTCCATACCGCAATGGGGTAACAGAACTTCCTTGGCTCGGTGAGCCAGGAACTATGGCTTGGATTGTTGCATATAAATGTAAATACTATATTACATGGCAAGATATTATATATATACTGTATATACACACAGGAAAAACATTAATGTAATCAGAGCAGGAATAACATATATACAGAAGCAGAGACAGTTAACCTCTTTTACCCAAGGACAGCCATGGCATCACTATAGCGTGTTGGAGGTATGCCTTTTGTGGTACGCTCAGAACGCCTAAGTGGAACGAGATTTGAATCAGGAACAGTGTCACTGAAATCAATTAAATCATCTGTCGAAGGGTTCTCTTGCACTAGAGCAATTGGTGGATAACAGCTAAATGGTAGTAGTTTAGGCGCCCACATAAGCTCAGTTAACGTTGGGGGTCTCTCTTTGGCTTCAGAAGGTGACAAGATCTCTGTACTCGTTGTCTCAGCTGGGGGCACCTCTGTGGGTAGTCCTTCTTTAAGGCACAGCTTCAGACGGTTTCGGTGTACTACTTGGGGCTGTCTCCCAGGTTTAGAGATCTCATACACGTCGGATTCAGGATATGGTATGGAGATGACACTGTATGGTTCTTTCTCCCAGAATGGATCCAATTTCACATTCCGATGGTTATTCCTTAACCATACACGGTCGCCAACTTTCAGGGGCGCTGCATGGGCGTGATGGTTGTAATCCTCCTGTTGTCTCCTACGAACCTCATCCATGCGCGTTTCAACTATCTCTTTAGCTTCCTCCATACGTCGGCGGTGTTCAACAACCCAGTCTGTTATGGGTAGTGGATTGATGGTGTCAGGGACCTTCACACCAAGGGTTAAGTCTGAAGGAAGTTGACCTTGTCTTCCAAACATTAGATAAAATGGTGCGTATCCCGTAGATGTTTGGGGTGTGTTGTTGTAAATATAGGCCAAGTCCTTGATACGTTCAGGCCACTCAACACCAGGTGTAACTGCGGCTGTTCTTAGCATGCCGATGATCACTTGATTTGCCTTCTCGCACATACCATTCCCTTGAGGGTGATACGCTGTGGTTCGCAACTTCTTGCAGTCTTGGAACTGACACAGCTCACGGAACAATTGGGATTCAAACACCGATCCACGGTCGGTGAGGATATGCTCAGGACAACCGTAATGGCGGACAAACTCTGCGTAGAAGGTCTCAGCCGTAGTTCTTGCTGTAAGATCTCTGACAGGCACGATGACAAGGAACTTGGAGTAATGATCCACCATTGTCAGAGCGTAGCTGTAGCCGGAACGTGTGGGACCCAACTTCACATGGTCCAGAGCAACAATTTCACACGGCTTTTGAGTCTTAATTGGATGTAGAGGGGCCTTCTGATCTCTTCGACCTTCCTTGGTGATACTACAGGCGGGACACTCTCGGCACCAACTCTCAATGTCACTCCTCATCCCAACCCAATAGAAGCGACGACGGATGGTAGCTTCGGTCTTTTGTACCCCGAAGTGACCGGATCTGTCATGATACGCCTCAAGTATCATCTGTGTGTCTCTTCTTGGTACGAGGATCTGATGAAGCCTTTCACCTGTGACAGGATCAAGAGTGTTTCTAAGTAGAAGACCTCGTTGGACAAACAGGCGCTTCCTCTGTCGCCAAAGGCGTTTTAATTCCACGTCATGAAGACCTCTCTTTACACGGGTTGGTATTCTTCCTGTAAGCAGGAAATCTGACAATTCTCCTAAAACTCTGCTCTCTTCTTGGAACGTTTTCCACAGAGATGGCTCCTGGAGGGATTCGGCAGCTGTTTTCGCCAGAGATTCTCCTTCTACAGGGACACCAATAGCAACCTGTTGGGCAAACTTGTTGTAGAAAGGTGGCATCTCCACCTCTTCCCAGATGTCTTCTCGGGGTGGTTCTTCTCCCACAGGCAACCTTGAGAGTGCATCAGCGTTAGCGTTGGACTTGCCACTGCGATACTTGACAGAGAACTTGTAATTCGCGAGTCTTGAGGCCCACCGTTGTTCAAGGGCTCCCAGTCGAGCAGTGTCCAGATGCGCCAACGGATTGTTATCTGTGTACACGGTAAAGGGTGTGGCAGCCAGGTAGTCTTTAAACTTCTCTGTCACGGCCCAGACAAGCGCCAGAAGTTCGAGTTTGAAAGAACTATAGTTCTGGTCGTTCTTCTCCGCGCCTCTCAGACTCCTGCTGGCGTAGGCGATGACTCGCTCTTTGTTGTCCTGAACCTGGGACAACACTGCACCCAAACCTTGGTGACTTGCATCTGTGTACAAGCGGAATGGCTGACTGTAGTCGGGATAGGCTAGAATTGGTGGTTGCGTCAGAAGTGCTTTAAGCGCTTGAAAGGCTTCCTCTTGACGCGCTGTCCAGTCTACCGGAAGCTTTCGGTTGTAGTTTTCTCTGGGACAACCGCGCAACAACTCGTTCAGAGGCTCGGCTACTTGGGCGAAGTGTGGTATGAAACGCCGGTAGTAACCTGCGAATCCAAGGAAGCTTCGGACTTCTTTGACGGTAGTTGGTCTTCGCCAGTTCTGGACTGCAGTGATCTTTTCAGGATCAGGTTGGACGCCTTGTGCGCTCACAACATGCCCAAGATAGTGAACTTGGGGTTTCAACAGGTAGCACTTGGAGGGCTTCACCTTTAGGCCGTGCTGTATAAGTACCTTGAATACCTCGGACAGGTGACGAAGGTGTTCTTGGTATGTCCGGGAGAATACAATAACATCGTCCAGGTACAGTAGCACACTCTGGAAATTCTCATGGCCGAGGCACCTCTCCATAAGCCGTTGGAATGTGGCTGGGGCATTACATAGCCCAAATGGCATACTATTGAATTCAAAGAGTCCCATCGGGGTCGTAAACGCAGTCTTTTCACGATCTTCAGGCGCCATAGGGACTTGCCAGTATCCACTGGTTAAGTCCAGGGTCGAGAAACAGGTAGCTGATCCCAAAGCCGTTAGAGATTCCTCAATCTGCGGCAATGGGTATGCGTCTTTGTGCGTGACGTTGTTGAGTTTACGATAGTCCACACAAAATCGTAGGGTTCCGTCTTTCTTCTTGACAAGGACTAGCGGGGCTGCCCAGGGGCTGTTACTCTCCCGGATGACATCAGCATCTCGCATCTCTTGGATCAACTTTTTCACCGGTTGGTACATCGCTGGTGGTATTGGACGGTGACGCTCCTTGATTGGATGGTGGTCGCCAGTCAGAATGCGATGTTGTATGGTCGTGGTCTTACCAAAGTCCAATGGGTGTTTGCTGAATGCCTGTTGGTAACGCTTGGCCACATTGCGAACCCCATTGATGTGCTCTATAGGGGTATTGGCGTCTCCCACGTTCAATTCATCCCACCAGGACTTCGTGACTCCATTCTGAATGTTCTCAGCAGCTTGGGTGGAACGCTGTGTGGCGGTAGAATCACCAGAGAGAATGTCTTCTGGTGCTAACCGGTGTAGCAGGGCCACAGAGTGGAACTTGTGGAGGTTCACGGGAGCATCGCCCAAGTTGACTAAGCGGACAGGAACACGTCCATTGGAAACTGTAACAAGGCTGCGGGCAGCCATGACAAGTGGTTGGCCATCTACCTGTATGGGTTGTAGCAAGGCCTCGTAGTCCTGATTTTCTATGCCCGGACGGGCACGGCACCACACCATAGTTTCTGTTCCAGGCTGTAGGGTTACTGGACGGGTATCTTGGATCCGGACTCGACCAATTTCACCTTGTTTGTTGGCGAACTTGTGCTGGGCATTGAGTACACGAATGGCCCGCTGAATGGTCTGCTGGTCACTGGGAGAAGCTGTAAGGAGAGAGGCATGCAAGGCATCCAACACTTCTGCAAAGCAATGGCGTAAAACATTCATGCCTAATATTACAACTGCAAACCTATCATCCTCTACATCAGTGACAATTACACCCTGTCTAGGCAGTTTCAAGTCCCCAATCTGGATAGTGGGTTCCCAATAACCCTGCTGTGGTATGGGCTGTCCATTGCTGGCACACAGATTTATCCATGTGTCAGGTGTTCTATTCAACACACCTAAGTCCCAATGTTCAAGGAACACCTGCTTGCGCAGGGTTGTTACCTGAGATCCAGTGTCCACCAACGCTGTCAGAGGGACGCCGTTCACTCGGATTGTGATGTGTGGGCAGGCTGAGACGAAGCGTGACAATGGCACTGAAGATTCACCTGGGCCCTTCTTCTTTCCTCCCGAGGGGCGGCCCGCTGCCTCGGGGGTGGCCCGTTTAACTGAAAACACTGAGGCCTGGTGTGTCCATATCTATGGCAATAGGTACAGTATGGCCTCTCACTCTGCGGAGGTTTCACTGAAGACGGACGTCTGGGTGGCGACTCAGGTGAGATGTTGAGACTTCGCAAAGGATCACTGGACGATGAAGACGGCTGGGTCAGACGATCTAGACGGACGGTGATCTGTTCCATGGCACGGGTCAGATGATCCACTCGGGCCAGAAGGTCATCTCTGGAGTCTGCTAGTGTAGTCTGCGCAGTTTGGGCAGCAGGTGAGGTACCCAGAGGTAGTGGCAGGACAACTGGAGCAATGCTTGTTGAGGGTCCAGGTGAGGGAGCACAGATGACTGGGCTCGACTGGGGCTGCTCCTGTCCCAAGACCTGGATGGCAAGGGCCTTGAAGTCAGCAAACGTGATGCTGGGATGTTGTGCAGCAAGCATTCGCAACTGACTCTGGAGCAATGTGGTACCCGCCCCTTCTATGAAGCGGTCAAGCAAGATTTTATCAGAGTCCACATTTTCACGTGGATCCACTTGCACCACAGCTCTGAACGCCTCTTGGAGGGATAAAGCATAGTCCCGCAGGGTCTCACCAGGTAGTTGTCGTCTGGAAAAGAAGCGCATCTTTACCTCGGAGACAGATCGCACGTCAAAGTTCACCTGGAGTTTGTCCAGAATTTGCCCAGGGGTTCTTTTGTCAGAGGCAGGCCAGGATTTGACCTCCCTAGCTGCAGCACCCTCAAGCTGGCCCAGCAGGATCTGTATCTGCTGTTCTGTATTCAGAGGATAGAACTGGAAGAGAGACAGCATCTTCTCACGAAAGTCCCTGAGGGTATGCGCCTCCCCTTTGTAGCGTGGCAGCCATGGTGCGCCAGGGTAAAATGGCATTGAGAATGGTAGGCTGCTCGCCATGGGCACTGCTGGATCACTAGAAACAGATGGCACAATGTCACTTTGCTCAGTCATGTTGTTTGCAGGTATGACTGAAATTAGGTCGCCGTCTCTTTAAGAAACTCAACTGCTTGCTGGCAGGGAATGGAGACTACAACTTGGAATGCTGTCCCTTTAAGAATGCTGTAGCTATTAACAGAGTCACTGTGATGCAGGCTGACGGTGTGCTCCCCCTCTTTAATGGTGGCACTCCCCACGGACACTGTACACGGAAAACACTCGCTGGGGCCGTGGGAGGACTGAAGACAAGGACAGGGAGGCACAGTACTCACTGACAGCAACTGCAGCGTGGACCAGAGATCAGCGGTGCACAGCAGGGACGGTGATGCGGCACCGGAGAGTCAGAAATGGCGCCGGCACGTTCGCCTTTCACTTTCTTGTATGGGTGCGCTGGAGCATTGCGCTCAGCATTCTGGGCTCTCCTAAGATGGCGGCAGATGGGTCTCCTGGCCTCATGGGCAGTGCTAAAAATCTCCCGCACTTTTGCAAGGTACAGTTAACCCTTTGTGGGCGTTCTTACACAGCGATGTGGCGCAGCAAACAAGTCCTGGGCGTTTTAACTCTTCCAGGGCTGTAACACACTGAGAGGACAGTCTTTAGGGCTTACTTCAGGGGTATAGGGCTCCCCCCTCTTTGTGGCAAGCACTCTCAGGGAATAAACTTGATCTTAGCAAAGTCCACAATAAAGACCGATGCTCTGGAGACAATTTGGCGCACTTTTCGTAGCGACTTTCTTAAAATGGCACACACCCGTATCCTGTTCGTGACGCCAGTTTTTCTTGCGGTGACCAGATGGAAGGTAACGCTGCAGTTGGGATTGCGGGGGTGCAAACAGCGCAGACTTGTCACGGTCTCTGGGCACGAGGGCGCAGCGCTGGTGCTGTCCCACGTTACCACCACTGGTACCGGTGATGAGGGGGCTGCACAAATGTTGGTGGTGATTGTTCCCCCGGGGCGCTTCCCCTATACTGTGCCGACTGGTCGTGTTTGGGGGCGCCCTGATGTTGTCGGTGCAGAGTCAGACACAGAAACGGTTGTAAAGTTGAACTTTTACTTCCATGGGTGTGGAGGCACAAATGCTTAAACAGTTTCTTCAATACAAAACAACAGGGGTACGCCTGGTGACACAGCAAAGTCCTGGGGTGCAGGGTAGACTTGATGAAAGGTGTTCCTAGCCCCTTATACTTCAGTGTTACAGCCCTAAGGTGCGTCTGGGCTCCTATTTGGCTCATAGGAGGATGCCCACCATGATACTAGTACATAATATTCCCCACTCACGTTATGTGGTCCTGATAGCTCAGAGTTTCGGGGTGCAATAGTCAGGGTGGCAGGATATTCCACAGGTCTGGCCTTGGCCCCTGGATCCTGTGATACTTGCTATGGAGCACGTGTTCCAGAATGTTCTCTCCACAGTCTCATGCTGACAAGATGATGATGCTTGACTTCCTTCAGGGCGATGGCTAGGCAGACAGGGGACAGGATCTTCTGAATAGCTGGAGTATGTCAGCTCTCCAACCTTCCTGGGCCTGTCTAGGACTTGAGATTCCTGCACTAAACTCACTGCTTTCTTCACAGGACATCACACTTATCTCCTCACCTCCTCCTCCTAACACTCCACACTTCTAACTCCTCACACGCAGGACCTTCCTGCAGGGGTGTTACCATGGGGACCCAGTGATCAGCTGACTCCTCCCCTTTTCCCAGGCGATGTCCTCCCATTGGACATTTGGTTACTATTCAATCCTATGGGAGGTGTAATGCATGTGTGAGGCTCACTAGGTGGCGCTGTGTTGTGTGAGACTCAGGACCCCCTGCTATGTCACACAGGCTATGAAGCAACAGGAAATAATACAATGCACAGAGATCACCCTCAGCCCAGCCATAGCCAGCTCTGGGATGCCACAATTCCACTGCACCATAATGGACTTTTTACTCTTTAGAAGGTCCGTCAGGGGAGCAGACACTGTGGCAAAGTTGGGTATAAAGCGTCTGTAGTACCCAACAATTCCCAGGAATGACCTAACTTGTTTGGTGCTCACAGGTCGAGGCCATTTCTGAATAGCATCAACCTTGTTGACCTGGGGTTTGATTATACCACGGCCGATCACATATCCCAAATAGCGTGTCTCCTCCATCCCCAAAGCACACTTCTTGGGGTGAGCAGTCAGGCCAGCTGCTCTTAAGGAATTCACTACAGCTTGTACCTTGGGCAAGTGACTCTCCCAGTCATTACTGAAAATGATGATATCATCCAGATATGCTGAGGTGTATCTTCTATGAGGTTTTAAAACTATGTCCATTAACCGTTGAAATGTGGCTGGGGCCCCATGGAGCCCAAATGGTAACACAAGATAATGGAAAAGACCCTCAGGAGTAATAAAGGCAGTCTTTTCTTTGGCACTATCCGTCAGGGGTACCTGCCAGTATCCCTTAGTGAGATCGAGAGTAGTGAAGTACCGGGCCCCTCCCAGTCTCTCAATAAGTTCGTCTACCCGTGGCATGGGGTAGGCGTCAAATTTAGACACCTCATTCAGTTTCCTGAAGTCGTTGCAGAAACGCAACGTTCCATCTGGCTTGGGAACTAGGACAATGGGACTGGCCCATTCACTTTTGCACTCCTCAATGACCCGTAACTTTAACATTTTCTGCACTTCCTCTGAAATGGCTTGTCGACGAGCCTCGGGGATCCGGTACGGTCTCAACCGTACTTTCACCTGGGGCTCGGTAACAATATCATGTTTGATTATGGACGTACACTCGCTTAGCTCGGAGAACACGTCTGTATTCCTTGCTACAAACTCTCTGGATTCTTGCTGTTGGATTTTTGTGAGGGACTCTGCTACTGTTACCCCTACTGCTTCCTCTGTAGTCCTAACTGCAGCCTGTGGGGACAGTACAGGAGGCAGTTTAGCCGGAGATCTTTCTGTAAGCAGACTCTCTCTGTCTTTCCACGCCTTTAGCAGGTTTACATGATAAATCTGCTCTGGTTTTCTCCTACCAGGCTGACGAACCTTGTAGTTCACTTCCCCTATTTTCTCCATCACCTCATAGGGTCCTTGCCACTTGGCAAGGAACTTACTCTCCACTGTGGGAATGAGTATGAGAACTCGGTCACCGGGTTTAAAGGTCCTTACCTTGGCTGACCTATTATAAACCCGGCTTTGAGCCTTTTGGGCCTTCTCCAGATGCTCTCTAAATATGGGCATAATGGCCGCCACCCTGTCCTGCATACCAGCGATGTGTTCAAT
Organism: Leptodactylus fallax; assembly: GCA_947044405.1. NCBI lineage: Eukaryota > Metazoa > Chordata > Amphibia > Anura > Leptodactylidae > Leptodactylus > Leptodactylus fallax. The sequence goes on from CAMRHE010000323.1 coordinate 2,232,686, forward strand.
AACACTTTTCTGGGGGTGGGTTCTTGCTCCCACGTTTCCCTGACAATATCCAACAGACCCCTAGGATGTCTGCCGTAGACCAACTCAAAGGGAGAAAACCCAGTGGAAGCTTGTGGTACCTCACGGATGGCAAACATCAAATACGGTAACAAAACATCCCAGTCCTTTCCATCCTTGTTTACCACCTTTTTTAACATACTTTTTAGGGTTTTGTTAAACCGTTCTACTAACCCGTCTGTCTGGGGGTGGCAAACAGATGTTCGTAACTGTTTGATATTAAAAAGTTTACATAGTTCCCTTGTGACTTTAGACATGAACTGGGTACCCTGATCCATGAGGATCTCCTTGGGTAGACCCACTCGGCAAAACATGGCAAACAATTCCTTAGCAATCAACTTCGCTGATGTGTGCCGTAGTGGGATAGCTTCAGGATATCGGGTAGCATAGTCCATGACTACCAAAATATGCTGATGCCCCCGAGCGGACTTAACTAAAGGACCTACCAAGTCCATGGCAATCCTTTCAAAGGGCACCTCAATAATGGGCAAAGGTACCAGAGGGCTTCGAAAATGTGCCTTGGGGGCATGCAACTGACACTCCGGACATGTTCACAATACACTTTAACTGCGTAATATACCCCCGGCCAATAAAAACACTGCAATATATGGTCCAGCGTTTTTGTGGCACCTAGGTGTCCCCCTAGCACATGTTTATGTGCTAACTCCAGCACCGTCCGGCAATAAGGCTGGGGTGTCAGTAACTGCTCTAAGGTCTCACCTCGCACCCTGTCAACTCGGTATAACAACTCCTGGTTGACAGCCATGCGGGGGAACACCTCATCAGTGCCTGGGCGCTGAGACAAACCATTAGTAACCATAACATTCTCCCAGGCCTTTTTCAGAGTGGGGTCCTGGAGTTGTGCAGAACCAAAGTTATCGCGGGACACCTCCAAGTCCAACATCTGAGGTTCAGTACCAGCCTCCTCGGCTTCGCTGCCATTACCTCTAGGGGAAACACAGAGTTACCTTTTTCTCCTAAAATGGTCACCCCATGGCAGAAACCCTAGAGTCCCAGTCATTGGGTTCAGGCTCCAGGACCTGACCAGACAATACTTGGGGTATTACTGGGGTTGTGTTCTCTGAACTTTGCTTTCCCGCCACAGAGTCCAAAACAGGGGAAGTTCCGTCCCAGAATGAGATCATGGGGTAAGTTCTGGACAACCCCTACCTCGTGTTGTCTCTCCCCACATTGAATCTGGATGGCGACAATCACAGTTGGGTAGTCTCTTAAATCACCATATATGCACAGGACCCCAACTGTGTGTCCGGTGACAGTCCCCAGGTTGACAAAGGACCCATTAATGAGCGTCACCCGACTGCCAGAGTCCAGTAGTGCCACCACTGGGCACCCAGCCACGATCACTTGGCATAGGTGGCGCCCTTCATCAGTGTCCGAGGTGGCAGCAGCATAGGCTGGGACAGCATAGAGGGACACCCTCTGACCCAGGCTGCAGTCCATGGGCTCTAAGGCACGGGGACAACTAGCTGCAATATGGCCTGGTTCATGGCAATCCCAGCAGACAACAGTCTCTCTCCTCCTCCCCTGGGTCACTATCTTATCCTGGAGAGCTCGAGGAATGTTGGCCCTCCGGGCCCTGGGGACTTGTGAGATCTGGGGGGGCTCCTTCCTGAGGGACTGTGTAGCCCAGTAGCATTCCACCAACTCCACCAATGCATTAGCGTTAGTTGGGTCTCCATGCCCCACCCACTGCAGGATCTTACCTGGTAAAGACCTCAGATACCGCTCCACCATCTGGGCTGGGGTCAACGTCTCCGGCTGTAGCCACTTACGGACAAGTTGTACAAGGTGGTGCATTTGTGATCTCGGTGGTAACGCCTCCTGGTATTCCCAACTGTGGACTCTTTAAGCCCGAACGTGCTGGTCCACACCTAGTCGGACCAGGATCTCCGCCTTCACCCGCTGGTAGTCGCATGCATCTTGTTCACTCAGGTCAAATAGGCTTGCTGGGGCTCGGTGACTAAAAAGGGTGCCAACACCTCGGCCCAGAGGTGTCGAGGAAGCCTCTCACGGTCACCCACTCTTTCAAACCCAGTCAGATAGGCCTCTACGTCGTCCTCTGCTGTCATCTTGGTCAACGCTTTATGGACCTCTTTCCTGATGTCCCGCTCTGGCTTTGGTGGGTTGGCCTTTTGCTGAGCGGCCAGCAACATTGACATCTGCTGGGCCAAGAGTCGGCTGCATTAGCCTGTATCAGCTGCTTCACAACCTCCTCCATGGCTGTGGCTCTCTATTTCAGCGCCGTCAGCTACAGAACACGCAGCCCGTGTATGTCTCACTGCACTTATGCCCGCATCCGAAGTACCATATGTGGGGAACCGCTCAGGTAGATGCTTGGTAGCAGTGCAGGAAACAGGGACACAGAGACTGGATCACACTCAAGTTTGGAGTTTATTCACTTGGTGCATAAACAGTTTGTCTTTACAAAGACATGTACAGGAAACAACAACAAAAAAAACCCTTCTCGGCTGAGAAATAACTAACACAGAAATGTTCCCTTTCTGTACAGGAGCCTGGCTGCCAGACTCTCGCTCTGGTTACTACAAACAGGTGGCACAGAATTGCCTTCATGCAGGTTCAAGATACACAGGACAGCTTCCTCCATGTAGTGCCACACATCCTAGTTCTAACACACAGCCTATATCAGGCCTTAATTAGTCAGGTGACCTCCCTGCTGTAGGCTTCTACCGCACACCCTTTAACTGCCTGGCTGGAACATACCTGTTCTCCCAAACCACACCCTTCACTTTCTCACACTTAGTAGAAACAGAGAACTTGCTCTAGTGCCACCTCCTCCAAAAGAGGAACCCCACTGCAGACAACTGTTTCAAGGTTATTGCCTCCCATCAATGCATTGTAGGGTACTGGCTGGCTGGGGGAGAGGTCCTAGATGTGGGTCACATGGGATACAGCTGTCTGTGGATGGGACCCTCTTCCTTTTGGAGGAGATAGTCTGCCTTGGCTACAGTGCTGGCCAAAAGTATTGGCACCCCTGCAATTCTGTCAGATAATACTCAATTTCTTCCAGAAAATGATTGCAATCACAAATGCTTTGGTAATAATATCTTCATTTAATTTGTCTTCAATGGAAAACCACAAAAAGAATTGTCAAAAAGCCAAATTGGATATAATTCCACACCAAACATAAAAAAGGGGGTGGAAAAAAGTATTGGCACCCTTTGAAAAATCATGTGATGCTTCTCTAATTTGTGTAATTAACAGCACCTGTTACTTACCTGTGGCACATAACAGGTGGTGGCAATAACGAAATCACACTTGCAGCCAGTTGAAATGGATTAAAGTTGACTCAACCTCTGTCCTGTGTCCTTGTGTGTACCACATTGAGCATGGAGAAAAGAAAGAAGACCAAAGAACTGTCTGAGGACTTGAGAAGCAAAATTGTGAGGAAGCATGAGCAATCTCAAGGCTACAAGTCCATCTCCAAAGACCTGAATGTTCCTGTGTCTACCGTGCGCAGTGTCATCAAGAAGTTTAAAGCCCATAGCACTGTGGCTAACCTCCCTACATGTGGACGGAAAAGAAAAATTGATGAGAGATTTCAATGAAAGATTGTGCGGATGGTGGCTAAAGAACCTCGACTAACATCCAAACAAGTTCTAGCTGCCCTGCAGTCCGAGGGTACAACAGTGTCAACCCGTACTACCCGTCGGCGTCTGAATGAAAAGGGACTCTATGGTAGGATACCCAGGAAGACCCCACTTCTGACCCAGAGACATAAAAAAGCCAGGCTGGAGTTTGCCAAAACTTACCTGAGAAAGCCAAAAACTTTTTGGAAGAATGTTCTCTGGTCAGATGAGACAAAAGTAGAGCTTTTTGGGAAAAGGCATCAACATAGAGTTTACAGGAAAAAAAAAGAGGCCTTCAAAGAAAAGAACACGGTCCCTACAGTCAAACATGGCGGAGGTTCCCTGATGTTTTGGGGTTGCTTTGCTGCCTCTGGCACTGGACTGCTTGACCGTGTGCATGGCATTATGAAGTCTGAAGACTACCAACAAATTTTGCAGCATAATGTAGGGCCCAGTGTGAGAAAGCTGGGTCTCCCTCAGAGGTCATGGGTCTTCCAGCAGGACAATGACCCAAAACACACTAGAAAATGGTTTGAGAGAAAGCACTGGAGACTTCTAAAGTGGCCAGCAATGAGTCCAGACCTGAATCCCATAGAACACCTGTGGAGAGATCTCAAAATGGCAGTTTGGAGAAGGCGCCCTTCAAATCTCAGGGACCTGGAGAAATTCCAGCAGAGCATTGTAAGAAACTCATTGATGGTTACCGGAAGCGGTTGTTCGCAGTTATTTTGTCTAAAGGTTGTGCTACCAAGTATTAGGCTGAGGGTGCCAATACTTTTGTCCGGCCCATTTTTGGAGTTTTGTGTAAAATGATCAATGATTTGACTTTTTTTTTCATTCTCTTTTGTGTTTTTTCATTGCAAGCAAAATAAATGAAGATATCATTACCAAAGCATTTGTGATTGCAATCATTTTCTGGAAGAAACTGAGTATTATCTGACAGAATTGCAGGGGTGCCAATACTTTTGGCCAGCACTGTATATTCCCAGATTATGCCAGTAGGTTTCAGTAAAACCAGGCATTGATCTATAAGGAGCTACCTTCCAAAAGGTGGCGCTAGAACAAGTTCTCCATGTCTACCAAGGAAGACTCGTTTACATATTCTTTTTCCAGAATTCTTAGCAGGCTATGTATGGTCTAATAAATTCATGTACACTGTAAGGTGATGACTCCTTGAAGGGGTATACCTATCTCAAGGATCCTATCTATACCCCTGGCTTATGTAGATTGAAGAATTTCTGTAAATACATTGCTTTAGCAATGCTGCTTTGTTTGCCTGCTATGTGAAATTATTCCCCCCATTGTTTACACATTGTTTCCATGGAGCAGGAGCTGTCTGATAAGATAGGACAAGTGACTTCAGTCACTGCGCTCTGGGGGGGCTGAGTGCTCTCACTGTTATGTACAGCACTGCTGGCAGGACAATCAGTTCAGCTAATTGCAGTTTTCTGATAAAGCCCTGTCTGTTATCCCCCTGTGTAAACATACAGATAACACTGAGTCTGTTCTCTATAGAAGCATGGTAAATGTTCTATACAAACCTGTGTAATGTAATGTACATTTACTGTGCATATCATTTGATCTGCATTTATATTAGATTTCTAGTACTCATAATATATCATTTATGATGGTAACCCTAGGGAGAGGTGGCTTTGACTGTTTGATGAAGAATGCAGGAAGTGTTCTGACTCAATAGCTTGGCTGCAAATGTGAGGTTGTGAGAGTGTCCTGTAGTCTCTATGCTAACCAGCAATTTACACCAAGAAATATTTATCAGATAGTGTTCAACTCAACTGAGGAGGCGTATAGAAGATTCCAGATGCCTTAATCCAGGTAAATCTTGTAAACCTCATACAGCAGTAGGTGAAAAATGATGATGAATTACCAGGAGCTGAGCAGACATGTTGCTTACAAAGAAGTGAAACTAAACAGAGAGAGAGAGGAGGAGCTACAGCATCACAGCTAAGGATACAAAGAGAGAGAAGGGACAAACTACAAAGACAAACACAGTATCACAGAAACATGTCAGTGAATTAAACGAAGTCCTGGGACATGACAGGAAGTGAGAAGAATAGACAGCAGGCAAAGCTGCTGAAACGGAGATTGGAAAACCCCTTTAATAAGACATAGCATCCTGCCTGACTTATGGCCAGTCAATAACATATAGGTGCTCCAACATGATGCCATTGAAAAATACAACTCATCTCACATAAAACAAATCCTTAACCACTTCTGTACCGTGTTACCTGTACTGTTCCCTGGTCCAGGACCGGATATATTTTCAGGGTTTATTCATACATGTGGTTATGAGGGCTATAACATTTTTTCCGTTCAGGTTATTCAAATCATTTTTGTGTCTCTTTCAGTGACATATAGGGCTTTATTTTTATGTTATTTTTATGTTTGCATATTTTTTTTTTTTATATATATGTACAGGAAATATAAACAAATAAGGAGAAATGTGTCTCTTTTAAATTTTTAGGTTTTCTTTTTTTAATAGCAAAAAGTGCAAAAACTTTTTAAAACAGTTTTCCTTCTTCGTTGTGGTACTTTTTCTGTAGTGTTGTTTCGCTGGGGGCGGGGCTACAACCTGTGATGTGGGAGTGGATTTAACTTTTTATTTATTATTTTACTCTAATTTTTTATTTTTTTTTGCCTATTACCCGAACAACCTCTTTAAGGAGCCATATTACCCTCATATAAAACGATAGAGGATGTCCTAGGGATCCGTAGAGTGAGACACATGCAGTACCTTCATGCAGGAAAATTCACCTGTTAAGTGCTGACTCCTCTCTATAGAGACTATGGAGTCTATACATTTCTATGTGTGCCTAAAGGGCAAAATTTCTCAAAAATTTGGAACCTTCGTTGCTACAATGACATAGAAATCTCACAATATCTCCACATACCACACCCCCAATACTGACACCTCACGTAGGCCGGCCTAGGCCGCTCCTCGATGGGTAGCATGTACGTGTCCTACCTCTCCAGGGTTACTGTACTGCAGGCGGTATGCATTTTTGGATATTTATGTGAACTATATAAGTAGTAAAACACACAATGTTATGTATGCAATGAAACAGGCCTGACTTACTTCCCCAGATGGCGGCATTAAACATTGCACCTTCGCAGCGGCGTTGGCTTTTTATTGGCTGATGAATCAGTCCCTTTTTTTTGTACTCCGATATGACAGCAACTTATTTTTCACTCTGTAGAAATCATGCACCCGGAATGTTCTATGGATGCAAAAGTGCCAGCGTATTCATCATCCCGGCTCCCCCCTTCGTCTCCTCCGGCACTCACTTTAAGATGGCCCTTACTCTTTATTCTCAGAAAAACGTGAAATACATCCGGCCATTTAACTCCAGCCATGTTCCATTAATATGTTTAACTGGAAATCCATTTATCAGCATATCGCGGCCGCACCAACATTGTTTAGGATTATAAAGCGATATTTTGTTGCCCGGTATTCAGACTACGCTAATAAATACTAATGTCTGTTTAGTGATTTTTTTTATTAGCTGTAATATTGGTGGCAGGATGAGCTAAAATCAGAGCAACATCTCTGCTGTAAAGGGAGGAATCTCAGGAACTGACTGTTAAAGGGATTTTCCAAGGCTGAAACTGATGACCTCATTAGTGAGTCTCCTTCATTGTTTACCCAGGCACAGCACCAGGCGTATGATTGTGGATAAGCCTGGTACTGCAGCAGCCCAATCCAGTCCCAGGCACAGTACTATATATACGACTGTGGCTGAGCCCGGTACTTCAGCAGCCCAATCCAGTCCCAGGCACAGTACTACAGTCATGGCCAAAAGTTTTGAGAATGATACAAATATTAATTTTTACAAAGTCTACTGCTTCAGTTTTTCTAATGGCAATTTGCATATACTCCAGAATGTTATAAAGAGTGATCAGCTTAACAGCAATTACTTGCAAAGTCAATATTTGCCTAGAAAATGAACTTTATCCCCCAAAACACATTTCAACATCATTGCAGCCCTGCCTTAAAAGGACCACCTAACATCGTTTCAGTGATTGCTCCATTAACACAGGTGTGGGTGTTGATGAGGACAGGGCTGGAGATCAATCTGTCATGATTAAGTAAGAATGACACCACTGGACACTTTAAAAGGAGGCTGGCGCTTGCCATCATTGTTTCTCTTCTGTTAACCATGGTTATCTCTAAAGAAACACGTGCAGTCATCATTGCACTGCACAAAAATGGCCTAACTGGGAAGAGTATTGCAGCTAGAAAGATTGCACCTCAGTCAACAATCTATCGCATCATCAAGAACTTCAAGGAGAGAGGTTCCATTGGTGCCAAAAAGGCTCCAGGGCGCCCAAGAAAGACCAGCAAGCGGCAGGACCGTCTCTTAAAAGTGTTTCAGCTGCGGGATCGGGCTACCAGCAGTGCAGAGCTTGCTGAGGAATGGCAGCAGGCAGGTGTGAGTGCATCTGCACGCACTGTGAGGCGGAGACTCTTGGAGCAAGGCCTGGTCTCAAGGAGTGCAGCAAAGAAGCCACTTCTCTCCAGAAAAAACATCAGGGACAGACTGATATTCTGCAAAAGGTACAGGGAGTGGACTGCTGAGGACTGGGGGAAAGTCATTTTCTCTGATGAATCCCCTTTTCGATTGTTTGGAACATCTGGAAAACAGCTTATTCGGAGAAGAAGAGGTGAGCGCTACCACCAGTCTTGTCTCATGCCAACTGTAAAGCATCCTGAAACCATTCATGTGTGGGGTTGCTTCTCAGCCAAGGGAATCGGCTCTCTCACAGTCTTGCCTAAAAACACAGCCATGAATAAAGAATGGTACCAGAATGTCCTCCAAGAGCAACTTCTCCCAACCGTCCAAGAGCAGTTTGGCGCTCAACAATGCCTTTTCCAGCATGATGGAGCACCTTGCCATAAAGCAAAGGTGATAACTAAATGGCTCAGGGAACAAAACATAGAGATTTTGGGTCCATGGCCTGGAAACTCCCCAGATCTTAATCCCATTGAGAACTTGTGGTCAATCATCAAGAGACGGGTGGACAAACAAAAACCAACAAATTCAGACAAAATGAAAGCATTGATTCTGCAAGAATGGACTGCTATCAGTCAGGATTTGGTCCAGAAGTTGATTGAGAGCATGCCAGGGAGAATTGCAGAGGTCCTGAAGAAGAAGGGTCAACACTGCAAATATTGACTTGCTGCATTAACTCATTCTAACTGTCAATATAAGCTTCTGTTACTCATAATATGAATGCAATTCTATTTCTGTATGTGATAAAAACATCTGACAAACACACATAAAAACCAGAGGGCAGCAGATCATGTGAAAATATAATATTTGCGTCATTCTCAAAACTTTTGGCCATGACTGTATATATACGACTGTGGCTGAGCCCGGTACTTCAGCAGCTCAGTCCAGTCCCAGGCACAGTACTTTATATACGACTGTGGCTGAGCCCGGTACTGCAGCAGCTCAGTCCAGTCCCAGACACAGCACCATACATATAATTGTGGCTGAGCCTGGTACTGCAGCAGCTCAGTCCACTCTCAGGCACAGCACCATACATGTGATTGTGGCTGAGCCTGGTACTGCAGCAGCCCAGTTCAGTCCCAGACACAGCACCATACATGTTATTGTGGCTGAGCCTGGAACTGCAGCAGCTCAGTCCACTCCCAGGCACAGCACCAGATATACGATTGTGGCTGAGCCTGGTACTGCAGCAGCTCGGTCCAGTCTCAGGCACAGTACCAGGTATAGGATTGTGGCTGAGCCCGGTACTGCAGAAGTCCAGTCCCAGACACGGCACTATATGTCTAATTGTGGATAAACCTCATACTGCAGCAGCTCAGTCCAGTCTCAGGCACAGCACCATACGTATGATGGTGGCTGAGCCTGGTACTGCAGCACTCCAGTCTAGTCCCAGGCGAAGCACCATACACGTGTTTGTGGCTGAGCCCGGTATTACAGTAGCCCAGGACTGGTCTGCAGCACCAGGTACAGTCACAACTGTATATGGTACTGTGCCTGAGTAAACAATGAAGATGCTGATTGACGGGGCTGCTGGGAGTCAGAACATGCTAAAAATAGGCCACTAGCCATTTGGGCAAGCTCTTTTGGTGCCCAAACCATACATGCCATACTACACCCCATATATGTCCTTGTACAGTGCCACCATTAGTGCCAGCTGTAATGCCCCCTGTTTTTTAAATGTATTAAAACCAGATGTTTTTATTTTCTGATTGTAGATTTTTTTATTCTATTTCCTGTCCATGATTATGGGGGTGGCCATCTTGCCTGAGTTTCTCCTCCGCTCTGTTAACAGCATTTAGTGATCTGCTTTACAGCACAGTCATGGCCATAGGCAGCAATAGACTGGAGCCGACTCTACGGGAAAGTTTTGTGACATCATATATTGTCAGTAGTGGATGCAGTGATGGGTCAGCAGTGTTATCTATACAGGTATTAACCTGTAAAAAATTGGGTAGAGAGTCTATTTAGCATATTAGGTGCTGAAAGTACTAGCACTGATTTCTCAGGAACGATGAGGGCTAGAGAAAAAGTTCCAAAGGCACTGGAATCAGTGGAGCAATGCCTATTGAATGATGCAAAAAGTGGTGGTGGTGAAAGATTTCCAAGACTGCTATATTAATATCCTTAGTAGAGTAACTCAGTCCTGAGTGAGATGCAATACCAGGCACAGCCACAACCAAACGGACGAACCTGTGTATGGGCGCAAAATGAGGTGCACATTAAAGTTCTGCGGCTACTAAATTGGTGAGGGTGCTAAAAGTTAGCAGATATTGATGGCCATGATAGACTCCTCAAAAACCATCCCAAAAAAAACCCTTTAGGCCCCTTGTAGACAACCGTGGTGTTGGTCAATGTGCTATCCGGGTTTTTCCCATTTAGCACACTAACCCATTCATTTCTGTTGGCCCACACGCACGACTGTGAATTACAGGGATCAGTGTGCGGGCCAACAGTCCGGGCCCCACAACTCAGGACTGGTCCTATTCCTGTCCGCTTTCGAGGCCGTGCCTCCACAGCTCCTATACATTGAATGAATGGGGCCGCAGAAGCACAGCTGGTGCACGCGTTGCACACAGATGACATCCGTGTGCTGCCTGTGCTGTTCAATCACGGCCGGCGGCTAACACATGGCCTTAGGCTAAGGCCCCACATCTTTTGAGCCAAGAATGGCCACAAAAGCAATGGGAAATATATAGGAAGCTCTTATACTTCTCCCTTCTGCTCAATCCACCCCTGGCTTTGGCTCAAAAGACCGCAGCTAAATCTGCAACAAAAAAAAAGTTGCATTGCCGCAGCGTGGGGCCTTAAGCCTTGTTCCCGATCCTGCACCCTCTCCCGCTTGTCCTCATTGTTTTATTACCTGTACCTACATGACTCCTCGTGCTTTTTCATAACACCGTCACTTGTTCTCGGCCTTGTTTTGCCTTTTAAGTAAATGGTAACTAATTGGATTTGCTGCGTGAGAAAAAAAATCAATCCTGTGACTGTCTTTGTTAATTATAAGGTAAAGCGTTGCGACCGGCCAGAATTAGACAAAGTCCATCGATCGAGGCTTATTGCTTCAGTCACAGGTCACAGGCGCTGCCGTCTCCATCACACAGCAGTACAGTAAAAACAAAAATAAGCAAAAAAAATAAATAAATAAATTTTTTCTTTTGCAAGGTACAGTCAGTGCCGAAAAAGTAATAACGGAATAAAACAAATGATTGCATCTGCCGAAACAGTGCGCTAACTTTATTACAACTTAACTGAACAATATTATATTTCCACAGCAAGCCATTGACAAAGAAAGTCAGTCTAATGCAGCGGCTGATGGATGCAACCCCCTCATCTAATGTGACTCCTTTTTAATATATTTTACAATGCGGTGAAAAAGCGATGTTTACCTGCACGTATTGCCACATTTATTTTACATCAAGTTTTATTACTGCTTAATGGCTTATACTTTGCAGAAAGCAAAGGAAAAAAAAAAAAAAGCAAAAAAACAGCAAAAAAATATATAGATACATCTGCCCGTACGTCTTTCGGAATTGTATTATATTGTCGCGGAGTCATGCTGCATTGCTGATCATTATAAATTCTTGGAATCCAGACTAATCTACATTTCCCATAATGCATTGCTGGACTGATGGGTGTTCTCCTGCATCAGATGAAATTCGTGATCTGTACATTCATCTCATCTCAGCTTTCACATGCGGTAATGATAGTTCCTGGATAGGGAAAAGTCTGGTTTGGAGAAATCTGACACATTAAGTTCAATCTGATCTGGAGGCGGCAACTTATAGAGCAGGAGGAGCAGAGCAGATTGATATATCATGTTGCAGTGAAATATTCAGTATTGATCTAGCGGGCTGCTTATTTTGGATTTAGGAGTCCAGTGGGCGGTTCTATAGTACTGTGCAGAAGGCAGGTGTGAAAAAAATGCTGCAAAGTACGAAGGCTTTCAGAAATAGAAGGGTTAATAGTTTATGAAGAAAAGACAAATGTAAATCCTATCAATATTTGGTGTGACCTTTGCCCTCCATCAGTTCTTCTCGGTACTTGCAGACGGTTTTTGGCAGAACTCGGCAGGGAGGTTGTTCCCGCCATCTTGGAGAACTAAGCACAGATCTTCTGTGGATGTAGGCTTGCTCCAATCCTTCTGTCTCTTCATGTCATCCCAGACAGACTGGACGATGTTGAGATCAGGGTTATATCTGTGGGGCCCGGATCATCACTTCCAGGACTCCTCCTCCAAAGGGCAAAGGTCATACCAAATATTATATAACTTTTGGGCATTTCGGGTTGAATCTAGTTTGATCTGAACCTTTTCGCTCATCTTTATCTTTAACATGCCGCTAGCACATCTTGAGACAAATGCCCTTTTTTTCACATATTCAAGAAGACAGGTTGTTGTCGGAAACAACCATGAAGTCGCTGTATAAATTGAAACAGTCCTTACATCTTTCTGTCGTGTATACATTACCAAGTTGTCCATTATGTCATGTAAAGAGGATTATTTGCTGTGACAATCTCCAGCACTGACCCTCTATGTACACTGTACCTCTGGTCGTCTCTAGGACGTCAAAGACCTGAACGCTAAGATGTCGGAGAAATTATCCCAATTATTAAGAAGATGCTGAGAGATTCTCCATCCTCTTCCCTGTGACAGTTGTCTCAGTTCTTCTCACTTCTAGTCTTGGACATTATCAGTATTCAGCATTAGTAGCATCTTAATCCTCACTAATCTTCAGTCTCCACCAGTCTGAAAAATGTCAAGTTGTTGTCGGAGTCCTTTTTTTTTATTGAGAATTGTCTTTTTATTTCTCGCTATTTAACCACTTGCAAACAATATATAGAGAGTTATAAGACTCCATACATAGAGAGTAACAGGACTAGGTGCCCCTAAACATGCCCTCTAGATCTGTGACCACTCTGCCATTGCAGCCCCAATTACAAGGAAAGTAAACAAGACAGTTACAAGACTTTATCCCCAGAATGTAAAAATAAAAATTAAGTAAAAAAAAATCTAAACATTTATGTCAAACCAAACCATAGGCTTTTCCAGGATACAAAGTCTCAGTAAGCGATCTGTATAGGAAGTGCTGAGGACCATATAAGTCCTGTCGCTCCCATTAAAATGAAAGGAGCACTGTGCATGCTACCCGACCAACGCTCCGTTCAGAGCAGGGGATGAAAGTTCCCCATTCTGCTGGTTGGTGGGGGTCTGAGCAGTTGGTCCCCCACTGATCTGCAAATTATCCCTTATCCTATGGACAAGGCATAACTTGTTTTGTGGGGAAAACCCCACATTTACTATAGTCCTGTGAGATCGGGGAAGAAGGGGGCGGAGCATCTTCCTCCGATCACATGACCCAGGGGTCGTGATGTTGCATTCCACCAGATCAGGTAAGTGAATAAATACTCCCCGGACAACCCCTTTAAAAAAAAAAAAACTTTTACAACTTTTTAGTTTAAAAAAAGTATTTTTTTATTATTATTTTTCTGGTATTTTACATTGATTGGTTATCCTACAGTTTAGCTTATTCAAGTAAAAAGGGCAGAATGGAGGTTAACTAGAGAACAGCAGCCCCTTTGGGTGCGGGTTCCACATTACACATTGATGGCCCGTCCTAAAAAGGACCAATATATCTAACAAAGTTTTTATATTGTGTATTGCCAATTGTACCAGATTTTAAAAACATAGCTGCTTTCTTCCAGAAAAAAATCTCCACTTGGCCATAGTTTGTGTGTAGTCTTACAGCTACTCTTCACTGAAGTGAAGGGGACTAAGTTGCAATACCACTCCCAGGCTGTGGAGGTGCTGTATTTTGGTAAAAACCACCATGATTTTCCAATACTGTGCAACACCTTTAAGATATTCTTAAGAAATACCCTGGTACTGAAGTGGTTAATCATTAATGACACACGTCTCTTCCTGAAAGCTATTCTTTTATTCTAATCTGTTCTCGTACTTATACATTTTCTAGCACGGTCCGAGCCAAGAGCTACATATAATACTTATAAATATTTTTAATGCCACTTAATCTTAACATCTGTGAACCGCCCGCCATTACTCTGAGTTATACTGATTATTACTGTGAATGATATCTTAAAGTCTCTGCCTTCAAGGGAAAATGACTCTGGAGTTTAATCTATCATTCAGTCCCATTTTATATAATCTTTCTGTATCCTCTTCACATAATCTTTAGGACATTCGGATGAAATGTGCAGAAGGCAGGGTTCACATACTTGTAGTGATACGGTTCGCAGTCATGTACTGGCCAACCAAGAGCACAGCTATAATTAGAGGGCTGTACTAGAGCTGTATCCGGAAATTGCCCCTAGATCTACAGATATCTGAGTCAGAAGACAAAGGGGCATAAGGGATAGGTGGAGTGTATGTTCTGTCTTCTTACACGTTCTCTCAGTGTGCAGTCTGACATACAGCATAAACCTTCTCTGTCTTCCAAATAAACAGACTGTTTTTTCTGTAGTCTAAGAATTTATTGGTCAACAGGTTGTAAATATGGTAATGTGATGATGATATTGATATGATATGTTGATATGTTCTGGTAAAACTATAAGAATACAAAAGTATAGGTATAAGTATTGAGCATGAATACATGGCCATGACACTTAAAATCAACAGTGAAAGCACATGGTAAGATGGAAGCCTATACATATACACATATAACTAACAGTAATACATCCTGATTAAGCTATACATGGCTCACTAACAGTCCTGAACACTACATACATTCACATAGGAATAAGACAATTCCTACCAGATATGCTTGCACAAGGATAATGGAGCTCAAGTGTGGAGTAGTGCAAGAGATGGCATCCCAATGTCTTGTGGGCAAGTTTCTTGCCCCCAGAATGCCTTGCTTTACCCAGAGTGCATTGTAGCTCCCATAATGCAATAGCTTCATAAGGAGAATTCAACAGGTAATGTAACTGAAAGACCACTACATGGTGCTATAACCTAATTAGACTATACATTAACACAAGTATGTAAAATGAGATTATACACTTTTAACATCAGATTCTGATCCATTGGGCAGAACACTCCCCGTCTGGTATCAAGAGATGCCACTATTAGGCTCCTCTTGTGAAAACAATACAACAAGCTCAGCTGCTGGCCTGAGGAATAGCTTACTCTCGCCAAGCTTCCACACCTTGACCTCGGCTTTACGTACATTCCCATCTTTGCTTGGGAACGTTTGAGTGATGAGGCCCAGTGGCCACTCATTCCGGTGCAACTGGCTGTCTTTCATGAGCACGACGTCTCCAGGTCTAATGTTTCGCTTGTTAGTCTGCCACTTCCTCCTTGGTTGTAAGGTAGAGATGTACTGCTTCCTCCATCTGTCCCAGAAAGCATTGGAGAGACTTTGCACTTGCCTCCATTGTCGTCTGTAAAGGTCTTTGTCACCAAAATCTCCAGATGGTGCACTCAGAACACTGGTTTTCTGGGTCAACAACATGGCAGGAGTGAGAATAGTCAAATCTCCAGAGCCGCTAGATAGCGTAGTTAATGGTCTGGCATTCATGATGGCTGAAACTTCTGCCAAGAATGTCATTAAACTCTCATGGGTGAGTCTTGTACTCCCCACTTGCAAGAAGATTGAGTCCAAGATTCTGCGTGCTATCCCTATCATTCTCTCCCAGGCACCTCCCATGTGAGAAGAATGTGGTGGATTGAAAGTCCAGGTGCATCCTTGCTCACTTAAGTATCTCTCCACATTAGTAGTGTCTAAGTTGGAGGGAATTTGAAGTTCTTTCACTGCACCAACAAAATTTGTACCTCTGTCAGAACGAATATGCTTTACAGGCCCTCTGATGGCGATAAACCGTCGAAGTGCGTTTATGAAACTTGAAGTGTCCATCGATTCAATCACTTCTATATGGACAGCTCTGCTGGACATACAAGTAAACAGAACTGCCCAGCGTTTCGCACTGACATGGATTCCTCTAGTATGCCGTGTAGCTACAGACCAAGGACCGAATACATCCAGACCTACGTTAGTGAAAGGAGGATCTGTACTGAGTCTGTCAGGTGGGAGATTGGCCATCTTCGGATTCTGAAACTTGCCACGAAGTTTGCGACAAGTAACACAGTTGAAGATAAGTTTGCTCACACATCTCTTTGCTCCAACTATCCACAGTCCAGCAGCTCGTAGATTCCCTTCAGTAAACAATCGGCCCTGGTGCTTCACTTGAATGTGGTGGTGTTGCACAAGCAACGTTGTGACATGATGATGTCCATGAATTATTAGTGGATGTTTTTCCATAAATTCCACTTTGGCTTCATGAAGACGGCCTCCTATCCTGAGCAACCCATCTTGGTCGATGATTGGATCAAGCTTCTTCAAAGCACTGTCCTTAGGAATGGATTGCTTTTTATTGAGGTGGTCTATTTCTTTGGCATAACACTCACGTTGTACTGTGCGAATTATCAAGTTCTTGGACCTCTCTAAGTTGGGAGCAGTAAAAGCATGTCTACAGTGATGCCAACCTTTGCAGGGTTTCTGTCCCGTAGGTAAGGTCGACTTGTAAGACTCAGCTATATGAACTAAACAAGCAACCGCACGAACAAGTGACTTCCAAGTTGAGAACTTGCTGAAACGATGGGATTTGAAGTGTTTGTCCAAAGTCACTGTGCGCAAAACGGATACCTGAGGGCGGATTTCCTCATCGGCGTCTGGCTCTATTAGTTCAAATGCATCTGATCTGGCAACGCAGGATGTTGGATGGTATAAGAATCTAGGACCCGTAAACCATGTTGTGTCTTTAAGGTGGCTTGGCGTGACAGATCTGGTCGCGTGGTCCGCTGGATTATGATGTGTAGGCACATAATGCCACTGCTTAGGACAAGTGGATCTCCTGATCCTTAGAACCCGATTGCTGACATAGACATAAAAGCGTCGGGTTTCGTTGCAGATATACCCTAGGACTACCTTGCTGTCCGTGTAGAACTCAACTTCCTTGATTTCCAAGTTCATTGCTGTCGTTACGAGTTCAGCCAACTCCACTGCAAGCACAGCAGCACAGAGTTCTAGCCTGGGTATTGTGTGTTCACGGAGTGGCGCCAGTTTTGTCCGGCTCATGACAAATCCTATATGGCATTGATCTTCAACGTCTATAGTTTTTAGGTATGCCACTGCTGCAATCGCTTTGACTGAAGCATCGCAGAAGATGCAGAGTCTTTGTATTTTGACTTCTGTTGATGGTACGGAAGCATAAGGTCGTGTCACATGAAGGCTGGACAAAGCTTCCAGAGACTTCCTCCAATCTGCCCACAGGTCTCTTTTTCCTACAGGAAGAGGATCATCCCAATCAGATTTCTCTTGGGTGAAGTCTCTTAACATCCATTTACCTTGGATAGTAACAGGAGCTACAAATCCCAGAGGGTCATATAAGCTGTTTATGATAGACAAGACACCTCTACGTGTGAAAGGCTTTTCTTCCTTGCTGATTTGGAAGGTGAATGCATCTACCTTTAAATCCCAGAGTAATCCAAGGCTCCGCTGCATGGGAAGGGAATCAGTGCTTAGATCTAAGTCCTTTAGGTCACTTGAGTGATCTTGAGAGGGAAAGGCCTCCATTAATTCGTGGCTGTTGGAAGCAATCTTGTGCAACCTCAAATTAGACAGAGCAAGCATTTCCTGAGCCCTTTTGAGGAGACTGATTGCAGACTCACTTGTGGGTGTGGATTTCAGGCAGTCGTCCACATAAAAATCTCTTTCCACAAAGGATCTGACGTCCGACCCATACCTTGTTTCACCCTCTCGGGCTGAATGTCTGAGACCATAGATCGCAACTGCAGGGGAAGGACTGTTTCCAAAGATGTGCACTCTCATTCGATACTCCACAATGTCTTTACAAGGGTCATTGTCACGGTACCAAAAGAACCTCAAGAAGTTTCTGTGTTCCTCCTTGACAAGAAAGCAGTAAAACATCTGTTGTATGTCAGCCATAAATGCCACCGAATCTCTGCGGAAGCGGAGAAGCACTCCCAGAAGTCTGTTGTTAAGGTCTGGACCTGATAGTAGGACATCATTTAGCGAGATACTGTCACACCTGGCACTTGAGTCAAATACTACTCTTATCTGACCTGGTTTCTTTGGATGATACACACCGAATATGGGCAAGTACCAACACTCCTCAGAATCCTGAAGCGCAGGTGCGATTTCTGCATGGTTGTTCTTAAATATCTTCTCCATGAAGGAAAAGAAATGTTGTCTTGTCTCTGGTGACCTCTGAAGTTTCTGTTTGAGAGAGACAAATCGATTGTAGACAAGTTCCCTGTTGTTGGGTAAGCGTCGTCTCTGGGGCTTAAATGGTAAAGGTGCGACCCAACTTTTTGACTGGTCTTTCACCATTTCCTGATCCATTATGTCCAAGAACAGCCTGTCTTCTATGGACATTGTGACCCTGTTGTCTTCTCTTGTCCTATGGAAAACTGTACACCCTATGTGATCTGGCTCACCATCACAGGCATGGCCTTCACAGGAAAGGTCTGCGAAAGGACAAGGCAGGGGAGCACTGTGTGGCAACTCTTTTACCAGGAAACTACTCGGACAAGGCTGGAAGAGAGAAGGACGTCCCTTTTCAAGTGTGCAAGTGAGCATACTGTTGACTGAAGTCGGCTTGTGTGCTCCTCCTAGACAGACATCTCCTACAATGACCCACCCTAGGTCCAGTCTCTGGGCATATGGTGCGTTCTGGGGACCGTTAATTAGTCCCCTAACCTTGTGGACTCGTAGTATGTCTCTTCCGAGGAGTAGGACTATTGGAGCCTCTGGGTCCAGTTGTGGTATCAGGTGAGCTATACGCTTCAAATGAGGGTGGTGTGCTGTTACCTCCGATATAGGTATCTCTGACCTGTTGTCGGGAATCTGGTTGCACTCCAGTATGGTTGGCAGAGATAAACAGGTCTGACCGTCCATGGATTCTACTTTGTATCCAGTCGCCTTTCTCCCCGCCGTCTCGACAGTACCTGCGCATGTCCTTAAGGAGTAGGGAGAACCGGGGCCTACTATGTTAAAGGTGTCAAAGAAGGTGGACTTAGCTAAAGACCTATTGCTTTGGTCATCCAAGATTGCATATATCTTAATAGCCTTATCTCGGTGACCTGCCGGATAGACTCTCACAAGGCAGATTTTTGAGCAGGACTTTCCTCCTACAAATCCTTTACAGATCTCTGTACAATGAGAGCTGACTATCGGGGTGTCTATTGCGTCAGTGTCCATCTGCTGTACTAATGGCTCCTCAGCTTGCGATGACATCTGTGAGGGTGGTCCAGGGTGTAAAGCCGTGTTGTGTTCTGTGCTACCACATTCTGTGCATTTGACACTGACCTCACAGTTCCTGGCGAAGTGTGACGTTGTAGCGCAGCATCTGAAGCAGATGTTGTTTTCCTTGAGGAAACTCTTCCGGTCCTCCAGAGACTTCTCCCTGAAGGCTCTGCATTTTAGTAGAGGATGTGGTTTCTTATGTAAGGGACACTGCTTGCTGAGATCCTTAGGTCTATTCTCTTCTTGAGAAGACTTGAACGTTCTGTAAGAAGAACCTGTGGAGGTAACATTAGTTTTGTGAACTGCCACCGGTGTTTTATAAGATTTGACACCAGGGGCAGTGGAACATGACAAAGTAAAATCAAAGCTAGGATCATTCCTAATTCTCGCCTGTTGTCTGACAAAGTCTACAAACACAGAGAAAGGAGGGAATGGTACATTGTTAACCTGTTTATAACGGGATCCATGCATGATCCACTTCTCCTGTAGGTTATATGGGAGCTTCTGAACAATTGGATTGACACCCCTGGCAGTGTTCAGAAATGCCAGGCCTGGTAGATCTCCTTCTGCTTGAGCAACCCATACCTCCATTAACAAGTCACTCAGCTCCCTGAGCTTCTGGTAACCTCCTTTACTCACTATTCTGGGAAAATTATCAATTCTCTTAAATAAAGCATTTTCTATAGCTTCTATTGACCCATAACACTCATCAAGCCTTTCCCATACCATCTTTAGGCCCGTGTCAGGATAATTTATGTTAATGTCTCTTATTCTTTTGGCGTGTTCAGCAGACTCACTCCCAAGCCACTTTATCATGAGATCTAACTCCTCACTACAAGAAAGATCCAAGTCTTTGATGGCGTTCTGGAAAGAGGCTCGCCATGACCTGTAGCTCTTAGCGCGGTCAGTGAACTTTACAAGTCCTTTGGTAACCAGCTCTCGTTTAGCAAAGAACTTAGCAAAGTCCATGGAGGCTTGGTTATTGCCGATATGAGCTGGTGTGCTGATGTGGTGTGAGTGAGGTGTATCACCATACCTTTTGGGAGCTTCTGGCCTAGGATAGTCTGTATAATATCGTTCTGAAGCGAAGGGTGATCCTTTTAATTGTAGCTGAGGCTGTGTCTTCTGCTCTGTAGATCGGTAGTTGTGGTCGACATCGCTTTGTTGCATACTTTCCTGTTTGCGGTACTGCAGTTCATCAGGGTTGGATCTCTTGTAATCTGCATAGGCTGGTTGATGAAGTGAATCATGGTTGTTGCCTGTTCCGGAATGCTGGTGGACGTATTCTGAGACGCGCCATGCTGGATCTTGTTGATCTAGGTCTGGCCCCAGTACACTGCTGTGTTTCTCAGATTTGGGGAACTCCACGGTTTCCAGGAACTCTGCTTTGGCTATTGCGGCTGCTGCCTCTTTCTCTGCGGCCAGTTTTTCCAGAGTCGCCTGCAGGCGTGCTCTCTCTGCCTCTCGATCTGCTTGCAAGCGTGCTCTCTCTGCTTCTTGATCTGCTTGCAAACGTGCGCCTTCTGCTTGCAAACGCGCTTTCTCTGCTTCTTGATCTGCTTGCAAGCGTGATTTCTCTGCTTCTTGATCTGCTTGTCTTAGCTTCAGTTGCATTTCTTGTGAAGCAAAGGACAATCTTACTTTTGCCGCCTCAGCTTCTGCACCAGCGAGAGCAGCAGATTCTTTTATTGAAGACTTGCTGGAACAGCTTGTTCGGGACCTCGTCCTGAGTGAAGATGCCCTGCTGATAGACATTGCGTGTCTGCTTGCTGACCACTGAATGTCTCTGTGTGCACCTCAATCAGATAGAAACAGATTTCAGCGTGGTCTGAATTGTGTTGGAGGGTTGCACACTCGTTACTTGTGACTGTATGGCGGCTGCTGCAATACCCGTATGTACGACCATGTGGGTGATAGCGGCTCCGTATAGTCTAATCCACTATTGCTTGTGACTAGCATCTGTTTTACTGTTCTGTCTTCTTACACGTTCTCTCAGTGTGCAGTCTGACATACAGCATAAACCTTCTCTGTCTTCCAAATAAACAGACTGTTTTTTCTGTAGTCTAAGAATTTATTGGTCAACAGGTTGTAAATATGGTAATGTGATGATGATATTGATATGATATGTTGATATGTTCTGGTAAAACTATAAGAATACAAAAGTATAGGTATAAGTATTGAGCATGAATACATGGCCATGACACTTAAAATCAACAGTGAAAGCACATGGTAAGATGGAAGCCTATACATATACACATATAACTAACAGTAATACATCCTGATTAAGCTATACATGGCTCACTAACAGTCCTGAACACTACATACATTCACATAGGAATAAGACAATTCCTACCAGATATGCTTGCACAAGGATAATGGAGCTCAAGTGTGGAGTAGTGCAAGAGATGGCATCCCAATGTCTTGTGGGCAAGTTTCTTGCTCCCAGAACGCCTTGCTTTACCCAGAGTGCATTGTAGCTCCCATAATGCAATAGCTTCATAAGGAGAATTCAACAGGTAATGTAACTGAAAGACCACTACATGGTGCTATAACCTAATTAGACTATACATTAACACAAGTATGTAAAATGAGATTATACACTTTTAACATCAGATTCTGATCCATTGGGCAGAACAGTGTGTAGCCCTATTTGGGGGGGGGGTATGAGTATTATCCCTCCCGCAACAGACTCTGGCGCTGACCTGTGTGTATAATGGGACCTGAAGCCTTCGCTGAAGGGAAGAATGGGAACATATATGAAATATATCAGTGCCTCCACCCAGGATAGAGCCTCTGTATTACAGGGAGAATCTCTTCCTGGGACTTACCCATGAAGTACAGTTAGTAGCCTTAACAAGGATTACTGTACTAATCTCACAGTCTGAAGAATACATACAGATACCACATAAGGTTATAACAGTAGCTTTATAAGAATCAACAGGGTAATAATACATACATACAATATACTCAGAACACAGCAATACTACAACAACCAGCAAGTCCTCAACCGTCTTAGGTTATATACCCGGGTATATATATAGATATATAGCAAGAGTCCAGTGCACAATACCTCCAGGCAACAGAAGAGATGCAGGGGCCCCTGTGGATGACTGTGGATCCTCGGATTCTTCCAGGAGATGACAGACAGCCGATCAGGAGATGATGATGATGATGGTGAGATTCTTCACAGGCAGCAAACAGGGCGACGGTGACGGCAGTAGATGCAGGCCTGACTACCCTAACACTGAGTCCTTAACCTGCCAGCTAAACTACTAGTGCCACCGGGCCTCTAACTAGCTAGTTGGCCTTCGGAAGCCTAACCTATCACTGCCCTGAACTATATATATATATGGATCCCTAACTACAGTTACTAGCTAGGTCCTGTGAGTATATAGGGGGTAACACATACCTAACTATATACTGTGAAGTAAAGAGGAACAAGTGGCTCTTAGACTCCCCCAGACATAACATGTCTGTCTCAGCAGCTCTGCTCACATCTCTCCCCCCAGCAGCTCTGCCTCACATGTGTCTGACTCACTGTATTTACAAAACAAAACTTGCACTAAATGCCTGGGGTCTCTGAAGCCAAACTGCAGGGGCAAAGAAGCCAGATACATTATATACTAGTAGAAATGGCAGTTCCCTACACTCTCCCTCTGGTGAAATCTTTACGTCACGTCAAAGACATACAAAGTCATAGTATACAGTCAACATTACCAATGACAATATCAATATGGTTGCTTTTGCATTTACAGAGTCACAACAGGTTAATAGGTATACATGCCAGCAGGAGCGAAAATTGGTAACATATTGACCAAAGTGGACACTGCACCCACCCAAGCATGGTATAAATGAGGCTGAGTAGTAAATCTGGGGTCCCCCAAACTATCATATGTCAGCATAGGTGGAGGGTGTCTAATTCCTCTCTCCTCTCCGTACCTCTCTCTGAGGTAAACTAGCATGTCCAGGCCCTAAACTAGGGTTGTCTGCCATGGGAGGGGATGGTGCTGGTGGCGTAGGAGAGCTAGATCCCTGCTCATCTGTAGACACAGATCTAGGTACGAATTCTGGAGTTTGAGGGTTCATAGGTCTCCCTGAAGGAGAAGATACTGGTGATCTAGGAACTTCAGGAGCCACAGTCCAATCACTCTCAGGAGTTTCAGGAAGGTCAGGTGGAATATCGGCTAAGGACTGTGGAGAATCGCAGGCCGAGCCATCATTGGAGATATCCATACCATCAATCTGAGGTACAGGCAACAAATGATTTCTATGCCAAGTCCTGATCCCCCCGTCCCGTCCTTTTATCTTGTAGACTGGTATTCCAGGCAACCGATCTACCACTGTAAAGAGTTCACTCCGCCATCGATCAGCCAGCTTATGTTTTGCAGATGCTCCCAAATTCCGTAGCAGAACATGGTCCCCAGGGTTCAATTCTCGGTATCTTACTCGAAGATCAAATCTCCTTTTATTTCCTTCATTCACTTTGGCCGCATTTTCCTCAGCCAGCTGATAAGCACTCTTAAGCGTTTCTTTCAAACGTGCCACGTATCGGTAATGATCTCGATGACTGATACCATCGGTAGAGACTCCCAACAAGATGTCAATAGGTAGCCTAGGCTCTCTTCCAAACATCAGAAAGTATGGTGAATATCCTGTGCTCTCGTGCCTTGTACTATTATAGGCATGCACCATAGCCTCCACTTTTCTACTCCAGGATCGCTTATCCTCAATTCGTAAGGTACCAAGCATATCAAGTAAAGTCCTGTTAAATCTTTCAGGAAGGGCATCTCCCTCTGGATGGTAAGGCGTCGTCCGACTTTTGCGGATGTTCAACAACTGAAGTAACTCTTTGATCAGGTTACTCTCAAAATCCCGGCCTTGATCAGAATGCAACCGGTGTGGTAAGCCATAATGGATAAAATACTTTTCCCAAAGCACTCTTGCAACAGTGACTGCTTTTTGATCCTTAGTCGGAAAGGCTTGAGCATATCGTGTGAAGTGATCAGTCACCACCAATACATTTCCAAATCCTCTGGAGTCGTTGTCAATACAAAGGAAGTCTATGCAGACAAGATCCATGGGGCCCGAACTCTTCAAGTGTCCCATGAAGGCCGCTCGAACCGGGACAGTCTTCCTCTGCAAACATCTGCGACAGCACCTACACAGACGAGTCACGGTATCTCTCATTTTGGGCCAGTAGAATCGGTCTTGTATTAGGCCATAAGTCTTCTCAGGTCCCAAATGACCATGATAATCATGCAGACTTCGGAAAATCATCTTCTGAAAGCAGCTTGGAATAACTAGTTGGCGCCTTCCAGGGTGATCATGATACAGCACCACACGATAAAGTAGGCCATTGTCTATTTCAAACTTCTCCCAATCTCGTAGAAGTTGACTGCATTCAGAGGGTAGGGATGTCTTTAACATTTCTCTGTCTTGAGAACTCACTGCTTGATAAAGAGGTCCAATTAAAGGATCAGTCTTTTGACTCCAGATCATTCGCTTTGAAGATATAGAACAACTCTCAAAGGATCCTAAAGCGGCAGGGTAGGCAAACATGTCTGGTACAGCTTCGGGACCTCCCCCAATAGAGTCAATAAGCCGAGTTTCAGAAAAGGCTACTCGGTCTTCAACTACAGCAGCCATGGCACACAAAGCTCCTACTCCAGGACTTGGCACTTCATCCCATTCATCCACTACTTCCGGACTAGGTAATCCAGGCCGTCTTGATAGAGCATCTGCCCCAATGTTCTTAGGCCCCGATTTATACTTGAGTGTGAATTGGTAGTTGGATAAAGCTGCCAACCAGCGATGTCCTGTAGCATCGAGTTTAGCGGTTGACAAAACGTATGTCAGTGGATTGTTGTCTGTTCTTACTTCAAACGTGGCTCCGTATAAATAGTCATGTAATTTATCAACAATGGCCCACTTGAGCGCCAGAAACTCCAATTTATGTACTGGATAATTTTTCTCGCTGGGAGAAAGACTTCGACTTATGAAAGCTATGGGCCGTAACCCGGCCGGGTATTCTTGGTGCAGCACGCCACCTAATCCTTCAAAGCTGGCATCTACATGTAGCACATATGGCTTCTGTGCATCAGCAT